>CM031244.1:371825177-373025177 GCA_018340775.1 Taxus wallichiana var. yunnanensis | reverse complement strand
GTTGCATAAATAACCTTCATACTAATAATGGGTGGGACTACTTCAGCAATGAGTTTTCTAAGTTTTGGAAACTCGAGACATTATACACCAACATTTTGTTTCTCATACTCCACAACATAATGGCTTAGTAGAAAGGAAGAATAGAAATTTAAACGAAATGGCTAATTGTATGATGCATTCTAGAGATTTACCTCTTATCTACTGGGTAGAAGCGAGTTAATTGTGTTAACTACATTTAGAATCACACACCACATAGAGCACTTGAGCATTTGACTCCAGAGGAAGCTTGGTCCAAAACTAAGCTAGATGTCTAATTTTTCGAGTCTTTGGGAGCCATGTTTGGGCCTTTGTGCCAAAGAAGAAAAGGAAAGGTTTGGATAAGAAGAGAAAACCCTTTATCTTTATAGGGTATTGTGAGGACATGAGATCTTATCATATTCTCGATCCTAATACACATGGACGCTATTGTTCGATCACATGTTCGGTTTGATGAGAGATTCACTCACGATGGTTCTTCATCTTCTTCCATGCCTTCTTCATCTCATGTTGAGGATATTTTATTTGAGGATCTTGATGAAGAGGTTATATATGCCGTTGAGGATCTTATTCCCATTGATGTTATCACTATGCCTAAGTGGGATCATACTACAATTTCTGAGGCAACACCTTTCATACAGGATTTTCCACCCACTAGGCATCATCACACACATTCTATAGGTTCTAGAATTTTATGTCAGGTAGTTTCTAAGGATCCACAGTATTTTTCAAAGGCTCATGGGATACAGGAGTGGGATGATGTGATGGTAGTTGAGTATTCTTCTTTGATGAAGAATCATACTTGGGATTTGGTATCTCTTCCTAAAGGAAGAAATATGGTTAGGTGTAAGTGGGTATACTAAACCAAATACATAGCTGATGGGTCCATTGACAAGTATAAGGCTCGTCTTGTTGCAAAGGAGTTTTCACAAGTTGAAGGTATTGATTACTCTGAGACTTTTGCACCCATTTCCAAGATGGATTTTGTACACCTTATACTTGCTATTGTTGCATCATAGGGGTGGCCCGTATACCAGATGGATATGAAGAGTTCCTTCTTACATGGAGATATACAAGAGGAAATATATATGGAGCAACCATCTGGATTTGTTCAGATTCTTCTCTTATTTTTAGGCTCGAAGGTCTCTCTATGGTCTCAAACAAGCCCCTTGAGCTTGGTATGAGAAGATGACTTGTTTTCTTCTATCTACTAGTTTTGTTCATTGACATTCGATCATATAGTGTATCTCCAGCATGTTGGTGAGGATATTGTGATACTTGTCTTGTATGTTAAAGATCATTCTTGGTAGCTCTTCTTCCCACATTAAGAGTATTCAGAGGGCTCTTTCTACATAGTTTGACATGATAGATCTTGGGTTATTGCACTATTTACTTGGTTTTCTGATTTCTCGGATAGATTCAGGATTCATTTGATTCAAAGCAAAATTACACCCATGATCTTCTTTGGCACTTTGATATGGCTGATTGCAAGCCAAGTCCCTCTCCTTTTCAGTCTAGAGTTACTCTTACTTCCACATGTACCACACCACTTTGTGATCCTATATTGTATAGGAAGTTGGTTGGGAGTCTCATGTACTTGACCCATAATTTCCCGATATTTCATTTGCAGTAGGGATTTTATCTCGGTTTGCACATTCTCCTCATAGTAGTCACTGGAAGGCTGCTAAAAGGATTTTGCATTATTTATAGGCTACTTCCCACTTTGGCCTACACTACACTAGGGGTTCTACTTAGTTGGTTGGGTATTGATTGATTGGGTAGGTTCTATTGATGACCAGCATTCCACTTTTGGCTATCTTTTTTGTCTTGGTTCTTATCTAGTTATTTGGGCATGTAAAAATCAACGAGGCTATTGCACTTTCATTTTCGTGAGGCGAGTACGGGGGAAGCGATTTACAACGAGTCAAAGCATATTCTTTGGCTTCAACAATTATTGAAATAGTTTGGATTCCCATAAGATTCATCGATTGTACTTTGGTATGATAACCAAAGTGTAATTCACATTTTCACAACCCAGTTGAGCACCAATGAACCATGCATATTGAGATACACATCCAATTCATTCATTAGCACATTCAGGATGGAGTTCTTTTCTTGGAGTACATTTCAACTCAAAGCAGCAATTTGCAGACATATTTACAAATCCTTTTGCATCACCTCGCTACCTTAAGTTGCATGGCATGCTTAGGGTTTTCGGACGTTGTTCTTGGGGGTGTTCATGATAACATATTTTTATTATTCTTCTTTCTCTTTCCTTCTAGCAGGATTCTTTCCTTTTTTGGTTCAAGATTTCTACATGGATATATTGTACATGAACACCTCATTTGGCCTAGTTTTAGGGACTCATACTATAGACATGCCACTTCTATTTTGGCCCCTAGCTTGATTGAGGGGGTGTTATAGTAGGTATTTACCTTAGCTCATTTTCACCTAGGTACTTTATTTACCTTTATTATATTTATCCTCACCCACTTATGTGTGTGGATACTTATTTTTATTTATTTAGATATTAGGGGATATTATCTAGTTGTTAGGTATAGTTATTTCCTTGATCTATGATATTGACTAGATCCTTGATGTCTAGTTCAATCCTAAATCTATGGTATTGACTAGTTCTTTCCTTGATTTATGACTTGGTCTACAACTTTGATCGGTTCTTAGATTATTATTCCTTTCCTATATAAGCAAGGCCCATTCTCATTATATTTCATTAAGGTCCCTAATAATATATGGTATTGTTGCTCATTTGTTTTTAAAGGTTTATGTTAAGTTATTACGGTGAATTAATTTCATCTTATTGATCATGGTGTTTGATTAGCATCACACACATTCTATAGGTTCGGAATTTTATGTTAGTTAGTTTCTAAGGATCCAAAGTATTTTTCAATGGCTCATGGGATACAGGAGTGGGATGATGTGATGGTAGTTGAGTATTCTTCTTTGATGAAGAATCATACTTGGTATTTGGTATCTCTTCCTAAAGGAAGAACTATGGTTAGGCGTAAGTGGGTATACTAAACCAAATACATAGCTGATGGGTCCATTGACAAGAATAACGCTCGTCTTGTTGTAATGGAGTTTTCACAAGTTGAAGGTATTGATTACTCTAAGACTTTTGCACCCATTTCCAAGATGGATTTTGTACACCTTATACCGGCTATTGTTGCATCATAGGGGTGGCCCGTATACCAGATGGACATGAAGAGTTCCTTCTTACATGGAGATATACAAGAGGAAATATATATGGAGCAACCATCCGGATTTGTTCAGGATTCTTCTCTTATTTTTAGGCTCTGAAGGTCTCTCTATGGTCTCAAACAAGCCCCTTGAGCTTGAGTACGAGAAGATGACTTGTTTTCTTCTATCTACTAGTTTTGTTCATTGACACTCGATCATATAGTGTATCTCCAAAGCATGTTGGTGAGGATATTGTGATACTTGTCTTGTATGTTAAAGATCTCACATTTACTTGGTAGCTCTTCCTCCCACATTAAGAGTATTGAGAGGGCTCTTTCTACATAGTTTGACATGATAGATCTTGGGTTATTGCACTATTTACTTGGTTTCTGATTTCTCGGATAGATTCGAGGATTCATTTGATTCAAAGCAAAATTACACCCATGATCTTCTTTGGCACTTTGATATGGCTGATTGTAAGCCAAGTCCCTCTCCTTTTCGGTCTAGATTTACTCTTACTTCCACATATACCACACCACTTTGTGATCCTATATTGTATAGGAAGTTCGTTGGGAGTGTCATGTACTTGACCCATAATTTCCCGATATTTCATTTCGGTAGGGATTTTATCTCGGTTTGCACATTCTCCTCATAGTAGTCACTGGAAGGCTGCTAAAAGGATTTTGCATTATTTTTAGGGTACTTCCCACTTTGGCCTACACTACACTAGGGGTTCTACTCAGTTGGTTGGGTATACAGATTCAGATTGGGTAGGTTCTATTGATGACCAGCGTTCCACTTTTGGCTATCATTTTTGTCTTGGTTCTTATCTAGTTGCTTGGGCATGTAAAAATCAACAGGCTATTGCACTTTCATTTTCAAAGGCAGAGTACAGGGAAACAGATTCAACGAGTCAAGCATATTCTTTGGCTTCAACAATTATTGAAATAGTTTGGATTCTCACAAGATTCATCGACTGTACTTTGGTATGATAACCAAAGTGTAATTCACATTTTTCACAACCCAGTTGAGCACCAATGAACCATGCATATTGAGATACACATCCAATTCATTCATTAGCACATTCAAGATGGAGTTCTTTTCTTGGAGTACATTTCAACTCAGCAGCAATTTGCAGACATATTTACAAATCCTTTTGCATCACCTCGCTACCTTAAGTTGCATGGCATGCTTAGGGTTTCAGAAGTTGTTCTTGGGGGGTGTTCATGATAACATATTTTTTTATTATTCTTCTTTCTCTTTCCTTCTAGCAGGATTCTTTCCTTTTAGCGGGATTCTTTCCTTTTTTGGTTCAAGATTTCTACATGGATATATTGTACATGAGCACCTCATTAGGCCTAGTTTTGGGACTCATACTATAGACATGCCACTTATATTTTGGCCCCTAGCTTCAGTTGAGAGGGGGTGTTAGAGTAGGTATTTACCTTAGCTCATATTCACCTAGGTACTTTATTTACCTTTATTGTATTTATCCTCACCCACTTATGTGTGTGGATACTTCTTTTTATTTATTTAGATATTAGGGGATATTATCTAGTTGTTAGGTATAGTTATTTCCTTGATCTATGATATTGACTAGATCCTTAATGTCTAGTTCACTCCTAAATCTATGGTATTGACTAGTTCTTTCCTTGATTTATGACTTGGTCTACAACTTTGATCGGTTCTTAGATTATTATTCCTTTCCTATATAAGCAAGGCCCATTCTCATTATATTTCATTAAGTTCCCTAACAATATATGGTATTTTTGCTCATTTGTTTTTAAAGGTTTATGTTAAGTTATTCTGGTGAATTAATTTCATCTTATTGATCATGGTGTTTGATTAGCATCTGTGTTCTTAGCTTGGTACGATCTGGTTATCATCCCTTTTAGTTATTTTGATATGCATTTTTTTGTCACTAATAGTTGTATGCTAGAATTTTCCAATTGTTTTACTTGCGCCATTATAACTACCATGTGTAATCCTTGTTCCACATGTAGGATTCCCTATATCATGTATTTATATCATTTTAATCCTTCCTCATTTGGGATCCATTCAATTTTTTTCATCTCATGCACTCTAAATAAGTGGGGAAAACATGGGGTGAACCTTTTTACCCTCCCAATAGTGACGAGAAAATAGTTATATAATCACAACCAATAGGAATATAATAGAAATCAGTTAAAAAAAAGGTTCGAAATAAACTTGGTCATAAAACTTAGCCTAGATAGCCACCCAAAATAGATAAAAGCTGTGGGCACTAATGTCCCTCTTGGGAACTCTTGTCCTGGGGGTAAAAATAATTCTTTGGGAAGTTTTTAGTAGTTGCACAGTTATAGTCTTCTCTAATTTAAGTAGTTACACAATCAGTTTCAAATTAAAATTAGTTACTAATAGGAACTAAAGTCAGTGGCATGTCACAAATCACTAACTTAGGAACCTAAAAAGGAACCAAATAAGGGAGTGAAACCTAAGGCATATGCAAGAAATTGATATGCATGGAACAATGTGTTACCCGAGGTAACTTAAAAATTGGGTTTTTGATCATTTACAATGGAACTTATCTATGGGGAAGCGTTAATGACTAGAGGGAAATGTAGACACCAAAATTTGGTATCAATACCCTCAATTTCCCAAGTGTGCATCTTTCACCATGGTCCTATCTAAACCCATTTTAATTTAAATAATTTATTTTATCCCCATCTATTATCCTAAAAATTTAATTTATAATTACTCTTCATTAATTAAATTAATTATTCTCCATTAGATAATTATCTTTAATTAACTTTCTTTTTAGGATGCTTTTATCCCTAACCACCTAAATCCACATCCCTACATTTTTTCTAGCTTTTATCTAACCCATCTTTATCTTCTACATACTCATGACACTTCCCTAGGAAACTCTTACCTGTATACATGCTTTAAAGTACTTATCCCAATCACAAAAGGCTGATATCTCGAATAATTCAATCATTCAACACTCTAAGGAATGGTTTCTTATAGTTAGTGGTGACCCAACTAGGTCACATGTCAACTCTATTAAATTACATTCATCCCCTCTTCCTGAGGCATGCATACAAATATATGATATTTCTTGTGACTTACTAACTTTATCTCATGCCTGATCATCCATGCAATAGTTACAGACCTCTTGGATCTCCTTTTAACTTGTTTACATCACTTGTGAACATCCTTCATGATATTACCATCATTTTGTGTTGTTTTATTTAGTTATCATCATATTATCGTTGTCTTGTTTACATCTAACATTTTGTAGGACCAGATCATCTCCACAAACCTTGTTTTGGCCATCCTTTTCATCCTTCGTACTTATAGGTTGATTTTTCAGTCCATCCACTCTAGGATTAACTAAGTCTAGCTTAGGTCATTGTTAACCTTGTCGGGTTGTTATTGCTCGGCATCTATCTCGCCTTTGTGCCTCTATTTTCTAGATCCTCATATCCCTATTACATTGTTTTAGTGTTCGCCCAGTTATCAGATCTCCCTATCATCACTTTGTTTAACAAAGTATCATACTTTCATTCCCCTAATAAATGTTGCCCCTACCCATTTGCAGCTGACCAAACCTCTATTTATGATATCCACCACTTAGATCCATGTTACCTCACACCCTTCTATTTCTATCAATCTTAGATCTTCTCTACAGATGCCTACTAGTCAAAGCACGGAGCCCCAACATACTTAGGTCTACACTTAGAATATACATATCTACATTTATAATTGTTGTTCCATCCATCTCGCATCTAGTCGCTATCGAATAGACCTATACAATCTTGGTTGCCATCGACCTGCCGAGTAAACTTTATTTTATGACAATCTAGATCAAATTTGTATGTGCCTTACATTTCTACATTTTTAGTTTTTGTGTGCCTTAGATTTTACATATTATCCTATTTTTATCATTTCTTTTATCATATCTTATCAAACATGGGTGTTGACATCTGCCAAGGAAGTTAACGATTATTAGAAACAACTTCGTCAAACAATCCCAAAGCATATACTAAGTAATCCATTTTATCTCTTATTTATCCTTATTTTATAGGTTCATAAGGTTTACAATGAGGATCCATTATCTACTTTGCGCTCGTCCATCTACATCCATCATAATTCAAGGTACTTTTGAAGTTATTTAATTTTCTTTTGTACTATTTCATTAACTTGAACAAGAACAAGAAATTTGGATCAACATTTGGCACGCACAGTGGGATGACCCTTTTAGGTGATTCCTTCTATTTTCTTATTATTTTATTTATTTCTTCCATATTTCACTAACATTGCAAGTAAAGGCTTCACTTTTTGCTTGTTCGTGTTTTTCTTGATTTCTTGGATTGCTCTTTGCTTTGCGTCTTCTTAGAGATTAGATAAAAGGAAAATATTTCTCCAAATATTCTTCTTTTTATCTTATTTTCTCCTTTTTGCATCACATTTTTGCTTTCCTATGTGTTTGTCCACATAAAAATTTTGCATTTTGGATTTGGCATTAAAAATAACCCTTTTGGCATCCTTTCTTGTTCAACATAGTTTAAGTACATGCTAATTGGTTGCATCTCACATTCTATCACACACAAAAAAATTCACACATAAATCTACACATCTGGACATCTTCCTACAAGGTGGAATGATTAGGATTTCATCACCCAACAAGCCCACTGCGGTGTTCTAACCGCGTTAGAAATCCTACACGGACTACTCGGGCTTCACGTCACTCACGGGTATATCGAGGACTCCCCAACCAAAACTACCTAAAACTAACCTTAGAATGTTGTATCCTAGGTACCCTTGTTATCCACCTTTTATTTTTCTCATATCTTCTAATTAATCATGTTAATAAAAATGTCGCATTACTTGATTTATTTGTTAATAAATTTCATAAACAAATCTTTTCTTATTTCATGCCTGTTACCACCTCTTCGAGACCATATAATGCAACACTATAATATATCTAATGATACTTCCTCCTCCAATGATCTTGAGATTCCACATTGGATCTCTCAACCTTGTAAAGACCATGTCATTCAAATAGACCCCCTTTAGAAAACAATTATCCTATCTCTCATCGAGTCTATTTCCCTCAACAAGTCACATCACCATTTCCTACTCTTTTACAAACTCTCGGGCCTCCTTGGGCCACTTTTGATCCTCATAGTAATAAATCGTCATGGTTTGATCCTGATTTAATTTGCATTTATCATCATACGTGAGGTCATGACACTAAGCATTGTAAGGCCCTCCAAAATATCATATGTGATCTTATTGAGGATGATGAATCTCTCATCCAAGAGGATCTTGCTTATCCATTCACCACAACTAATCCAATTCCTATTTCTACATCTTCATCCATCAATTTTCCTCCTTCATCCACATCATCCCTTATCATCTCTCTCCCACAAATCATTCCTCCCAAAGAGGGTCCTCCCTTGTTCATCGATATTGTTTTCCTTTCTAATCACCCATATGATCCCCAACCATCTATCCAATCCAAATCCAAGGTTATCATCGATATTCCTTCTAACAATCCCATCCAATCTCCTTCAACATCCACTAGCTCATCCATATCTAAGTTACCCAATGTGATATAGTCTCTTTCATTGGGGGAGCATCTTCCCCTTATTATTGAACCTCTTGCATATTTTTCCTCATCCATACATATTATCCACATCAATTCATCCCCCTATCCATCCAACGAATCTCTTGATGCTAGGGAACTTCATTCTAGGATTGGTCCTTGCGGATTAATTCCTTTTCATCATTGACATTATCTTATTTACCTCATCCAATCCTATCAAATCCATCTCATCGATCTCATCCAGTTTATTGTCTCATCTTAGCCAGCCAATATATCTATCATCGACCTCATCCTAAGTCCACCTTTATGGCCATATTTGTGCCTCTTTTGCGGCACCATATATTCCATCCTAAGTCCACCTTTGTGGCCATGTTTATGCCTCTTTTAAGGCATCGTATTCTCATCCTAAGTCCACCTTTGTGGCCATATTTGTCTCCTTCTAGAAGGCAACATATCTTCATCCTAAGCTTAATTTTGTGGCCATTTTATCATCTCCTAATACACATATTTCTCACTTCCTCATTTCCTAGGTGTTACACATATTTTATGATCTTTATCCAACTCATCTCATCAAATATTATTTAAATAAATATCATCAAAAGTCCACCTTTGTGGCCATATTTTTGCCTCTTTTGGGGCACCTTTTTTCATCAAAGTCCACCTTTGTGTCATAATTTGTGCCTCTTTTGGGGCTGTATTTTTTCATCAAAGTCCACCTTTGTGGCCATATTTGTGCCTCTTTTAGGGAACCATATTTTCATCAAAATCCACCTTTGTGGCCATATTTGTGCCTCTTTTGGGGTACCATATTTTCATCAAATTCCACCTTTGTGGCCATATTTGTGCCTCTTTTGGGAACCATATTTTTCATCCTAAGTCCACCTTTGTGGCCATATTTTTCCCTTATTTAGGGCACCATATTTTATCATCCTAAGTACACTCTTGTGGCCATCTCTTTATATCATTAGAGACACGTATCTCTATTGCTTCCTTGAAGGTATTGCATAGATTTTATCTTCGCACATCTATCCCATCACAAATTCAATGTTGACGACCTCGTCGTTTAGAATATTACTAATCTATAAAGGAACCAACGTGGAATTATTTTCCCCCAAATAGATTGGGCCATACATTATCATACATAAGTATGGGTCGGGAGCCTATCGTTTGGACTCCCTTGATGGTAAACCAGAAGTGGAACCACTTAACGCATTGCATTTGCAACCATTCTATTGTTAGCATGTCTACTAGTGAGCACTTACTCATATCCTTAGATCCTTCCTCCATCATTAGCCTCTTCCATCTATCATTGTAATGATTTGGTAACTATGTGGTCTATCATTACTTTCCCTAAGCATGACCTTAAATATGGGCACCATGGATCTGTCCATAGAATTTTCCTTATGGATAGGTTCTCCTTCTTAGTGAGAACTCCACGATCATTACATCCATCACCCTCTTATCTACCTATTGGAATCACACTAAAGGTGGAATGGTGTCTCTTCTAGGTTCATTATCCCCTCCTAAGTGGTCTATCTAACTATTGCCAACTCTTCCCCATGTTAAAATAAAAATTCATGGATGCTCTTATCAAAAATCAAAGTTATTAAAAACAAATTGATCCCTCAAAGGAAATTTTTTCATGTCAAAAAAAATCAAAAGAAATCAAAATCAATATACCAATCCCTCAAAGGATGGATATCATGTATAAAGTATACCATACACTGGAAATATTTCTACTCTTTTTATATCATGGCATGGAAGGCTTCCTACATTGATCAACCTTCGATTCTATTAGCATCCATCGAAGGCTTCCCACATTGATCGGTTTCTCTCTTTCCCCTTCCCAGAGTGGGAATTAGATTTTAGGAACACCACTTATGGAGAACCATCTTCCCACGTACAAGTTATATCAAAAACCCCTTTATTGTGTTGACATTAGGTTTATGATTTCATTCCATACATGTTTCCTTATGATCTATGATATAGATAAATACCATTGGTTATGTGTTAACAACTATTTTGGTCACATGTGCCTTGTGCTACTTTGATCCCCTTGTTGTTTACCTCCAATGCGATTGGTGGCATTATTTACCCATGTGATCTTGTATATGATGTGGTATCATTCATACCATTTGGTCATGTATAGTTTGATCAATATATATTATCTCATCTCATATATTGTCTCATCTATCATCCAATTACACCTTATCTATCTCATCAAATCTTATCCAATCTACCACATCTTAAGTCCACTCTTATGGCCATCTTTGTGTTCCCTCTCGGGGCATCATATCACGCATTTTTATTATCTTGAATTTTGTAAAATATTTTTCTCTTTTCTAGGAAACATTTCATCATTTCATCTTATCTCAAGTCCACCTTTGTGGCCATATTTATTCCCCCTTAGGGCATTTTATATCATCATTTCTTATTTTTCCTTTTCGGGATTTTTTTTGTGTCCTTTGTTGGGGTACCATATTATCATCCATATCTCATCTCAAGTCCACTTTTGTGGCCATATTTTTGTTCCATCTTGGGACACCATCATATTTATATAGTTTTCCTCCTTGGCCATTATTGTGCCCTTTATTGGGGTACCATTATTTCTTTCCTCATCCGTTTTGTGCTCTTTTGCTAGGGCACCATTTCATCATCTCATCTTATCTCAAGTCCACTTTTTTGGTCACATGTATCTCCCCTTGGGGAATTTATATCATAAATCTTTCATATGTTTCCCTTTTGTCCATATTTATGTCCTTTGCTAGGGCACCATTATTTTCATTATCATCCCCGCGTCTTGTTTGAATGCATACCTTTTCACCCGATTCCTCATGTGTGAAGGATTTCACATTATTTTCACATTTGGTTGTGCATAGTTTGATGTTTTCCTATGACCCATTGGTCATCACGGCTCACATCCATTTAAGAGGTTTCCCATTGGATTCCCTCCATTTTACAGTGATTTTTTCCCACTCATTAGTCCATAGAGCATTTCCACCATCTCCATTGAGACCATTCTTTTTCCCTACTGACGTGATATCAGAATCACTTCCATAGGTTCTATTGTTGTTTAAATTCTACTCGTTTGGGGAATATTACCTCACTTTATCATTTTACCCATCTTTCTTCTCCCACCCACCCTTCAACATATACCTCTTTCAACCTCATCATCAATTTCCCTTTGCATTATTGATCCCTCATTTGAGGGGGAGCTCATCATCAACCTTCCGTTAGTATTGATCCTAATCTTTATCTATCATCATTTTTTTCTCATGGATTGCCCAACAAAAGCCATGTGAAAAAAGTGGAAAATGTAGACACCAAAAATTTGTATTGATACCCTCGATTGCCCACATGCACATCTTTCGCCATGGTCCTATCTATACCCATTTTAATTTAATTCATTTCTTTTATTCCCATCTATTAGCCTTACACTTTTAATTCATAATTAATCTTCATTAAATACCTTAATTAATCTCCATTAGCTAATTATCTTTAATTATCTTTCTTTTTAGGATGCTTTTATCCTTAACCACCTAAATTCACATCCCTACGCTTTTTCTAGCTTTTATCTAACCCATATTTATCTCCTACCTACTCATGACACTTACCTAGGAAACACTTATCCTAATCATTAAAAGCTTACTATATCAAATAAATCAATCATTCACCACTCTAAGGAATAGTTCTTTGGTAGTCACCGATGACCCGGTCAGTCACCATCGACCCTATAAAATTACATTCACCCCCTCTTCCTAAGGCATGCATGCAAATATCTGAGCTTTCTTTGCAACTTGTGAAATTTTTCTTGTTCTGAGAATCCCTACAACAGTTACAAACCTCTTGGATCTCCTTCTAACTTACTTTCATCACTCATGAACATCCTTCATGATATTATTATCATTTTTTGTTATTTTATTTAATTATTATCATATTATCATTGTCTTGTTTACATCTAACATTTTACAAGACCAGATCATCTCCATAGACCTTGTTTTGGTTATCCTTTTCATCCCTCATACTTGCAGGTTTATTTTTAAGCCCATCAACTCTCAACTTAACTTAGTCCACTCATGTCATCATCGACCTTGTTAGGTTTCAGCCACTTTGGCATTCATCTACCTTTGTGCCTCTATTTTCTAGATCCTCAGATCCATGTTACTTTGTTTCAATGTTCACCCAGTTATCAGATCTCCTTGTCATCACTTTGTTTCTTAGATTCATCATGTCATTCCCCCAATCACTTTCACCCCTACCAGGTTCACATGATGGACCTCTATTTGTGGTATCCACCACTTAGATCCCTGTTTCCTCACACCCTTCTATTTATGTTAATTTCAGATATTCTCTCGTAGGTGCCTACCAATCAACACAGATCCCCAACATACTCAAGTTTCCACTCGGAATATCCAGATCTACAATTACATTTGTTGTTGTTCCATCCATCTCGCCTCCGGTCACCATCAACTGGACCTTTGTAGTTTGGGTCACCATCGACCCTGCGCGGGTAAACTTTATTTTATGATAATATTAATCAAATTTGTATGTGCCATACATTTCTAAATTTTCAATTTATGTGTGCCTCGATTCTCATATTATCCTATTTGTTATTATTGCTTTTATCATATCTTATCAAACATGGGGGTTAACATCTATAAGGAAATTAACACTTCTTATAATGGAATTCTTTGGGAATCCCCACATAAACCATCTAATCTATTTTATCTCTTAGTTATCCTTGTTATGTAGGTTCATCAAATTTGTATCGAGGATCCATCATCTACTTTGTGCTCATCCATCTCGCATCCATCATACTTCAAGGTACCCTAAACCCTTGCAATTTGAAGTTATTTTATTTTCTTTAGTACTAGCTCATTAACTTGAATAGGAACAATAAATTTGGATCAACATGAAAATCCTATGAGCTATCCCAATACTCTTTCCCTTAATGATGATAGGATCCATAAGTATGAAGTTTAGTATCGGGAATCTCAAATATTTAGTTTGGCAACAAGACACCTAAATCCTTCGTATTATTCCAACCAAATCCTAAGAAACAAGTCTACAAGAAAGAACAAATTTCTATTTCTTTTTCTTTCATAATTTTAGGTGTACTCTAACCCCTTGGTTTATCTTTTTCTAATACACATTTCCAATTTTACATATTGTTCAAGTTAAAGTTCAATTGCATTTACCTAGAGCATTGACTACACTTGTTTTATTTCTGATTCTATCCTACTCCAACAAAGGCAAAGAACACATGGAACATTGAAGAAAATACCAAGCACACTTCGACAAAGACGATATTCCAAGGAACTACACGCACACATCATTATCAATCCACACATGCAAAGGTCACCCCTAGGATCTGTATCCTTCCCTTTTGAATTCCACAATACATATTTTGCACTATTCCACTCAAAGCAAACTACAACACTCATTTGACATGTTACTAGGCACAATCTTCTTTCAACTCCCCAAGGTATGATTTTTTTCTACTTTATGTTATTAAATCCTCATTCACCAAAGCATAAGTGGGGAAAATATAGTCAATAAATCATGCACTTACTATGTACATCTAGCCTATAAATACTTCATTTATATTCATGTTTCCTAAGCAAGATAATTACTCCTTAAAACCCCTTTACTTTTTTTTGACATTACTTTTATCCTTTTCATCTTTATTGCTTATTTTTTCTAACTTGTAAATTACAATTTTACATACCAAGTGACATCATTTTCAGTTATGATTCCACTATTTTGTCTTTTTGGCACCATGTATAGAACTACCCATTAGGGACAGGAACGCCCGTGTACTAGTATCCCATCTAGCATCTTTTTCCCTCTCTTTTTCTAATTTTTCGGATGTTACTTATTTCTTATCTTTTTTTATCACCCTTAGCCACCCTTTCACTTGTTAAATTAAGTGAAAGAATCATATATATGCATTTCATTTAACCTCATCTCTGGGACAAGAATTTCAAGAGGAACATGCTATTATAAGGATCCAATATTTTCTATCTACTACATCAAGGACTACATTTTAGGAATGCATACTTCATTGCATATGAGGGTTTATTCTACATTCCATACCAAAAATTCTGCATTGGGCTATAAAGTATAGTTGTAGCCTATTATACTTTGTGCGATAGGTAATAGGGAATCCTAGCTCAAGGGAAACTATTCTAGTCACACACATAATAGAACTACTTTGATTCTGAATTGTAGTGTAACACTTTGTGACATGACCAAATGGAGGATGTCGAGATTAGTCTAAATCAGGCATATGCATTTTTTTCATCTAATGTGCACTTGAGTATTGTGCAAGTACCTAGGGTTTGTTTTACTGTGTACATGTGTGATAGAGCAGAAGTGCAAGAAAATAAATGTGACCAATAATGAATGATAAGTGACATAGAAAGAATCATAATCAAAGCTATTCTAGAGACACTAGCACCCAAAACAAACTCTAGCACCTAGATGGCCATGTCCCATTCCAAACGCTCCTATCCATGAGATTGTCACATTCTAGAATTAGAGATAAATGATAAATCTTATATAATATAGAATCTACCTTTCTAGCCTATTCATCACTCCGGACCTACGATTCACAAGCTAAGTCATTCTATAAACCATATCTATCACTCTTGCTTACATTTATTTAGTTATATATTTATTTAATATTATTATATTTATTTGATTAGTAGTGTCCTTATAGTAGATTTAAATTTCATTAAATCAAGAGTCGGAACTAGAGGGAAACCTTGAAAAATGTATTAAAAAACCCCAAAAGTCTTAAATCACACGTCATTGATGGAGATATAAATAAAGGTATTTGAATTAACAGAGAGACAAAGTGCTTATAAAGGTAGGTACATAACCAAGTGCTTTGAGAATGGCCAAAATGATGTGCCACATTATCATGTCATAAGTTTTCTCAAAATAAATTTTAACAAATAGGGGTTTTCAATGACCATTCAACCTATTTCATTCCTTACCAAACTACAATAATACTATCCAAAATCTATCTTCTTCTTATAAACTATGTTTTCTATGAAATGTAAGTAAAAATGACTAAGAAATGTAAGTAAAAGTTACGAATGTATAAAACCATGGATTTGGAAATAATTTTATATGATACATTAATTAACATAATCAAATACCAATTATAAATGAGATCTAGATACCTAAATTGTGAATGAATTTGATATTCCCTTGTTTGATGAACTGACCAAGTCAACTAAGGAATGAAAGGCTTCCAAATAGACTGAAAAAGTTCATTGCGAACCAAATCACGAAGGTTTTCATAAAATTCGCAAGATAATCCATCGTTCCTCAGGGTATTGTCATCATCCATTTATTATACTATCTCATAAAGATTCATGACGGTTAACATTTTATCGAAAGGATTCCTTTCGATTAAGATATCTTACAATAGAAAAACTATGTAGTAACCAAGAACCACTTGTTTCTTAAGAGAAATATTTCAAGCTTTGAAAAATTGTTATTAATGGTGAAAAAATCATGTACCATCTCTAACACTTGAAGCAGGACAAATTGAGTCTTCCCAAATGAATTTTATTTTTAGTGTGCATGTTCGAATTGAGAGAGTGAAATAATTCCTTAGAAACTTGATCACCCAATTTGAGCCAATGCAATCTAGCTTTGATATGAAATCCTATGGCATTGTAAGAATTAGCAATTTGGATGCGCTACATAAGATTCACCATCTGTCATTGCAAAGGTTAGTTAAATGGATTTTATTCCAAAGTGTCTAAGGAGTGACTTAGCTTAATGGTGGTGGTAGATTATGAGTTGCATTGAATTTGGTCTAGTTACCATCTCGAAGGTGTATAAAAAACATATCAACTACCAAATATCATATGACCACCATGTAATCCATCTTATTATTCCATTTGGTTGTGCCATTAGGCCCCATACCCTCTTATTGTGGTGAAGGGGGGTCCCGTCATGTAAAAGAAAATTATTGAGATAAAATCACACAATGTGAGCATGTGACTTCCAAATGTTCCATTCGAGCCTAAAGCAGATAGGAAAGTGGTCCAAAATGGCCATGTCTCTAAATACTTCCACTAATAACTGAAAGCCACCAATGAAGGGAAAAAAGGTTGCACTAATAAAATAAAATGATTAAGTCACATGAATACATGATAAAATCCTTCATAGAAATTAAACCAAGTTTTCCAAATGAAAAAATCTAAATGACGAGAAACATTGGGATCATAAAACCCAAATTTATTGTCCATATACATCCATACTTTTTTTTCACCTATAATCCATCACATGAGTA
The DNA here is from genome assembly GCA_018340775.1 of Taxus wallichiana var. yunnanensis. Classification (NCBI taxonomy): domain Eukaryota; kingdom Viridiplantae; phylum Streptophyta; class Pinopsida; order Cupressales; family Taxaceae; genus Taxus; species Taxus wallichiana. The sequence goes on along the minus strand of CM031244.1, from coordinate 373,008,039 downwards.
TATTGTCAATATTATCAATGGCTATCTCAACCATATTAAATTTTCCACACAACTAATGAGAATTAGGGATCTCATCACTAATCCATTACCGAGCGTCATCTATTCAACTATGTCATTGGATTCACAAAAATTAATTACTCCAAATAAGGGATTATTAATGTTGAATAACACCCAAAGGACATGATTTTTGAATCTCATCTATGAGTAATATAATGAGATCACCATTTAAGGGTGATAAATTTCATTCCTTTGTGATTAGAATCATGATTACTAGTCAAATCTAAACTATCTATCCAAATAGATTTTAAGATCACGGATAACAAAAAATTTGCCACCTTAAATTCTTCCTAAAAAAGTGTGTCCATTTATACACACCTCTTCCTAAAGTCTCACATAGTGTACTTGCAAGTGGAGTCTGTTAAATTCCTAATATTCTAGGAGAAATAACTCATTACAAATGAGCATCTAGTGACATATCCTCTAAATTTAGGCCCAAAATGGCATCATAAATTTTCTATAAATATAATTGTTAGTTATAAGGAAAAAAATAAGTAGAATATGCTTTATTTATGGTATGAGGTAAAAATTACCTTTCTCAAGGTGATGAGGAGGGATCCAAGAGCATTTTGATCCTATTTTATGGGAAAAAATTGGAAGAAGAAACCTAGAAGGAAACTCACTCTTATTTTGTAAAATAGTTTGAAAACCTATAACTCTAGAAAAACCTTAGAAAGAGGAGAAGGCTGTAGTGTAATGGTGAGAATATTTGTCTCGAGAATGTGTTGGTATTTTAGTGTATTTTAGAATTTTTTCTTATTGTGTGAAACAAATCAATAAAAATCATAAATAATAGGGTTTAATGATACTTACATAGATGATGATGAAAGGTAACAGATCCAAATGGGTGCAAGAAGTTCTTCTTCTAGAGAACTGAAAACTTGCACACACATAGACAAATTTGAAAAGAAAGATATTAGATAATAATGAGGCAAGTTTCTTGGCAAAGGCTAATCCTAGGAACCAAAGGGCTTCCTTTAATAGGTGTCAACTTACTTTTAGAAAATTAAGATAATGATAAGGATAATATTACAAATAATATCAGATGATATAAATAATAAAATTTGAATGTGTAATGTTTGTGTACTGAGATTCAATCAATGTCTTCGATGATAGGTTGGGGAGGGTTGAAAATGTTGTCCCAATAGAGATTGGATTAATCAATGTGTTCGAGGAGAATGTCCAACTGATCGGTGATGTCATTTGGGTTAAGTGTGAGGATGATGATGCATAATCTTAACTTGTAGTCAATATCAAATTATTTCCACACAAATGGTTGGTGCCACAATGGGAAGTTTGAAAATAGTGTTAGGCTCGTAAGTTTCTCCTGGAAGGGTCATATGATAGAAATAAAATCTTGCAAGCCAAGGAAATATTATCCATAATTATTAAATATTGAGAACATATATCAAAATATGTCAAATATACAAAATAGGATTCTCAAATAGGGATCAACATCGATCCTACAGATCATTGTAAATTGAGTAGATCGATACCGATTACTATGCGCAGAATTGCATATTTCTAACAAGAATGATTTTCTAGAGAGAATGATAAAGTGAGAACATTCAAGACTTAGATAACAAGATAGGGAATCAATATCAAGATCTGATATGAAAAAAGGTTTTACAAATTTAAAATATTACATTGGTCATGGAAATAGCTTAAATTATCAGTTGATGAAGATGATTACTCCAAAAGGAAAATACGATAACAAGATGTTATGACCATTGAAACGTGTGATGCACAAGTTTGAGAACTTGAGCTTGTTTCTGTAAATTCTGTAGTTGGATGTCAAAATTGATTTTAGAATCCTTGGGTAGAGGCTTGAGTTTGATTTTTATAGGATCAATGTCATTTCAATGGATCTCCACCAATCTACACCGATCAATGCCGATTGCGAGAGACTACACTAATTTATGCTTATTTCAAGTAGAATAGTTGAATTTGGTTTCAACAATTTCATTTTATGAGGTTTTTGGGTTCTATGATGGTCTAGGGTTGTTTTAATCTCGTGGGGAGTTTTTTTGGGAGTTAGGTTGTTTTAGGTTTATCTTGTTTTTATTTATTTATGTTTGTTTTGTGGTTACGGTGGTTGTGAGTAGTAAAATAGTTCATGTAAGTCGGTAAAATAGGTAAAATGACAAAGTGTGGCATTATGAAGGGGTGTCTAGGGTGTGTACACACGTGTAGGAATTATGGTGACCAAATTTTGGTGACTACTATTGGCATGTAAAATTTCCACTCATTTTACTTTACAATCACCCAAATTGTTTTGTCGACTTTTCATCAACTAAGTCAAAATCGCCAAATTTCCTATTTTCAAAGATCAACTTCTAGGAAAGGTTTCAAGATATTCATATCATTTCAGGATCCCAAATTGCATTAAATAGAAATTTTTCTAATTTTCCTCCTTGAAAATATGGTTTAGAAGATATTCTGTGATATTAGGAATAGTCTTGGGAAATATTTTCTCCAGAATCGTTTTGAGGAAAATGAGTTTGTGAACATTAAAGAAGGGTCAAATTTTGGGTAAGGATTTAGGAATTCAGGTGGTGTTAGGAACTCAAATCATAGTCATCATAAATATTACATGGTATATTACATGATGGAATATGTAAGAAAATGATTTGGGAAAATAAAAAGAGGAAGTCTTGCTAACACTAAAGCACAATGGTCTTTCCAGACAAGGAAATTGCACTTTGAAGGTTTCAAGAAACTTAAGTGGAGTTAGAAGCATAAAAAATGGCTAAGTTGAATAAAATTTAACCCCTCTTGATGACCCAAGTGATATTTTGGTTCATGTTTGTCTTAAACTCGTGTAACAATGTAGCTCACTAGTGTGCCTTTCTAGGAAAAAGTGGTAAGTTGACTAAAAATTCATGAATCAATATTTTTGACATTTCTAAATGCTCTCATTGGATTATTTGTCATGTTTCTAGTGAAAATCATAAATTATTTCTTGGAATTGTTACATTAGTACCCCGCAATGACAAAAGTACCCTCTACAATCTAATACTTTGTTGACATGATGATGTCATCAAGTGAGTTTGGCACATTTTGAGAGCTTGGAGACCTTTTGGAGGTAAAAATAACTTTTGATTCTCCACTTTGAAATTATATCTTCAAAAGTGCACCTCAATCTCATTGGTTGATCAAAATAGGCAAAAAGTAATGAGAAAAAAGGAAAAATGGAGAGATTTATAGCATGTGGGTCCCACTACATCTACCCTAGGAAAACTTTGGCTAAACTAGGTGAACTTTAGAGGTGAAATTAAGCCCAAAGCCTACACCCTATTCTAATGGATGTTAATTTTGAAGGTGGAGTTTACAAATTTGGTGGAACTTTCACTTTGCATTTACAAAGTCAAATATCCACCTTCATGTGTATAACCCATTCAAATATTCCCTCCGAAACATAAAAACACATAAAATATCAAGTGTAGCATGTGAAACCACCTAAAAATTTACTTTTTCACCTCTCATGCCCACCAAAACCACCTTTGTGCCCTATCTTGCCCAAAACTTGTTTTGATTGTATCTCTAGATTCCTTAGTCAAATCCAACCCAAATTTTAACCACATAATCCTATCCAAATCACCTTTACATTGATACCAAGAAAATTGAATATTGTGGGGTATTTTTGCATGATCTCTTGAAGGTTTCCATTTTTTCAAGGTTTTTAAGAAAACCACTCAAATTTGATTTAGTCACTGTGTAAAAACTACATGGAGGAAGCTTCTCAAACTTTACCAACAATATCCCATCACCCAAAAATCTGTTTTAAACTATCATTCACATGATATGATGAATAAATGCATGAGTTGTGAGTGAAACCACCTTTTACCTCCAAAACCATGAAGAAACCCCTTCACACTAGAAATTGTTTCACCATTTTTTCCCAAACCATGTGAGAGATAGTAACCGAATTCGGAGCATTGTTTCCCCTCATCCATACCTCTCCAAAAATTATAAAACTAATCCATTTTGATGATAATTTATCCTATTATGAAGGAATTAAATTGTTTTTAATACTCCATTATAACCAATTTTTAATCTTGTTTCCATTAATTGTTGTCCCATTTACCATTATTTTTGATGAGGGATTTTCACCATTTTTAGGGCATCTCTTCATATTAGAAATAAATTTGTATAGAATTAATTCTCTCTTGATTTGGATTTATTTTCCCCTTGAAATGACCTAAACAATAATATAGCTATGATAACCATTAAAATCCATTCAAAATATTAAATTTTTGTAAACCATCTTGGAGTCCCATTTCGTTTTCCACATTGAATTCCATCATCATTCTCAGTCCTATGGAACTAAAACTTGCACAATGAATTTCAATTACTCTAGATACAAAGCCCATTTTAGTCTTGGTTTTCTAAATACCAGGACATTGGATACAACACCATGGACTACATGGAACTCGATGATCGATGTGGAGGATGGAATAAGGAACTAACTTTGTTCTAGATGACAAGATATTCCATAGTGGACTTTATCGATTCACTAGGTTCATCTTAAAAATTTAGGACACTAATTTCATCCTTGTCTATTCTAAGAACTATAAAGATGAAATATAGAATATTATTATGGACAATGACTACATCATTTCCATATTGTCTCTTGAAGGGATATCGATAAGTCTTTATATCCAAAGACCTAATAATGTAGTAATCCTAAGAAAATAGGATGCATTGAAAAATTGGGACAAGAAATAGGTATGACAACAAGGAATAACAATAGGAAACTAGATGACAATTCCTCGCAAACTTTCTCATCTTCCAAATCCTCTCTCTTACTTCAATTTCATTGAAGACATCTCTAATTGCATTGTTCTACTCATCTGAAACATGGGAGAAGTGTTGACTAAGTATTTTCATCCATGTATTTCCTAATTCATGTTGATATTCAACAAGTGAATCCAAATATATATTGGAATTAGATTATCAGTGATAATTTGCATTCTTAGTTGATCTACCTTGAAAAGAAAAAAGAAATCCACCACGACTTACTATTTAGTATACCTCATCACAACTTTGTAAAAGTAGTATGGGATAACTACAGAGAGAAATCTCTTGAAGGACACACCAAGTATACCAAATCTACCCACAGTTCACATTAAAGGAGTAAAAGAGATATTACGCTAGAGTAAACAACATATTTTTAATGTATGTAATCTAGAAATTAGAGGGTGATATCAAATACATGTTTCGTAAGAATTATACATCCTAATAAATAAGTATGTGATCTACATCTCACAGTTTAAGACATTCTCCCCATTCATGTTGGGGAATTTGATGAAGCTCCACTAAGGATTTTGTAGTATCTAAGTAAAAAATTAGTACTCATTGAGCAATGTAGACAATGTCTAAAGTTTACATTAAATGACATGAAAAAGAGAGGAAATGAATGACATTCCCAATTCAAATGGGAATTTACTCTTGTAGAAACTCAAAGCATATGTGGGTAATATAGAAGATTATATGGTATCCTTTAAGTTGTAAGAATATTATGTTATGAGATCATTTGATAACAAGTAGTATGTGTAGGTTGATCACAAATATCTTGTCATGTACCATCAATCCAAATTGGAGGAATATTGGGAAGACTGTGAAGATGAGGTAAAGGTTTGACAAAGAAACTTCTCTAGGATGACAATGTAACAAATGAAGGATTTATGAATTTAATGGGTGACTAAATACATTGAAGATGATGGAAGTGAAATGTTTGAGTATGAATACTTGGAGACCATTTGATTAAATCCCATCCCTATTGTATATTGGTCAATAGTGGAGCCTATTAAAATTTTGACTTGCACAGTGGTCATTCTTCAGAGATCAAAGCAATGGTTTCTCAAAAGGGTGCATGAGCATAGCCACAATCCTTCACCTTCTTAAAATAAATTGAAGAAATTAAGAAATAAGGTGTATGTCACAAAATTGAGATTCCCAAGGAATGATAATTCCCCCAAATGCATAAAATTCTTCCATAGACATCTCCAAAACCTTCACTCGAGTCCCCTCACAAGAAGTTATTAGTACGAAAAATTGAGTCATGTGCTCTCAAGTAAGGAGAGTTCCTATTTTATCCTAATAAAAATAAATCTAAGTATCCTAAGTTTCATATGTAGTCATATCAAAGGTCTCACGTGCCTCGACACAATCTCACAAGGAAAATGATCGCATGCCCTCTCCAACAAAAAAATTAAGTAGTGGTATCATCTTCTCTTATAGGTATCCTAGTGGTGCATGATTCATCTTCATATTCTGTTCATGTGTTCTTAAGGGTTCAAGACATCATCAATAATTGTCAACACACTGTCACCAAGGTAAAGGCTCCAATAGTTGAGATATATCCTAGACTCTGGATGCTCATACCTACTCCTTGGAAGGCTAAGATGACTTCTTGGAACACAACCGATACTTTTAGGCAAAAATTCATTATGTTTACTCACCCAAGAGTCGATAAAGATGAAGATGAGATGAGGATAATTGAATATATAATGATTTAGAACCCTCTTGGAGAATCTGGTTATGAGGGATGTGTCAATAATTTTAAGCAAACTATGACCAAGCTAGTTACCCATAAAAGATAAAGTGAAGCAACCTAAGATTAATTTTAGAGCCAAGTGCATATGTTTACTTCATATGTCTAAACCCCTTGGAATGTGATGTTTCTCCTCTTTCCCACTTAATTCAATTCATCGTTTCGAGTAATATTGAACCACATGGAGTTCAAGAATTCAAACGTCTTGGAAAAGTGGAAAAAATGATTGAATCTTATATTGATTCCATCATACACAAAGCATGTGAAATTATCCCATAGCTAATAAAGATATTAAAATTATCTTCCTTGTTAACTAATAAGCTTCAATATATTCACTCCACGTCTAGAAAATAACTTGACCATTAGAATGAGATCCTACAAGTCATTTGTGAAATAAGCATTATCGATCCTAGGTCACTACTTGATAAGATGGTGTTCCCCAGCTTATACAATAATTTTTCTCATACATGGATGAGGAAAATTGAATGAAATATGAGATCCCTCACCAAGGGTTTTGAGGATTATCCACATCATCAAAACAGAGGTCAAGAAATCAAGGAAGAAATAAATTATCATTTAATTAAGATGAGGTATCCTTCATTACGATCCAAGTCTATGTCACTTGATGATATCCAAGAGAAATTAAAGAACATTATAATGGGTGGAATATATAATCCATGATTCTATGGAGATGATCTCATGGAAAATTTAGCTCGAGATAAGATCGTCCATTTCGACGCATATCAGAATATTATGAATTGGCTTAAGAATTGCAAGTTGTAACTAATCACTGGTTGGACATCTTCACTAATACAACCATCCCCATGGGAAGGAAGCTCCATAATTATTTTTTAGGTTTAATGCATTAATGGGAAGTAAAAATATTTCTCCAGTATGTCATATTAAAAGATTATCTTCTTTGCATGCTCCTTCCATCGAATGATGTCTTATCCTTCTTCTATATTTCTCTCTCATTCTTGCATATAGAATTCAACTTTTCCCAAAGGAAAAATAAGTGTTTTCTAATTATTCTTTGGGAAAATAACGTTTTCTGAAAATTAAAATAGTCACTTCCTTTCCACTTTTGTAAAATTACTTTTCTTAAAATAAGGAAAAGTGTCTTATTCTAGAAAGGAAGGTGAACAATCATGCAAGAATGTGAAGAGTCACAGGTTTTAAGATATAGATTGAGGCCTTATCTCCATTTAATTTTTTTAAATCCTTCTATAACATACTATCATTCTTCTATTCCTATCTAGTGCTTTCCTCCATTTTCTCACCTGTACGCAACTAGATGCATGTAAATTTTGTAAGGAATGAAAGGATTTGAAATTTCTACCATGGAATGAGAATTATTAATTAAATTGTGTTAATTTGTTTCATGATTCTTGCATGGTTGTGTATGTTTGCATGTTTCTTCTAGTTGAAATAGATATTATTTTGAGTTATTGGTTAATGGAATTTGTTGTGCTACCATCAACATAACTCCCTATCTCCCCTTTTCCCATTATTTCCTTGTATTTTATCCTCTCGTATCATACATAATTCCCTCTTTAACCTATAGTTTTAGTCACAACAAGTGTGTTTATACACTTTCTCTAGTCTCTGACCAGCCCCAAAAGATAGAAATAGTGTATATAGTTTCCAAATTTCAATAAATGGGCGTTGCCCCATCTTGAAGTAGAGAGACTCATTCATACGAGCATTGAAAAAATTCCTATTTTATCCTTGACCAAATATTTTTCCAACATGTTTTGGCACCCACCATGGGATATATTTTTCTCTCATGCACCCTATATGATAAAAAAATCCTAAAAAATCATATATCCGAAAATAATTAAAAATCATAAATATATAGACCCTAAAAGAGATTTGATGTTTATCCTCTCTTCTTTATCAATTACAATTTTTGGAAATGTTCCAACTCTAGCATAAACTTATTCTTTTCAAAGATAATTAAGAATATATCATTTCATATTTAACAAAGTACATTTGGAACCACCAAGTGAATAATGCTCACTACCACACCATTGAAATAATCTTGGCCAAAGAAAGAGAACACGTGAAGATTTAGAAAGATTGCACCAATTTGAAAAATTTCAAATCAGCCAAAAAGAGTAAAAATGAGCATACAATTGAAATAAAATATGTCTAAGTTGAGAACTAATCCTAAAAACTAGTGGAAAGAATATACACCGAGCTAATCAAGCAACTAGAAATGTGGACCCTATACTTGAAGAATAACAAGTAGATTTCAGCATACCTTTTGTCTAAATAATAACACAAATTGGGAAAGAATTCTTCCTTCAATTTAAACCTTAATTTCCTCTTGAAGATACTCCTGAAATTCTAGTTGTACAGTACTTATATATTTTTCCTCCAAAATAATAAGAAGAATAAATGGAAGCACATGTACCATGGGGACAAAATACGGGCTCGCTGGTTATAACTCCTCCTATTCATGAACTACCCGGAGGGTAAAGAAATAACTTTCAAAATTTTAGAGGAGATGGGAAACAACACCCAGATGAGCATATTTTCTCCTTCATCACAACATGTGTTGTGTTGGGAATTTAACACGAAGATGTATTAGTAAGATTATTTGTTGAATCTTTGCAAGCTTCTACGTAAATTGGTTCTATCACCTACTAAGAAGGCCTATCTCTACTGGAATCAAATGAAAATTAAGTTTTGGGCTAAGTTTAAACTAGCTAAAGATACCCACACCTACCTTACTCATTGGTCTCATTGAAGAAAAATCCTCGGGAAGCCACGAGGTACTTTGTAGATAAATTCAACTAGTTGATTAATGAAATTGCTAAAAATGCTAGATCCAAAGCCAAAGATAATTAGTTGTGATTCTTCACTAACACCCAATTGTCGAAGTTGGATTCATCCTAAGAAAATATCAACCAGCTACCTTAGATAAATCTCATAACCTCACCATGGATGTAGAGGATGATCTTATCATGTCTGGTAAAATAAGAATAGGATCAAAAAAAGATAAAGTTCAAATTTCTAGCTTTGGAACTCTTGACCTCACTGCTACAAAATTGGATAATAATTGGATTTATCTAAGGAAACAGCTATCCCAAATCACACCCTATAAGGATGTGTATAGGAATAAATTTTAAAATAGGAAAAGTATTGCTTTGAAACTCCACACATACTTTCTTTAAGCTCCTCCTATGAACAAAGTCTATGAGGCTTAAGGAGATGAAGAAGAAATTGAAGAACCAAAAGAAGAACAACAAGGAAATGTCTTAAAACTTGAAGAGATTTAAGATGCTTACATTGATTACTATTAATATCCCCGATATGATGAATATGATGAATCCATGGCAAATAAAAACTACTTGTGTGTAGTATTTACTTCCTCAAAATCTAAAAAAATAAGCCTCTTTTACTATTTTCTAAAATAAGAAGACTCTAGATTCTAAAACGGAGACTCTACAAAAGACCATAATCAATTGAGGATCTTTGTTTCCTCCTTCAATGGAATCTACAAAAAGAATTTGAATTCCACCATAAGTAAGGTTGCATATTCTTCTCTAGGTAAGTCCTCCACACCTACCTCAATTAAAAATTCTTCTACTAAAGTTGTAGCTTCTTATTCCAATCCCAAAGTGAAAACCACCTCTTCAAAAATGGCCCCAACCACTCGAATGTTCCACTGCTACATAGTTTTATATCATTTACCATGTCAAGAAATCTAAATTTTAAATTTTAGAATCTAAATACTTGCAAACTCACCTAGAATAATTTGCTAAACTGGTTTGGTTCATTAATAATAACCATTCTATGCCTACAATAAACCCATTTACCTCTATAGGATTGCTACCTACTCCCCATTCACCTTCATCCCAAAACCTACTCGTTATAATTCCTCCACCTTAAGAAAAGGTATGACTTTTATACCTTTATTTTCTCATCGGAGGTTGTAAATTGGATACTTGCATTATTGATTCTAGTGCCTTAGATAATTTCATGCCTTCTAAGGTCACAAATTCTCTTGGTATTACCTTTACCTATAAATATGATCAATGCTACTCCATGGAAACAAAAGAGTCTCCCCTTGTTGGTGGATCAAGGATTCCTAAGTTTCCTTTGCTATGTTTCCAAACAAGAGAGTGAAGATAACCATACTAGTTGTAGAAATTCCCACTTTCTATGGCATGTTGCTAAGTAGAATATTTTCTCAAGAAGTGGGTGATGAAATACAAATTGATAAGTCATATGCTACTATCCCTTTCAAAGGTAAAATGAACAAGCTTCTCCCTAAAAGGAATATGAAGTACATGGTTTAGAAGTTTGATGACCCATGATTTGATATCTTGTACAAAGACAGAGACATGGGAAAATACTTTCTCACCACATAGGAGGATGAAGAGTTTCTTGACGTATTAGAGGAAGAATAAAATGAACTATGGAATCTAGAGTTTGATGGAAGTTGCTCCACTTCCAGATTAGGTGTATGTGTATTAATCACTTCTCCCGCAGTAAAGTGATTCTCTCTGTCATATAAACTATAATTTTCTAACATGAAAAGAACAACAAAATACAAATCCTTGTTTCTAGGGATGAAAACCACTGATGAAATGGGAATTGAGAATATACAATGCCAAGGTGATGCTGAGTTCATTGTAAAACAAGTAAAAATCAGTTTCAAGTAAAGAACACAAGGCTTAAGAAATACGTAAATATGGTTTGGGATCATATGGAATCCTTTGAAGCCCTTACAATTCATGTAGTACCACCGAACAAAAAAATAAAGAATACTCCTTAGTTATCTCTACATATTTTATTAAACCACGCCATCTTTTGGAGAACAAAATATTTAATTGAAATGATTTTTAGATGAAGTGTTCTAGATGATGTTGAAATATGGCAAGTCTTCAATGATGAAAATAAAATTCGCCCTCTCAAGAGAAAGATAATTTGAAACCTCTACTATGAGGGAAATTATTCTTCACATACGGAATCTACTCCAAGAAATGGAAAACGTGAAATTAAAAGAGTAGTTAAAGATGGTTTCATCAAACTAGAATTTAACAAGATCCTTAAAGGCCTTGTATATATGGAATATATTTTCAACAAACATGATAAGTAAATGTGAAAGATAAAGCTAATAACTCTCCTTTGAGCTCCATTAGTATGAAAAGATCAATATTAAAAAGTCTAATTTTAGACATAAGTATTGCACATTAGACAATGTTTAGCCTGGTCTTATACTACTATTTAGAAGGTTCTCAAATGAACAAAATACTAATTAATCCCACCTTTTGGCCCACTTTTTATTATCTTTTATTTCATCTTTCCTCATAATTCTCGATACCTATCAGCCCATTTCATGACCATTATGAGTTTCTAGCCCTAAATCGGGGGCTCCAGGGCTTTACTGGGGCACCCTGAGGTGCCATAGTCCCACCTGTGGCACCTCGGTTTGTGCAAAACATCATTCACTCCTTTTTGGTCACTTCCAGCTATTGGTCATCCTTATCTTCTTCTTAGTTGGCCTTGTCAGATTAATTATGAAATTAAACTTGTGAGCCCTATGAATAAAAATCTTATAAGACCATAATAAGGGTCGTATGTCATTGCATCCTATCACTACTATCACTCTATCTATTGCATCACTTGCATCCACATAACACCATAGCTAGTAATTCTACATCACACACATTATTAGAGAAGGAGGGATTGCATTCATTCTATTCTACTATCTACATCTTCTATAACTACCCTAGCTCATTATTTCACAAAGTGCAACTGACATAAGAGCATCTAGGGCACAACATACACACACTCACCAGAACTATATCAGGGTCCATAATGTAGTGCAATGCTCAGTGATAAGTCCACAGTTTGGTGGCTGAGGTCATTCTGACCCCTTCTTCTTCTTCTTCTTCTTGTAGGGCATCATCCAACTCATCCGATGAATCTAGTGTGACAGATAAAGAGTATTCAGAGACACTTAACGACTGTTCCAAATTAGGGTTTTAAGCATTTACACTATTTCGAGCACCCAAATTGTAGACCGGGGTGCCCCAAGACACTCTCGGAACATATACCATCTCGCATATGCCTAAACATACCCTTTGTAGAGTCCCTGAGTGTTCGTCTACACTGCCGTCGTGTTCTAATTCTAGAACTATGACAACTCGCGACAGTCTCTGTTATCATATGAGTCTATTCCATACTCTTTCCTTACATATTAGGATTTTATTTCACTTAGAATAGTTTATTTATATTTATTTCATATTGCTTTAGTTCATTTACAAGTGTTTTAGTCCTCCTATTTAGATTAACACTAGAACCATAAATACACATTTAGGCCTTATTTTCGTTAATCATTTTGGTGACCCCAATGTGAATGTTACTTGCTTGCCCCTTTCTCATTCAAATAGGGTCTCCTTCATACCTATTTATTTTATGCCCATTAACCATAGTGGTCACTTCAGACCTCTTCACTATTATGAACTTCTTTCTCCTCTCCAGCATCACTTCATGTTTTGATGCTCGCTCACTTTCGCTCAAGAAGCACATGAGGCATGACTACCCGTCTCTTCTAACCTTATGGTCTCTATACTACTTCCTAGCTCTACTTACCCTATTATGACTATTGTCCCTCCAACTCCCCATGGTGCTTCTAATATACCACTTGGCTCCTTGTTTTATACCCCTGATCTAACACCATTAAACCATGATCTCCAAAATCAAATTTTCCAATTGTAAGTTACTACCACTCAAGGACCTCTATCGCTTGATTCTACATCCTTATTACATTCCCCTTTGCACCATCTATCGCTACTTACCCATTCCCACATAACTTCATCGCTCCCAAATTGCCCATTTTTAAAGGTCATGGTGACCCACAAGAGCACCTTCGTGCCTTTCATGTCGCATGTCTTGACTACGCCGATGATCATACTATCCTCGCTAAGTTATTTTCACGTAGTCTACAGGACTATGTGATGCATTGGTTCTATGACTTTCCAGTCCATTCGGTAAGCTCTTTTACCCATTTGGATGACACTTTTATCAAAAAAATTCCATCAATATTGGTTTTTACCCTATCTTGTGCCCAACTTTCCCATCTTAAACAATGCTACGATGAACGATTCCCAATTATGTCTTATGATACAAAAATAATTTCACCAAAATGACTAATGTTCTAGCTGATTCAGAACTTTAGGATTTATTGATCCGTAGCCTCTTACCACCTCTACAAGATAACATTATATTTGAGACTTTTTCCTCATTTGATCAACTTTATCATGCTCTCAAGCTCTGTGAGACTAAACTTGTCTCTGCTGGAAAACTAAAATATTAGGACTCACCTTCACCCTCTACCCAAGCTCCCAACAAAGCATTATTTAAATTCCTCCCATTAACCTGAGTCCTAAAAATTTGTTAATTCAATTTGTACCACTCGATAATTTCACCCTCACCATATCGACATCCTTTTGCTAAACTTAGTACACCACTCAACATCTTGTTTCCAAAAATCATTGATAGTAGCCTCATCACCCTACTTTCACCTCTCGCAACTCGACCCCTCTCGACCTAAAGTGTGTAAATTTGACGAGAATTCTTACTGTGACTATTACCAGTGTATGGAACATCCCACATATCATTTTTTCAAACTCTGACATCTCATTCAAGATCTACTTGACAATGGCCATACTTGAGTTCCCAAGTACCCCACGATAGTTCCCGCCAACAATAACCATAAAATCCAAATTTTTAACAACTCGCTCCCCAAACATGATACCAAACCCATCGATTCCTCTTCTAACTATGTCTCTCATACCATGCCTTCCTCCTCCAGACCTCTCAACTTTCTCATTTCTCACCTTGCTATCAGAACACCAATTATCTCCTTTTCTACTACCGACTACCATGCTACATTCACATATAACCATTTCTATATACATGCATCTATTGCCTCCACCCCTATAAAAATTACTATAGTTGATCCATCCTCCCCATTAGCACTTGTTCTTTGTCCTTCTTACACTCTATCGTTACCCTCCTTCAAAATCAATTATCCATTCAACAGACCATTTGGTGTTGTTAAGTTACATATCATTGTTGGCCCTCTTACTCTTCTCATCCCTTACCTTATTAGTCAAGTAGTACACGGATGTGACCTCCTTCTGGGACTCAATTAGATTCATAAATCCCAAGCTATCATCTTTATGACCCACCTGCATCTCAAATTTATTTACAAAAATCAAGTTATCACCATTAATAGAGTCCCTCCTAGCCCTCCACTCTCGTCACCTTCTCATTCTACGCTACTGTTCCTCTCCCTCTCTTACTCAAATAGCTCCTCCACTATCACCACTTGTGCGCTCTATCATTACTTCACCACCTTGATTCTCCCCCACGTGGCCACTCCATTCTCTTATTCCTACACATTGGTATAGGCCTATTCCTAAACCTATTACCATCTATCTTTGTAAGTCACCACCTCGTTTTATCCCCCATTGATAATACTCCTATTTACGTATGGCATTTGATAAATCTCCCTCACCTACAAACTTTACTATGACCTATAAATCATCCTCCTCTTTAAGTTTGTATTATATACACCCCTCACGTGCATATCAGCTTCATTCTCATGCACATCACTTATCTCCTATACCTCCATTATTAGAGCATCCTTCGCCATTGTCCTCCTCTCATGTACGGGTTGATGGAAATTCGTCCCTCGACCTTATTGGTTTATTTCTCTTTCATACCTAGTTGTGGGGACCTAGCCATTAGACACTCCACCCCCTCATCTTACACTCTCACATTGCTTTATCTCTCACATCCAAAAATTTTAATCTCTTCACATATCATCATTCTCATCACATCAAGGTTCATTTTAAGAGACCTCCTAGAAATTAGAGGTGGAAAATACCAGATAAATATCCTCGGAACCGGTTTCGTGGGAAGGCAAATTTTGGGGGTCCGACAACAAAATTTTTGCTTGATTTTTAGGTAGTGTGATAAAAGGTCGTAGACATGCGACGGAGATTTTCTATCACGCATCAAAAACTTGTTGAAGTACATCAACAAGGTTTGATGACGTGTGACAATAACCTTATTAACACGTGACAACAAATCTTCTATCACGCGTCTCGCGACTTCTCGCCCCTCTGGTCGTGTGACAACAAAATATTTGTGTCACACGTCAAAAACTCTCTGTCACGTGTCTATTTCCTCCACACTCTTGTTAGGCGTCAACAAACTCTCCCTATCACACGTCAACAAACTCTCCTTGTCACGTGTCAAAAACTCTTTTTCGTGCGTCTACAGTCTCCACCCTCCTATCGTGCATTTACTATAATTGATAATACATATTCCCCTAGGTGGTATGAGTGAGCTAGTAGTGTTCTACCTGGTGAATAATCTAGGATTATATAGGGGATAGTTTCAAGGGTAGGTGAAGCCAACTACTAAAAAAATTAAACTGTAATTTTTAGGTGAACAAGTCACTGACCCGTGCCAGAAAATTCACTTTTTCAAAAATGAAATATTCACCACCAAAATTATCACTGCATCACATATTATCACTCCCTCATTACTAGATGACGCACCCTAGTTCTTCAGTTCACATGATACTATTGAGGGATTACCATTACACTAAACCCCACACACTGCACTACATGACCTATACATTTATATTCTATCATCCTACATTATATCTTCATGTTATACGCTAGTCATAATTATATATGATCCTAGTTTTGCATTCCATCCTCTCCTTCTACATTTACGCTAGGTCACGTTGTATATGATTCTAACTATTACCATCACATATTCTACATATACACTGTCATCGTATCTTACATATCACATAGTATACATCCTACACATCCTACGTTTCATTACCCACACCATGCATTTGAAAATCCTAATCATCACATGGTTGTCTAGTTTCATCATACATGCTACATTATATTCTATGTGCTACAATCACCACCCCATGATGAACTCTAGTTCCTCGATCCACACTTGACTACCAAGGGTTTACTAATCAAATGGACCTTACCTACATGCAACCTATTCTCATACCACAATAATCGGACTAGTGACCATCAATATCGGCTCTATTGTCACCCACAATCATCATCACACCTCATAGTTGTATACACCTTAGGTTAAATCACCAATATTTTCATTACTTCTACATCATCCTATTAGAATATACCATCTCCTATTATATCATCCTATTTCCTTTCGATTTTCTCCATTCCAAAATATTCCATTACATTATCATGTCTATGATCATCATATAGTGGTATACACCTTAGGGTAAATAACAACTCCCTTCACCCATTCTACATTATCCTCTTACATCCGATCATCATGTATTCTATTATCCTTCTATTACATCATCACTTCTCCTACTCATCCATTACTTGTATACACTTTAGGCTAAATCACCACCCTCTCCTTATTCATCACATAGTGGTCTACTCTTAGTGCTAAAATAACCACCTTCTGTTATCCACCACCTACTTATCTACGCTCCAAATGATGTCATCACCCATCTCATAGTGCTATACACTATAGACTAAATCGTCATCTTATTTTACCATCATGTAGTGATATACACTTAGGGATAAATCATCACTCCTCTATTCAACCAAGTCATGGTATATGCTTAGGCTATAGGGTCCACACACATCTTTCCATATGCCTGCATTCCCATCCATTCATCTTATAGTGATATACCCTTAGGGCTAAATCATAACTCCTTTGATCAACAAAGCTGTGATATACACTTTGGCTCTAGGGTTCACGCACATCCTCTCCCCATGTCACTTTTCATCACCATTACACATACATACTCATCGCAACATGCTAGACACAACCAACACTACTCGACCATTTCTTGATGACGTACTCTCATTTACAGTTCATTCTTGACTAATGACGGGGTAAAAAAATGAACCTCATTGCATACACTTTCATACACTCGAGGGGCACGATGCTCTTATAATTCCATATTTCATTCCATTTTGTCCATCTAGAACACACTACATTGTCTTAGTAGCATTTAATTTTGCTTACTAGTTTTTGCATGCTCTTTCTATTACACATGCTATCTTGCTTTCCTATATGTCATTATCATACACACATGTGCATTCACACCTTTATTTAGTGTGATCACATATACAAGAATTTACATGCGGCATGGATGTTCACCTTATACCCTTACTATCTTGGCCGCCGGGGCATCCAAACTCGTCTCATATAAGTGTTATTGTTTCATCTTGTACTTAGCATATTATACTACTTACTTCTACACAATTTGACATATTGGTTTTCAATCTAACATGTTAATGGGTGTTCCATGTGCAACACTTGTTTTGAGTGACTATATGTTTTCTTTTTCCTTGTCTGCGTTGTTTGCAATTATTTGTGGGCTTTTCCCTTTGCTTGTGTGCACAATTGATTGTTGTTTATGGCCATGATGGCCTTGTGTGTCTTGCAAAATTGTGAGTGATGTCCCATGTTTGAAACCTACTTTGTGTGGTCTGTTTTTTTTCTTACATGTTTACACTACTGTACTTGGTAGTTTTTCTACATTGTTTGTGTCTTTTACACTTATTTTCATGCATGTGTTTGGAATAACACTTGTATTGGCTAGCCATCCCCTTTTGTGCACACCTGGTATCTACAAGAATTTTCCTTTTCCCCCTCTAGGGAGAGTTCCATAGCTCATAGTGTGGTTGGTCCTCTTTTGGGGTTGTATTCTCCTTCCAGGGTCATCACATGCACCCCCAAAGAGGGGGCATCATTGAGGGTTTATACTAACATAACATATCTACTCTGGTTCACACATAGCGAGTGAGTTCATACCAGTCTACAAACTTTGTACACATCGGCCTTAACAGGGCATGGTGTCCTTTGGTAATTCTATAGAGAAATCATAGGCTCAGGGGTTACATTGGGTGGCCTCTCTACATTTCTCCATCCAGTGGCGTAGGATCAACCAAAAACTAGCAAAATACAAAGATCTCTTCAACACATTTCAGCAGAAGTAGTTAGAGTTAGAGGATACTGAGCATTTCCTCCCTACACTTCTTCAGCCAGGGTGGTGTGAGATCACCCAAAAAATCATGACATTATATGATATCATTCTAAACCCTTTTTTTTAACATGGATCAGGTGCACATGTTCCATTTCTCCATTTACATTTTCTATTCTAGCATACTTTACATTTGCGTACTTTACACAATATTTTTTTCATACATACATATTTGAATACTTGATAATTTCTGCTTGTAGGTTTGTCGTATGAGAAACAAGTAGTCAAATTGGGGGCAAGAACAATAACAACAATGACAATGCCAATACACTATGATGGTACTTGCCATACTAATCATGCAAGTACACCACACACATGCAATGCAATAGCTACACACACGTTCTTCCCTAGGTTCACTCTCATCACTTTTATTCACATTTTTCATCTTTAGAATCCACACTCCTCCACATCTTTCTTTTAGTCATTCCATGCTTGAGTCTAGTCCATCAACATGTCTTCTTCTACACTCTACATGGTTATCGGTATGCATATCTATATAATTTATGTTACTAAGCTTTTCGCTCACCAACATAGAGTGGGGGCAAGTGTAGACACAAATATTGCACATTAGACAATATTTATCCTAGTCTTATACTACTATTTAGAAGGTTCTCAAGTGTACAAAGTACTAATTAATCCCACCTTTTGGCCACCTTTTTCTTATCTTTTATTGTGTCTTTACTTTTTATTTCCCAATACCTAACATCCCATTTTATGACTATGTTCCAAGTTTGTATGCCTAAATTAGGGGGCAAGTTATATTGCGGCGCCTCGAGGCCTATATCCTTATCTTCTTCTCAGTTGGCCTTGTTGGGATTAATTACAAAATTAAACTTGAGATCCCTATAAATATAAAGCTTATAAGACCATAATAAGGGTCCTAGGTCATTGTATCTTATCACTATTATCACTCCATCTAGGGCTACATCTATTGCATCACTTGCATCCACATAACACCATACATTCAAGATAGGAATTCTGCATCACACACATTCTTAGAGGATGGATTCTATTCATTCTAATCTACTATCTACATCTTTTATAGCTACCATATTTCAATATTTCAAAAATTATAATTGGTACGAGTGTAGACACCAAAATTGGGTCACACTCCCCTTGGTCCCTTGTCAAAAACAAACTCAAACATACTCACCTAACCATGGCCCCTTCCACCCCACATCACTATTAATTTAATTAATTTAATTTAATTAATATATATCCTTACAATATTTATTATCCAATAATCTTAATTTCTACCCCACCACCTCACCTAGACACCTCACCTAGCCACCTCACCCTAGACCTATTTTTGGCATGTTTCCATAATTAACTAAGACCTGATCTTACTTGCCTTAATGAGATAAGATTTGGTCTAACCCTAAAAGCACATGCCTAATATTTCTCTAACCACATTCCCACTCATTAGAAGGAAGCTTCTATTCTGATCCACGGGAATAAAACCAATCCAACCCAAAAAAATCAAGGGATCTGCCATTTTTAGTAAACCTAGGGAATCCCACCTTAACCGACACCGGTCACCCCTAAACCAATGTCGGTCAACCTGGAACTATCTTCAGTTACCATTTATTCTCTTTCGTAACCTTGTTTCAAAGCTTAGAACATTCTGAGATCAAGAAAGAGAAAGAGGAGCTACATGCAAGTGGAACAAGGGTCTTATCGTGCATCTAGGCATCCACAACCATCATCCAGACAAATCTAGAAGCATTTCACTCATAGTAGCATTCCAGAAGCAGCTTGTCATGGCACCGAACACCATTCCTCTGATCATCCATCACCTCCATCCAGCCATCGAACCTACATCACAATAAGTATCTTGTTAACCAACATTCTTTTATTTTCATTCTAGTAAGCTCTGTTACCTCTGTTATTAGTTTCCACTTGCACTCTCACTCCACCATTTATCTCTATAAAATTATGATCATTCCTTCACCCACACCATAAGATCACCCATACCTGACTATTAGACACCTCTGAGTATTTCCAACACCTCTCCAGACCTACACCCACTCCTCACCATCTTCGATTCAGTCTCAGACAAATCCCTAAATCATGAACTATTGAGTTATTGAAAACCCACATAGAACCGTCATCGTTATTACTAAAACGTCATCAGTCATACAAGACCAACACCGGTCTCTTTGTTTTATACTCGCCAATAATGTAACTAACCTACCTTTTACCACATAACTTAAAACAGACTGAACCCAATTACGACCAATCCTAACACCCTAAAAACTACCTACCTTCTAGATCTGACCATAGCCTAGCCTGTTATGTTAAGATTTACTTATTGTACTTGAATGAGATACCTAAATCATATCAACTACAGTAGGATTTCCTTTGTTTCTCACATTAAATTTTTTTAAACAGTGGATTGAAAACCATCTAGGAAGTAACACACTTCCTAGAGCTAACACTCGCTAGGCAGTCCACTGTCATATATCATTTAACTATTATTTTGTGGTCTTGTTTTTTATTTTAGGTAGTTCCTCCTAGCCAAAAGGAAGCTCTCATAATCGGCATTGGATCAAGAATTCGAACGCGTGAAAAACCATCAACCGATAAGAAATAATATGTATTCCTCATCATCCCTTACCCTTATCTATTTCATCTCAATAAAGTAAAGAAAATGGTAAAACATTTTGGCACGCTTGGTGGGACCCATTTGGGGTTCTATTGTATTTTCTTCATTCCTAGGAGAAATTTGTGTGTTTATTTCCCTTTAAAAGGCTTACACATGAATCTTTTTCTCTGGTAATATTCTCTTATTTCTAATTACTCTAAAAGAAACATTTCTCTTGGTGCAGTTAAAAGGAATCATTCTTCTTTCTTACTTTCTCGCATTTAGTGAAAAAGAATACCCTCTCCTATTCATCATTTGCTCCATTGAACATAATATTTTCAATTTGGGCTTAAAATTAGTTGCATTATATTTTGATTTGCTAAATTTACCTCACATTAAAATGAGGGAAACCTATATGCTGGAAGTCATACCCAACTGATGGTTGGCACAAAGGATCATAGAAATCACATTCTCTCTCTCTCTCTCTCTCTCTCTCTTTGTGTCTTACCAAACTGCACAAAATTAAAATATACACATCTTTCTTAAACAATGTCTTACCTAGGAAAACATGTCAATTATCACATGATCCAATAGGTAAGTACTCCCTAGCTTGTTTCTTTTATCGAGTCATTACCTCAGAAGATGGCCCAGACCCACCATAACATACTTGAAACCTCTCCTTTTAGATATCCTTCTTCGTAGGAAGCATTCCTCACAAAAAATCTATTCTAAACTCATGAGTCAGTCTTCTAAATAGCATAAGATCAACACATTAAAAATCACTTATTAGGTACGTGTTTTTAGTGTTTGATTGAAGTGCATTTTGAGGTGTGAGGATATGCTTCTCCATTTTTTCCATTTTGTTGCTTTACACACTCCACAATCATAGTTGGAGTATTTTGACTTCTTCTGATTGTGTGAGGACTTCATCTCATCATCTCTAGACCTCGAGTTGATTATTTATCTTACTAAAATTCACAACATTCCATTTTTTTACATTTTCCAATTTCCACAAGAATCGGCATTGGTTACCCCGACCGACATCAATTTTCTGTTCTTTTGGGTTAAATTTCCTAAATAACCCTTATTTCATTTTCTTTACTATCGAGTTCTGTGAGTCTCGTACTCTTTCTCGCTTTGATAAACAGTCATCATACAACTTGTTCATCTTACCATCACCAATATTTTACCTCATTTGGTAAAATTGTTCTTGTCGGTTTGCTGCCCTTTTGGTTAACCTACCCAAGGGACACCTATTCTCATCTTCTTCACTATTATTAAGTTTTTCTTAATCCCTACACTCTCTATACAATTATAAAGCGTAATCACACAACTTATATACTTGACATTTATCAGTTTTTTCCCACTTTGGTCAAAATTGTTCTGTTTCTCAAGAATGACTAGGCCTCATTTTTACCCCGACATCGGTCATCCTTAACCGATGTCGGATTTACCCCTGTACTAAATATCAACTGATATATTACCCAAATCCACCTATAAACAATTGTTTTTTTCATTCCTACTACTCTCTATGTCATCTGCAAGATACAACATCACCTGATATACATTCATTCACATGGTGTTGACTCGCAATCAAGCTAACACTCTTACATTTCACACAAGTCATCAACCACTCCCACCTAGTCCTTCACCACCCTCTATCCTGTCACCCATGGATCTAACCCTACCTACCACCATTGCCACAGGAAACGAGGAATTCACATGACTCCTTGATCAAAATCCCATAGCCTTATAGTTCTACCTTTCCCACTCTTCCACCCAAGACTCCTCAAGTCAGTTGATATATGACATGCTTGTATCCATATCTCCTACCCTTATTCTCATTTCTGCATCGCCCATTTGATAATTTTGTGTTACTTTCACTGCTTCATTCTCTATGGTTTCATAGATAGAACCCATACCCGCTATGATTGTTTCGTCTACAATATCATTCACACCTGTAATGTCCCCTCATTGACCAACCAAACCATAACCTTGTCCACCCCCATTGTCTCATAAATACCCATTGCAACACAACTGCCCATGGTGTTAGCCATTCCAAAATATTATCCTCTCCATCCCACAAACACTACCCCCAATTACTACTAGAGTCATTATGACCGTCCCACCTATATACACATACTATCAACAACCACCTATCTCGTCTGTCACCCATTCTGGATACATGCCCTCTATGTCGGTCCCCTATTCTCAACCTCCCTATTTGGCATCACCATACAATGGAATGTCGCACACATCACAGTTTCAATGCCAGCCCCCTTATACCACAAGAGGTGCCCTTCCATAACAACCTACCAATGACCTCATGAAATTGATGATGGAAAGGACGCAGACACTAGAAGCATCAGTTTTGGGATCATAAAATTCTCTAACCTATGATGAAATCTATAATGAGCCCATTCATCCATCCATCCCTATTTTCCCATACCTTGTACATTGGGAAATGCCAAAATTCAACTGTTTCAATAGTAAAGAAGACCCACAACAACATTTGTGGTCTTTCAAACATGGGTGTTACCTGATCACCCATGATGACACTTTACTCCTACAAACCTTCCCGATGTCCCTGATAGGACCTGCATTAGACTGGTATAGTGGGCTACCAAGACACTCCATCTACTCTTTTAATCAAGTAGCCCAAGCCTTCTTAGATCACTTCTCTATCAACATTGTTAAGAAGGTTACCATGAATGATATGTATTCCACATGACAAGATAACAATGAGTCTATCGGCTGATGACTTTTTTCACTCACTGGCATAACCTAATTAACCAACTCACATTTCAATTACCTCAAACTAAAATCATAGAGTTGTTTACTTGGGCTTGCATAAGACACATCTCACCAATCCTGCAGATGCATAACTTTCACACTTTTGACAAGACATTCACCATGGCACGAAAATTGGAAATTCGTGTTATTAAAGAGAAGAAAATTCAACTTCATAACAAGAAAATTACATTCAAATCAAATGATGCTTCTTCATATTCAAAACCCCAAAACAACTATTTAAAACCCAAAGGATCTGCCAACGCAATAGTTCTCAAGGCTGGCCCCCTCATCAATCAAACCCAGCCAAACCTCCCTCTAATCTCTCTCCCATTAAAGATTTCCATCTTAGGTGAGAACAACGAAAGTACACTTTGAGAGGAGAATCTTATTCTTCTATTTTGGAAAATCTTATTAAGGTTGGTACCATTACTCTTCCACCTATAAAACCACATATTGGTTTTGACCCTGAGAGACACATGCCCACATGGTATAAGGAACATGAATTTTGTAACTATGATCGTGTCAAAGGTCATAGCGACAATAACAGCATCGCCTTCAAGAATATCATCCAAGAAATGTTAGACAACAAAGATCTAGTCTTGGATAGCCCGAATGCACCTAATAACAAAAACCTACATATCTTCAAGAAGCCATTTCCTAATCATGCCCCTTCTTCCAACGAAGCCGGTGATACTTCAAATAATGATGACAATGTCCGTGAGGTCCATGTTATTTTTGATGACATACCAGTTGCTTCCCAATTGCCTCATGTTCCTTCCATAGACAAAATATTAGCCTGAGATCCCCTACCTGCACAAGAACCTATTTCATCTACTCCTCCACCCATAAAGGAACCCCCTTCATTTTCTCCTTCACCCATGGAATATCCTATGATTAGACACCGCCTTTGACCCCTCAATTCCAAGCAGTTTTTAGTGACACCTCTCCTACCTATAGGAGATGCATGTCCACCACCCACACCATCACAAGGAGAGTCCACCTCATTTGAGCCATCCTCTCCTCTACCCATTGAGGATCCTATAGAATTACCATTTCCTTTTGATGATAATTCACCATCGGACCTTCAAGATCCCGTTGATCTATTTTTGGGTCTCTTACCCACAGAGTCCAAAGCTAGCATTTCCCTATATCTCAAACACATTTTACAGGATTTCTACTCAATCCACATCAACCCCACTTACAACCATACCATTTTCATGTTTGGCCAATCACATGGACTATGTTGATAGAGCCTTACTTTGGGGATGCCTTTTACTTCCTGTTTCAACACAAATGTAGTTGTCACTCACCGACACCTCCACTATCTACCCAAAAGTATTTCGAGCAACCAAAAAAAAAAAAACCATGACTATTGCAACACCTTCCATGTCACCACCCTTGACCCAACACACACCTCTACCCACAATCCAACATAAATTTACACCCAAACACCTACCCACACCTATATCATTTCCATTACCTAAACCTATTACTACCTTAGGGGTCATAACGATAGCTAGCCTTACTCACCCACCCAACAAATTAGATTTAGCCACATCTTCCCAAACCAAAACTAAAATTATTTCGGCCCCTAAAAGAATACCCAACCTCCTAGGCCTCATACACCAACCTCGCCCACCACACCATTGTCACCTTCACCCCTTTCATCCATCTTAGGACCTCACCCTTCGATCCTAGCCAAATAATCATCTTCTTCCAAAAACCAAGAGCACAATAGCCCATCTCTCGCATCACGGACAACTAATATAACCAAGTGATCCAGATAACTTCCACCCTCACTCGTAACCTTATTACCACCCATACCTCCACTACCATCCATAAATTATTCACTACCCATGACACTTTCTTCTCTTTCACTCACACCTTCTACCCAACCTCTACCGACCACCTCTCGTAGCACCTCGGTTACCCCATGGGTCACCCATCCTCTTCCACCATCTTCTTTTCCTTCCACATCTTGTACACCCATGTCACCTTTTCCCAAAAAGGTGCAACCTAAAGCTAAGAATCTGCTACCCTTCAATAAGGTAGTTAAATCAACCAAACCTTCCATCGCCAACTCTTCTACCATGCCCGTACCTAAACAGATGCCTGCAAGACCTAAGACCACTCCACACACCAAACTAGTAGACCAAACCATTCCCCCTCATGTAAAGCCTCTTCCTCCACAATCAGCCATACTGTACCCAAACCCACATTCACCTCCCATTGTGACCCACTGGCAGGATCCTATGCCAAAATCTTAACCAATCTTCTCAAAACTTGTCATCACATTACCTCCCCTTAGACCTTACAACCCACTCAAACCCAAACCAAAAGGGTTTAATGAGTCTAAAATTTGTGCCTACCATCATGTTCTGGGACACGATGTAGAGAATTGTAATGCTTTAAAAACCACTCTTGTCTAATTGTGTCCTCCTGAAGAAAAATTTGACAATGACAATATTCTTGATGAGGACCCCATTTCACCTTCACCAATTTCTCCAAAGCATCTTCCATTACCTACTCAGCGACCAAAATATCCACCCCATAAATCTTTAATCCATCCCTGAGTTTTGAGATTAACATGGTCCGTATAAGAGAGTTGGCCAAACCACCACCCAAATATCAATGCGCCCTAATAATTTCACAAGGGTCATATCCACCACTAGGGTTTTGTCCCTCATGCTTTGGTATACCTTCCATGACACACCTTCTTCATCAACCTCCCTCAAATTAACATGGTTCACATTACGACCCGTGCCTAGAAAGACAAAGGCAAGGAAAAGGAAACAGGCCCATCAACCAACCCTGTACCCAACATACCATCTACACCCATACCCAAATTCACTATTCGAGGTCCTACATATCCTATTTCTGATGGGGTCACGCACTGTAAAATGCTAAAAAAACTACACCAATCCCCCTCAAAATGTATTTATATGACCTCATCCAAACCTCTGAGTCACATCGTCAAGCCCTCATGGAGGTCCTCAATCTATTGAGGTTTTACCAAATGACCCCACGCCCGTAGCCTCCATCATTACCCCTCACCACGTAGCCTCTCTCACTAGGTCATTTCCTTCCTCTACACCTTTACCTACTCACCAAGTGGTCACCCTTAGCTTTTCAGATGAAGAGATCACTCCCTTCTAGCCCGATGACCTCGACCCCGCTCGTTTCATCTCCGTCTTTATCGATAATATATGCCTACAACATGTTATGATTGATGGTAGCACTAGTATTAACATAATCTCCTACCATGTATACGACCAAATGTAAATACCTACCAATTACATGCATGGTAACCCAATTATGTTGCACTCTTTCAATGATGCCATGACATCTACCCTAGGTACCATCGTTCTCCATGTCTGCGTGGGTCCCTTCATTGTCCCAAAAATTTTCTATGTCCTAAAGGGGAGTTCCAGTATAATTTTTTTCTTGGCTGACCTTGGATCCATGCCATGAGTTGTGTCCATTCAAATTTACACCATTGCCTCAAATTTGAACATGAGAGACATAATTACACCATCCCTACCAACCTATCGCCTTTCAAGACTTGTAAAATGCTATACCAGCCCAATTATGTGCTTGTACTAGTCAAGGCATCTTCCACTATTCCTACTTCACCTTCACCTACAAGTCCATCCACAAAAACTGCCACTACCTCTCCCGCATCTAACCTTTCTATCCCCATTGTAGCTATAACCTCTACCGCTGACTCACCTGTTTCCCCATCATCTAGTGAGTCATCCATCCCCGCTACCCACATACCGACTACTGATCCCTTAGAAGGTGTTTTTCAATGCCTCACTCTGGGGGAATACCACCTATACAATATCGACACCTTCCTCACCCCGCAAGAGTATGGGAACCTATGCCAACACCCTAATTATGACATCTACATTGGTGATGTTTTTCCTTATGGCCCTCCCCACCTTCGCACTAATCTAACATATGGGGGACTTGATATGGCCACCTATAAACCTGAACCTCCATCCCAAACCCAACCATTTTCATCTAACCTACACTCCCTCACTAATCACCACTTCGCTCACACTTTCCTCCACTGGTGTGCATGGAAAGGATTTGGCTTCAAATTTTATGAACAGGGCTTCCATACTAGTCATTTCTTGTACCTCTCATAAACACAATGACCGTAGTGGCATTGGTTTTGACACACCACCTTCTAATAAGGTTCATGTCGACCTCATCTAGGACAGAAAACCTTCCCCACCTCATTCCCCCAAATTACCATCTTCACCACTGAGTCCATAGATTCTAAATCTATTCCTCCTAACTTTTTTTTTTTCTTAAACACCATTTCCTTAAGACCACCGACTTATCAACATGATGAGAAAACTTCCTCTTCTCTCCCATTCCTGTATCCTAACATGATCGATGACGATACACCTTCTATTAATTTCATTCAATGTTAAGATGATGAATCCATCCTCACTTACCTTGGTGCAGAAGATTCTTATATTCATCGGTCGTTACCTTTTGAGATGCAGACCATGTTGAATGGATCAACCATCGAAATCAACATTAACACTCGAGAAAACCCACATATCCTAAAGATTGTCCTATCCTTAGATGATATTGAACAGAAGCATTCACCTCTTTTCTTCGGGACCATAGCAACGTGTTTTCTTGGTCCTATGCCAATATTCCTGGTATTGATGTAAAAATCATGGTCCATAATATCGTAACCATTCCTGATGCCAAACCCATAAAACAAAATCTTCAAAAATACATCCTCGCATTGGTCTTCTAGTCAAAGAAGAGCTTTGGCACCTTCTCTCGGTTTCCTTCATTCTACCCATTGATTATCCCCAATGGATCGTAGCATCATTCCTTTCACAAAGGCAATAGGGGGAATCTACATTTTCTGCACTTCCATGACCTCAACCTCACTTGTCCAAAATTTGATTTCCCCCTACCGGGCATCAACCAAATATTTGATCTCACCACTGGCCATGAAATTTTATCGCTCATGGATGGTTTCTCGGGCTACAATCAAATATTACTAGATCCAGAAGATCAACACAAGACAACTTTCATCACCCCTTGGAGTAATTTTTGCTATCGAGTCATGCCTTTTGGCCTAAAAAATGTTGGTGCTACATATCAGTGAGCCATGACTTACATCTTCCATGACATCATGCATCGCATACTAGAATACTATGTAGATGATCTTCTGGCCAAATCTAAACATCAAACCAAAAACTTGTTCGTCCTTAAAGTGATCTTTGACCATCTCATCAAGTATTGTGTGCATCTTTAAGCAAAGAAGTGCATCTTTGCGAGTAATTTCAGAAATCTCCTAGGTTTCATCATTTCTTTGCGTGGCATAGAAGTTGATCTTGCTAAAGTCAAGGCTATTCTAGAAATTTCTCCACCCACTAAAAACTGTCAACTTCAAATCCTACAAGGAAAATTGCAATCAATTTGTCATTTTATCTCATAACTTTATGACTGTTGTCAACCATTCCATCATCTACTAAAGAAAGACGTGTCCTTCAAATGGGATGATGAATGTCATAAAGCCTTCAAATCCTTAAAACAATACCTCCTTCAACCACTAGTGCTCATTCCTAGTAAGGATGATTTTCCCTTTTACCTATATATTTCTACCACTGATCATTCTCTAGGTGACATGCTTGCTCATCGCGAAGAGTAGCACCGAGAGCAAGTGGTTTATTACATCAGCCGTACCCTTATTGACTATGAAACTAGATATACCCACACCAAAAAACTCTTCTCAGCCTTAGTTTTCATTGCCACCAAACTCTACCATTAGCTACTCAATCACAAAACCTTCGTGATTACTAATACTGACCCATTACACTATATGTATACCAAACCGTATCAACATCAACATGCCGAACATTGGCTTATGCTTCTTGTTGACCTCGACCTCAAATTCATTCATAAAAATTACATTAAGGTACAAGAAATTGCTGACCAAGTGGCTGATGAACCTATTTCTCGGGATCAACCATCTAACTTCGACTTCACAGATTTGAGTCTATAGATACCATTTCCCTTGACGAACATGATTACCAAATGAGATGCTTCTTCGATGGTTCCAAGTGTTAGCGTGGGGGTGGGGCTGGTGTTATCCTCATTCCTCTTGATGGTGAACCTATGCCTTTGTCTTTCAAACTCAATTTTTATTGTACAAAAATATTGATGAATACGAGGCACTCTTATTGGGTCTCCAGGCTTCCTATACCTTAGATGTTACGATAATCAATATCTTTGGTGATTCTTAATTATTCATAAACCAAGTCAATGGGATATACCAGTTTCGTAATGAGATACTTCAAAAGTATAAGCATCACGTAGATATGATTTTGACCATCTTTGATCATTACACACTTTAAACCACCCCGTTTTCTACTAATAAATTTGTAGATACCATGGCCTACTTGGCTTCTCAGTACTGCCTCGCCATTACGACTCGAAAATATTTGTCACCATATAAAGGCTACAATCACCCTCTTATTTACCTTGTGAGGTATACTCCATAGGAACTATTTCCCCGACCCACGTGACCTTTGGTATAAGCAATATGTAGACTATCTTTCCCTTTCCATTTTACCCATTGATCTCACTTGTAATGGACAATGTGCCTTTCTTAAAAGTGTCTCCCATTATGTCATCATGGGTGGTCTTCTTTACAAGCATGGCTTCGACAAAATTCTCTTACAATGCCTTATAAGTTTTGAAATTCCCTACACCATTAAGGAATTCCACGATGGAATTTGTGGAGGTCACTTTAGTGGTTTAGCTATCGCAAAATGCATCCTTTGCCTAGGCTATTATTGGCCAAACCTAAACTGCGACTATTGTGATTATGTCAAACATTGCGTAAAATGCCAACAACATGCTAATCTCCACCACACACCTAGTCATGCCTTATAAGTCGCACGAGACCTTTGGCCTTTCTCTCAATAGGGTTTGGATCTTGTTAGTGAGATCAATCCCCATTCTTCACAATGCCACCAATGGATCATAACCGCTACCGAATATTACACTAAATGGGTAGAGGCCATTCCCCTCATTTCTAAAAAAGATGAAAAAATATGTGAATTCATCAACCATCACATCATTTTCATTTTGATGTTCCTCACCGCCTCATCACTGATAATGGAAAATAATTCAAAAACAAAACCCTACGTAAAATATGTGATGATTTTGGCATCCAACTTAATTTCTCATCACCTTATTACCCGCAAACCAATGGTCAAGCTGAATCAATGAATAAAACATTGAACAAAATTCTTATGAAGGTAGTTAATGATACTAGGAAAGATTGACATATGCACATTCCTTTCGCCTTGTGGGTTTATTGCACTAGTATTCGCACTTTGACTACTGCCACCCCCTTTTCTTTGGTCTATGGTACCCAAGTTGTCTTACCTCTCGAATTCTAGATTCCATCTCTCTACATCTCACTACAAGTCATGCTCAACGAAGATGACTTTCACCAAGATTGTTTGGCGCAACTTGAGTTATTAAATGAATGTTGTCTCAATGCTCTTGATCATCTCCAAATCTACCAAAAATGTATCAAATGTGCCTATGAAAAACATGTTCACGAATGAACCTTTCAGGTCGGCGACCTCATTCTGAAGGAAAATCAACATGTAATCAAAGAGGAGAAAAGTAAATGGGGTAAATTTTCTCCTAATTGGCTTGGACCCTATATCATTACCCATGTCTATGGATCAAGTGCTTATTGTTTATCTTCTCTCGAAGGTAAACCTAAACCTGAGCCCCTTAATTCCTTGCATCTTTGACCATTTTATTGTTGACGTCAATTTCTATATCACTTTTTGTTAGTTGATCGCTCATCCCTTGAGCGTTGTTCACCTTCCATATTACCCATTTTGAGGATCCACAACTCAAAAAGAATCATGTGATTCCCATCACCTTTCAGCCTTATCTTCAATATGAGTACCACGGATCTACTCATAGCATGATTCGCATGGATACTTTTTGTCTTATTTAAGATGGAATCCCATGGTATTTCATCACTCGAAACCACCTCTTTCATACTTAATTTATGTGTGCTGCGGTCTTGAATTTTAAACAAGAGCCTACCCTTTCTCTATAGTCTTGTCTGCATGAATTAAACATCCAAAAAAAAAATGGATGAAACTCCTTGAGTCAAACTTCCAACAAAAGATGACTCCCTCAAAAGGGACATCTCTTCACTCTAATTCCACCACTATAAATAGATTGCTCCCTTGAAGGACAACTATATCATAGTTATTTCAAAAATTCAATAAAAATATCTAGAAGCTTCCCACATCAATCAGCTTCATGAAGACCTCAAGGAGATAATATACTCATCCCATATAGACTTCCCACATCAATCAGTCTATTAAAAACAAACAAATGAAGAAAAAGATGAAATTTTCATCATGGAATTTCCTATTCTTGATCCTAGGTTTCTTGTTCCAAAAGACACGCTGTCATACACTAAGTTATGCTAAACCACCTATTCTCACCTCCTTTCCTTTTTAGCCTAATTCCTCATTACTCAAGGGACTTGCCGCAAACGTGACATTTGGTGATTATGCAACTTTATTCACCCTTAGAATGGTCCATTATGCAACACCTTTAGGGTCTTACATTCATAAGCCCCTCTTAGGTATGATTGACTCATTAGGGTTCTTATCAATTAATCAACTCTTTTACCACCTCTTACCATTCACCTTCCTCATTACTTATTGATTATCCTATACAGGACCAGATCATCGACACTTATATTTAAAAACCACTCAACCATGCCTGTGACCTAAACTCAACCATGCCTATGACCTAAACTTAATCATTCGTATGACCTACATTCAACAATGCCTAACAATTACCAACCCATTCTTCTACTTCATCATAATCTTCCCTAGCTTATGGGATAACTACATCAGCTTGAGGTCCCTTTTCACCGGGACTATGTAGACAACACTTTGAGGGAATGGGGCCCTTGGAGGTTAGCCCAACTACTCTATACCCTAACCAATTCCCCCTTTCCCTTTCCATTTACTATTCACATTCTACCCTAGCTAGTTTCCTTTCTATATCAATAACTGGAAATTAAACCAAACAAGCAACAATTGCTAAACATCTTTACCATCATAATTTACACATTCATTTCAACACATCTACCATTTCTTTACCATCATCATACATTTTCCTACTAATAATCTTAACACAATCCATGCCATCACTAATTGCACACATTAATGAATTAGAAATTAAATCAACCACCAAACCCTACTCAACCATGCCTAAATCAACCGGACTCAACTATGCCTACACCAACTTGAGTCAATCATACCTAAATCAACCTGACTCAACCATGCCTAAATCAACCTAAATCCACCATGCCTACACCAACTTGACTCAATCATGCCTAAACCGACCTGACTCCATCATGCCTAATCCACCTAGTTTCCATCACTTACAAACATAAATACAAAAGTGAAAATCAATAACCCCATTCATGCTATAAGTACCATAAACTATAAATCAGAAAGTCTGTGTATACACACATGTGTACATGGATATAAATAAATACTAGTCTCTCATAAAATATCATATACAACCTCACCATATTTTGGCACACAGGCTGGTATATGATCAAAAATAACAAAACTCTCATCTATATCCTCACTCTCTTCGGCACACAAGCTGGTATATATAAAAAATAAACAACTATATAAAATAGGAGGTACATACGGCTATCAGACATCACCTGCTGGATATCCTCCATATCTATCTCACCTATATTCTCCTCCTCCTTTTCCCTGTATGGCATCCAACTAGCATCTCACCACCCACCATCAGTCCCGGCTGGATCTCTCATGGTACCTCACTGCTGGCTGGCCTCCATGAACTAGTGGCCTCGCCCGACCCTATCTCGGGCTCGATGGCCCTCTATGCTCTCATTTTGTAATATCTTCACCCTGGTATTGTGCCATAGTTTATACATGTGTGTGTATTTAAGCTGTCACTACCTTTGACCTTAGCCCATTTCCCTATTTTCCCAATTTGACATTTACCCCCTTATCACTTTTTACCTCCGACCTACCCTCCCCACAC
Source organism: Taxus wallichiana var. yunnanensis (assembly GCA_018340775.1). Classification (NCBI taxonomy): domain Eukaryota; kingdom Viridiplantae; phylum Streptophyta; class Pinopsida; order Cupressales; family Taxaceae; genus Taxus; species Taxus wallichiana. Next base: position 372,973,839 of record CM031244.1, on the reverse strand, counting down.
CTCTCTACCTAGCCATTGATTATGTGGATATTCCCATGTCCTCACTCATTTCATCTACATGATGATGGTACCTATTTTTCTTAGCCTAATAGCCTTACCTTGCCTATGGTTGTGACCCTTATCCAAACAAACCTTGACCTTTTGAACTTTTAGATGTACTAGAACCACACCTACGAATTCCTACATCTTACCTTGTTGAGTTCCCAGATCGTATCCTTTACCATGGATACTCTGAAGCTCAAAACCCTTATTTGGATGACCTTTATGACCATAGCTAACATACATTTGTTATGTTGTGCAACCTTGTTATCTCATGGCATTTCCCAATGTGTGCGTATGTCTGAATGCTCTACCTAATCACCCACCCCACCTCTTACAATCACCATACCCTCAACCATCACCTTCTTCGCACCTAACCCTATTTTCTCAAACCACCCACCTCCTCCTTTTATCAAACCACTCACCGCTTCCTTCTCTCACTTCATCAATTCCTAGTTTGAGGGGGGTTACATTCACCCATACATGGGGCAACCACATCTTATTTTTTTCAGCCGCTTACCAATACAAGATATGTAATAAAAGGGGCAAAATATAGACACCAAAATTGGGTCACACTCCCTTGGTCCCTAGTAAAACAACCAGCTCAAACATACTCACCTAACCATGGCCCATTCCACCCCACATCACTATTAATTAAATAAAATTAATATATATCCTTACAATATTAATTATCTAATTATCTTAATTTCTACCTCACCACCTCACCTAGACACCTCACCCTAGACCTATTTTTGGCATGTTTCCATAATTAACTAAGACCTGATCTTACTTGCCTTAATGAGCTAAGATTTGATCTAACCCTAAAAGCACATGCCTAAGATTTATCTAACCAATTTCCCACTCATTATAATGGAAGCTTCCATTCTTATCTCCAGGAATAAAACCAATCCAACCCAAGAAATCAAGGGGATCTGCCATTTTAAGTAAACCTAGGGAATTCTACCTTAACTAACACCGGTCACCCCTAAATTGATGCTGGTAAACCTGAAACCATTTTCGGTTACCATTGATTCTCTTTAGTAACCTTGTTTCAAAGGTTGGAACATCTTGAGATCAAGAAAGAGAAAGAGGAGCTATATGCAAGTGGAAAAGGGTCTTTTCATGCATCTAGGCATCCATAACCATCATCCAGATAGATCTAGAAGTATTGCACTCACGGTAGCATTTTGGGAAGCACTGCCATGGCACCAAACACCATTCCTCCAATCAACCGTCACCTCCATCCAACCATTGAACCTGCATCATGGTAAGTATCTTGTTAACCAACATTCTTCTATTTTTGTTCTAGGAATCTCTATTACCTTTGTTATTAGTTTCTACTCGCACTCTCACTCCTCCATTTTTTTTAGGATAAGGGTAAAGTGAGGGTTTTAAAAGGACCCACAACCTTATACAGAGAATAAAGAGGGAGAGAAAAGGAGGAAGAGAATTCCCATACAACACCAGGGAGAAAATAGAAGAAATCACATCCAAAAGAGAGGAAGCTGCCAAAAATACAAAGTCAATAGCGAACAGGTCAGAGAAGAAAAGAAGGAATAACAACTTCAGCAACATCTAAAGATGGCAAGAAGGTTCCACAAAGAGGAGAAGTGGATGTACAACAAAAACAAAGCTTCCAGATGAAGAAGTGGAAGAGGGAACGAAGGATAAAGCATAAGAGCCTACCCTTCTTTCCCTTCTTCGAGTACACCAACTTCCAATTTTCCGCTAAATGTTCCTTCAAGCGGGCGCCTGAAATAGCCAAAATCATATGGTTATCAATCTATTCCTTATTCAGGATAAGGGGCCTTCTTTATCTGAATTAGAATGATCATATTCATGGGGTATTTTGATTCTCGGGTTGGATCTCGTCCCCTGATTGAGTAGACTCTACTTGCTAGCCCTACGTAACATGCTTATATGCTGATGTAGGTTGGGCATCGACCCATGTGTTAGCACTCTTAGTTTCCTAAATCTCCACATCTGAATCTGAGTCCTCATCAAGGTTAGGGGGCTCCAGTACTTAGAAGGATTTTTCTTGGCAGGGTGAACTTTCTTATGAGGACAGGAAGACTGAAGATGACCCGACGTCCTGTAGTTTCTACATCTGAAAGCCATATTTTCATAGTCAAGAGGCTGAACATGAGAGATATCACCCATCTTGAGGGTCATCTTGTCTGGAATTCCTTTGCTAAGATCAACCTCAACACATATTCTGACAAAAGTGAGTAACCCACTATGAAATCTCGTAACATCTGTTTTATAAATTTTCCTAAACAATTTCCGATCTCCTCCACAACAAGGTAGAAATGGAGAGGAAGGTTGGGTAGCCTCACCCAAATAGGAACTCACAAGATGGAATAGGAGCATGGGTCAAAGTGAGGGAACCAAGGGATGGAAAACAAACCAGCCAAACCCCAAAACCATGGTCCCTCATTCAAGGCCCTCTGATAATCCTCCTGAGCAAAGAACAAAATGATGAAGAAGCCTCTTGCATAAAAAAATGGTCACAATTTTTAGTCCAATTGGAGTGAACCCATTGGATAAGAGCATTAGTCAAAGGCCAAACACCATTAAATCTATAGATGAGGGCCTTTTTTCCATATTATTTTTGAGTGTCAGGGAATCAAAACTTGTGATTTCTAGCAAAGGGGAGTCAACAACTTGCTCAACAAGATAGATTGAGGAGGAGGACCGGGGCAACAAAGGTGGAAGGAGAATTCTTGAACATAGCTTCTTTGAAGCTAGAAGTGTTACGAGCTCTAGCACTCCCCTTTAAGAATCCCATCATAGAGATCATGGAATCTGGGAAATCCCATAGGAGACAAGAGGGAATTCATCCAAAAGTATTTTTCCCACAAAAGAGAGACCAAAGGAACCCAAATGAAAACCTAGTTTATGAGAGATAATACACTGCATGTCCAACCTAGAAGCAAAGCAATACATTTGGAGGTGGAGGGTAATACCAATGATAGTTTTTACTAGAACTTGAAATACCTCGAGCACTCATCAAGCGGTGAGCACCCGCATGGTCGGAGACATCCTTTGGGTGGGAATGGGCAACGATCAATGGCGAGCTCCACATGCATAGTCGAGAGCATAAGCCATAAAGTTGGAGCCACATAGCCTTGTAACACCCTCAACTCTAGATAGGAAACCCATTTCATAAGGCACATGAACATCTAGGTTCGAGAAAGTAGTAAATGGAGCAGACTAGTTGGTGCATCAGCTCCGCTAGGGTTAGAGAAGAGGGAATACGCCATCTCTTATATTTCACTCCTCCACCATTTATCTCTATACAAGTTTGATCATTCCTTTACCCACACCATAAAATCACCCATATCATTGTTAGACACCTATAAGTATTTCCAACACCTCCTCAGACCTACACCCACTCCTCTCCATCTCCAATTTAGTCTCGAGAAAAATCCTAAATCATGTACTATTGAGTTATAGAAAACCCACAGTAACCATCATCGGTTATTACTAAACCTTAAATGTCGGTCATACAAGACCGAAGACGGTCTCTGTGTTTTATACTCCGCCAATAACAAAACCAACCTACCTTCTACCACATAACTTAAATAGTTCGAACTTGACCCTAACCGGTCCAAAGACCGACAACTACCTATCTTCTAGATCTGACCATAGCCTAGCTTGTTATGTTAATATTTTACTTATTAACTTGAATGAGATACCTAAATCATATCAACTATAGTAGGATTTCCTTTGCTGCTCACATTAATTTTATTTAAACTATGGATTGATAGCCATCTAGGAAGTAACACACTTCCCAGCTAGCACTTGCAAGGCGATCCACTTTGTCATTTATCATTTAACTATTCTTTTGTGGTCTTGTTGTTTATTTCGGGTAGTTCTTCCTAGGAAAAAGTAATCTCTCATAATTGGCATTGGATCAAGAAGTCGAATGTGCACAATAACCATCAACCAATCAGCAATAATAGGTATTCCTCCTCATCCCTCACCCTTATCTGTTTCATCTCAATAAATTAAAGAAAATAGTGAAACAACGAGAGCACATAGGGAAGGACATACACACACTCACTAGAATTACATCAGGGTCCATAATGTAGTGCAACACTCAGCCGAGCAATAAGTCCACCGGTTTGGCGGATGAGGTCATTCCCACCCCTTATTCTTCTTATTGTGTAGGGTGTCATCCAGTTCATCTGGTGAATCCAGTGTGATAGAAAGAGAGTATTCAGAGACACTTACCAACTATGCCAAGTTAGGGTTTTGAGCATTTACACTATTTTAAGCACCTAGAATAAAAACCAAGGTGCCTTGGGGTGCCCCAATACACTCCCAGGAACTCCGTGGTTTCTTAACCATCTTAGATCTACCCTTCACAGGTCCCATGAGTGTTCATCCGAGCTGCCAAGTTCTAGTTCCAAAACTGCGACAACCTACGACAGTCTCCTATTATCATTTGAGTCTATTCCTTACTCTTCTCTTACATACAGGTTTGATTTCACTTAGAATATTTTATTTACATTTATTTCATATTTCTTTAGTTCATTTACAAGCATTTAGTCCTCCTATTTAGATTAACACTAGAACCCTAAATACCCCATTTAGGACTTATTTTTGTTAATCGGGAATAACCAAGACAAGTAAATATCGGTAAGTGTTTCTCCCTATAAGAATGTAGGGAATTTGTTTCACTCTTGAATAAGTAATGAGATGGGTTATCCTATTCATATGAAGATTTGAAATCCTTCAGGCCCAAGGAAATACAACATTCCATTCCCTTTAAACAAGGAGTGAAACCTTATAGGAAAAAACAAAGGCAACATAATCACAATATAGCTAGGACTATCAAGGAAGAAGTACTCAAAATGTTAAATTAGCCTATCATGTTTCCTATTCAACACTCCACTTGGGTAGCAAACATTGTCCTAGTTTACAAAAAGAGTGGTGAAATAAGAATTTGTGTTGATTTCAAGAATTTAAACTAAGTTTTCTCAAAGAAAAACCTCCTCTACTAATCGTGGACCAAATCCTATACATTTTCACTAGTTTAGAATTTTTTTCCGTACACGATGGATTTTCCAAGTATAATAAAATTGAGGTAGCGCTAAAGGATCAACACAATACCGTATTCACTACTCCATTCATAAAGTTTGCATACAAGAATATGTCATTTGACCTCATCAATGTAGGAGATAATTTTCAAATAGATATGGATTTGGCTTTCAAATATCTCAAAAGAAATGCAAAGAAATAAGTGAGGTGGCCATTTGCAACATCTTGAATCCCAAGAAGTGAAACCCAAGAAATACATGGTTGTTCCTTGAATTTAAATTAGTTTGACTTCAAAGGGATGGAAGGGAAACTCCTTTGGCACATTGTGAACAGTGAAGGAACTAAGATTGAACCTGAATTATTAGAAATAATTTAAAATCTGTCTTCACCTAAAAATAAGATAGGATTACATTCTTTCTTTGGTAAAGTATACTTCCTTCTTCATTTTGTTTCTAAATTTATAGAGATGGACAAACATATCACCGATATGATGAAGAATCAAAAGAATTTCAGATGGAAAAATTAAGGTGAGATTTATTTTGAAAACATCAAGAAGGTCATTACTCGTGCTCCCACACTTTGGCATGTCTAAATTCGATAAAGATTACATCATCTATTATTATTCAGAGAGCACACGTTTTCAGCTATTTTAGTTCAAAAATGTGAAGGATTTAAAACTCCTATAGCCTTCACGAGTTGGCCATTGAATAGTTATGAATTGAAATAATTAAAAATAGAGAAACATGCATTTATGGCTTTCAAATCCATCAAAAATTCAGGTTTTATATCTTGAACTCACATACAATAGTGTTTGTTCTCAATATTATAATAAAGTTACTACTTATTGAACAAGAGTTCAGATCTACAAGAGGAAAATGGATCACCAAGGTTTAAGAGTATGATCTCAAAATTTACCTAACCAAGATTGTAACAGGGAAAGGATTATTCAAACTCATTGGTGAAGACACCATACATTCAAATGAGAAGGTAAAAATAGAATTGTAGAATGAAAAATCAGATGATGTACCTATGATAATATTTGTAAGTACTACTTCTTAATGGTATGATGAAATTGCTTATTTCTTGACATATAGTGACTACCTGCCACATCTAAATGGGAAGAAATGGAGAATACTTAAGATGAGAGAAATGAGGTTCATGGTCTAGAACCATGTATTATACAAGAAAGGATTGGATGGCTATTTCCTACGACGGGTTGATAAAGAGCAAGAAGATCGGGTTACTCGAGGTATATCATTAACAAGATTGTGGCAAAAACTTCTCAACCTTGGTCACAACTCACAAGATCCTAAGAGAAATATATTATTAGCTTACTCTTTTTTAGGATGCCCAAAAATGGGTATATAAATGTAAACCATGTCACCAATTTATTGGTAGACTGAATTGGCCACATTTCCTCTCAATCTGTGGTTATTGATAATATGTTCCAACAATGGGGTCTAAATTTTGTGGGTGCACTTAATCCACATTCTAGCACAATATATTTATGTGTGCTCACCACTAAATATTAATTTTCCAAATGGGTTGAGACTATCTCAATCAAGCACGTAAACACTTAAACAATATGTAACTTTCTCGAGGAGAACATCATAGTGTAATTTAGTGTTCCACAAAATATTTTTATTGACAATGCTACCTATTTATCTTCTATGGAGCTCACCGATTTATTTTATGGTCATGGTATCTATCTCTCTCCTTCGTCGATTATAACCCCTAAAGAAATGGGTTAGAAAAATCAAGAATAAGAACATTCTAATGATCATCTATAAACTAGTTGATCAAAATCAAAAAAATTGGAAGAAGAAAATTTATGATGCATTATAGGCTGGCCGGATCATGCCTAATAAGGCAATAGGGATGTCAAAATTTCAGTTGTTATATAGGATATAAGTACAATTTATCATATCTTATGTTTAGTAAATCCATATGAATACATTCAATCCCATGACTCGTTGGAAAAGAGGATCTTGTAACTTGAAAATATCAATGAATAAAGAGTTATGGTAGTGGGTATTATCAAATAACATCAGATGAAGGTAAAGAATATATTTTATCGAAAACTCAGAAACCACATTTCAATTATGAGATATTGTCCTACTCCGGGAAAAGAGATAAGAACCAAAATGAATCCATGGGAAGTTTGATTCTCTATATCTAAGACCATTCAAAATCATGTATTTTTCTAGTGATAACACATTATACTTGTCCTACCTATATAGAACACCCTTGTAACTTCCATGCAATGGGAAATATTTGAAGTTGTATAAATAGTGAAAGCGCATTGTCCCCCGCATGTACCATAGGTGATTTGGGTTTATTTTTGTTGTGTTGTGTTGTGTGTTTCCATTTATTTTCATGTGTTTTAATTTCATCATTGAGTGGTGTGTGTATTCCTCTTTTCATTCCATATGCCTTTTTGAGACTTTATTTCCTAATGGATAAGGCATTATTCTACTAAATTTTGTGACTTTTCGGTATTCCTTCTTGCCTCATTTTTATTTCATTAAAACAAATTTAGGTCCTTGATTATGATCGACCTTTTGACATGTAAAATTTCCACTCATTTTACTTAACAAACCCATGAAAAATTCTATCATTTTTCATTCAACCAGGTCAAAATTTCCAAATTTCCTATTTTGAAAGGTTAACTTATGGGAAAGGTTTTTGGATCCTCCGATTGGTTTAGGAGACCAAATTACATTAAAAATAAAGGTATTGGATTTTTATCCATGTTATTAATGTTTAAAATATATTCTATGATCTATAGGATGGTTTTGAGAAATCTTTCTCTCCCGAACTTTTGAGAAAAATGAGGGTGTGAACATTAAAAAAGGGTCAATTTCTAGGAAAGGTTTTAGGAACTTTGGGTGGTGTTTGGAGATAAAATAATATTCATTATAAATATTATAGGGTATACTACATGATGGTATATGTACACAAAAGTTTTGGTAACATTAAAAAGAGGAAACCTTCCCAACAATAAAGCACATTGGTATTTCTAGACAATGAACTTCCACTAAATGTTTGGTAACCTCAAGTGGATTTCAGAGCCTAATAAATGTTCAAATTGAAGTAAATTGAACCCCATTTATGACCCAAGTTATATTTCAGTTCATACTTATATCAAACTCCTGCATAATTTAGTTCAACTCACTAGCACACTTTCCTAGGAAAAAGTGGTAAGTTGACTAAAAATTCATGAAGAACTCATTTTCAAAGTTTTTGAATTATATCATTCTATTTTTATCCCATTTCCAAAAAAAATCATATATTATACCCCATGGAAAAAGAGAACTTTGTGATATAATTATTTGTTGACATGATGATGTCATCAAGTGCATTTGGCACACTTTGAGATCTTGGAAGCCTTTTAGAGGTGCAATGTACATTTCATTCTCCACTTTGAAACTTCAACTTCAAAAGTGCACCTCACTCTCATTCGTTGATCAAAAATTAGTAAAAAGTAATGAGAAATAAGGTAAAATGGGCATAGTTATAACATATGGGTCCCATCACTTCCACCCTGTGCACACTTTGTCCCCAAATTGCACTAGCTGCACTTTAGAGGTGTAATTGTACCCCAAAAGTGTGTCATATTCTGGTGGAGGTGGAGTTTGCAAACACGGTACAAATTTCACTATGCATTTGCAAATTCAAATCTCCACATCCATGTGAACAACCCATTAAAATATCCACTTCCCTAAAAAAATTAAAGCACAAAAATATCAAGTACATCATGTGAAATAAGTAAAAAAATTGTTTCACCTCTCATGCCCACAAAACCATCTTTGTGCCCTAGCTTTCTCAAAACTTGTTTTTGTATCTCTTGATTCCTTAGTTGAATCCTGCTCAAATTTTACAAACACAATCCTCTCAAAATTCATTTATATTTATACCAACAAAATTTCATATGGAGGGGTATTTTATTTTCTATGAACTCTGGAAGGCTTCATTTGTTTTAAGCTTGTTTTATCATATTTATATTGATTATTGTGCAAAAACCACATAGAGAAAGATTCTAATTTTTTTCCAAAAATATCCCCTAACCAAAACCTAAATTTTAAGCTATCATTCACATAATATGATGAATAAATTCATGATTTATGAGTGAAACCACTTTTTACCTCCAAAACCACTCGAAAACTCCATTTGCACTAGAAATTGTTTCACCATTTTTTGCCAAACCCCGTAAGAGATCTTTGCCAAATTTGGAACATTGGCTCCCCTCTTCCATACCTCTCCAAAAAATCAACAACTAATCCATTTTAATAATTATTTCTTGTAGGAAAAAATAATGGAACTTTTGTCACTACTTCATTAAACCCATTTTCAAGCTTCCTTCCCAGTTAGAGCTTGTTTTCCCATTTCTCATTTTTTTCGACAAGGAATCATCACCAAATTTAGAGTTCCTCTTATTATTGGAAATATATTTCTAATAAATTGAGTCTCATCTAATTTGGATTTTTTTACCTTAAAATGGCCTAAATGAGAATTCAGTTGTCAGAACCTTTAAAACCATTCAAAATCTCAATTTTTCGTAAACCATATTGAAATTCCATTTCACTTGGCCCTTTGAATTCCACCATCATTCTCATGCCTATGAAACCAAAAAAAAATCACAATGAAGTTCCATTACTCTACATATGATACCATCTAAGTCTTGGTTTTGGAGACCCGAACATTGGAGACAATAATGTGGAACACATGGACTTTGATGATCTGAAGCAGAGGATTGAGGAAGGAATTATCACTATTCTAGCTAAAAATATATTTCATAGTGGAATATATCAATTTTTGGGTTCCCTTGGAAATTCAAGACACGATTTTATCCTCACATGTGAAAAAAACTATAAAGTTAAAAGACAAACTATTACTACGACCGATGGATCCATCATTTCTATATTATATCCTAAAGGTATCTCAAGATGTCTCTCTATCCCAAGACCCAAGAATGAAGTAATACTAAGAAAAGAGGATACATTAATAGTGGGAAAAGAAATATTCATGTATGTAAGGATTGACAATAGGAAACTAGATGAAGAGACCTCACAAAATTTATCCTCTTCCAAAGTCTATCTCACTTTTATTTCATTAAAGTGATATTTGATTACATTTTTCTACTCAAAAGACTCATGGGAGAAGCATCAACCAAGGAGTTTCATATTTGGATGTCCCAATTCACATTCATATCCACTAAAGGAATTTAAAACATAGATTGGAGTTAGATTATTAGTGATAACATGCATTCTTAGTTGGTCAACCTTGAAAAGATGAAGAAAGTTTCCATGGCTTCCTATTTGGTATAAGCCATCAAAACTCTACAAAAGTTTCCCAAGCTAACTCCAGAGATAAATATCCTAAAGGTAATCTTGATATATAAAATATATCCACATTTCATGTTGAAGCAGACAAAAGACATTACACTAGGGTCAACGATGTCTTTGTAATGCATGCAATCTATAAATTAAAAGGTGATATCAACTATAGGTTGTCATAAAAATCCTACATGCTAATCAGCAAGTATGGGAGCTAATTCTCATAGTTTAATACATTCTCCTACATTCATGTCTAAGGATTTAATGAATCTCCACTAAGGCTTCTATAGACACCTATTTTTGGTACCATTCATTTTTATCCACACTCCTCACATTCACACTCAAAATATTAAATGTATCTTATTATTCTTAAAGCCATGTACTCAACCCCATAATAACACTCAAAGTATCTTCACTAAAAACATATTCTACCCATCCTAAGCTACCAAAACCACCTAGACCATCTATATGCATTATTCCCTAACCATATAACCTCCTAACATCCTCAACATCTTCCTAACCATTTTCATTCATCCCCATACCCAAATTAACCCTTTTGTAAGTTGTTGAAACCAATTACAAGAGGGTTTCCCCACTTTTTCTCGACTCACTAATGATTATAAATAATAGCCGATGATTATGTAAGAAACATCAAACCTCTATGGAAAGGATCCTCAAATATTTGCGGTGAGACTGCGGTTCTATAGAGACCTATACAACATCACTATAGAAACCATAACATCACCTACATCTCTATCATTTCCTTGGAAGCTTCAAAATCTTGAAAGATTCCCACAACATTGTTCCTTATATTTCTTCATCCAAGTTAAGATCTTTTCGTCTATTTTTAGTATTCGGCTTTTTTTTAATGCATCACCTTAAAGCTCAAATAAATTTATAAATCATATATTATGCACCTTATTTGAATCTTATTTAGAAATCAAAATTTTTCACAATATTCACTAATGATTTATCTAAATCACCAGTTCTTACCTCCAATCGCTAGCGATCCTTGTCTTTTTATCACTTTAATCACATTTCTCATATTTGTAATCAATATATCAATCTATTTTATGTCCAATCTACTGTATTCAAGTTGTTTCTTTTATAGATGATTTCACTAGGTCAAACATATCTGATTATAATAATATACAACCTTCCTATTGTTTCACAACCACTAGTTTGGGAAAAATTCAACATTACACATGAACTTAGTCTCTATGCCATCTCCTTGACATCAAACGTTGAAGACATCGAAGATCAACTTGAAGTCATACGTGAAGAACATGACATTGTTAAACAATCTTGGTTTGATTACTTCTTGAATTTTGAGCTTATCGTAGCCCTTTTATAAGCCACCTATCACACATAATAGTATCTCTTTATCCCATTAGATTTCTAATCACCCTCTAATTATCAATTATTTTCCTATCATTATCACTTGATTGTAAAATGAGTTGACACCTGATTCCCTTTAGATCCTTATCTAATATATATCTTTTTCTTGTTATCTGTGTGTGTAACTTTCTCTCATTCACTTTGGAAGTAGGAGTAAGACACCCATTTAGATTTATACATCCTCGACATTTCATTATCGATATAGGTATCACTAAACCATTTTTTCTTCCGATTTTTTGGTGTTTTGTCATATAATTAACAAATTAAAATTCACCACAAACATTATGGAATGCCTAATGGTACCCTTAGTTGCCTATTGATTAGATTTTATATCTTCTTATTTTATTTCTTGTCAAAATATCTAATTTTTCAACTTAGAGTGCTTTTCTCTCACTTCAAAAATGCATAAAATAAGAATAATAAAAAAGAATAGAAAACAAAGTTACGTTTATTTTCTTTCATTCTCTTTTAAAATCTCATTTTTTCCATCTAACTTCATCGAAGTCAATGTTTCCTTTTGGGTCTTAAAATGAACCTTCATTTTTCTTGCTCATATAGTCTAATTAGGGGTTAAATGATTGCATTAAAAAAATTCCCCTCATACACAACTGAACCACATAAGAAATCAAACTTTTATCTAAACAATCTATTTTAGGCCCACCTATTTAAATTTCATCACTAAATGGGAAGCCGACTTGGTGTTTTGGCCATGTATAAATAACATGTGGGCAAAGTATATTGGCTAAGAACTTGATACCCTTATCAATTTAGGACCATGAATTGAGGGGTTAGGTCCTAATACCACACCTCATACCAATACTAACATATATTTAGGCTTCACGTACCTTTTGGTATATCAAGGAATTGAGCCTCGACTTAGCTAAAACCATCCTTAGCTAGCATTTTTCCTAGTTCCCTTTCAACCATTTTTCATTTCACACTTTTATTAATTTAATCACAATAATATAAAAAAATTCTTATGATTGTTTGGATTTTATTTCTTTTTAGCAACCATATTTCTTTTCTTTATTATATTTTTTTCAGTTCATGGTTCTGACTAGATAATAGTCTTGCCTTTAAAATATCGCAAACATGATAAACCCACTTCAACAATATCTAGAATCAATCTAGTATCGTATTCAAAACATCCCAAACACTACAAACCAATTACAACCATCCTTATAAATAGACCAAGAACCTCCACGTTCTTCCAATACTCAATCTGTAACATCAGAAGCTCCTTGTCTTGACCTTTCCTAGTTCTTCTAGAGTGGTGACCAGTCTTTACAAAATCCTTAGACTCCAATCCAATTTCCCTTAGTATTTACATTTCTTACAAAGGTATTTGTATCCGTTATCCACTCTATCCAAAATATTATCCATATTATTCCATTGAAACTTATGAATATTCCAAACTTTACAACCCTAACTATCAACCCATTATAGATAAATTATCACCTTACCTACTAGTGATATAGGGATGTTGACACCCACTTCATCCACTCTTGTTTCTAGTTTCATAATAAATTATATATCATCATAGAACGTGACTTGCCTCTAAGCACTTGTGTCATTGTCTTCCTCATCTATCCCACATGATACACAAACTCATACTACTACCTCCCCACCCACATACAATCACGTAGCCTCCATTGTTCCTCATCCTCCTATAATCTCATCCATTGTCCCTATCTCTACTAATAATCTGATCATATCTCGAATATTTCATCACAACAGCCTCTATCTTCAATTCAAAATCTATCTATATCCATCCCTACATCTATACCACATATTAACATAAGTGCCATTGCTAGTAGTATGATATCACAACAAGAAGCCACTACACATGTCTCACAACATAGTTACATCTCTTCTCAATTTATCCCACAACCATCACAACCCCATTTTAACACTTCTATTCCTCATTCCTATCAATACATCAAATCCTCTTCATGGTCATTTGTCTTTCAACTTACACTTATAATATTCCCACAAGTATTCCTCCTTCTCAAAATATTCCATTACCATATCCTCAGATCAAAAATAACACTTTGAAACCTATAATCAAGCCACACCATCCTCTTCGAATGTCCAACATTTTAAATAAAAATATATAGTCTTGAAGCTTCCACTACGGGATCTAAGAATAAACTTTCATATGAGAAAATCTACAACAAAACTATCAACCCATTTTTTTCCTGTTAAGGCCTATCCTCCACATTTGGAAATATTGAAATTCATCAACTTATACAACAAATAGGACCTTAAAAAACATATCAGGGCCATTCATCATACATGTTATCTTATCGCTCATGACTAGGATCTCATGTTGAGGATATTCTCGTCCTTGGCTGGCCCCGCCCTTGACTAGTACAACAATATCCCATAACATTATCTTTTCTCATTTTCACATCTTACATAGTTGTTCCTAGAAAACTTATCCATCAACATGACTCATAAAATATCCATCATTGGTCTCTATACTATCAAACAATTTGATGATGAGTTCACCTTGATTTTTTCACTAGATAGCTAAGGATTATCAACCAATTTTCCTTCTCTCTTCCACAAACCGAGACCATTGACTTGTTTGCATGATCCTACGTAAAACACATATCATCAACCCTCTAAATTCAATCCTTTTGAAAAGTTGATGAGGAATTTACCATGGTCTGGAAACTATAACTCCACGCTCTGGAGGATGCTAAAGTTAAACTCCAATATAAGAAACCAAAACCCAAGTCCTCTTTTAAACATTCCCCCAACAATAAAAAATCTAAAGGGTCCAGTAAACATGGTTGTTTTGAAAATTATGTCCAAAGGTCATTCAAACTCTAAACGTCCTAGAATCAACGTAAATAAATACCTTTAGGGGATTCCTATAGTGCTATCTTTCACATACTTTTACGCTCTTGTATGATTACACTCCCACCCATATGACTTATTGGTCAATCATCTAAGACTTCATGGTATAGGGATAATAACTATCATAAATACCATTAAGTTCAAGGACATGAAATTGAAAGGTGTCATTCATTCAAAAACATCCTCTAAGACCTTATTGAATAAGGTGAATTACAACTTGATAACCCGAATTCACCTCCTACTAAAGGATTGGATGTGTTTAGACAACATTTTCCAAACCACTCCCCATTCATTAGTCAACCTTAGTCCAATACTGTAGGATATCATCAATTCATCAATATTGTCAATGAATTCACACCCATACATACAATACCCAATGTTTCCATAAATGAAACACCAATAAAACAAACAACATCTCTCTTAGGATCTCCTCATTGTCAAGATTTCAATCCCATCCACATCAAAACACTTGTAGTGTTCTATGTCTACTCCCACACAAATGTCTTATATCATCCCCTTGGGATCTCAAGAAGACAAACATGTCATTGAAATTTTGATTATCTCTTTTCAAGACCACGCCATCCAAAATAAAATTTAAAGTCTTAGTAATCCACTTCAAAATATCACAAGTCATTCATCTAGAAATACAAAAACTCTACCAAATATTCACTAGACAATCATACCATGAAATATACAACCTTTTCATCTATTTTTGGGCCTCATCCTTCATCTAAACTTGTAATCACGATCACAGAATCTAAGGTTATTCCTCGACCAACACCTAAACATGCCACACAAAACATGACTCTAGTATCTCGTACCTCTAAAT
Organism: Taxus wallichiana var. yunnanensis; assembly: GCA_018340775.1. Lineage (NCBI taxonomy): Eukaryota > Viridiplantae > Streptophyta > Pinopsida > Cupressales > Taxaceae > Taxus > Taxus wallichiana. Next base: position 372,958,326 of record CM031244.1, on the reverse strand, counting down.
CATCAAATGATATCCAAAATCCTTCTCCTTCATCAGCATCTCAGTCAGCCACAATAGGATATTATACTAAAATCCTTGAGAAGCTTATCTGATCATCGATTATAACAATACCACCTACTAAGCCCTTTGATTCTTGAGGGTGGAAGCCCTCTTGGTATAAATATGAGGTGTTTTGTGCTTATCATAGGATGTTAGGACACATCACCAAGGACTTTAAAGTCCTCCATGCCATATTATATGTCTCTCTAATAAAGAAATTCTCTCCGAATATAAAACTATCCAACCTCCGATCTAGATATAATCAAATCCACACATCAAATCATACCTACCTATAAAATCCATGAGCATAAAATTTCCAAACCATCACTTGACATCAAATATAATAAAAATAAGGATTCCTCCAAGTAAAGACCCACCCCGCTAGATAGATGTCATCTCAGTATAACCACAAGAGCATGTACACAAGACCTAAAATCTCAAAATTCAAGTGGGCCCAAATTTTATATCACTCTTTTCTCCCTCTAAATAAATTAACCCATTTTTTCTAAATCCAAGGTTTCCATCCTTATGGAACCTCAAAACCATTTTGCAACATCCATACAAAAATTGTCACCAAACAAGCTTACATCAAGCTCCTATTAAGATGTCTCTTTACAAGTTCATCCAAAATTATTTACAACATCGATAAGCCATGGTTGAAATTCTTCAACCCATTTCATGACCATAAAACGAATCCCAACCATTTTCCAACCTTGTTGGAACCCTTAAAATGTCTTCCACTATTACATTTGAGGACTCTAAAATTCCCTCCTTACAGCCTAAAGACCACGATCTTACTCTCTCTTTTAAATCCCAAATAAATGAAACTCTTGTCAAAATAGTAATGATCGAAAATGGCACCAAAATTAACATAATATCATCCCACACCTTCAAAAACATTCAACTACCAGACACCATAATTTCCCAATCACCTTCCATGTTTTGTGCTTTCAATGACACCGCCACCCCTACATTGGGCATAATTATTTTACTTATCAAAATGGGCATTAAAATCCTTCATGAAATTTTCTATCTTGTAAAAGGAGAGTTACAATATAAAATGAAACTAGGTCATCCTTGGATATGTGCTATACATTTTATGCCATCTAAACTACTTAGATGTCTAAAATGTGAACATGAGGGTAAAACCTTCATGGTACCCACTAAACCTAATCTCTTTAAGGTATGTAACATGATGTATAGAACTAATGATGCATTGCTTTTATTATAAGACTCTACGTCTTTAGATCAAGATTCAATAATATCTTCCATCCCCTTATCCAAACTACTAGACGATCAATCCTTCGAAGATGTCAAGTAACATATTTAGTTGGGGGAGTATCTCCTATTGAACCTTAATGTACTCCCCACGCCCAAAGTGTATGGGAGACTTGACAAATAACCACTCTACAAACCTAACATAGGAAATATTATTCCCTTTTCCCCCTTATCAAAAACACGGTTAGTGTACAGAGACATCAACCGCCCTTCATCTCATCTTAATGATCAACCACATGTAAAACCATTTTCCTCAAATTTTTCAATCTTAGAAAAAAATCATTTTTTAGGACTTACCTCCACCGTTGTGTGTAGAAGGGATTTGGTTTGGGCTAATATAAAAAGGTCTGCATGACTTACACTTTTAGGTCCTAAGAAAACCTCACAAGAAACATGGCCTCAACTTCAATGAACCTTCTTCTAATTTATCATCATCAATGTCAGAATAACAACCATACCAATCATCATCATCAGACCCATCCTCTTACATTAATGATACCATCTCTATCCCATCTAAAATTTTTAAAATCAATGTTATCACACTTGGACCACTAACTTATCGAGCTAACAACAGAGTTGAAAATATTCCCCTAATGTTACTGCATATGATAAAGGCATATTCCCCACTATTGAAATTATTCATTGCCACCATGATGTTGTTATCCTAACTTACATGGGCATTGAGGAAATCCATATTCAAAAAACACATCATCTCGACACACCTACACTTCTCAATTAATTGACCACCGATGTTAATATAGATACAAAACAAGAATCACAAATTGTCAAGATTAGCCAAGCCTTAGACTCACATGAACTCCAACAATTCACCTCTTTTTTTCCAAACATAGTCAAGGCTTCGCACGAGTCCCTATAGCAACATTCTTGGTATAGATCCTAACATCATTAACCACAACATTATTACCATCTTATATGTTAAACCCGAAAGCGTAGACTTCAAAGGATGTATCGCCGTGTCGTACTACTAGTCAAGGAAGAAATTTAGCATATTATTTTAGCTAAATTCATACTACCCATTGATTATCCACAATGGGTTTCCAACATCATACCATCATTAAAGCCACTAAAAATTGTGCATTTATGCGGATTTTTGAGACCTTAACCTTGCTTCTCTAAAAGATGATTTTCCCTTACCAAACATTGATCAACTCGTTGATCTAACAATAAGCAACGAGAGGATGTTTCTTATGGACGGTTTCTCTGGTTACATTAAAATCCTTTTCACACCATAATATCAACATAATACATCATTTATCACCCTATGAGGATCATTCTACTATAGAGTAATTGGTTTATCCTAAAAAGGAAGGATCTACTTATCAACATGTCATGACCTACATCTTTCATGACCTCATCCACAAAACCATAGAAGACTATGTCAATGATCTCTTAGGTAAATCCAAACACTAAAGATACCAAATAACTATTCTCGCAGTGATCTTTACACATGTATTATAATTATTTCTCCATTTGATTTAATATAAATGGAATTAAATCTAATTATAGAGTAAATAATGTAATATATAATGTATAAATGCTAATATACATTGAAGAGACAAGGAAAAAGCATGTAAAAATTTGAAATCCTAAGAAAGAGGAAGAGATAGGGTGACTTAGCTGATTTTTCATAACTGGAGATGATCCGGGAAGGTGAATAGTGAAACAAGATGGTTTAAACACAAAATTACTCACTTTTGACAATAGTTTTTGCATTTTTACAGTGTTTGTTTTGTCATTTCCTCCAAGTTCTTTGCACATTATGTTGTTTGCTTTTCTATTTCTTTTCATTTGGTGTGTGCTCTAAATATATTTTATTTTTAGGACTCTTTTTCCCAATGGTTTGTATAAGGCTACTGGCCTAAGGCTTAGCAGGAAAGCATTCCCTGGATGTCACCAAAAATGTTAACCTTTAAAATTACCTCTATAGGAAGGTGCTTTCAAAAAATTGTCAAATTCCTTGAACTGTAGTAGAGTTTTCTTTCTTGAAGGTGTTTTCAAAATTTTGAAGTTTTCTAAACTTTGAAGTCTAAATTTTTGGACTTTGGAGGTCTTCTTATTTTGGAGTTATTTCTCAATTACAAAATGATTTTTTTATAGTTCGAACTCTGAAACTTTGAACTTATGAAATTTTGGAACTTCAGACTTTCGGTGTTTGAGTTCTCCTATGCATTTTTGTTATTTTTTTCCGGTCTCGAACTCTTTGAAACTTCAAGTTCTAAAATTTCAGAACTTCAAACTTTCGGGTTTCAAGTCTCACGTTACCTTCATGGATATTTTCATTCCTGAAGTTCCAAAGTCCAAAACTATGAAGTTTCAATATTTTATAACTTCGGCCTTTCAGAGTTTTGGAATTCAAGTTTCACATTGTAATGGTCGCTTTGACCTTTCAAAGTTTTGGGGTTACAATTTTGGAGCTTCCATAAAACATTTAATTTCTAACTACCCCCACACGTGTCAGCTTTTGAGCATTAATTCTAAGGTTCCCTATATAAACTCAAAATTTTACCTGTCATTTTCACTTGGTTTTTGCTCTGACACCCTGATTTTACCGCACCATTTTGTACTTTCAAGGCATTGCTTTCAAGGTAAATTTTTAGGTTATTTATTCTTTTTGGTTTATGATTAATCAGGGATTTTTTTGTTTCTTTTTTATCTATTCTTCTTTTCTTGCTTGGCATGAAAGATCCTATCATCCACTGTTCATCTTTAACCATGTCATCTGATTATTTTCTCAACACTGTAAGCTTCAATTCATGCAGGAATCTAGTCTCATCAAATCCAAGGATTGTGTAACAATTTCTTTTCATATCTCCAGAATATTTAACTTTCACTCTCTTGAAATCTGTGCCTTTTAAGTGATTTTGGATTTTCAAGTTTAAAGTTTCAGAGGTTCAATTATTGTGGTTTCAAACTGTGAGATTTTCGAGTTTCATAGGTTGAAGTTAGCAGTTATTTTAGAGTTTGAAGTCCACTTTTTGGAGGTTCGCAGTGCTTTTGGAGTTTTAGAGGTCAAGGTTTTCAGAGGTTCACTTTTTGGGGTTTCAAAACTACAATTTTTTTAGACTTTTGAGGTTTGTACTTTGGAGATTCTATTTTTAGAATTTCAGACTTTAGTATTTCAGAACCTTTAAGGTTTCTTATAAAATTTTCAAAGATAAATCAGATTCTAAATTCCAAATTCATGTCAACTTCCTCATCAAATGGAAAGGGGAAAATGAAGTACACATTCTTAGGAGTTGCTCCTCACTCATGCCTATCTTTAGATTTGGGGAATATTGGAGATATTGATCTTAGGCAAGTGGATATGCTAGATTTCTGGAAAGATTAAAGGCACCTAATAAGAAACCTTAGATGTAAGACATATTTAACAGTGAACTCGCTCTCATTGCAGGTTTTCCTTCATCCATGCATTTCCATGAGTTTGTCTTAGATGCAGTAACTCATTTTGATAAGGATTTTGAATCGGTAAAGGATGATGATGGTAAGGTCGTGATTAGGTGGACACCGATTTCTTTGAAGATTTATTTAAACTTCCAAATTTTGAAGGATATGTAACAATTTCACCAAAATCTACAATTAAACATTGGGATAAAGACACTGAACTGTGTACAAAGGTCATGATGAAGAGTTACTTGGCCAAGAATGTCATCAAGCTTCCTAAAACATTGTTCCACTCATACTTCATCCAGGAAGTAAATGATCTTATTGTATTATTGAGTAGAGTTTCAGTTCTCACTTTGATGATGGAATTTCAGGAATGGATGTTCCTTTATATTGCTACTATCAAGAATAATAAGGAATTCATATGATGGGGGAACATATCAAGTAATTCAATTTGTTTTTAGTTGAGCAATGTCTTGACTTCTAAAAACTTCTTCATGACTTCCTTCCTCATTTATGTTACAGCTGCCATGGGATAATTCAATGGTTTGAATAAAAAAGGTGTTATAAGTGTGTCATAAATTTATCAATTTTATCCTCAAATTACAATGGAAGAAGGAAACAAACATTTCCGTAGGGTCAATGATGCCTTTTTTGTTGTCCTCCTTTATCATTTTGATAAAAATTTGTATAATCAAAGAATTTATGATGAAGCTTTTAAAGAGGTAAGGGAATGGGGAGCCATCTATCTTCAATTCTTGACATTCACATACATCAGGATTCTGGATTTCTAGGTGCCCCTAGAAAATTACCAAGATGTCCTACCGATAAATGGGTCTTGCTAGAATTGGTTCGACAATTGTTGGATTACCATAAAATTCAAAATAAATGACATAAGGTGGGAGTCCAGTTTCCTATTTCAATAGGAAGATATACATGTGCTAGTATTTATAAGGAAAATAATGTGGATGGAGAAATGTATGAAGTTACCTTGCAAAATTTCCATCCCATAACTAACTTTGATTACTGGGGTAAGTTTAGTGAAACAGGATTAGAGGATATTTGGATTCACTTGTTGGGATGAGATTATTATTAGACAATGAGAATATGAGAGGTTGAACTTGGATGAAGTTAAACAATTTGGTATTATAGATATTTCAAAAGGAATGGAGGATGATGATGAAGTATTAGATCCAATTTATAGGAACAATAATGTTGTTAATCAACCTTTGTCATAGATTGATTGGTACTAAGAAGAAAGTTGCAATACTAAGGAAAGGGAGGGGCCCATTCTTAAAAGGACATATGATTTGTCTGCTACCTTGAGAAATTCACCCAAAAATTAGATCAATATATAAGAATAGAAGTCCAACAAATATTGAGTCTCCCTACACCCATGAAAGGTAAGAGGTCTACCCAAAAGGCCAATATAACTCCAAGGAAGATCTCATTTGTTGTTGGGAGTTCCTCTCTTTCAAAATTTCCCATTGCCAAGGTTGTTTCCTCTACAACACAAGTATCATAAGTTGTTGAAGTTAGTGATTCTCTAGTTGTATCACAATATTTTCCACCCCCTCCTTCACTACCATTGTCACCATCTTCAACTCCACTTTCCCCATCATTATCCACTACTCCTCTACTCATATCTACTTTTCCATCCCCATCCATGGCCCAAGTGTTTTCATCCCTTCCTGTTCTCTCAGTAGGGGAAATGATTGGGTCTCCAGTTTCCACTCCATTTTCTCAAGCATTTTCATTTCCTTCCATTTCCACTTCCAGTCCTATTGCATCCACTCCCGAGGCTATTCTCACTTCCACCCCATCTATCATAACCACCTCAATTTCATTTTCAACTGATATTACCAAGTGCCATTGTTTTATCCAAAGTGCTCCAAGTGCCAAACCAACCATGCCACTTTCATCTACATCTACTATACCTAAATGGCTATATCACCAAACCCCAAAGCAAAAGAAAAAGGTGCCCCTTGTAGATGTGATAGATCTGAGCGTGCTGGAACCTACTTCAAAGAGACAGGCCAAATGGCCAAGGATCATCTCTAATTTATCAATAAACTAGTCAAGAGAAAGGTTCATGGAGGTAGCTACTCTTGTTGAAGGGAAAAATAAAGAAACCATTACGACAACAGATTATCAGATCTCTAGGTTTTCACTAGGAAAGGAAACACATGAAGGCACCAAATAGGATGTTCAAGTGGCCCTTGGAAATTTGTTGGAGAAGTATGACAAAGATAAAGCTTCCAAAGATGAATTGAAGTCAAAGGTTAAACAACTTACTGCTCTTTTAAGGAAAGTAACACAACCCACTCCAACTACTGGATCCTTCAACTACAACTACTCTGATAGTTTCTTCCGTTTTGGATGATATTTCATATCATGAAATTGAGAAGATAGGTCAGAAGGGAATATTAGTAGATGGATGGATAGAATGCATGCTTTAGGAAGCTAATCCTTTGATCAAAACAGTTGTTGAATTGTATAATGATTTACAAACTGAAAGAACTTCTATTCGTAGGATAGATGAAGTCCTCTCTAAGGATAATAATAATTTGAATCTGAATTTGACTACATGGGGAGAGATTAGAGATGTGGACCCAGATTTACTCCTCCAAGGAGTAATTGATGATACTTCTAAATTGTTTGAGTTTCAAAAGCTATGGAATTTAGATCCCAGGTATTGCAAGATTTGATCAAGAAATTGGACGATAAATGTGTGGAAATAATGGATGGTCTAAATGATATTTCAAAATAATTTGATAATATCGAATGCAATTTTTTCAATGAGAATATTGATGCTCTTCCAATTGACCAAATTAAATAAAATTTCAAAGATTTGGTGAAGAAGGATGATGAAGTGACTAAAAATTTCAATATCAATTCAATTTACAAGTTAGTCTTGTGCTAAAATTTCATAAGTCAATGAAGAAAGTAGTGAATAAGTTGAAAAGGTTTCTATCCAAATTTGTGAGGGAGATTGATATAGAAGATGTGGTAAATAATAATGTGGAATAGAGGAGAAGGATGTACAAGTAATCATGAAACATTTCATTCACTACAAACACCAAATGACTATGTAGGAAGAAAATCAGGGGAAAACCAAACAAGAGAGAGATGTTACAGATCCAAGATAAGCCAAGTGGCCATGATTAGGATGGTTCCAAGCTCTGAATCAGTCAAAGTTACAGGGTTGAATTATTCAAACCTTTGCAACAACTTTACTATTTTTATGGGATCCTGTTCCCTTGAACTTATTATACTCTATTTTTAGTAACTTGTTAATTAAGGTTCAGTTGTAATGGATCAACCTCTAGAAATTATAAATAGTTAAATGCATTAAGTTTATGTAGACCTTTTAGATCATTTGAAAATTTACTCTTCAAGCTTGGAAGAGTGCTTCATATACTTTAATCCTTTCAGTTATATTTAGAACAATATTTTGCCGTGAAAAATCTGGTTTATTGTTGTAGTCATTGATCAATTTATATCTTATGAATGTCTAATTTCTTGGTGTGATTGGTTAATCTTCATTTATCTAGTTATCTTATTCCATTCTATGTGAAAATTGATATACTTACTTTGAATATCAGTTGTGGAAAAGTTATTTCCTTTCTGTTACAAAGTTGCATTATTATTTAGAGTCATGGATAGAGGACGATTGCAAGACATGTGGATATCATATATTGTTGTGAGGATTTGATTGTGCTTATAAGTGGTTCTATCTGATCAAAAATACTTGGTAAATCACCTTATTTTTATTTTTCTTACTCGAATTTAAGCCCATAAGTTGAGTAGATTAGAGTTATTTTAAAATGTTTTATCCTTACATATTGATCTTAAATCAAGTGCTCCAAGTCTCAAAGGAATCCGACCTTCTCCAGAGTTTCATCCTAAGGTGACAAGGTCCCAAACCTTGGGGATGTTCCAACGTTGCATGAGATCACTCAAAACTCAATGGCTACACGATCCATGTGACAACAATTTTTGGCACGCCTAGTGGGACAAGAGTTGGTACTTCTCTTCATACTTGCATGAATCAAAGTACTTGGAAACTCCATATCTTTAGATTTTATATCTCAATGTGTTAACATATGTGAAGAATTCAGACAAGAGATTTTGTGAGACGAGAAGGAAATTATCAACATATTGAGTTATCCTTGTCTCCTCCAAGAAGAAGAAGAGGCATTTCAACATCACCAGTTATAGCGTCAACACATAGAGGTCATTCAATGCCTCCCGAAAGAAGGTTCCCTTAACCTAGGATAAATCATCCTCTCAAGTAGAATGGAAAGGAACCAATTATTTCCGCATTCAATGCGAGAAAAACCTCTTATATTATCCTAATGGGATCCTATACATACTATTGCACTCAAAATTTTACCCTTTTACACTGGGAAAACTCATATTATTCCTTTGGAGCATATTCTTAATGTGGCTAGAATTTACGCAATACATAATGTTACAGAAGACAACATTGCGGTTAGACTCTTGGATACTTCCTTCAATGGAAAAGCACTTTGTTGATTTTTGGGTTAGATTTTGGAGCTATTACCACTTGGGATGAGTTGGGGGAGAAGCTCTATAAACAGTTCAAATAAAAAAGTGACCACCTATCACTCTTGGAACAACTCACTACCATAAAGAGAGCTCCCCAATAATACATGAGTGATTTCAACTTCGATTCCAAAGGACTTGGAATAGGATTCCGGCACTCATAAAGCCTTCTCCAAATAATGCATTCTTGTACTATTTGTGAGCCTTGAACAATGATGTAGCAGTTATGATCTAGTCCATGGGAGGGACTACACTACCTAATGCTTACAAATTTTCCATAAGAGTGGAGAATTCCTTGATTCAAATTTGGAAATATAGCTCCACGACCGCCAATGCCATTATCTTCGGATCTTACAAACACTTAGCCTACCATTGCTCCTATTCTAGTAGCTTCCAAGCAACCATTTCAGTCTACCCCCACCCCTTCAAATGATCTATTTGAAGTCAAGTCACTTGCTGTAAACTTTTGGAATGAGCTCGTTACACTCAAGAGAAAAAAATTTCAATATAATCATCCATACCAGCCATAAAATAAATAGTATCGGGCTAACCTGTCCTCCTTTTCAAGGGAAAAATCGGTCTGAAAATTAAATCTGTAGGTCAAGATGCCAATGCCAGCCTCTAAAAATTAGAAATCCTCTTGTTGTTGGCTCTTCCAGCGCTTGTACATGTCTAGAATAATCTAATTAAAGACTACGAATGGTATTATCCTTTTCTCAACCCAAAATAATAATCTTTGCCTCAATGGAGTTCTTATCCAGGCCCTTATGATTCAAAGCATATCTTCCCCTCTAAAGAGCCAACTAAAAATTCATCTATGTGAGAAAGAAACCACTTTGCTAAATTGGTAAGCATAATATTTTTGTGGGTTGAATATGATTCCTCATCAGTGGTGGAAAACACTCATTCCAAAAAGAGAGAAATGGAACCTCAACCTTCCAAATTTGATCAATCATCCACTTCACAGCCTCAACCACAAGTGGCGGTTGATAAAGATACGGAAAGAAACCTCCATAAACACATGTTAGCCAAGATGCAAGGAAAGAAGGTTCTTCAAGCATCATGATACCCAACAAGCACTTTCCAAAAGAGGATTCTAATGCCCAAAAAAATGTTAGCAAAGTAGGAGCAATTCCTTTCAGTATTGTAGAAAAAATTAATAAGACCAACCTGAGTGTTACTATGTGGGACGCACTCTCAATTCTTCTCAAAGAAATTTGTTGTGAGAGGCTCTAAAATTTTTGGTACAACCAACGGATCATCATGTTGGGGAGAAGTAATCGCTTTGCTTTTTTTTTCAACCGAGAATGAAAAGTATTCCTAAGGCAAACAAACCACCACCATATTATATTTCCTTAATCATTGGCAATCATTGGCGATCATTTGGTACATAATTACATGATCGATTCTCGTGTCGTAGCTCGATTATCCCAAAGTAAATTACAGATGTGTTAGGAATATAATACACCAATTTGTAGAGGAGTTATTCAATTGGATGGTACAACAATTTAGACCTTATGAGTCATTAAAGGACTCCAACTTACTATCCATGCATGTCCCTGGTTTGCCGTTCACACAAGGCATATCAGTCATCAATCTTCTTCCTCTCTTCACCATTTTCCTATCATGATATTTCAATAGTAAGATGGGTGGTTATCTGTCGGTGATGATCACATATGATCCTTAGGAATCGATACAGAACTAAAGTGACTATAAGGGTGTAACCAATTTTTCATAATCATGTGGAGCCCTATACCACTAGTCCTATAAATGGGAATTATACCATCCATGATCGAGAGGAAGAAGTTGTTGATCATGAACCAACCACTCTTGTGGAAGAATTCCCTAATATTGTGTTGGATGAGGTAAGTGTAGATCATCAGTATGATCCCTATGTTGAGGAATTAGTAGAAGAAGAAGTTGGTTTGTTGTTTTTAGAAGAGACGAATTGGGTACATACTGCATTCATGAAGAAGGTACGATCATACCACAACTTGTCAAAACAAAAAAATTCTTAAGGACCATGGAAATTATTCTTGGATGGCTCAATGAGTAAGACTGGACATGGTTCGTGTCATGCTAATTTCTCTAGAAAAGGATAAGTACTTCTCATATTTTCAGTTGTAATTCAGTTGCACTAACAATGTTGTTGAATACAAGGCCCTTGTGTAAGGAATTTATCTATCTCAAATGAAGGGAATCAAATCCTTGACTATTTTTTGAGATAGTGAGTTAGTTGTTCATCAAGTGATGACACACAGTGCATCCAAAAATTATCTTTTAAGATCATACAAGAACTAAGTCTGGGATTTGATTGAATATTTTGAAGCTTTTGGGATCCATGTGGTTCCTAGAAATAAAAATCAAGATGATGATAGGCTTGCTATGATTATATTGCAACACGACATACCTATTGATATCATGAAATAAGGGTGAAAATATGTCAAAATGGTGGTTCAACCTGTAGTCCCTGATAATGTGAATAGCTAGCAAGTGTTCGATAGTAAGAAACAAATTGTTCTATTTCTATAAGAGGAGGAATAGTTTTCTATAAAAATGCAATCAAAGTTGCAAGAAGCATATGGTGATCAAATCATACAATTGAAAAGAAAAAATCTACCAAAAAGATTAGTTACTCTAGAACCCATCTTCAATTCAGATGATCAAGCCAAAAGATAAAGCTCTAACATGATGGTAAAAGAAGAAGATTTTGAGGAAGTCGAGGTAGCAAATGAAAAGTTTCTGAAGATTGAAAAAGTATGCACTCGAAGAAAAATAAGCTTTCATCAAACTTTTTCAAAAGTATCATGATATTTTGCATGGAGCTACAAAGACCTACATGGTTTTGATCTTGTTCTAGCACAACATACCATCAAACTGAATCCTAATGCCAAGCCAATTTGTTAGAAATAGAGGCCAATTAATCCCAAAATTGAGCCACTAATGAGGAAGGAGCTAACTAAACTCATCAAGGCCTGTATAATTTTTCCTATTAAGCATTCCTCTTGGGTAGCCAATCTGGTCCCTGTAAGGAAGAAGAATGGAGAAATTTGATTATGCATGGATTTCAAGGATTTGAACCATGCCTTGTTGAAAGATCATTATCCTCTTCCATCAATGGAGCAGATTCTCCAAATAGTATCAGGAGAAAAAATATTCACTGCTCAATGTATATTCTGGATATAATCAATTCTTGGTTAAATAATTTGATCAATTCAAGACAACATTCACTACTAAGTGGGGTACGTACGCCTATAGTAAAATTCCATTCAGATTATCCAATGTTGGTGCTACTTTCCAAAGAGCCATGGACATGGCATTTAAGGGACTAATAAATGATATCATCTTGGTTTACCTTGATGATATAACTATATACTCTAAGCATGTAGAAGACCACATCATGACCTAAGGAATTTTTTCCAAATTTGTAGGGAATTTGGGGTTTCATTCAATCCTAAGAAATGTATTTTTGTAGTGCATGAGGGGAATTTATTGGGGCATGTTGTTTCAGCAAAAGGAATATCAATTGATCCATCCAGGATTCATTTGATTATGTCCTTATCTCTCCCAAGTCATAAGAAGGGTCTCAGAGTTTTCTGGGAACCATAAATTTCATGCGAGAGATTCATCCCTCAATTCATTGCATTGGCTAAACCACTGAAAACCATACTGAATAAAAATATACCATTCTCATGGAAAAGAAAGGAAGGGAGAGATTCAAAGCCATCAAAATGGCCATTTCTCAAGCTCCCACACTAGTGAACCCTAGGTTTGATAAATATTTTATTCTTTATGCTTTTTTTGCAGGTCAAGAGAGAATTTTAGGTATCCTAACCCAGCAAAATGATGATCTGATGGAGCAACCAATTACTTTCTTCAGTCAATCCCTCAAATACTATGAGCTTAAGTATTCATTTTTTGAGAAACAATTCTTTGTTTTTATTTAGGATTTGAATAATTTTAGACATATGTTATCTAATAACAAAATTCATTTGATGGTGTCTCATCCCGGAGTTAAAGAATTTTTTTGCTAAATAAATACATGAATAAGAAATGTGTCGATGGGTTACTAAAGTTATGGAATACGATGTACACATTAAGGTCACTAAGCTTGTTATGGGTAAAGGCCTATGTCAATAGTTGGCTATAGATTTGGAGATAAAGGCTGAAAAAGATACAATGCTCCTGAATGAACCTCAGGAAAATGACCAGGTTGATTGGTTGTCAAAGATGAATTTTTTTATCCTATTAGGAGTATATCCTACTGACATGGATAAAAATCAAAGATGGATCTTCCATATGCAATCTGTTCCTTATGTTTTGATAGATAATGCTCTCTTTTGTAGATATTTAAATGATGTTCTACTTCAATGTATAGGACCACGGAAGACAGATAGGATTTTGTAAGAATTTCACAATGGTTTGTGTGGAGGGAATTACTCTGCAAGGACTATTATGGTGAAGATCATGAGGGCTGGTTACTATTGGCTAGATTTATTCAAGGATACTCATTTCTAGATAAGAAAATGCAAGGAATGTGCTTTTTTCATAGGAAAATAGAGATTGGTAGCCCTTTCTCTTCACATAATTCATGTTGACCAACCTTTTGTCTGGTGGGGATTCGATTTCATCGGAATGCTTAATCCTCTATCGAGTGATGGATGTAAATGATTTCTCACTAAAACAAACTATTTCACTCACTGGATAGAAGCTATGGCACTGAAAGAAGGAAATGAAAAGGTTGTTCTTGATTTTCTGGAAGGAATAATGACACATTTTGGTGTTCCATTTACAGTAATTTTAGACAATGCAATGGCATTTCTTGGTTTGAAATTAACTGAATGGGTTATCAAGAATGGGGTTTATCTCAAAAATTCATCAAATTACTACCCATAGGGAAATGGATTAGCTGATTCTAGTAACAAAAATCTCATACGGATCATCAAGTGTATAATGGAAACTAATAGAAGAACTTGGCACACTCAAACTTAAAATTGCCCGTGGGAAGACTAGATCACACCCAAAAGGGATATTGGGAATTCACCTTTTATGCTAGTATATGGAAGGGAAGAAAAGCTCCCACTATCTCTAGAACTTCCTTCTTTGGAATTAGCACATCAACTGGAACTCATGGAAAATGATTCAATGATAGTCAAGTACTCCAAACTAATGGAGCTAGAAGAAACAAGGAACAAAGCAATGAAGACCCTATAACAACATCAATCTCAAGTTAAAATATCTTTCGACAAAAAGCATCCAACAAGGAGTTCCATGAAGGATATTTGGTTCTCAAATGGGATGCTGACAGAGCCAATCCATGTATGCATGCTAAATTTGATTCCCTTTGGAGCGGACCATATATCATCACAAGTTGCAAAGAAGCAAATTAATTTTGCTTATCAAGACTCAATGGAGAAGAATTTCCCATCCATGTCAATGGGATTCATCTCAAATATTTTTTACCAGTAGTTTTTACATTTGTATAGTGTTTTTTTGTCATTTCCTCTAAGTGCTTTATATATTGTGTTCTTTGCATTTTTGTTTCTTTTCATTGGTGTGTGCTCTGAATATATTTTCTTTTAGGAATATTTTTACCAATGGTTTGTATAAGGCTAATGGCCTAAGGATTATTAGGAAAGAATTCCCTAGATGTCGCAAAAAATTTTAACCTTTAAAAATTATGTCTACAGGAAGATGCTTTCAAAAAATTGTCTAATTCCTTTAACCTTCAGTAGAGTTTTCTTTCTTGAAGGTGTTTTCAAAATTTCAAAAATTTGGACTTTGAAGGTCTTCTTATTTTGGAGTTTTCTGTCAATTACAAAATGAAGAGTTTTTAGAGTTCCAAACTTGAACTATGCAAAGTTCCAAATTTTTGGAACTTTAGGCATTCGGGTTTCAATGTTCTCATTGGCATTTTTAGTTATTTTTTGTTTCGAGTCTCGAACTCCAAAGTTCCGAACTTTGGACTTTCAGGTTTTGAAGTCTCATGTTACTTTTGTGGATATTTTTTCTGAAGTTCCAAAATTTCAGATCTTTGGCCTTTCGGAGTTTCAGACTTTCGGTTTTTCATTGTAATGATCGATTTGACCTTTCGAGTTTGAGAGGTTATGATTTCAAAGCTTCCACAAAACATTTAATTTCTAGGTACCCCACATGTGTTGGCTTCGATAATTAATTCCAAGGTTCCCTATGTAAACCGGGAATTTTATGTCATTTTAACTTGGTTTTTTTGCTCTAACACCTAATTTTACCGCACCATTTTATACTTTCAAGGCATTGCTTTCAAGGTAATTTTTTAGGTTATTTATTATTTTTGGTTTATGATTAATCAGGGATTTTTTTTTTGTTTCTTTTTTATCCCTTCTTCTTTTCTTTTCTTTCTTGGCATGAAATATCCTATCATCCACTATTCATCTTTAACCATGTCGTCCAATTCTTTTCTCAACACTGTAAGCTTCAATTCATGTAGGCATCTAGTCTCATCAAATCCAAGGATTGTGCAACAAGTTCCTTTCAAATCTCCAAAATATTTAACTTTCTCTCTCTCGAAACTATGCCTTTCAGTGATTTTGAAGTTCATAGTTTCGGAGGTTAGAGTTTCAGGGGTCAAAGTTAGCAGTGCTTTTTGGAGGTTTTGGAACTGCAAGAGTTTGAGTTCGGATTTGAGTTTGGTGGTCGAAGTTAGTAGTGCTTTCAGAGTTTCAGAGGTCCACTTTTTAGAGGTTCATATTTCTTTCAAAGTTCAGAGGTCGGATTTTTGTGAGGTTTGCTTTTTGGGGTTTTAGAACTGCGCCAAGTTTTCATTGTTTAGGAGGTTTGTACTTTGGAGTTTAATTTGTTTCGGAGTTTAAAACTTCAGTATTTTAGAACCTTTAAGGTTTCTTATGATTTTTTCAAAGATAAATTAGATTCTGAATTCCAATTGATGTCGACTTCCTCATCAAAGAGCAATGGAAAAATGAATTACACATTCTTAGGAGTTACTCCTCACTCATGCCTATCTTGATTTAGGAAATATTAGAGATATTGATCTTGGACAAGTGGATATTCCATACTTGGGAAAGATTAAAGGCCCCTAATAAGAAACCTTGGATGCAAGCCATATTCGACAGTGGACTTTCTCTCACTACGGGTTTTCCTTCATCCATGCATTTCCCTAAGTTTGTCTTGGCTATAGCAACTCATTTTGATAAGGATTATGAATCGGTAAAGGAAGACGACAACAAGGTTGTGATCAAGATGGACACGATTTATTTGAAGATTTATTTAAACTTCCAGATGTTGAAGGATATGCAAAAATTTCACTAGAAGCTACAATTAAACATTGGGATAAAGACACTAAACTATGTACAAAGGTCATGATGAAGAGTTACTTGGCCAAGAATGTCATCAAGATTCCTAAAACATTATTCCGCTCAGACTTCATCCAGGAAGTAAATGATCTTATTGTATTATTGAGTAGATTTTGGGTCTCACTTGGTGAGGGAATTTCAAGAATGGATGTTCCTTTATATTTCTACTATCAAGAAGAATAAGGAATTCATACGATGGGGGAACATATCAGCAATTCAATTTGTTTTCAGTTGAGCAATGTCTTGACTTCTAAAAACTTCTTCATGAATTCCTTCCTCATTTATGTTGTAGCTTCCATGGGAGAATTCAATGGTTTGAATATAAAAGGTGTTAGAAGTGTGTCACATATTTATCAATTTTATCCTCAAATTACAATGGAAGAAGGAAACAAACATTTTTGTAGGGTCAATGATGCCTTTTTGCTGTCCTCCTTTATCATTTTGATAAAAAATTGTATAATCGAAGAATTTCTGATGAATATTTTAAAGAGGTAAGGGAATGGGAAGCCATATATCTTCAATTCTCGACATTCACATACATCAAGATTCCAGGTTTTCTAGGTGCCTTTAGAAAATTACCAAGATGTCCTACTGATAAATGGGTCTTGCTAGAATTGGTTTGAAAATTATTGGATTACGAGAAAAGTTCAAAATAAATGACATAAGGTGGGAGTCTAGTTTCCTATTTCAATTGGAAGATATACCTGTGCTAGTATTTACAAGGAAAAGAATGTGGATGGAGAAATGTTTGAAGTTACCTTGCGAACTTTCCATCCCATAACTAACTTTGATTACTGGGGTAAGTTCAGTGAAACATGATTGGCTAGTTCTCACATTCCTCAGTTGGAGGATATTTGGATTCACTGTCAGGATGATATTATTATCAGACAACGATAATATGAGAGGTTGACCTTGGATGAAGTTAAACAATTTGGTATTGTAGATATTCCGAAGGAATGGAGGATGATGATGAAGTATTGGATCCAATTTACAGGAACAATAATGTTGTTAATCAACCTTTGTCATGGATTGATTGGTACCAAGAAGAACGTTGCAATACTAAGGAAAGGGTGGGGCCCATTCTACAAAGGACATATGATTGGTTGGCTACCTTGGGAATTTCACCCAAAGGATTAGATCAATCTATAAGAATAGAAGCCCAACCAACACTGAGTCTCCCTACACCCATGAAAGGTAATAGGTCTACCCAAAAGGGCACTATAAATCCAAGGAAGATCTCATTTGTTGTTCGGAGTTCCTCTCTTTCAAAATCTCCCATTTCCAAGGTTGTGTCCTCTACAACACAAATATCATAAGTTGTTAAAGTTAGTGATTATCTAGTTGTATCACAATATTTACCACCCCCTCCTTCACCACCATTGTCAACATCTTCACTCCACTTTCACCATCACTATCCATTGCTCCTCTACTCATCTCTGCTTTTCCATCCCCATCCATGGCCCAAGTATTTTCATCACTTCTGTTCTCTCAGTAGGGGAAATGATTGGGTCTCTAGTTTCCACTCCATTTTCTCAACATTTTGTATTTCCTTCCATTTCTACTTCGATCTGTTGCATCCACTCCCAAGGCTATTCTCACTTCTAACCCATCTATCATAACCACTTCCATTTCATTGTAAATTGATATTACATTGCCATTTTTCATCTAGTGCACCAAGTGCACCGAACAAACCATGCCACTTTCATCTACATCTACTATACCGAATGGATATATCACTAAACCCCAAAAAAAAGAAAAGGGTGCCTTGTAGCTGTGATAGATATGAGTGTGTTGTAACCTAATGCGAAGAGATAGTCCAAATGACCAAGGATCATCTCTAATTTATTAATAAACTAGTCAGGAGAAAGGTTCATGGAGGTAGCTACTCATGTTAAAGGGAAAGATAAAGACACCATTACAGAAAAAGAATATCGGACCTCTAGGTATTCTATAGGAAAGGAAACACATGAAAGCACCAAACAAGATGTTCAAGTGGACCTTGGAATTTTTTTGGATAAGTATGAAAAAGATAAATCTTCCAAAGATGAATTGAATTCAAAGGTTGAACATCTTACAACTCTTGTCAAGTAAAGTAACACAACCCACTCCAACTACCGATCCTTCAACTATAATGGCTTTGAAAGTTTCTTCTATTTTGGATGATATTTCATATCATGAAATTGATAAGATAGGTCAGGAATATTAGTAGATGGATGGATAGAATTCATTCTTCAGAAAGCTAATCCTTTTATCAAAACAACTATTGAATTTTAGATTTATTTACAAACTGAAATAACTTCTATTCACAGGGTAGATGAAGTCCTCTCTGAGGAAAATAAAAATTTGAATCTAAATTTGACTACATGGGGAGAGATTAGAGATGTGGACCCATATTTAATCCTCCAAGAAGGAGTAATTGATGATACTTCTAAATTTTTGAGTTTCAAAAAGCTATGGAATTTAGATCCCAAGTATTGCAAGATTTGATCAAGAAATTGGATGATAAATGTGTGGAAATAATGGATGGTCTAAATGATATTTCAGAAGAATTTGATAATATCAACTACAAGTTTTTCAATGAGAATATTTATGCTCTTCCGGTTGACCAAATTAAATCAAATTTCAAAGATTTGGTGAAGAAGGATGATGAAGTGACTAAAAATTTCAATATCAATTCAATTTATAGGTTAGTCTCGTGCCATAATTTCATAAGTCAGCTGAAGAAAGTAGTGAATAAGTTGAAAAGGTTTCCATCCAAATTTGTGAGGGAGATTGATACAATGGACATGGTAAATAATTATGCATGCAGACTGAGAGGAGAAGGAGGTACAGGGAATCATCAAATGTTTCATTGATTACAAACACTAGATGGCTATGTGGGAAGAAGATCAGGGGAAAACCAAATAAGAGAGAGATGTTGTAGGTCCAAGCTAAGCTAGGTGGCCATGATTGGGATGGTTCCAAGCTCTGAATCAGTTAAAGTTGTAGAGTTGACTTACTTACACCTTTGCAACAACTTTACTATTTTTATGTTAGAGTAGGTATTTATCTTAGCTCATGTTCACCTAGGTACTTTATTTACCTTTATTGTATTTATCCTCACCCACTTATGTGTATGGATATTTCTTTTTATTTATTTAGATATTAGGGAATATTTTGTAGTTGTTTGGTATAGTTCTTTCATGACTAGTTCTCTCCATGATTTATGGCTTGATCTACGACCTTGACTAGTTCTTAGATTATTATTCCTTTCCTATATAAGCAAGGCCCATTCTCATTGTATTTCATTGAGTTCCATAATAATATATGATATTGTTGCTCATTTGTTTGCAAAGGTTTTATGTAAAGTTATTCTGGCGAATTGCTTTCA
This sequence comes from Taxus wallichiana var. yunnanensis, assembly GCA_018340775.1. NCBI lineage: Eukaryota > Viridiplantae > Streptophyta > Pinopsida > Cupressales > Taxaceae > Taxus > Taxus wallichiana. The sequence goes on along the minus strand of CM031244.1, from coordinate 372,938,316 downwards.
TCTTATTGATCATGGTGTTTGATTAGAATCTATGTTCTTGGCTTGGTACGATTTGGTTATCATTATTTTTATGGTATCAGAGTAAGAGATTGCTATTGACATCTGTCTATAAGTTTTATTTTGTAAATAAATTCTTTGTATATTGATATATTTGGGTTTTCTCATATTTATGTTGTTGCATGCATTTTTATGCAAAACAAAGGCTTCCATTGGATCCAGAAGGTGGAAAAACCCTAATATTGATTGTAAAATTGTCCATTTCGGAGGTTGTTGGTTTTTAGTTTTTATTTTGTTGTAGGAAAATGTCTTGGGTCGCCTCGGGATCCATGCCAACTAGGATAGAGAACCATAAATTGTATTTCTAGATTTTTCCATATTATTTAAGATCTCGATCTCGGGTTTTTTTTCCCGAGCACGCAACATTCTTGATTGGCATCTGCGGGTAATTTCTAGAAAGACATTACTTTCCTTTTTTGGTAGGGGTCCACAGACAACTGTGCATGATTTGCCATTTTTTGAAATTTCATAGCCTATTATTTTCGGCAACGCAGACATCATTGAAATCCTTAGCCCCTGGTCATATGATATGGCCATATGAGGGCTTAAATATTGTGATTCCTAATACTAGGAGCTTAACTCCTGCCCCCTTTCATTTTATTTGTGTGGTAAAGGAAAGAGCATTTTATTCTACTTTAGTGGCAACTAAAATAAATAGTAGAGCATAATATTGAAAAGCTTGTAACTTTTGATCGGTAACTCAGTTTTTAATGTTTTTTTTGTAAAAGTGCTTGTTTTTTGTGCTCTTTCTATTGGAAATATTTATTTTGAGAATCGCACTATAATTATAAAGTGTCATATTGTAACACACACTCATTATAAAGTGCCAAAATTTGGGGGCTCTTGTTACATTGTTTGGGGGTCTTGTTGCATTGATTGGTTATTGCATTTCTTTTGGTGATTTTTTGAGGATGACGTCTTTATCTACTTCAGTATTAGACTATGTTGAGCCATTAACAACACATAACTACCACATATGGAAACCAAAAATGGAAAAAATAATTAAGTGGAAAGAATAATGGACTTTAACTTCAGAACAACAAAGGTGTTCACTAGAGAATATGAGAAATTTTAGTACCATTTTAAATTTGATGACTATATGGGTTTGATAGGAACTTATGTAAGTGACATGATTTTGTTTCATTTGGAAAATGTGACTCTCTTTTCAAAATATAGGAGAAATTAGAGGATTTATTCAGTAAGGTGGATCATATAAGAGCCATGCAACTTGACATTGGGATCACCTCTCTTAATCCTAAAGATTTTCCAATAATTATAGACTATCTTACCAAGTTCAAGCATTTATTGACATAGTTGAAGGGGAGTGAAAGAGATAAGAAAGATGAAGAGTGTGTTTACTTGATTCTATCCAAGTTGAGAGAAACATTCCAAATTTTTGCTTCTACATTTTACTCGGCATGGATGCATTAGGTGACACATTCAAAATGCCTAACTTAGAAACATTTTGTGAAATACTTACTAGGGAAGAATCCAAATTATCTCACCTTGATTCTTCTACCTCTCATAAGGCATTAGTTATATCTAATCCTACAGAAAGGGAAAACCAAATAGTAAAACCAAATCTACACCTTCTCCATCTCAAAATGCTCCTAAACCCAAAGAAAACAACTCAAAACCCAAGGAGTCTTATAAATCCAATAATAATTCTAGTCATTCATGCTCTTTTTGTGGGGGTAGTAATCATGAAGAACATAGGTGTTATAAGTGAATGCAAGCCTTAGAGGATGCAGTTAAGAAACAAAAAAATTCTATCTCCATGCCACCTCCTTCTAATCAACATGGAAAATAACTTAATGTTGTTATGAGATCTCAGATACCACTTGTAGATAGTTGGATTATAGATTCTGGTGCTTCTCATCACAAGACTTACGATGAGGCCATAAATTCGCCATAAATTACCACTATTTTTGCTTAAGATGGAATATATGATATATATCTTGTTCATTCTTTGGAAATCTTTTTGTTATCTATTTGGTTGACTAATCCTATTGATTATTTAGGAAAAGATGCAAAGTCTTATATATGCAAGCCATAAAGGAAAGATAATGCTAGTATTGAAAAAGTGGAATTAATCATGAATGTTATATCTAAACTCAAATATGATTTCATATTCTGATCCCTTTTGAAAAATTATGCAAGTTCAAAAAAAGAATCATCTCAATTCGAGATTCTATGCAAAAGCTATAGTTGTTTTAAGTTCACTCTGGAACTTGTAGGCTTAGTTTCGGAACTCGCAGGCTTAGTTTTGGAACTTACAGCTTAGTTCCAGAACTCACAGAGTTAGTTCTGAAACTCACAGGCTTAGTTCCGGAACTCGCAAGCTTAGTTCTGAAACTAAGTAGATTTTGACAGTTTTTGAGGAATTGTGAAAGATCAGAGAATCCAATGGAAAATATGAGAGAGGTTTTTGTTCATAGAAATGTGATTAACAAAAACTCATTCATATTTTCTACAAGTATTACCAATAAAGAGAGATCTAACTTTTAGTGAGCTGCAATCAGGAAAAGTGTATCAGACGAGCACTAAAAATTCCATAAACAAAAACATAAAAGTCAAATGGAAACTATGAGAGAGGTTTTTGTTCATAGAAATTTTATTAACAAAAACCTCATTTTGATTTTCCACAAGTATTACAAATAAAGATAAATCTAACTTTTAGTGAGCTGCATTCCGAGGAAAATTGTATCAGACGAGCACTAAAAGTTCCATAAACAGAAACAAAAATTCAAATGGAAAATATAAGAGATATTTTTGTTCATAGAAATGTGTTTAACAAAAATATCATTCTTATTTTCTACAGGTTTTACCAATGAAGAAAGATATAACTTTTACTAAGATGCGATCGAGGTAAAGTGTATCGACGAGCACTAAAATTTCCATAAACAGAAATAGAAAATTCAAACATAAAATATGAGAGAGGTTTTTATTCATAGTAATGTGTATATAAAAACCTCATTCAGATTTGTAACAAGTTTTACAAATGAAGATAATTTTAACTTTTAGTGAACTATAGTCCGAAGCAAAAAGCATATCAGACAAGCGTCAAAAGTTCCATAGTCAAAAACAACAAAGTCAAATGGAAAATCTGAGAAAGGTATTTGATCAAAATCATATTTTGAGGATTTCCTCCTAATAATGTAGAGGAATAAAATAATTATGATTCTTGTTACCGAAAAGCAAGGAGAAGATTTGGGAGAAAATCTTCCTAAAAAAAAGTGGGATGAGACTTTGACTCAATAATATATCTCTATCCATATTTTGTGGAATTTCCTAAAATAAGGATTTGGTTGGATGCATGAATTATAAATACAACCTTCCACACCGAGATGTGTATTACTTTTCTCCCAAGAAGTAAAGATTTGTTCTTTCCTCTCAAATATTATATAGTTTTAAGATCTTAGAAGTATGATTTAAACCATCTTCCAAGCAATGAGTTGGCCACTCATTCTAAGGAATATGGATCTATGTATTTATGTTTATGTTTATTCATTTGTCTATAATTCATTCTCGTTGTATTTTTTTATCCTTGTATTGTGAAAATGTAGTCTCATTGTGAACTGCGCAGTGTTTTGTTCAATTATGTTTATTTCTAATTCAATGATTTCAATTTATGCAAGTGTGCCTTTCAATTCATGCAAGTGTGCCTTTCAATTTCCACAAGTGTGATTTATTTTATGCAAGTTTGGTTTTTGTTTAAAGGAGTTGCTTTCCAAGATTTTATTCTCTTATCGTGCATACAGCCTTCGGACACCAACCCGGATTGACATTATTAATGGTGAGGATTGACAAACCTCATCAACTTCTTCGAAGGAGTCTTTGTTTCTCTAGGTTTGAGTTCTACTTCCAAAATTGAGGGTGGAGATTCTTTATTTCTTTTGTTAAAGGAAAAGGTGATATACAACTTGATGGTGGCAGTAGTTCCAAGATGCACTATATGTTCCTAACATCACTACAAATTTTCTTTATGTATGTCAAATTTGTCATTCTATTCAATGAAAAATAGTGACTTTTACACCACATGGAGAAGAAGTACAAAATTTGTTGGAGCCTCATTCACTTGGTTGCTAAGGTTATTTTTGGTCACAGTTCTAGACTAAATCTCTTTGAGGTTTTTGATGACACTTCTTCTATAGGGACAATATTGGTTTATCGTGTGATTCAAAGAGTAAGCTTTGGTATGAAATATTTGGACATCTCAATTACAAATATTTGAAGCAGTTGAGCACTTATGGTATGGTAGATGGGCTTCCTAGAGTTTCTTGTCTTGAGGTAGTTTGTCATGGTTGTGCATTAGGGAAACAACACCAAGATCCTTTTCCTAAGAATTTGTCTAAGAGAGCTTCTTCACCACTTGAGCTTGTGCATAGTGACTTGATGGTTTTTCCTATCCCATCTTTTAATGGAGTTAAGTATGCACTTACGTTTATTTATAATTTCTCAAGGTGTAATTGGGTTTATTTTCTCAAGTACAAAAGTGATATTTTTCACACTTAAAAGTCTTCAAGGATTTGGTCAAGAAACAATCTTCTAGTAGCATAAAGAACCTTTGTACTGATAATGGGGGGGAGTACTTCAGCAATGAATTTTTTGATGTTTTTATAACTCAAGGCATTATTCACCAACATTCTATTCCTCATACTCCACACCAAAATGGCTTAGTAGAAAGGAAGAATAGAAATTTGAAGGAAATGGCTAACTGTATGATGCATTCTAGAGATATACCTCCTATCTATTGGGCAAAAGTAGTTAATTGTGCTAACTACATTCAGAATCACACACCACATAGAGCACTTGAGCATTTGACTCAGAGGAAGCTTGGTATAACACTAAGCTAGATGTATCATTTTTTCATGTTTTTGGTAGCCATGCTTGGGCCTTTGTGCCAAAGAAGAAAAGGAAATATTTGGAGAAGAAAAGTAAACCCTTGATCTTTGTAGGGTATTGTGAGGACATGAGAGCTTATCATCTTTTAGATCCTGATACACATGATGTTCTTTTTTGAACACATGTTTAGTTTGATGAGCACTTCACTCCTCATGATTCTTCATCTTCTTTTGTGCCTCCTTATTTATATCATCTTGAGGATATTTTCTTTGAGGAAATTGATGAGGAGGTTATATATGCCATTGAGGATCATATTCCCATTGATGTTGTCACTATGCCTAAGTGGGATCGTACTATAGTTTCTAAGGTAGCACCTTTCATAGAGGATATTCCACCCACTAGGCATCATCATGCACATTCTACAGGTTCTGGAATTTTGTGTCAGGCAGTTTCTGAGTATCCACAATATTTTTCAAAGGCTCATGGGATACAGGAGTGGGATGATGTGATGGAAGTTGAGTATTATTATTTGATGAAGAATCATACTTGGGATTTGGTATCTCTTCCTAAAGGAAGAAATATGGTTAGGTGTAAGTGGGTATACTGAACCAAATATGCAATTGATGGATCCATTGACAAGTATAAGGCTCATCTTTTTGTAAAGGTTTTTTCACAAGTTGAAGGTATTGATTACTTTGAGACTTTTGCACCCATTGCCAAGATGGATTATGTATGCCTTATATTTGCTCTTACGTCATCATAGGGGTAGCTCGTATACCAGATGGATGTGAAGAGTTCCTTATTACATGGATATCTATAAGAGGAAATATACATGGAGCAGCCAACTAGATTTTTTCAGGATTCTTCTCTTGTTTGTAGGCTCGAAGGTTTCTCTATGGTATCAAACAATCCCCTCAAGCTTGGTATGATAAGATGGATTCTTTTCTTCTATCTACTGGTTTTGTTCTTTTCCACTCCGATCATATAGTGTATCTCTAGCATGTTGGTGAGGATATTGTGATACTTGTCTTGTATGTTGATGATTTGTTACTTATTGACAAATCCTCTTCCCATGTTTAGAGTATTCAGAGGGCTCTTTCTACACATTTTGACATGACAGATCTTGGGCTATTGGATTATTTGCTTGGTTTTTTTATTTCTCAGATAGATTCAAGGATTCATTTGAGTCAACAAAAGTACACCCATGATATTTTTCGGTGCTTTGATATGGATGATTGCAAGCCAAGTCCATCTCCTTTTCAGTCTAGAGTTACTCTTACTTCCACATGTACCACACCACTTTGTGTTCCTACATTGTATCGGTAGTTGGTTTGGATTCTCATGTACTTAACCCATACTCACCCCGATATTTCATTTGCATTAGGGGTTATACCTCGGTTTGTACATTCTCCTCATAGTAGTCACTGACATGATGCTAAAAGGATTTTGCGCTATTTTCTTAGAACTTCCCACTTTTCCCTACACTACACTAGGGTTCTATTCATTGCTTGGGTATACAAATTTAGATTAGGTAGGTTCTATTGTTGACATGCTGTTCCACTTCTGGCTATCTTTTCTATCTTGGTTCTTCTCTAATTGCTTGGGCATGTAAAAAGCAACAAGTGCTATTACACTTTCATCTTCAGAGGTAGAGTACAAGGCAATAGTTACAGCGAGTCAACAGATTCTTTAGCTTTGTGATTATTGTGAGTTTGGATTCCCATAGGATTCACCGACTGTACTTTAGTGTGACAACCAAAATGCAATTCACATTTCTCATAACCCATTGAGCACCAGTGAGACTCAAGCATATTGAGATACACATTCACTTCATTTGTCAGCACATTCAAGATGGATTTATTTGTTTGGAGTACCTTTCAACTCAGCAATAGGTTGCAGACATCTTTATGAAGCCTTTTACATCACCTCGCTACCTTGAGTTACGTGGAATGCTTGGGGTTTTAGAAGTTGTTCTTTGGGGGTGTTCGTGAGAACATCTTCCTTCTTCTTCTTCTTTATCTTTCCTTCTAGCAAGATTATTTCCTTCTTTTGGTTCGATATTTCTTCATGGATATATTGTACATGAGTACCTCATCAAGCCTAGTTACCGGGACTCATAATGTGGACATGCCACTTCTATTTTTCCCTAGCTTCACTTGAGGGGGTGGTGTTGGAGTATGTATTTACCTTAGCTCATGTTCACCTAGGTACTTTATTTACCTTTATTGTATCTATCCTCTCCCACTTATGTGTGTGGATATTTCTTTTATTTATTTAGATATTATAGGGATATTATCTAGTTGTTAGGTATAGTTATTTCCTTTATCTATGGTATTAACTAGATCCTTGATGTCTAGTTCTCTTCTAAATCTATGGACTTAACTAGTTATTTCCATGATTTATGCCTTGATCTTCGACCTTGATTGGTTCTTAGATTATTATTCCTTGTCTTTATAATCAAGACACATTTTCATTGTATTTCATTGAGTTCCATAATAATATATGATATTGTTGCTCATTTGTTTGCAAAGGTTTTATGTAAAGTTATTATGGTGAATTACTTTCATCTTATTGATCATGGTGTTTGATTAGCATCTATATTCTTAGCTTGGTATGATCTGGTTATCGTTCCTTTTATTTTATGGGACTGTTCCTTTGAACTTATTATAGTCTATTGTTAGTAACTTGTTAATTAAGGTTTAGTTGTAATGTCTCAACCTCTGGAAATTATAAATATTTAAATGCATTTAGTTTATGTAGACATTTTAGATCATTTGAAAAATTATTATTCAAGATTGGAAGAGTTCTTCATATATTTTGAGACTTTCAGCTTATATTCGTAACAATATTTTTTACGGTGAAAATTTTGGTTTATTGTGTTAATCATTGATCAATTTATAGATTGTGAATAATTAATTCTTTGATGTGATTTTTTAATCTACCTTTATCCCGATTATCTTATTTCACTCTACATGAAAAGTGATATAGTTACTTTGAATATTAGTTGTGGAAAAGCTATTTCCTTTCTGTTATAAAGGCTCATTATTAATTTTTTTCATGGATGGAGGAAGATTGCAAGACATGTGCATATCATATATTGTTGTGAGGAGTTGATTGTGCATTTAAGTGGGTCTATTTGTTCAATATACTTGGTGCATCACCTTATTTTTATTTTTTTATCTCTAACTTTAAGCCCATAAGTTGAGTAGATTAGAGTTATTTTCAAATGTTTTAGCCTTGCATATTGATCTTAAATCAAGTGCTCCAAGTCTCAAAGGAAGTTGACCTTCTCCGGAGGTTCATCCCAAGGTGAAAAGGTCCCACACCTTGGGGATGTTCCAACATTGCACAAGATCACTTAGAGATTCAATGGGTGCACAATCATGATGACAACAACGCCCTCGTCCCCTTTTGGTGCTCTTGACCTCTTTGTATATTACTACCCTCTCTTTGGGCATGTTTTTTTCTTATGGGTCAACCTTTTAGTTATGAATTACAAAATTCAAACAAGGGAATCATATAAATACAAAGCTATTTGACCAAAATAAATGACCAAGCTCTAAGCATCTATTATCACCAACTAAGGTTACATCCAAACACATTTTAAAAGAATCAAAACATCAATCTAGAACTCACTCAAGGGACAAGGTTATAAATTTTTTGAATACAAGAATAGGAGGGGAAGTTCATTTTTCCATCCACACATCTATTTATATTGGTACATCGAGTTATTTCCCTATATCATGTGCACTTTCACATGGGCTTCGAGGGAACGATTTCTACACACACACACAAGAACTACATGGATTTTGAGATGTAGTGCAATGCTTGGTCATAAGTTCACTCTATAAATTGACCGTTGGGGTCAATCTGACTCCCCATTTGCATATTTCTTTTTAGAATTTGATGTAGTTTGGGGTTTTATAGGATATCCTTTGTTTTATAGGTTATAGGTGAATTTGAAAAACATCTAGAAACATACAGGAGACCAAAGGATAAGATTAGTAACCACCTTGCGACAAAAAAAAAAAGTTTTGAGCTCTTGCGTGGTCACAACACCTAGAAGGTCCCTTGTGCCTAGGCACCCCAATCCTACTCCAAGAACCCTAGTCTAGGATCATCTAGAAGTTAGAGTATTTTTTGAGTTTGATTATGACATTCCTCTCTCTTACACTTAGGGTTTTCTTTATCCATCTTGTTTCTTATGTCAAATCTATACTTTAGAATTTATTTATCATACATGAATCTGTAATTAGAATTTCAAAAAACTCCATATTTTTAAAATCATTTGGTGAACCCATCTTTTGATCACTCTTGGATCTTTCTTCCTTCTCTTTTCTTCAATAATATACACTTCTTCCATCATGGATATTTCCCTCCATGACTTTTTGTAAGCTAATCCTAAATGTAAGGCTAAAATCAAATCCCTTCGGCTAATACTTAGATTCCTTCTACTCCTCTCGGATCATGTATATCAATTATTCATTGATTCATTTTCTCAAAGCACCTTACTTTCCCATCCGATGTAGCTTCCGCTCTTTCTGTTTATGAAAATGATCCTCCTCTTTATATTAACACTTGCATCTTTAACATAAACATTAGGTAGGTACTAGTTGATAATGGATCTAAGCTCAATATTTGTAATATTACATTTCTTCAAAAACTTGGCATTTCCTCATCTAATCTCAGTCTAACATCTATTTCTATTCATAGCTATGATTCTTCTTCACAAACATGCATGGGAGATATCACCTTAACTATCACAGATGGTCTAAAAACCAACCGTATGGTATTATTTGTTATCGATGCCAAGCTCCAATATAATTTCTTACTTGGAAGACCATGGATTCATGTTATGCATGAAGTACCTTTTACAGTTCATTGATGTGTTAAGTTCATACATGATGGTCATGCGTATACTATTTTTGCTAACTAGAACCCATTCAAATATTGCACTATAGACCCACACAATGCTCTCCCCACTCCATTTATCTATCACAATGTCTGGTCATCCCCATAACCCTCCTAAATATGTCACCGATGATTATCATCTCACGAATCTCCTACCCCTACCACTAACATGATTCATCCGAATGGTTTCATTTATTGATTAGACACTATGTCATCTACTTCATTTCCCAAGAACACTCTAAGTCGGAATCCCCTCCTCCTACTAATACTACAATAATTTTTGGGGGTCTTTCCATATAGTGGATGTCATACCACCTTCCTCATATGCCCATGAGTATCAATGATTCCCCCTTTCACATGTGCTATTTTCATCAATAATTATTATTGGCCACATAATCCCTTCGATCCTACTTGATCCGCTCATCTGTTTACACGCATGATGGTTTAGCTTGGCTAGGATTCAAAATTGATGATCTCCTCCCTCCACCTCATTCTCCTCACCTCTATCATGGATATGTTCACATCACTGCTTCCTATGTCCTTTGTGTATTTCATCTATCATTATTTGTTACACGCAGTTCTTAGATTACGCTTGGGAAGTCTTGGATTGACTACATTGGGGGAACTTTGGATCCTAATCATATTGACATCACATTTCCCATGCCTTTCGGTTGTGTTTCTATTTGCAATGATTCATTTCTTGGCTATACAAAAAAATCTTACTCATTGGTATGCACATGGTTGTCCACTACCACCTTTCACTGATGAGGAATACATAATGGGCATGTACAATTTATGTCATTATGGATCCTTATTTGATCAACCATGTACTATTTCTTACCACATCTCTCGACGCATCTCTATTTGGCTCCAACCATGGTAATGATGATCTCTTATATGATGTTTCTCGGTTCTTATCCACATCATACGCAGTTTGAGGAGGTGTCATGCTTACTTCCCCCTCTTAAAACTATGTGGTATCTTTCATTTCTACTATTACACTTTGTGCTTCACATCTAGTCTTTCTCATTCATATTACCCAACTTGATACACACAACTTGTATCATCACTACCCTATAATGTAATCTTGTACTAAGGTTCACACTTCATTGTTGAGGGCATACTTCATTCATGAGCCTCACACACTAAATATTTCATTATTTTTGCTTCATGATATATATTTCTATCACTCCATTCTTACACATCATATTATCTTATTATACAATCTACACTCTACACTTCATGTTACATCTTTCTAGCACACATTATCAAACCATTTCCCGATGACACACTCTTATTCTATGGTTCACTCTCTTGATCGCTGAGGGGTATTTTATAAATGAACCTCATCTCATACACATCCATACTCATCCACTTGGGGGCATGCTTTTCCTATCACATTCACATTGCATATCATTCCATCTCACTCATTCACAACATGTTGCATATATTGGTTGCACTTACTCTTGTTTTCTTATACTCACATGCTACACTTTTCTTACTATGTTAGATGGATATCCATTATGTCATTATATATTTATCATATTCACATATTTTTCACTTGTTCGTTAGTTGTGAATGAAAAATTTATACATATATTTACATGTAAAATTGATTTTTGGCATCTGCACTTTACTTACCTCCCACGAGGCTCCTAAGGGCATCTCCTTTCTTACACATTACATAATTTTATTTGTATGAACTATTTTCCACCATGGTTGTCTGATAATTTTCTTCATACTATTTTCCATTGTATGCCACTATTTACGGGCTTTGCCCTATGTCTTTCCCCTGCTCATTGTTTGTATGCTTTTGGCCGCTTTGGCCCTAATTGTCTTATGAAATTATGAGTGATGTCCCATGTTTTAAACCCTCTTTTCACGCTGTCTATTTTTTCTACAATATTACTTGTTTACACTATCTTCTATAGTACGTTTGTCTATTTTTCTACTAACACATATATCTAGACATTTTGTTTGCATGTGCCTTGGTTTCTACCATGCACATTTCCCTTACAATGTATCAATTTAATAACATATTCTAGTCCTCTCCATTGGGGATCATTCTCCTAGTGATGTCGCATGCACCAAAAACAAGGGGGGAAGACATTGGGTGAATCAGTCACCCCATAAAACAACTCATATCTTCAAGATAGGCTTGCATAGTATAGGAATAAAATAGTTTTTAGTTACAGTAATGGCCAAAAATATGATTTGGTTCCTTACTTCAATAAATATGCCAATTCCCAAATATAGACATTAGCAACTGGGTGCTCTTGACCTTTCTTGAGTGTCTACATGACTAGGGGTAATTCACTGATTACTTTATCAAATCAACACAATTTTTAGTATTTTTCATAGTACATGCACATTCCTCCAGAAATAAGAATGCATTCTATCTTCTATTTCTTCTTGGATCGAACTAGAACAACATGGGACAAAAAATGATCATACCATCTACAATGGTGTATAAATTTGAGAAGCGATCATAGAAGGAGAATAACACTATGCATTTCTACCCAACACTCTTATGTTGTGGCATGAGATCACCCAAAAAAATAGACTTGGCATGAGATCTCCCAAAAATTCATAATTTATTCCCTTATTTGAATTTCATAATTGAAAACTGAAAGGCCAACACAAAATTATAAAAGATTTCAAAGATGTAAAAGAGACCCAAAAAGTGAGAAAAGGGGAGAAAGGGTCGGGAGTTCCCAAAGGGACGGGAGCACTGAGGCTTGGTGTCAAGGGTTATAAAAGATAAATCATTCAAATACCAGTAATGATGTAGGGTGTGCAACGGTACAACTCAAAATGTAGGTTGCCTCTCTCAAGGTGCTTGAAAAGGATGTTGAATTCTTACTCAATGAAGGTTGTAAAAAAGACACTAAACATGCTTCCTACATCAATCTGGTGGAAAAGGTGGAGGATCTTTCCAAGAATCATGTGGTCAATGTGGAAGATAAAATATAATATATAGTTAACAATAAAATTGACCAAGACTCAATGCATAAGGCCTTGCTAAGCTTCATCTAGTTGCAGGTTAAGAAAATATGTGATATTAGTCACATCAACGAAGACATTTAGAAGGGAGGAAAGGCTAAGAATAAATATTTAGTTTCAAGAAGTTATGACCCTTCACAAAATACAACCATTAATCTCTTCAAGGCCTTAGAAAAATATCATAAGGTCTTCAAAAATTCCTTAAGTAGATGTATTGAGGTCCTTGTTTTTTCCGTGATATGTCTCAAAGTTGTTGTTTTGATGTGACAATGTTGTTGTATTGTTGTTCTAGGGTTGTTTTTTGTATGTGTGTTAGTTTCTTGTGGGAATTTTGTCCCTACCATATTCTTTAATGTTTTATCTAGCTTTCTTAGGACTTTTGTTGGGGTATGGTCCCCATCGTTAAAAACCACGGATCTTTCTTTTGTCTTATCTAGATTTTAGGCCCTTTATGTACTTCTCGGGTATGGTCCCATCAAAACCATTTACCATTAATAAAAAAGTCTAAAAAACAAAGCAAAAGGCCCAAAAGATAATGTCAATTGTATTGGTTTTCTTTCTTAGGGATCATGTATATACTAGCATGCTCAAAGACCTCAAAATGTACCCGAGTGTATATATTTTGTGTCTACCTTTCACCCCCACTTTTCGTTGTTGAGTGAATAATAGATAACATAAATTAGATAGAAGATGTGTACCTTATAACCTTATAGATAAGTGTGTAGCCGATAGTGTTGAGTGGACAAGTGAAGTGTGAAGTGATCGTAAAGTGAAGCATGGAGACTAAGAAATGGAAGTGGACCTAAGGGGTGAAATTTGTGCATAGTAGTGTGTTTTTTTATGTGAGTTTCTCATTATTATGTATTAAGGACATTCAAAAGAAGAGTGCAAAAGTAGTCAAAATTCTATGTATTAGAAATCAGAATAACATGTGTATAATAAGTAAGTAGCGAGTGTGAAATTATGTAAAAAGGAAAGTGTGCACCTAATGTATAAGAGTGTAAGAGATAGAAAATATGTACTAATTTTCTTGTAGATGTTGGATTTGTTGCCAAATGGTGAATGTTTTGGGCAATCTCATGCCAAGTGAGAGTTTTTAGTGATCACATGCTAATATAAGAGAGTTATGGAGAGATATATAAATTTATCTTCTTCCATAACACTTCCCAAATAAGCACCACTATAGATGGTATGTCTCAATTTTTTTATTGTAACTGAAATGTACTAATAAACTAAATTTTCTAGCTAGTGGCAAGTGCCTACTAATATAGAAATATTCAAAAACTATTGTAGATTGTGCTAATTAGATACATTAATTTTGTTTTCCCCAAGACAAAAGCACCCATGGTGACACAAACACCCGTCACTAATTTTTAGGTTTGGGAGATAGTGTTATCTCTATGTTTTAGAACCAAGTCAAATTATGGGCCATTTTATGACTATGTTCCGGTGCTGATTTTGTGTTATGCTAATCTAAACTATAGCTATAAGCTATTATAGGGGTTATTTATTCATGCAATAGATTCCCCCTCATTTTGGTTGAATGTAATGATTGGAGGAGAATATAATGCAAAGGAGAAGAATTTGATCTCGATATTAATATCTAAAATGGAGATACCTACATGGGTAGGGGATGTGCATGGTAGAAACCTAGACACACAAAAAAGAGAGGCTAGTAACATATGTTAGTATTAAAAATAGCTAACATGCAATATAATACAATGTGACAAGAAAGTGTGAAGGCAACATGGACCATGAAAAGTGGGGTTCATACATGGGACATCGCTCACAATATCACAATACAATCAGATCTAAAGCAAGTGAAAAGCATACAATGATCAAACAAGACATAGGGCATAGCCCATTAACAATAACATATAATAACAAACAATAACAATCATAATGTGTCAGATAACCATGTTTTTATCTATTCCTACAAGGAAAATTCTACACATGAAGCACCCATTAACATGTTAAAAAAAAAAAAACATGTTAAAAATATAAATAGTTTGTCATAGTGTGTATATATTAACAAAAAGAAAGTGATCGTAAGAAGAAGTAGTAAATGATGAAACAATATAACTTGTAGTGTGTGAGATTAGTCAAGGTAGATGCCCCCAGGAGCCTCAATAGGATTGAAAAGGGATTCAATGTTGAGCATCATGCATTGTGTAAGGAGTTGTATGAGATCTACATTCACTTCCAGAGACCAAGTGAACATGCATGTGTATATGATAAAGATAATGACATATTGAGTATCTGTCTAGCATAGTAAGCAAAGTGCAAGATGTAAGTAGTATAAGCTAACAATAATAAATGCAACCAAGATATGAAAATGTTGTGTGAGTGTGATAGTGTGATATGCAAGGTGTGATAATGATAGGAACAACATTTCCCCCATTGGATGTGTATGAGATGAGGTTCATTTATAAATGCTCCCTCAATAGTCAAGAATGAACCATAGAACAAGAGTGTGTCATCGAAAATGAGTGTAGCACGTGAGAGTAGATGCTAGAAAGATATATCATGAAGCATAGAGTGTGAAGTGTGTATGATGTGAGGTTCATTGATGAATTGTGCCCTAAATATTCAAGTGTGAACCATAGCACTATAGTGCATCATTGGGTAATGATGGTATAATGTGTGTTTCAAAGATGTAGGAGTGCTGAGAAAGATTAGACACGAAGCATAAAGCGTGAAGTTAGTAGACACTAGAGACATCTAATAGTGATAGAAGGGGGAGAAAGTGTAATGCCGCCCAAGTGTGTGAGTGATGGAGGTCTATGGTGGAGTTTGAAATGTATCATAAAAAAATATATGGTTGCCACAATGGTAGGTAAGAGCAAGGGTATGAGCAGTATTAAATTTTGGGTATAAAGAGAAAATTTAAGTAGGTGACATCTTGTTTTGAGTGAATTGGTTTCTTTTATTTGGATGTTGGTTATAGATTTGGAATTAGTAGTGTTGTAATGGAATTGACAAGAGAAGGTGATGGGGTACATATTTTGAAAGGTGGTTTCTTAGTTAGAATTGGTAACATTGTAGAAGACTTTATAGGAGGAGGTGATGGGGTATGGATATTTAAAGGTGGTATGAAATTGGGTTAGATAGGCAGATTTTGAATGAATAGAGAAGGAACATTAGTAATTATGGAATGATTCTCACTAGACATAGAGGAATTTTATTTGGGAGCCCAATGGGATTTAACAACTATAGATGAGAATGTAGTAGAATGTTGTGTAGTAAATGAAATAAAACCCTGATGCTCAAGGTGCTTAATTCTTCATTTTAAAGAATAACAATCATTTTCATGATGTCCATTAAGTTTATGATAATTACAAAATAGGAGACCGATGTATTTGGCAAGTCGATAAGGAGGGTAACAATGAGTAGTTGGAAATTTGGTCAATTGGTGATTGAGGAATTTTAGTCACAAAATAACACACTTTAGACATTATTTAGTCCCAGTCTCATACTACTATTATGATGGTTTTTGACTGATGACAATACTCATTAACCCTCATCTTTTAGCCGTATTACTTTGATTTCTATTGTCACTATCGACCTCCCATACACACTTTCCCAATTTTTATTTTTTTTTCCATCATTTTATCTTTGATTGGGGCACCCATGCTTATAGTGAGGTGCCCACAGTGTCCTAGTCCCACCAAGACACCTTGATCCTTTCCCACTTTCCCTAAGCACTTTTTGGGCACTTTCTAGTCATTTGAGCATTTCATATATCTTGTGGTTGGCCTTTTCAAGTTTAATTACAGAATTAGAAGAAGATAACCATATAAATATTAAGTGTTGTTACCATAATGAGGGACCAAGGACTAGTCACTACTATCATCACCTAAGGATACATCCATCAAAGTCTCCATTTGCATGCATCTAGCTCCATCAAAAGGCACAAGGTTGGTTCATTTGCATCACACAAGCATAGCAAGGAAGTTTATTCTATTCCATTCACCATTTTAGTACATTTTATACATATAGTTATTACTCACTACTTTCACAAAGTGCAATCGGCACAAGATAACCTAGGACATGATTGCACACATTAGCACATATAACTACATTAGGTTTGAGATGTAGTACAAAACTCAATTGGTAAGTCCACCATTGTGGCAGTTGAGGTCAGTTTGACCCCTTCATAAGTATATTTATTTTTTTAGGGTTTCATGTTTGTCTGGGGTTTTATAGGTCTTTTCTTCATCACCGATTATCTGTAACATACAACATAGTATAAGGAAGTTAGTGTGATAGGAAGTGAAGGAAAAAAACCATCAAGTGACACCTCGAAGGAAGGTTACAAATATTTTTCATAGACCAAATCACCCGTGTTACAAACTAGGGTGCCCACAAGTGCCCTTGTACCCATTCAGTGCCCAGTCTATTAGATTTCCCAAATCTGCAAGTTTCTAGACCTCGGCATAGTCGTTTCCTCCTCTTGTTTCTCTAGTCACTGCGACACAGTCCAACAAGTTCACCAAATCAGCTAAGCTCCTTCCAACCCTTATTTACATATTAGGGTTTCTATTTTCATTAGCCTAGTTGCTTGGGTCACTTTCTATATTTATTTACCACTTTTATTTAATGTTATTTATTGATGTTCCTAGTTAGATTAAATTAATAAAATTTCAAAATTTAGTTAATTAGGATCTTAGGAAGAATATCATGTTTCTTAACATTTAGATCAAACTTGAGAGTGTTGGTAGTGGTAAGACTTAGGGTTCACTTATATGAGCACATGTAGAAGACATAGGATTAGGATGAGGTGTAGAATAATAACTAACACGAGCTGAGAAGCATTCTTAATATGTTGGATTTTAGTCGTGAGAAATGTAATTTTAGTTTTCATAGCTCTAATTGTATGTTGAAATAAAAATGTAAAACTTTAATTCATTGGTTATGGTATAATTCCAATAGGGTCATCAGAGATATGATCAAAGATGGCACTTACTTGTGTAGGTGGCATATTACGAGGGAGATACAATGTCTAGGGATTTTTGGAGAACATATTTGCAAGGTGGGTGCATTTGAAGTAATTGATGCAAGGAGACTTTAGGAGCCATGAAATAAGATTAGATAGAATAGGAAAATAAGGATCCAAATGTTTGATCATGAGTGGGGTTCACCAAATGATTTAATATAAATGGAATTAAATCTAATTATATAGTAACTACTGTAATAAATGATGTATAAATGTTAATATATAGTTTGTTGACCATTGTGTGTTAGTATTGTCATAGATATCAAATCCATTGATGGACACAAATGTCATGAGGTCATGTGATTATCCATGAGGTGTAAATCAATTTCAAACATGAAGGTTGATTAGTAATGATAGGATTTGATGAGTTGTCATGTTGCCTTGACATGGTTTTAGCTTGCATAGTCATGTTTTAAGCTCTATAGAGTTTGTTGAAGGTTGGCATAAGGTCTAGCATGGTCCATATGATGTTTCAAGAGTATCTAAGAGTTTGCATGAGGTATAAGTTGTCATTTCATGGTTGAGTCAGATCATTCTAGGCTTATTCCTAGTCCTCGAGCATGTGATTTGGTATGGTGACTTGAGAAGTGGAGAAAGGAAGTCGTGTCCAAGCATGGTAGCATTATGGTTACACTGTATATGAAGTGTACAAGGCTTAACAGGTCAGTTCACAGTGATTTAATAAAATCTATGATATTTTATTAAAATTAGAAATGTATAGCTAAGGTAAATACACATAAATTAAATATAAATGTTAAGTAATTTAAATGAAATCAAATAAAGGGAAGATACTTACTTGAATTGAACTTGTAATTCCTCTATAATGGCTGATATCTATGATAACTTTTGAACTTGAAGTTGCAAACATTGATATGTGATTCTTTTTGAAGATGATCCACTCTTATAAACAAAGTAATCATGTTTGTTGTAGATAATATGTTATCTTCAGAAATAGATAAAATCCTGCCATGTCTATTCGGAATTAGAATGAAGTATTTCATTTCTTCGTAAGTTGAATGGTCACTACATATGGATAGAAGAATTTGATTCGCTTAAACTCATTCATAGTCTTTATTACATCTGAAATTTTGCTTCTATCTTTATGGTTTCTAATGTAGGATAGATATACCTTGGATCAATTTTAGTGATCCAAGGCATGCTTTTGATTTCATGACGTCAAGGTCATCTTGACTGAGCTGGGAAGAATGTTGTATTTCTAAACCCAGGATGTCATGGGATCACTGGTAACCTCTGTTGCTCACATCCTTCTTATGTGATCTGTGAACGTCATTTTGATTCTTCTTTTGGTAAGATTTAATTGACAATTTTAATAATTGTTAAGGGAACCTAATTAAATCTAAGTTCCTAAGTTGTAAGATTATCCTAAGTTAAACTGGATGATATTATTATTTTGGTTTTATAATTGAAAGGGAAACCTAGACTAAACTAATAAAATTTAACCTAAGGACCTAGTTTGATTTCTAATCTAATGTCATGAACCTAACCTAATACTTGGACTAGCATAAATGCATGGATTGGACAACATACTATCAGGTGTGAGTTACACTAATCTCTAAGTATTTATGAGGTTTTAATGAGGCATTAAACTCTTTGTTACCACCAATTTTGGTGAGTGCATGAAAGGTTAGTGGAGGTTGAGTTGGCACCTCTGCTAAAGTATTAGTTGCATGGAATTTTAAACTTGGTAATAGCCAAACATGATTTGGTAGAGGTGGGAGATAAGGAAGGACTCTGTCAGTCCTGTTTACATTAATTGATCTTGGCAATTGTAAAAAATAACCTAGGAAATAGGGGAAGTTGGAAGAAAAGATGGTTTTCAATTTTTCATTGTTCATTTGGTTTTTTTGAGCTTTGTAGCTCTGCATGTGGATTTCATTTTTGAACCTCTAGTTTGAATCATGTGCATGCTTATTTCTCCTTGCATGGTGGTGATGGTAACAAGAATTAAGCAAGGAAGTTATAAGAAGAAGGAAAAGAAAGTTTCAGAGCTTGGTCTTTGGTGTGTTTTCATGAAAATTTTCTATCGAGGCTCTGCTTGAATATTTTCAATAAGGAATAGAAGACATGATCTCTATCATGCATGATAGGCCCTATCTCTTTAAGTCTTCTACTTTTATTTAAATGTCTTCATTAAAATAACTCTTCTCTTTTGAAACTTTTTGGTTCTAGTTTTATGTTTCTTCTCCTTTCTTCCATGAAATTTCAACTTGGTTTCATGGATGATTTATGATGTTGAGTGTGTTGTATTATTGTGAATCTGGGTTGTTTTGTTTAAATGAAAAATGTGTTAACTTATTGCATTTGAAATTTCTTTGGCATTGAAATGAATATGTGTTTGTTTCTCTGTTTAATGGATACCTTGACTGGGTATTGTGTATGCATTAATAGTAGCCTAGTTTTTGTTTAAATATGTATATTTTAGCTTGAAAATATCTCCATATTAGTAATGGTTGGAGACTAACCTTATAGGTGGAATTCGTCATGATAGTTTGAGAAATACGCCTGTGACTTAAGGAAATCCTTGTGTTCTTCGTTTTGGTCTATTTTCTTGTTGATGGTAGTGGGGACCAACTATTTTTGTTCAACTTGTTTCATGACTATATTTTTGTTACTTGCAAGGAATATCTAGCTTGTTTAGATCTAGGATACGCTTATTTTGGGTTCTTCCCCAAATGGGAACTATATCAAATCTTTGTTTCTTTTGTAGAACCTTATCTAGGTGATTGTATCTCGATGGAAGTCGAACAAGAAAGTATGCCTATGGAATGTTTTGGTTCTATTCTTTTTGTTTAAATCATATTTTGTAAACCCATTCTGGGCTTGTGGTTTCCTTAGTAGATCTTGTTGATCCTAGATACGAGTTTTATTGAATGGAGATTGTTCTTATTCTCTCTCTCTGCCCTTCTTTATTTGGGTAGTTACAACCTTATCGGGTGAACCAACATAGTAGCTAAGATTGGTATTTTTCTCCTTCTTTTCTTTGTTGTTGTGTTACTTGGAACTTGAACCCATGTTGGGTCCACTGCATAAGGAGGAACTATTAGGTTTGGCTTGTTCAAATATAGGTGATAAATCTTAATGGTTTCATATTCTTGTGGTTTGGTTAAACCTTGTTTTCCTTCTGGGAGGGAAGTATTCTTAAATCTAATGGACACTCTTTTATGAGTTATTTCCAAATATTGGGTTTGTGGAACTTGGGATTATGTAGGTGTGTATCGGATTTTTCTTTCTCGTTCACAGTTCTTACTATCTTGGAACCTTGTGTTATCATGTCGTCTTCATGACCATGATATTGTTGGATCTTGTGTATGACTTCCCTGGGGATGGTTGGAGTCTTGTGTTGTTCTGTAATTTTTGTTTCATTCATTATTAGGATCCTTTCATTAAGATGAGTTCAATATTTTGGATAAGACTTGTGAACTGGTATAAATTTTGGAATTGACTGCTATGTCTCTAACATTAGCATTTGGAATAATAGTTATGCTGATTGTTGATATATAAAGGACTACATGGTGTTATCTATGACTGTAGTATTGAGTTCTAAACTTAGAATTGATTGCAAACCTTTAGGGAACCTTTACAGATATGGTTGTTTTTGGGAATCCTAAATGTTAGTTATGTATTGATCATTTAAGATCCTAACTCTGAAATGAGTTCAGGTTTGTAGGGAACTTATACAATGAGTTATGTTTGTTGTTTTTAAGCTTTTGTTGGATAAACCTTTCTCACCTGTAATGTTGAGATTTGTACTTGATCACTCCTATTCTTAGACTCTGAGTTGAGCCTAAGCTAGGAAAGATTGTTTGATGAAATGATACTTAGATTCTTGTTTGATCTTTCATTCATAATACAGATTGTTAACATTTTGAATTTATAAAACAACAAACTTATTATAAAAAGGAAGTTGTTATATCCTTGTACTTCTTCTTGATTAAGAAAATAGATTGAGTTGTTGAACTTAAGTTGGAATTTTGGATTTAGAAGTTAAGATTAAGTTTGAAATATGAATTTCTTCTTTATTAAATGTTGTTTTTAGATGACTAGCAAGTTGTAATGAGTTCATATTTTTGGTTGAGATAGAATTAATTACGTTGATTTAATTAGTTCTTACTTAAACAATACTTATTGTAGATTCTATGATATTTCTCTCTCCTTCTTGGTTTTGTAATCTTTTGGGAAATTCTTCATTAATTTTACTGGATGGATTTCATAAAAGATGAAAGGAGAAAGACATATAGAAAGTTACATCTATTTTACTAAAGAAATTATTTCTTTATTATGATGACTATGTAGTGACATTACTTGAAATGTACTTTTGTCTGGGAAAATAAGATGTATTAAAACTAGTTTTATATTGATGCAATGACATTTTTGTAATCCTTGAAATATTCCTAAGTTTAATGAGTGAATCACTCCTTTTGATGAATGAATTTCTTTCATGATTGTTGATTAATGACTTACTTGTGATACTTTCATTGGCATAAATTGTGATATATTACTAAGTAATATCATACATGATGGGGAAATTTGGATATGCATGTGATATAGGATATAGATATTATTTATATAAGCCTCTTGGATTAAGGATCTATAATACTAGTTTATTTATTTCCAAGTGAAAGAGCACAACTAAGTTTATACTCTTGGGTAGATCCTTAAATAGTAAAAAAAAAGGGATATAATTTGATTATATAAAGGTGCATGAATTCTTTGTTATGCTAAGGCATATGTGATCTATTTTCATAATTAGGACATTAGTCCTTGATAAAGGAAAAATAATAATTTTCCTTGTAATTAAACAAAGAGACTTAATTAGGAACTTGATTGGTGTTGTGATTGAAATACGAGGATGGTTGGCTATGTTTCCTTAAGTAGAATTCTGCAATTGAAATAGGAATGCTTAATAAGGATAATAAAAGGATTTAGACTTCAACTTTATGAAGTCTAAAGTAAAAGTTTCAAGACTCTTTTTACAAGATAAAACTAAAGTAAAAATATCTATTGAACACACTTTCATAACACTAAGTTCAGTCATAACGACATATGAAATAGATAGATAAGATTAAGATAAACATAAGCTTGAATTTAGAATGGTTAGGAAAGCATATTTTATCTACATACCTACCTCTCGTGTAATTTACACCTTGTAACCTTTTTAGGTTAAATGATGCTTAGTTGACCCTTAAAAGCATTGTTATCATTAATCTATAAGATAATAATTAATTGGGTTAATAAACTTATAATCTTAAGTATGTTAGTCCAGTTGAGGAAACTCAGTTGGATGTTGGAACATAGTAACTACGGCATAGTACCTTCATAATGATAGGGTTCATTACGAGGATACTATGATGCAACTTGTTATGCCTCAACACCCCACTTAGTTCGATTAAATCAATTGACATAAGTGGAAGACTAGTGCATGGTCCCACTCTAAACAGAGATAGAACATAATCTAGTGTTGAGGTTAACTCATGTTGACTTAGGGCGACTAGACACATCCAATCGATGTAAGTCGATTGAGTATGTCTATGTATCCTTAGTCACCACGAGTAGTCTTCCACACTAGTGCATGTTTCGCCCTTGTCTAGTGTGAAACCTTGAATCAGATTGGGTAGACAGAAGTCAAGAAAGACCATTCTAGATAACAAAACAAGTGTGGTGAAGGATATGTTCCTTTTGATGAGTATGCGAGGCTAGGAATGTAAAAATGATAAGCATGTTTAAATTTTTGCCAAAGTATGCAAGATGATGATTTGCGTTGTCCTATGTCACCTAGTCTAAGATGTAATATTTCATATGAATATCGGTAAAAAATATTCAGATAGGATTATTATACAAAACACTTGGGTACCCTTAAAAGGGTGAAGGAACCAAGTATACATAGTATACTGATTATTAAGTTAACATGAAAGATCAGTTAAATACCGAGTCATGAAATGAGAGATCGGTGTTCACCTAGTCATTACAATTGCATATGGTTTTCTGTTATGAGATGGATTGGAAATGGAATGTGTGTTCTAAATTATATTAATTTAGAACAGAGAACATTATGTAAAAAAAATTCCCTTATTTCTAAAGTCTTAAAATGAGGATTTTACATCTTTTTATCAGAGCTGAAGGTTGCAGCTCTTGGACCTATTGAGTCCATATTTGATAAAAAGGTAATTTTCTTGTTAATCAAAAATGGTTAGAACAAGGGGAGGTACTACAAATAACCCACCTCCGGGTAGAAAGGTAGCTACTAAAAAAACTTAATGAGATTCTTGTTTCCTGTTGACACAAGAGATCATCCGTCAGGTTGTACTTGAACATTAAGTTATGGGTAATGAGGAGGAAGATTATGCTTGTAATAAAAATAAGACACCTCCTTGGGACAATGCCAATTTTTGAAATTTGGGTGCTGATAATAATAATATAATAGATAACAATGTTGTGAATGCAAATGCAAATGTACCCAATCAGCCCGAAAAACAAAAAAGAAAGATTTGTAGCTGAACTTACTAATGACATCAAGAGGATAAGTCCACCAAATTTCAATGGTACTACATTGGGGGATGGAGCTGAGAATTGGCTCAATGAAATGGAAAAGTACTTTACAATAAGGAACTTCTCAGAGGAAACAAAAGTAGTATGGGGAGCTTATCAACTTTCCCACAAGGCATCCTCCGATGGGACAACTGTAAAGCTGAATTAAACATTGATGAATCAAGAATCACTTGGGATCAATTTAAGAGCTACTTTAGGAAACAATGGCTACCAAAACTCTATTATGATCAAAAGATGACAGAATTTTAGAATTTAATTCAAGGAAAATTAACTGTAATTGAGTACTGGGAAAGGTTTACTAAACTCCTTAAGTACGTTCCTTAGTATCAAACTGATGAGAAGTTCAGGATACATAAGTTTATTATGGGATTGAATCCTATCATTGGGGGTGAATTAGATGTTCACATCCCAACCACCATGGAAGGGGTTGTTGAAAAATACATTCGATAGAACATAAATTAAAAGTAATTTCTTCCCATAAAGAAGAGAATCGTAAGAAAATTCCTAATTCTTCTTCATCTCTTGCACCCAAAAAGGGGGCATGGAAATAGTTGGAGCAAAAATAAGTTTATAACTAATAATAATAAGAAAAAAACAACAAATAAACCTATTGCAAATGTTCGAAACAACTTTGTGAAGAATAATAACAATGGACATAAGTCCTATGGAGGAAAGAACAATAATTTCAGGGCTAGAAATAAATTTGAACCAAAAATAGGATCTATAAGGGTTTTTTCAATTCAGTAAGGATCAATATGGAAATCAGTGCCCTCTAAAGAAATATGGCATCAATCAACAACATAGGATAGATGTTGTAGTAATTAATATACAAACTAAAAATAAGTTACGCCTATAAAAGCGCTAGGTAAATTATTCGGTATGCGTATTACTATACTTTTTGATATCGGAGCTCTTTGAATGCTATATTTCTAGTAACTTAAACTACAAAACTAAAAATAAAAGTTGGAATAATATAAAAATTTAGACTATACATTATGGAAATAATGATGTCCATACTGTTAATAAATGTCTTTTTGGAGCAGTCTAGAATTACCTAATTTTTCCATTGAATTAGATCTTTATGTTGCTCCTTTGGGGTCATATGATGTCATAATAGGTGTTAAATGGCTTTCTGATCATAAATCAAAAGTTGATTGTTTTGAAAAACACATTAGTTGTCTTGATGATCTGTAGAAAACAATAGACATCCAAGGGGTAAAATGAGAAATTTAGTTAGAAAATTGTCAACTATGCAACTTAAAAAGGCCAAAAATAAAGATTGTTTATATGCAATAAAATTTTCTGAAACACTAAAGAGGATAGTGATTTCTTGGAAAAAATTTCCAATGTTAAGATATTTCAGTGATGTGTTTCTGGAAGAACTACCCAGTCTTCTACCCAAACAAGAATTTGACTTCACAATTGAAATCAAACCGGAACTGAGCCTATTTCTAAAGCACCTTATTGAATAAATACCATTGAACTAGTAAAGCTTAAGGTAAATTTACAAGAGATTTTTTCTAAGGGTTTGATAAGACCGAGTGTCTCATCTTGGGGAGCACAAGTAATTTATGTGAAAAAGAAAGATGGAACACTTAGACTTTGTATTGATTCAATGATGTTAAACAAAGCAACAATAAAAAATAGATATCCACTTCCTAGAATTGATTTTTTTTTATCGGATGCATGGTACATCAGCATATTCTAAGATAGATCTTAATTCTAGGTATCACCAATTAATAATTAAAGACGAATATATTCATAAGACAACCTTTAGGATAAGGTATGGACATGGAATCGATTCTCACTTTCAAGCAGTAAAAACAACACCGGTTGTGGATCCGGATGATGTAAGATAAAATCTTTTAACTTCGATAACGAAGACATTTTGAGATATGAAAAGCGGGTGTACATACCTTCGGAAATGAGTTGAGAAAAATTTAATGATGGAATTTCTTAATTCACCTTACTCATGGCATTCAAAGATTAAAAAAATGATTGTTGATGTAAAGAAACAATATTTTTGGAAAGGGATGAAAAAAGACACAACTAATTTTGTTTTACATTGTTTGGAATGTCAACGTGTTAAGGTTGAGCATATGCACCCAACTGGTTTATTAAATCCTCATAGCATACTGTAACATAAGTGGTAAGTAATTAGCATGGATTTTGTTTAGGGCTGCATATGTCACGAAACAAACATGATGTTATTTTAGTCGCAGTTGATAAAATGAAAAAAGTAGCACATTTTATTGTTGGTAATCTTAAAGAAGATTCACTTATTTTAGTGAAAATATTTGTACATGAATTTTTCAGATTACATGGAGTACCTGAATTGATTATATTTTATAGGGATCCTAGAATGACATGTCATTTTTGCCAAATGCTAAATGCAACATTAGGAACAAAACTAAATTTTAGTTCCGCATACCATATGGAAACATATGGACAAACTGAGAGAGTTAATCAGGTTTTGGAAGATATGCTATGAATGTATTGCATGGATTAGTAGTACAAATGGGAAGAATACCTTCCTTTAGTTGAATTTACTTACAATAATACATATCATGCCTCTTTGAAAATGGCACCTTTCGAAGCATTGTATGGAAGGAAATACAGAACTTGATTGGTTGGGATTGCATTGAAGATAGAGAGGTAATTGGACCTAAACTTCTTACTAAAATGGAACAGCTAGTTAAAATGATTCGTGAAATATTAAAAGAAGCTACAGATAGGCAAAAAAATTATCCAGATTTGAAAAGGATCGATAAGAAATTTGAACTTGGTGAAAATGTATTTTTACATATTAAGCCTAAAAAGAGCTCTATAACCTTTAGCAAGAAGCCAAACAATCACCTTGTTTTCTGGGACCTTTCGAGATTGTTGAAGTGATTATCCATGTAGCTTGTTGCTTAGCATTACCTCCCACTTTGTCACAAATGCATGATGTTTTCTATATTTCTTTTCTTAAGAAATATGTTTCAGATGTATCACATGTGTTAAATTGGGATTCCTTGTAGGTCCAAGACCCAAGAATAATCATGGTTGAACCCATAAGAGTGCTAGAAAATCACTAGTTGCACTTACAAAATCATGAAATTAGTCAATGCAAGGTTCAGTGGGACCAGTTTAATGAAGAAAGTGCAACATGGGAAAACCTTGAGGACATGAAAATTGCTTTTCCTCATTTATTTGAACAAAATTAGTTCTAATGTTGGAAACAATTAAAGACTTTTTTTTAAAGATATCTTTAATTTCTACCATTTTGGGTAGGTACTATATTTTATTAGTACTAGAACAACTATTTTAATGCTGTAATAAATTATGAAAATTTGAATTTCTCAAATCTAGTTTTTATTTGAGAACTTATGGATAAAATAACTATAATTATGATTATTTTTCTTGTTAAAATATGGACTAAGTTAATCATCGAACGATGATGCTTTTTAGGAGGGAGGTATGTAATGCCTCTAACATGGTTGATATCTATGATGAATTCTATAATCAAAGTTTCAAACATTGATATGTGATTCTTGTTTGAAGACAATGTACTCTTATGAACAAAGTAATCATGTTTGTTGTATATAATATGTTATCTTCAGAAATAGATAAAATCCTTCCATTTATGTTCTTGAATTAGAATGAAGTATTTCATTTCTTATTATGTTGAATGTTCACTGCATGTGGATAGAAGAAATTGATTCATCTTAAACCTTCGTTTGTAGTATTTATTGCATCTAAACTTGTGCTTTAGTATTTACGGTTTATGATGCAGATATATATACCTTGGATCAATTTCATTGATCCAAGGAATGCTTTCGATTTCACGACATCAAGGTCATCTTGGATGAGCGGGGAAGAATATTGGATTTCTAAACCCAGGATGTTATGGGATCACCTGGTAAACTCGTTGCTCGTGTCCTTCTTCGTGATCTGTGAACGTAATTTTGATTCTTCTTTTGGTAAGATTTAATTGACATTTTTAATAATTTTTAAGTGAACCTAATTAAATATAACTTCTTAAGTTGTAAGCTTATACTAAGTTAAACTAGATGATATTATTATTTTGGTTGCTTAATTGAAAGGGAAACCTAAACTAAACTAATAAACTTTAACCTAAGGACCTAGGTTGGTTTCTAATCTAATGTTATGAATCTAACGTAAGAATTGGATAAGCCTAAAGGCATGGCATGGATGACATATGATGAGGTGTCGATGGCACCAATATCTAAGTATTTATGAGGTTTTAATGAGGCTTTAAACTCTTTATTACCACCAATTTTGGTGAGTGCATGAAAGGTTAGTGGAGGCTGAGTTGGCACCTCTGCTAAAGTATTAGTTGCATGGAATTTTAAACTTGGTAATATCCAAACATGAGTTGGTAGAGGTGGGAGATAAAAATCACTCTATCAGTCCTATTTTCATTAATTGATCTTGGCAATTGTGAAAATTTACCTAGGAAATAGGGGAAGTTGGAAGAAAATATGGTTTTTGGTTTTTCATTGTTCATTTAGTTTTTGTGAGCTTTGTAGCTCTGCATGTGGTTTTCATTTTCAAACCTCTAGTTCAAATTTGTGCATGTTTATTTCACCTTGCATGGTGGTGATGGTAACGGGAATCAAGCTAGGAAGTTATAAGAAGAAGGAAAATAAAGTTTTAGAGCTTGGTCTTTGGCGTTTTCGTGGAAATTTTCTATTGAGGCTCTTCTTGAAGATTTGCAACAAGGAATAGAAGACATGAGCTCTATTAGGCATGATAGGCCCTATCTCTTTAAGTCTTCTTATTTTATTTAAATGTCTTCATTAAAAGAACTCTACTCTTTTTGAAACTTTCTAGTTCTATTTTTATGTTTCTTCTCCTTTCTTCCATGGCATTTCAACTTGGTTTCATGGATGCTTTATGATGCTAAGTGTGTTGCATTATTGTGAATCTGGGTTGTTTTGTTTGAATGCAAAGTGTTTTGTCTAAGAATCCTATCTCGAATATCTTCTTGCGATACTTTTGCAAAAAAATTTAAACATGTTTACATTCCTATATGAAATACTCATCAAAAGGACCATGGTGCGATAATGAGTAGGAAAATCTCCACAGAAATGAGATGAATATTTTAAGCGTTGGGGTTCTCATTAGAGGACTATAGGAATGTTAGCATATCTAGGGGAATGGGTCTGCTAAATTTTTGTAATAGGGAAGAATAGCTAGAACTTTTGATGTGTGAGTCATGATATATTGGTCTGATATGACCCTTTTAGATGTAATGTGGTTACTAAACTATGATCAACATGAATATATGGTTTTTTTATAAATTTATTGTTCATGGGTGTAAACCTAAGTGAATTTTTCTTTATGTTATGGATCAGATCTACTATCTGTATGATGTTTCTTTTGTTATCTAAATGGGTATGTTGGTGTAATGACTCATCCTATGCTTTTAGAATGTATGCATGATCATTTACTTTTCTGCACTTAATATGTCATCAATGAAAACATATTCTCACAATGCTCACATAAAGAAAGGGATCGAAATCTGTGCATGCCTAAGGTGAGTGCTCGGTGATTTTGGGTGATAGATCGACGCATATGGGGTTAGAAGGATATTTTATGGGCATAAAAATTTTACACAATGAATCAAGGTAGATCTAGCTAGACTGGGGCAACTAGAGAGGGATAGGGTGCTTGTGGGTGCCTTGGTATGAAATATGGGTTCCTGGTTTATGAAACAACCTCGAGAATCTGATCTTGATATGGTCATTAGGTCTTCACAATACTTCACCTTTATTTGGGTGAATATCAAACTTCTTTCATTGATGTCGTCACAAACCTGTAATGAATAATTGCCTACAAAACCACACACAAAGCATCAAAACCCTAAAAAAGGATGCAAATGAAGGGGCCAGACCATCCTCGGTTGTTAAATGGATGGAATTATGACTTAGCACTGCACTAGATCTCGGACCCAATGTAGTTCTATGTGTTTGTGCATGCAATAATGTGCATAGGTTGCCTTAGTGCCAATAACTCGAGATATCAGGTAGTAGCTAGATAAAATACAAAAATGGTGGATGGAATTTAGAATGAATACTCCACTTTCTATGCAATTTGGGATGCATAATAATTCCAAAATGAAGTGTGTTACTCTATGTAGATAGCTATTCCTTGATAGTAATATTCGACTATAAGGTAGTGTGCATGTTATGTTCATATAGGGATCTCTTGTTCAAACTTCAACACTAATGACCCAATATGCCAAGTAGTACCTCGAGAGGTGAGAATTAAAAAATACCAACCTCGCATAAATAAAATAAAATAAAGTTTGATGGGATCATGACACCTAGAATTAGGACCAGGTACCCTAGGTTCTCTAATCCCTCTCTAGACGCCATAATCAAAGACTAGTGATGACAAGTGAGTTACTACCTTGATTGATATGAATTCTCGAGACTTGATGTGAACTATGTGAATGAGTGACAACTATACAATACCAAAAATGGTAAAATACCAAAAAGAGAGATAGTTGGACCATGATTTTGTGTCTACATTTTCTCCCACTTTATGTTGGTGAACAAAATCTTGGTAACATAAAGTAGTTATAAGTGCTTACCCGATAGAAATATGAAGAATCCCATGCTGTAAAATAATGCACATATGTGGTAGAAGAGTGTACCAAATGAAAACATATAACGTGAAAAACCATGGATCAATGTCTTGATCCATGTGGCGTAACGTTAGATGTAAGACCATGATGAAGTTCACTAAATGATACTGATGTTTGTGATGTGGAATGATTATTGATTTAAAATTTTATATGATGATGATGTGATGGGGTAGGGAGTGATTAAATCCCAACCTGATTGTGTGTGTATGAAAAACTAGAGGATTTGGGTGTCCTTCCACAGAGGAAGAGTGTAGGGAGAAAGGTGTGTTATTTTCTAACGTTTACCTACATCCTCAAAATATCTAGCTACTACAGATGGACATAGATCAAGTTTTCAATGATTTTGGATCAAAATATTTTGATCAAACATGTTGACCCATACAGAGAAGTATAGGAAAGGTAATGATTTCTCATTACCCCCACTCTAAGGGTGTTTCCCTAATGTATGGTGGCTTCTAAGTTAGGTGTTGGGATGGAGAATTTTCCTAAGTCTTAGAGGGTGCACAAATAGGGAACGTAAGCACGTGCAAGTGGAAATTAATAGGGGTACACCGAGAAAGACAAGTTTGGGACTTATCCATTTTTAGGTCATGGGATAAAAATAGGATGGAGTGCAAATCAAGAAAAGATGAGAACAAGAAGACTTCTTAGTGAAGGAAGATCTATTTTGGGAACAAGTGGAAGACCAAGAGACATGCATAGTTTGTGCTAATAATAGGATTAAGATAGAGTTCAATTATAGATTAATCTATTATTAGCCACCATGTAGAAGCATGTAGTTGTTGGTGCATGGCTATTTTGAGCATGCAACCTATTTTGAGAATGCATGGGTGGTGAAGGGAAATTCCCCACCCCTATAAGTATGTAGTATTCCATTGTTTTGAGAGACCACCATGTGAGTTATGAGTTATAATAGAGATATGTTGCTTGGTATGAATTTACACGCATAATTCTATGAGAGTATGGTGATGTATTCAGCTACTATTTTTGATGAGTTAATATAATGGATAGTTGTGGATGGATATGATTTTTGATGTCTCTATTCATGGTACTTATATGGTAAATTTGATCTTAATTGTGATCTGATCTAATATGCTTTCTTATTATGTGTGTTTCCAATTTGAGCTCATGGATTTGATTATTATGATGGAATATACACTTTGATAATGGTTAATATGGTTATGCATGCTAACATCTTGATAAGATAGTACAAAAGAGGGACCTAGTAGCTTTGCGCACTTTAGGTGAGCATCTAGATCTCTCTGGATGAAGTGTCAGCGTGCCTAGGAAATTGAGTGGGAAAATAAGACTACATTTTGGTTCTATTGTTGGGACCTCTTTTCAAACTATTTTCCATGAATGTTGCATTATGATAGTGTATTTATTGAATCTTATGGCCATTAAATATTTGGTAATTGACAAAGAAGATCAGTTTGCGTGAAGATATGGTTCTAGACCTGATTTTAATGCGCATAAGTGGGTAGAAGATAATCTATATCGTGAACTCTATGAAATTTTCTTTTACTTATTTCTAATAGATTTATATGAGTGGTTGTCCACATATGCATCCAAGAAACTTGGAGTCACACACCAAGTGTTTGGACGTAGGAAGATCACCAGACTTTTGTTGTAGATCATTAGTGGGATGACATTGTGCGTAGTTATACTTTGGAGTACATTGTGTCTACGCATTCTTGTCCAAAATTTATTGAGTTTGAATTTTTGTGGGATCCAAGAGGATCCTACATCCACACCATTCCTTTAGAAATTAAGATCTTGATGGTGGTGTTGAGTTTAGAGTATATACCTATGGCTAGCTAAACATACCATCACATGTAGGGGTAGGAGCGGTGTGGGAAAGATGGCGGACCTTGTGAAAAAAGGTAGAGAGAAGAAATGTGACTTAAATATAACTAATTATGAGAGATGGAATTGGCGAAGCAACGTGAAATTGAGGAGTCGGTGGATTTTAAAGGATGATGTCTTGCAAAGGATTTTAAGCACATGTGTAATACATGGAGTTGGAGCATAAGGATATCCCCCACTTAGGAAAGCACAATAGAGAATCCCGTTGGGCTTATGATGAGAGTGCACTAGATGAGGAAATATTAAGAACCGTAGGCATGCATATGATCCCACATGGAGACCTAGCCTTGGTGCTTGGTGTTCCAGCTTCTAGAAGTAATCATTGATAAGAAAAAAAGTGTAGGTAATCTAGTAGCTTGTGTAGATATAATTTTCCCTTGAATACGTAATTGCATCGATAACTCAGACACCTATGGTAGTACTGAGACATCATCTTTTTGTTTGGAGGCCTGATTCGAGAAATTTTTCTAGTGCGCCATCGGGATAAAGTGTGGGCATGAAGAACATTTTGAACACTTCTGGGAGCACTACAAATTTGCAGACTGTGGGAGTTCGGGTTTAGTACTACAATTAGGACACAAGGAAGTACATCCATTGGTCCGGCACATACTATTGGAGGATCGAGTGGATCAAAAGGGCCAGGATCAAGTAGATCAGGTGCTTCTAGTGGTGGAGGAAATGCTAGTAGTGGTTCGGCTCTAGATCTGGAGGATAGGGCCCACATCCCTAAAAACCCCACATCAACCTCAGAAATTTCAATACAATATTTCCCTCCACTTTCCATAATATAGAGGTATTGAAGATGTTGTAGAGCATGTGAAAAAGTGTGAGTTTTTATGGCGTGCTAAAGGAATCACATCCTCATATAGGAAAGAAAGTCAATTTTATACTACTCTTCAAGGGCACGCACATAGCTGGTACAAAAAGTATGACCCACATCAGAATGTGGTGGATTATGATGCTTTGCATTCTACACTTCTAGATGAGTTCCATATTCCATAATTTTAACGAAAAAGTATTACAGCGCCTTAAGGACATTAAGTAGGTATTTTCAGAAAGTGTTTGGGAATATGATGCACGATTTAAAACTTTGTTGTCAAAGTTGTCTTATAACATACATCCTCTTTAACATGCACAATGATTTTTTGGTGGATTTTTACTCTATTCAGGAGGGCGCTATCTCATAAGACCTTTTTGGATCAACGCGATGTTTGGAAGAAGTAGTTGTGTGCTTTGAGGTGGTTAGGAGTTTGGATATTAGAGTAAGTCTATTCTTAGAGGTTTAGATTATAAATATGGAGAAATAGTTGGAAAAGCTCCTTGTTAATTCATCTCATTAGACATGTAGTGGAATATGGTGTACAAATTGTGAGGTTGAAGGACATACCAAGGATATTTTTCCTCGCAATTCAGTGCACACCATGTTGTTAGATTGTGAGATTTTTCATTTGGACCATGATGCGAGTAGATGTCCCCTCTTACAATGTGCAATCTAGAATAATGTGTCTATGTATTGTAATATTTGCAAAACTTATACTCATGACACTATTGACTGCATAGTGATTAATCATATCCATGAATCCATTGATACTAGTGTATGCTAGAATAGTGTAGTATGTAGATCTAAGGAACAAAAATAACAACATAATGAAGGGTGCAATAATGGGGATAACAATAATAGAGGCTTCCATGGAGGATATAGAGGCCGAGGTCACGGTGGTGGCAGAGGAGGATTTCCTAGAGGAACTTTCTATATATGTTGATCTCCCAAGCCTTATCAACATGAGTTCCCTCATAATGTGGTTTTCTCATGGTGTGGAAAACAACACAAATTTTAAGAATTTCCAAACTTGTATGAGCATATGCATAAGTAGCAAAAAGTGAGACAAGGGAGAAACTATGATTAAGATATAGTACGTAGATGTAGATGAATGGATGTCAATGGTTGGACTTAATTCTTGATTACAACCCATATTAGCCACTACACGCACTGAGGCTATGCATACACATGAACCTCCAAAGTATAAGTTGACTATAACAAAAAAAGAAGTTATAAATTCCAAGTACCCTGATGTTGCACATCATAAAGAAGTTTTTTATGAGACTATAGATGTGATCAAAGATTTGCAAGGAGAGATACAAAACCTTAAGGAACAAGCACACGTGATAGAACGAAAAAGAAGTTTGAACTCCCATAGAAGGATGTAGGTGATTTGAAGGAGGAGGTATGTAGAATGTTGCGTCAGAGAAAATGATCCCTTTGTTAGGATATTTGTTGAGAGAAAAATTATCATGCACAGGTAATGAGTGTGAGAGGAAAATACTACATGCAAATTTTCCTCCCCATAATCATGAGTATGATAAGGAGATTCCACTTGAATGTGTTCATAGATGGATGGATTCTGAAAAAAAAGCTGATATATGCATGTGCGGAAGTTAACTTAATCATGTTGGATGCTTGGAATTAGATGGGAAGACCACCATTATATCCTTCATTAAATGTGTTGTATATGGCAAATATAACTAGGGCTAATCCTATTGCAATACTTAAGGATACAACTATTATGATTCAGGAGCCAAGTTTATCGGGTACTTTGAAGTATTGGAGCTAACTAAGGCGAGATAATTTCCTAGCATTACTCTTACACCCCGGTGTTATGCAAATTATATGATTTACACTTCAACAAGGGCTACATTAGATTCAAGAACAAATAAGATTCCATCCTTATACCCTTGACATATGTAAAGTTTTCTCCATATGTTGATCCTTTTAGTGAAAAATAATTGAACCAAATATGTGTGTGCAACTTTAGAGACCTTGAGGCAATTGTTGATGCAAAATCACAGCACCCCTCGGATGTTGATCAGATTTCTAGGTTGGTCATACAGCATCCAGTGTGATTGCACAACATGGAATCCTTTCTCAGTGTGGGACTTGTAAAGATGAGAAAGGATTCTCCAGATAAGGTCGGGTTCCTATTCCTCCTGCTCGAGATGCACCCAAAACACAGAGGCTACACTCAAAACCTAATCTAACTTGCCAAGGAGACAGGGGTAAGAAGATGCATAAAAATAAACCTAAGCTAACAAAGGTGATGCACCGAGGAATGAAGAACATCTATCTTGCCGATAAACACAAACCATTCAAATGTGATGCAAGATCATGCACAGATAACAAAATTTGTAGTTAAAGACCAGGAGGAAGCAAATGAACACAGAGAGGGTTGGGAATCATCACAATCATGTATTACTTGCTCCAAAGATTGATACAATACACTAAAAATTCCAAGAGGTAGAGTTGCATTACAATTTCAAATGGGAGGTTCGAACTCCACAAATTCACCTGATAGAGAGAAGAAGGGAGGAGCAAGACAAAAAATGTTTGACCTTTTTAAAGAAGCTCCTCCTTACAATATATACTAAGAATGAGAGAGGAAAGAGAGAGGAAAGTCGAATCTACCACAACCACTTCTGGATGCATTTAACTCATCTCATTATGGCAGAAATGGCGGACCCTGGCAAAACGGCGGACTGTCTGCTGCATTAAAGCTGGTTGTTGAACGCCAGTTCTGGTCATTATCACGCGTCAGAGCCATTTCTCAATTTTCTCTCTCCAAAATGAACCAAAATTCAAGATTGACCCTAGAATCACGTAGATAATTTCACCAGCTTTCCGTTGATATAAAGAACGTGAAAATCTGAGCTCTGGATCGAAAGTTATGGCGATCTGAAGATTTAGGGCACAAAACAGGCCGAAACGGATATTTGAAAATTTTCCCCACTCTGCCACTTCGATGACACGTGTCGGGCACTGATTGGATGAGAAATTCTCTCTCCTCCACCTTTCCTTAGGTTTCCCTTTGAAATTTTGATGTTTTATAACTTTTGGGAAATTTTCCATTTTTCCCCGCGCGCCCCGCCACTTGGGACACGTGTCCTGTTCGATTGGCTCGGGCTCACGCTCCAACTCGTTCCTTTTGGACTTTGGACATTTTTCCTTGTGACACGTGGCGTTACCTGATTCATCCTCGGGCTTGCCAGATTTTTGTGTCCCTCGCATCCCTTTGGCCCGGCTGTCCCAGTGCTGTTTGGGACAAAACTTCCGATCCGCCCGATTCGGGTTTCTCTGTCCCTCTTTCGGCCGATGACGCGTGGCATAATGTGATTGGCTCTCGGTTTCTTTAGCTATCCACATCTCTCGCGTCCCTTTGGCCTGGCTGTTCTAAACTAAAGTTCTCTACACCGCCGATCTGGGCGGTTCGCGTCCTTCGCGTTCTCACGGCCCAAATGTCCCAACTGTGCCGCTCAGCAGTTAGTCGATTTTCTTCTCCTTCGACTGAACCGGCTTTCCGCGTCTCTCACATCCCTCTGTCCCGGCTGTCCCTTTGCTCTGCAGACTGCCTGGCGGCCTTTCGGCCGATTCACGTCTAGATGTCCCAACTATCCCAATGTTGCGAGGACTAGGACTTAGCCAATTTTCATGATTTTTTCTGCCCCAAGCTTGTTTTTAGCATTTCTTCCATTTCTTAGAACTTGCTCTTTTCTTCTTGGACAAGAGGGTTGGAAAGAGGCTGAGGGGACCCCAGAAACATGATTTTGGGCCCTGAATCAATCTGTTATCAAAATTACCTAGGGGGGGAATTTTTGACAACAAGAACTTATCTATCTAAGAAAGGCATGATACGGTGGGATGATGCTCAATCAATTATTAATACGAGAAGTATTACTTGTGATAACTGGGCACATGGAACATATGAAGTAGTTTGGAAAGATGTTAAGAATATAGTTACTCACATAATTAGGCCATGCATGGTTAGGTTATTGAGTTATAACCATCTACCTTGGTACATTAGTGAGGGGAACCCTGAAGTATTTATGCGCGCTATGGAATCCTAGAGGAAGGATGAGGGTGATAGAATAAATATGCTAGTATTTAATATGCACGAGACAACAGTGCACTGGTGGGATATACACATAGAAAACCTATTGGAAAGGTGAGAGGTGAGAATCACTTTTTCTACTAGGTTTCTATAGAGCAATGTATCTTCTTAGATATGCAAATTTTATTAGAAGTCCCCTGATTTGTGCCACGTCGAGGTAATGTGAGAGACTTTGGATGGAGGAAGGAGGCCTTGTCATCATCACTCTAGGTGCATAAGTTATACTCCACTTTAGGTAGTTATTCACACGAATGGTATGTTCATGCAGAATTGACAAGAGAAACAAAAATTAGCATGAGATGACCTTAGGTATGATTCATACTTTTGATTACTTTTCTACTAAGCCATCGGTCAATGAAGCACTACAGATTATGAAGCACCTTACTTTGGGAGATAATGAAAAGGATGAAGAACTCCTATTAGATATGTTTGGAGAGATGGATTTAGAGGTGTGCCTTGACCTTGAAGAGACTGAAGAATAAGAAATGGTCCGTGCCTAGGAAGAAAAGGAAAAGGGTAAACTGGTATGCATGTTAAATGATGAGGATAATAACCTAGATTTTAACCACACTGAAGGTATGCATGAGGTGATTGGCACAACATATGAAAAGGTATGTGTATATCATGATCCTATGAAGACAAGGAAGGTTAACAATAGAACAGATGCAAATCCTAAAGAGGCCATTATTGGTGATTACCGATTAGAGTAAGAAGTGGCTAAATTTATTAAACTCATGCATGAATTTTAGGACTTGTTTTAAGGGGATATCATGAGCTAAAATGAGTACACCCTTATTTAGGATAGATGAGAATAAAACTTAAAGAAGGAACATGCACGATTAGGAATAGATCTTATAGGAGGAATCCTAATCTATGCATCAAGGTAAAGGAAGAAATTTATAAAATGTTTAAGTCTGGTATAGTTGAGCCCATTAAGGAATTTTAATGGGTTAGTCCCACTGGTCATAAGTATTAAAAATGAAAGGAGGATAAGGATGTGTATGGACTATAGAGAATAAAATTCTTCATGTGTTATTGATCCTTTTCCCACCCCATTTATAGAACATATCCTTGAAGGAGTTACAGGGCTGAGAGATTTACTCTTTTACTGATGGATTTTTAGGTTATCATCAAGCGTGCATAGAAAAAGAAGATCAGGAAAAGAAAACTTTCACCACTGAATGGGGAAGCTTTGCATATATAGTAATGTCCTTTGG
Source organism: Taxus wallichiana var. yunnanensis (assembly GCA_018340775.1). Lineage (NCBI taxonomy): Eukaryota > Viridiplantae > Streptophyta > Pinopsida > Cupressales > Taxaceae > Taxus > Taxus wallichiana. The sequence continues at coordinate 372,899,260 of CM031244.1, read as the reverse complement.
ACTGAATAATGTGCCAATAGTGTTCTTGTGATGAGAAAGCTTTTTCAGGATTTCATTCATAAGTTTTAACAAGTATATTTGGATGACTGGGCCGATTGGACAGTGTATGAATTTTTAAATGATCATTGTGATAATTTAATGTTGATGTTAGAGAGGTGCAGGAAGTTGAGAATCTCTCTGAAAATTAACAAGTGCATCTTTGTAACACATTTTGGCTCTTTACTTGGGCATATTATTTGTAAAAAAGGCTTGTTGCTAGATCCAACCAAGGTCGTTGTGATATTGGGTTGGAATAACCTAAAAATCATAGTGAAGTGCATGGCTTTTTTAGAACATACATGGTATTAAAATAAATTTATTAAGGGATATGAAAATATTATCATGCCCTTGGAGGAAATTTTGAAAGATAAAGGAAATTTCTATTGGTATGAAGCGCAATGAAGGCATTTGAAACACTGAAGGAAAGGTTGACTACTGCACCTATTTTGTGCTTTCCTTTGTGGGATAAACCATTTCATGTTCATGTTGATGCTTTTGGGATGGAAATTGGTGAAGTGTTGGCACAATCAGGAGAAGGAATTGTAAACCACCATATTTTTTTTATAAGCAAGTTAACACCATCTAAACGAATTATACAACTATTGAGCGCAATGATGTGTCCATTATTTATGCGTTACACAAGTTTAGACAATACTTATTGGAAACACCATTTTTCTTCTTTAAAAATAATATGGAACTTAAGTATTTAGTCAAAAATCCTATTTTGCAAGGGCACATTTGCGGTGGATATTACTACTTCTAGAGTTTCGGTTTATAGTGATTGTAAATCCAGGGAAAAGTAACTAATGACTTGACCATTTTTCAATAATCAATTCTATCGAGGATGCTGAGAACATTGAGGATACATTGTTGGATGCAAAAATATTTAGAAAAAATCACACGCCCACTGAATTGGAGGAAATTAAAATATTTTTGTGCAATAGATAGGTGCCTGAGGGGATGAAGACTTTATAAAAGAAATAACTTATGATACATGTGATACCTTACAAGTCAATAGGTGGATATTTGTACAAGCTAGGATGTGATGAAGTTTTACACTGGTGTTTTCTGGAGCATGAACATGAGGCTATTATCGAATAAGCTCATGGTGGAATTGTAGGAGGTCATTATGCAGGTGACGCCACCACATGCAATATTTTGTTATTTGGCCTTTGATCAAAAAAAAAATTGTACAAGGATACTAAATATTATGTCAAGGAATGTGACCACTTTCAGTACCTTGGGAATCCTAAAACCAGAGATGAGATGCCTTTGAGGCCTATTGCAAGTGCTTGAACCTTTTGAGAAATGGGAGATTAAATTTGTAGGTCCTTATTCCTCACTTGCGTACATGACTAGTGCATACTATATTATAACCTATACATGTTATCTAGCACGATGGGTAGAAGTATCACATACTAAGGATTATACGATTTACTAAAACAACAAGATTTTTATGGGAAAACATTATCAGCCGGTATGGATGTCCATTGATTTTACCAGTGATAGAGGGACTCATTTTCTAAATGAGACAATCCATATTTTATTTGAAGAGTTTATGGTGGCACACCATAATACAACACCCTATTACCCATAGGCTAATGAAACTACTAAATCTTTCAACAAGATTCAAATACGAGACATTGATAAAAAAATTGATGTTGGAAGGTTATACTAGGATGATAAAGTGTCTATTGTAATTTGGGCATACAAGAATCGCTACTACAAAGGCTAAATAAGGCCACACCCTTTTAGTTGGTTTTTAGCATCAAGGATTTATTTCCTATGGAATTCATGTTTCCATCCCTACATATTGTGTGCAAAGGAGGACTGGATAATGAGAAAGATATTAAGGAGTGCATAGACAAAATGATGTAGTTAGATGAGAGGAACATTTTTTCCTGATGGAGCTAGAAGATAGAAAAAATGGTACAAAAGGCCTGACATGATAAGCATATCGGGAAAAAAACATTTGAAGTGGGGAAGATGGTTCTTTTGTATGATTCAAAGTTTTTGTGCTACCTTGGAAAATTAAAAGTACATTGGCTAGGAGCTTTTGTAGTAACGATGATATTGGAATCATGAGCTTCCCGTTATATGAGTTGGATGGAACTCTATTTCTAAATTACTTCAATGGGAGTAGGCCAAAACCCTACTATAAATAAGTCTTCTTGGTGTTTGTAATAAGACAATATTGCCACTTAGAATATATTTCCCTTTAATGCATTTTTCCTTTGATGTATTTCTTTTCATCATTGCTTATGCTTTGTCAATTTAGTTTAGTGTTCTTTTGTAATAAGTGTGCTTGCATAGTAGGAGTTTATTACTATCTATTGGGTTCATGTGTAGAGGACCACACATAATGTTAGTGTGGGGTGGATCTGATACAAGTGGTATACAAGCATAGATAAGGGTTGAAAATTGAACCTCCTATGAAATATTGGTGCAGCGTATAAAAGAAAGATGTTACATATGCTCATATTGAAGGTGTTTTTGAGGAATTTTCTTATATTTAAGACCACACGTGAAGGATGGTCACATAGTATAATGTGAGATAGGTAGCAAGACAAACTACTTGGGATAAGGCATAGTGGATAGGTACTTTGGCATGGGGAAGTAATTGTGAGGAGGTATGTGGCCGAGAAGTAGTAGGCATGCTAGAAGTTTAGGACTAGGGCATGGAAAAATTAGTGACAAGTGTGGAAAGAGAAAGGAAGCGTTATTAATGTTGAGTATAGTGGTAGGTGAGAAGTAATTAATGCAATAAAATTTGAAAAATTTATAAAAAGAGGTGCTTTTGAGTTCATTTCTACGTTACATACACTTTGATTTTTTGAGTTCTAAAGAGTGATTGGAAGAACAAAGTTATAGTGTAAAGTGTGTGTGTGATTAGGTAGAATAAAAAACCGGTGGGTTTTCATGCATGACTAAACAGATCTCCATTGGTAGGGTGTTTGAGCTATTTGAAGGCATGTAGAAGGAAGGTTTTGGAGCTAGGGTTCGAAGAAGATAAAGTCACACCTAGGGAACACTAGGGAACATGAAGTTTGAAGATGTAGAGATTAGGAAAACACAAGAAAGTTTAGAAGTTCACAATGGCACCCGAGAGAACTTGGGGAAACCACATGAGGTAAAAATAAGGTTGAAGCCGAGGTAGAGGTAGAAGAAACACCAGAGTGTCGATTTTTAGAGATGTAGTACCCAGAAGGGGTGATCATGGGATGTGACTAGGAGTCTCATGTCGAAAGAGTAAATGTAGTGACGAAAACCTTCACACCAACAAAAATTTAGATGAAATCAAGAAGGATTTGACAGGGAAAATAGATCGATTAGTACGAAAAATGATAATCATGTATATGATGATGTTAGGAAGAAGATATTAGAGAATTTTATTGTACTGTAAATCTATGAGCTTCCTATTTTGGGAAAAATGAGGGGATGTACCCATGTTTCATATCCGTAGTACATGATAATTTATTATAATTTGTTCATAAAAGGGTGTGACTCACCGTGATCTTCATTTGGAAATTAATTGGACTAAGGATCTTAGGCATCAAATTCATTTCGATCTTGAAGACGATGCAAGTGTGGATGCTACTGCTAAAGAGATGGGGTACCAGAAATAAGGGTGCGTGATGCCCATTGCTAAGGTAACACATCCCATTGTCAATATTTCTACACACTTATTGACCAAGTTCAATGGTCAGGAGAGATGGGGAGTAGTAAATAAGAAGTGGTTACACATTGCAAAAAGAAGATGGCAGAAGGTATTATCTATAACCTTGCATCATACATAGTTGAAGGCATCATCAAGGAGGCACACAAAGGAGACAAGATCAGCTAGGGCACCATTCTCCTTTTGATTGTGTTTGCTGAAGTTGGGGTCCCAGATGGCCCATGGGATAAAGTGTGGCAATATCCAAAGGAGAAGAAATCAATTACAGAGAGGTTTTCCAAGTATACTTGTGATGGTTCTACTCGGGGCACATATAAGGAAAAATTGGACATGTGGTACTGAAGGATGCATGAGGCCTTCAAACACGAATGGTATATCCCCAAAGACCTGCCCTCCATAGTTGAATGGGAAGAAGATTTTTAGTATTCCAACACTATTGTGTTGGTAGGTTTAGAATGAAGATTAGACAATGGGGTCCATGGTGAAAACTACCCTATGCCTTCACCAGGTGATACTTCTAGGCATCTATCAACTGATTCTCAAATGTGTACAGATTAAGTTTTGATGTAGACAAAGTGGATTATGAATACCACACTCTTTGGAAGACATACATCTATCTAGGTAAGTTTTCCTATATCGAAACCATGATTTCTAATAATATAATGATCAACCCCATAATTTTGGTGATTGGGAAGGTGATAATGACTAAGGTATATATTTACCTTAAGCCCAAATTAGTGAATGGAAAATATATTAAAAATGAATTCAAGCTTCCAAAATTACCCAAAGGAAAACAAACAATTGACAGGAGCATGAGCCTACTCCTCCTTAATCATAAGAAGAGGAACTTAAGGAGGAGGAGGAGGAGGAAGATATTGGCACACTATAAAGAGGGAGAAGAAAACAACCAAGCTGTTAGAAAGAAGCATCTATGTGAGAATATCCCTCCTTGGAAAGAAGAGGAAGAGACTATAATTGGCGAGGGCAAGGAAATAGAGAAGGAAGATGGTGGCACAGAGGAATTGGGCTTCATGAGAGTACCAAGGGAGACTAGGGCGCATGAAATAGGTATGGGATCTTCACAAACTTTAAGGATATTGCCAAGGATATCACCGGTCATGTTGAGCCCTCAAATAAAGACAAAGAGGAGGATCAAGTATGTTCCCATAAAGGATAGTGAAGAAGAAGTTTTGAGAAGATACAAAAATATTGTGGGGAGATACAAAGTGAGTAATGAAGAAGGAGAAGAGAAAGAAAAGAATATAGGTGAACCATCAAGTGAGCCTACTTAGGAACATGGGGGTGCAATGGGTGGAGGTCTTGTTCATGATGTAGCAGTTTAGATTCCTAAGGAGCGTTAGTATGGGAGGCATAAGGAAGAGGAAATGTATAAGACACTTGAGTTGGGGTACATTAATGACCCCTCCAAAATCATTCGCATTAGGTTCCAAAGTAATCTTGAACTGAGAAACTCTATGGATGGGAATTGATGGACCTAAAGGCTGAAAAATATGGTCACATTGAAAAACATTTCTTGGAGCATGCAAACCTATATGGATGATCCATAATTTGACATGAAGGAAGAAGTATGCATCCAAAGAAAAATGAAGAATGGGGCATAGGTTGCGCACATGATTGTGAAGCCAATAGAATTCAATGATGAGTAGGAAAGTAATGCCTTAACTAAGATGACAGCAAAGTAGTGGCACATGGGAACCTAAATAAATCGGTCACACTCGAGGTCATTACTTGAGGATAAAAAAATCTGAAGGAAGAAGTTGAGAAATTGAATCAAACGTGCAAGAAGGAAAAGCGTAAAAGAAAGGAGAATATTCTATATTTAACTATAGAAATTGGTGGAGAAATTATAGTGGCACATCCAGAGATTGATGAGAAGACAAATCAAATATACCCTCTTCCTTACACTTTCTACAGGAATGTGTCCACCTCTTACTTGAGAAGAAGGTAGTGGCATCAAAAGATACAAAGGAAAGTGTTAAAGCCAAGAGGGAGAGGATAGATAAATTAATTGCATATATGATAGTGGAGTATGATACCATACTTGGACATTAAAGGAAGTGTTGTAGAAATAATAATGGGTGCTTTAAAGATCTATGATGATCCTAAACAAATCCTTAGAACAAGAACCCTACGAGGAGGAGATTGGCATCCTTATAGCCAAGAATGATGTAAATTTGGGAAGGGAGGAAAGGTTAGTTGTGGTAAAAAAGAAGTACGATGCATTTAAATCATCGGGGATGCCCACAAAGAGAAGATAAAATATTTGGGGACGTTAGATGCTAGAAGAAGGAATTACATGGATGACATGATTTCAGGATCAAGCTAGAGTGATAAGGGAGTTAAAGCATAAGGGTGAAGATATGACCCTGGAGGAAATGAATACAGTACTTGGTGATGTATCTGATAAGGTGAAGAAAGGGCTAGGTGAATGGAATGAGTTAGAATCGATATCAAGAAGGATTACCCTGAGCTTCTTCTTACGAGTTGATTGAGCATGCCAGATTATCCTTTCATTTTTCATAATTAATTCTTTATTCTTTGACTCTTTGGAGGGATAAGTTAAGAAACCCTATTTCCGAGGGAAGAAATATATTTAGTGTGGGGAAATGTTTTACTAGATAAATTTCCGGGTCTTAGATGGTGCACAAAAAGTGCGTATGCGTGCACAAGTGTCGATTAACAGTGGTCGCATTGAGAAACACAAGTTTGGGACTTATCCATTTCTGTAGGGCATGGGATAAAAATAGGATGGAGTGCGGATCAAAAAAATATGAGAACAATAATACTTCTAAGCGAAGGAATAGCTACTTCGGGATCAAGTGGAAAACCAAGAGACATGCATAATCTGTGCTAATAATAACATTAAGGTAGAGTTCGATTATAGATAAATATATTATTGGCCACCATGTAGAAGCATGAAATTGTTGGCACATGGATATTTTGAGCATGAAACCTATTTTGAGAATGCATGTGGGCAGTGAAGGGAAAGTCCCTACCTTTATAAGTATGTAGTACTCCTTTGTTTTGGGACACCATGAGAGATTTGAGTTGTAATTGAGATATGTTTCCGGTATGAATTTGCACGCGTAATTCTATGAGAGTATGATTATGTGTTCAAATACTATTTTGTGATGAGTTAATATAATGGATCATTGTGGATGGATATTAGTTGTTGATTTCTTTGTTCATGGTACTTATATGGTAAATCTGATCTTAATTGTGATTTGATCTAATATTATTTCTTATTATGTGTGTTTCTAATTTGAGCTCATGGATCTGATTATTATGATGGAATATACACTTTTATAATGGTTATTATGATTATGCATGCTAACATCTTGACAAGATAGTACAAAACATGGACCTAATAGTTATGTGTGCTTCAAGTGAGCATCCATATTTCTCTAGATGAAGTGCCAACATGTCTACATAATTGAGTGGGAAAATAATACTACATTAGGTAGTACGGAAGAAAATGCAAAATGTAGAATAACTTCCCATGTTATGTCATCCAGAAAGTAATGAATATAACTCCCAAGTTAGGTCATCTAGGAGGCCGGATGTAGCTCCCATGTTAGGTCATACGGGAGGCCAAATGTGTTGTATTATGTGGATTGAATGGTATGATTTCGATTGTTATAAACTTTAAATTATTTGATTGGTTGATTTATTTTTTTACTCATAGAGATATTTTATACTTGTTTCCCCTAGGTGAAATCATTAGGGGGAATGGATAGAAAATGATAAAATATCGCATGGTGTATTAGTCAATGTTCCACTATGATGAATTAGAAGTGTTGATTGAATGCATAGTAGTGTAAGAGGGATTATAGGATGACCCTAATTGTATGCCCCCCTTTCGGCAAAAGGGTAAGTGATAATGACAATGAATGTTGTGCCGAAATTAAGCACGTTAATAGGCGAGTGTATGATAGATATCATAATGGTATGTGTAGATCAAGTGAAAGACAACATTGAGGATAAATAGAGTGTGTTTCATGTGTATGATATGATGATAGGTGGTATTCTAAAGATAATGCCGAAAATGGGAAAGAAATCAAAGTAAAAATGCTCAAGATATTAGAAAAATTGTGCGACACGTATTAATTACGTAGTGAATGTAAAGTATGACCATAATAGAGTGAATAATGAAAAGTGACTATAAATAGTAAAGTGAAAAAGTAATTATTCAACTCATTTGTCTTTTGTGTGAGCATGAGAATGAGATCTGGGTTTGTAAGGATGCCACAAGTTAGAGCACCATGACCTAGCCATTTTGAGATGGTAGCGACCATCGTGGAATCACGTATGATGATAGAGTTGGTAAGTATGATTTTTTTGAAAAATGCATGTGTAGTAGTCATTAGTGAATATTTACAAAATTGTTATGTTTTGTTTTCTCGGTGTTCGGAACTAAAAAGAGCGGGAAGGTGCTAATGGACTTTGGGACTGGAGCACCCAAACACGGATGCTAATTTCCTACCCTAGGGTGCCCCAGTTCTTCTTAAGGCGCCCATGTCTAAAGTATGAGTATTGTATTGAGTGATGTAAACATGAAATTTGATGTGTAGTGATGTTGTAAGTGGTTATGTTTGCATATGTATAGTGTTCTAACACATTTTTTTTTGTTTTGTTTTGGTGTGTAGAGGGATATCCATTTGAGGGAGTTCCATGGTGGTCACCACTTGAGTAGGTTTCTCAGGTTGGGTTGTTCAGATGATGATTGGGATATTATGGACTGTGTCAGCCTTTAACACATAGCAAGGATGGGGGATGTGCCCCATAATATGCCAATTTTTACATATTTTTGCTAGATATGGTGAGTAGAAACTTTTATGTTTTAGATACCTACAGGTGAGAGGATAGTTACATTAGAGGATGTATATCGCATATTACGATTACCTATTTTTGGTGAGAGAGTACAATTCATTGTTGTGGATAATATGGAGAGGTAGATGAGGGCTACTGGTGGCATTTTATGGGGACTCAAGTGCTTGCCAAGGCCCATACTAGATTGGATGTGATTTTGAGATCAAGGGTTCCGTGTTTGTGAAACTTTATAGCCATGCTTATTGCATCATCAATTATAGTGGAGGGAGTTGGTGTGGGAATTTTGTATAACATGCGCGGTATTTTCCTCCAGGATAGAGGAGGAGGGTACTAGGTATGCCTAGGCCTAATGTGTGTTAGCACACCTGTATAGAGATCTTTGACTGATTTACACATGAGGATAATGGAATTGGGATTAGAGCTACTACACTATTTCATGTATGGGCCTATGAGCATATAGTAGTATAGAAGCGAGTTAGCGATCCACAAGTAGAGTGGGATAGGCAAGACATATTCTCAAGGATATGGGTTGGTGTGTGTGAGAGTAAGATGGATACGATACCTATAGATCATTGATATACCAGATGGGGCTAGAGGTAGTTATATGGATGCCATACCAAGATTATGGAGGATAACTAGAGGATGCGGTAGAGTTACGCTACACACAAAGGACGATGTGGTTGGAGAATCAAGTTGTAAGTGTGACGAAGTTATTTTATGTGGAGCGAGTATCTTGATAATTTGGTATGGCCCAGGATGTGCCCCTAAATCCATATATATGTGTTAGAGTTTTTAGGGCACCGAGGAGGGCTAGATCCAGACCAAGTCCCACAGGAGAGTAGCTAGTACCTCCCAGGCTAGATGAGGTCGATGTGGCGATAGATTCGATTGACACAGATGACACAGGGTGTATAGAGGAATAATGTGTATGGTGAATAGTGCATCAATGGGTGTTTTTGTTTCCATTTTTTGCAAATGTGGATGGATTACCACATAGAGGAGGATTAGAAGGGAAATCACATTCCCTCGACAATGTAGCAGAAGCGATAGGCGAGTGTGTGTATCTATATAGTTTTTCTATATTATTGGTTACTTTATTATGTGATGGTTATGGTTGTCTAATGTGATGTTCTATTGGTTATAGGTGACACATATTAGAGATTGATCATGGACACATCTATCCTCAAAATTACGTGGAATGAGAAAAGCGACATACTTGCAAATGAAGGGATGGAAGAGAGTGTGGATGAAAATGTGGGCGAGGATGCCCATTTGTTTGAGCTAGTGGCCATATTAGTAGTGACATGCACCATGTTACTGAGTGATATGGATGAGGCATGCAATGAGAAATGGCAAACTAGAGAGGAGGCGGGTGACGTTCCTTTAGCGCAGGATGTGTTTGCACAATTTATCACACTAAAGAGTCGATTGCAGAGCAGTCGAAGGAGAAGACACTACTACAAAGACAGGTGGAGAGGTATTGATGTTGCAATCATTAGCGTAAAGTTAGGGGTGAGGTGTCAATTTCTAGAGAACTTGCGATACTAGATAGTGAAAGTGATGATGAGATATGATTTGTATTGATGTATTCAATGTATGGGTGATGCCCCCGGTGATTATGTGTTTTATAACTATGATCACTGATTGATTATATATGGACAAGTTTATTGGCATATGACCATTGTATTCGGTGTGTATTAATGTTATGATGTGATGATGATGTATGTGATTTTTGTTTCTATATATGATGGTTGACATGTTGAGTATTGTTTATGTTTGTTGAGTTGACTTATAACATGTAGTTAGTGTGATGATGATAGTATAATGTATGTGATGATAGAAAATGTATGATTGAAAAATAACCTTTTGTGATGAATTCTTCACAACATGCAAAAAGCGTGATATAGTTGTAATATGTTAGTATAATGAGGATAGGGGGCATGAAATTAATGATGGCCCATAGCATATAGATGATGAGGTTCATTTAGATAAGATCCCTCAATAGTAATGGATGAACCGTGAAGCTTGAGTGTGTCATTAGGAAATGATTCAATAAGGTGTGCTAGATGAATCAATAGAGCACATGGATGTATGTTCTTATTGTAATAGGTCCTTGAAAGTCCCTGTAATAACTGTAAGAACATGAGTGCATCATCAAGAAACGATTTAATTGGATGAAAAATATGAATCAATAGATCACCCGAAGAGAGGTTCTTGTTGTAATAGATCTCTCAATAGCCATGTAAGAACCGTAATAATGTGAATGTTTCATCGGGGTAGGGTGATAGCCATCATCTACCACATACTAGGGTGACATGAAGTGGTGGAAGCATGTGGAATGAATGTAGTGTGAACATATGAAACAAACTGAATGTTATGTGAAGAAACTATAAGAGGTGAAAATGCAGAGGGATATGGAAGCCAATGTGAAGCAGTATCATGACGTGATGGATGAGGTGGATGAGATGGTGTAGCGATGGATGGATGTGATGGATAGTGCGCATTAGTCATGAACTATGACGATGGATTAACAATAACCTTAGCACTAGAAGGAGGATATAACTCAATTGGAGTAGTAGCTTGTGGATGAGGGAAAGGAGATATGGAACACTCATGTGAGAAAGAGAAAAAGGATATGATACCCTTATCCTCTAACTATTGCAATCAATCATGAAGGGAAAAGAAATCATTATCCCTATGGCCATTGATATGGTGATAGTTACAATATGGTCAATCACATTGATGTTATAAATGATGTTGTGGATGATGTTGGTTAGAGGGTAAGAAAATTAAATGCCCATTGAGAAAATCATGCATCAAATTATGTGGTCTAGTGTGATGAGAGAAATGCAATGGCTCACATGAAATAGGTGTAGAAGATTGAGGTATAGCCTCTGCAAAGTAGGAGAAGAAGGATGATTCTGTGATGTAGTAGATTGAGCTTTCTTGTGAGGAGGAGATAGAGATCATGTAAGATGCTCAACTAATGGCAATGGAGAAGAACTAGATGATGCAGTAGTAGTAACAATAAGTGGAAGATCCATAACATGCGTATCAATAAGGTCTTGTTCTAGATCAATGACTTTATAGCATAGAAGTGTGAATGATTCACATGTGTCGTATTGAATTTTTTTAATGCTGGAATAAAACCATGATAGAAAATAAATTGCTTATCTAGATCGATAGGTTGAAATACTAATTGGTACATACAAGAATTGAATTGTAATATGTAATCCATGATAGTTTTTGTTTTTCCCTAATCTAAAGTAGGTATGATCATAAGTAACTCTAGGGACATTATTGATGATAAAGCAATGAAGAAAATATTCTTCCATCTCATGATACGTGCTAATAGATCCAAATGGTAGATGAGTATACCATTATAAAGTGTCATCGGTAAGACTATGTTGAAAGGCTTTAAGCAATAATCAATCATTAGAATATGAAGCCACAACCATATGGTAACATTTAAGATGTGAGTAGGGGTTTCTAGTACCATCAAAACATGAAAAGGTAGGCATGATAAAATCCTTAGGAAATGTTGAGTTATGAATCTTCTTAGGAATAGGGTTTCTATAAAATGAATTGTTATCAATGGAAGCATAATAGGCTTTAATTTCTAATATGAGTGACTACACCGAGACTATAATTGACCTATAACATACATGAGAGATAAGATATGTTATGAAGGAATATTAGAGGATGGAAATAATGTGTTAAGAATTTGTAATTTTCCATTATTAGTAATCATAGCAATGTTGAGAGATGTAGGAGAAGACGATGATAAAGTCACACTAAGTGTAGGTTCCAAAGAAGCAATAGGTGATGAAGGACATGGAACATCCATAGAATTGGTAGGACTAGCATTGGAAACATTCCTAGGAGATGGAGTTTTGGATAGAAATGCAACGATAGGAGGAGATGAACTAATAGATGGAGATGGAGTGATAGGAGGGGACGAGCTAATAGATGGAGATGAGTCATGGAAAGTAGTAAATATAACCTCAGAAGAAGATGAAAATACAATAGAAGATTCACACTCAGTTGTATGTAAAGTAGTAGACTCATGACTATCAATTGTTTTGTCAAAAGAAGAGAGATAGTCATATATGAAAATTCCATCAATTGAATCATTAACATAGTGTGAATGAGCATGTGAATGAGTATGTGATGGATCATGAGAAGTGTTATCAGAAATAGGAGAAGCATGAGATGTAGTTATAGTAGTGGTCTGACTATGAGGAGATTCATTATGCACATGCGTACTAGCATCAAGACCAAGCATGAAATCAATAAGAGAGTCATCTAGAATTTCCTTGGAAATTTCATAAGGGGGATCATGGATAGCTGAATAACAAAGTTGACAATCAGAAAAGCTAGTTGGATACGACTCGATGCTAAAAGAAGAATTTTAAAAGCTAGTAGGTATATTGCATTTGTTAGGTAAAATTTGTTGTTGAATATCATTTGGAGTAGTAACACCACAATATAGAGCCATAAGCTCAACTATAGTTGCATCATCATACATAGGATGTATACCAACATGAGGCATGATGAGCCGAGAAGGAGAAATCATCTCTTTATCCATTAGGGTTTTAGTGGATCCTAGGGTAACATTTTATAAGCTATGGGTTCACAAAAATGATTCAATAAAATATATGATATTTTATTAAAATCAGAAATGTACAACTATGATAAATGACACATAAATGAAATATAAATGTTAAGTAATTTATTTGATAATTTAAATGAAATAAAATAAAAGGGGAAGGTACTTACCTAAATTTAAATTACCTCACAAAGTGATTTGGGACTGAATGGAGTGATGAAATGGCCGAACAGAGTGTCATAACAATCTTCATAAAATAGTAGCATAGGAAGATCGCGCGAATAGGGTGCCTAGAGAGGGATAGGGGTGCTTTTGGGTTCCGTGGTCTGCGAAACAAATCAGAATTTGATATTAATATGGTTGTTAGGTATTTACGAGTACTTCACCTTTGTTTAAGTGAATATTGCACTTGTTTTACAGATTTTCCACAAACTTGTAATTAAAAATCACTTGTAAAACCCCACACAAAGCATCAAAACCATAAAAGAAAGAAAGAGGCAAATGAAGTGTTCAGATATTCCTAATCTACCAAATGGATGGACTTATGACTGAATGTTACACTACATCTCAGACCTAATGTAGTTCTATGTGTTTTTGTGTGTAATAATGTGCCTAGGTTTCACTAGCACCAATGTCACAAAGATAACGGGAAGTAGATAAATAAAATGCAAAAATGGTGGATTGAATAGAATGAATACTCCCCTTCCTATGTAGTGTGTAATGCATAATAGTGCCAAAATGTAGTCCCTTGCACTATGTAGATAGCTAGCCCTTGATAGTAATAGTAATCACATAAGGTAGTGTGCATGTTTTGTTTATATAGGGATCTCTTATTCAAATTTTGACACCAATGACCCACCATGCCGATTAGTACCTCAGGAGATGAGATGAAAATCTGAAAATACCGACCTCACATAAAAATCAAGTGTGATGGGGACCGGGGTGCCCAGGCACCCTAATCCCTCTCTAGGCACCCTAGTCAAAGACTAGTGATGACAACTGAGTGACTACTGACTAATAGGAATTCCGAGACTTGACAGAATTGTGTGAATGAGGACAACAATAGAAGACCAAAACAGTAAAATGCCAACAAGAAAAATGAATGGACCATAAAATACATCATTAGTGAATCATTTTCTTATACAAGATCCACATATAAAACAACATTCTTAGTGATATAATAATTATAGTAAGTTAGTGATTTTGTGACTACACTCAAAGGTATAGTGCATATATGAGGTCCATCGGAAGCAAGAAGGTGGGAACATGTAACATAAAAAGGTAAGTTTCATTGATTGGAGATGTTTATATATATTTAATATACATGGTGAGTATGGAAAGTTAGAGGATGTTTTCATGATTCTTAATGACAAGTTTGAGTAATTCTAAGAAGATTTTGAAAGATACACCCGTTTTGGATAAGCTAGGTATTTTATAATGTCTTTTTGAGGAAAAAGTTAGCCTTTTGATGCTTTTTGTGGGGTGTGTGATCTTCATGATGACTTGATATATTTGGCATATATTTTTAGGATATATATAAATATTTCAAAAAAATATTGAGGTGGTTTAATTGTCTATTTTTTATGAACGATCGTTAAGAAGATAAGTTCATTTGAAACCATACCAAACACTAACTTAAAGTAACTTGAAGAAAAAGGATTTTGATGAGCCTATTTTGATTCATTTTTCCATAATAATGATTCAATATTATAAAGGTATACTCCATATTTCAATAAAGCTAAATTAGAGCTTGTTAATATATGTGGGCCCCACCAAGAAATTCTTATTTCTAAATAATTTCAATTTTTGGAGAGGTTTCCCAAAGAAGGTAAGTAATAAATTGAAAAAAATTAGCATGGGAGTTATTATACATGTCCATGATAGTTTAAAATCATGGTTAAGGTCATAAATGGTAATTTTTTCTCTATTTAATAATATTCATTTTTGGTGCAGTTTGGAGCGATCGGTGGTAAATGTGAAATTACAGGAGCTACATAGAGTGTTAGGAATTGATTAAAGGTTTTCTATGATCCTGGTTCAGATATATTTCTAATGATGTATCAAACTTGTATTTTTATGATAAATTCATAAGTTATGACCTATTATTTTAGGGTCGAAACGGAGGATTCTTGGTCAAGCGAGGGTCTCAAGTAGCTTAATGAGGTAAGATGATTGTTATAAGTTATTCATGATGTTTGAAGGTTGGTCAGTGCTTACAAAAAGTTTCTAAGGGTGTACCATTCCTTGGTTAATCTAGGAAATTTATTTGAAAGTGATGGAGCAAGTTGAGCTCAAGCCTAGTTCTTGAGTCCTAGGAGCTTAAATGAGTTATTTCAGAGATGGACCTAGTTGAAGGCCTTCCACATAGAGTTGGAAGTAAATGTAATATGATTTGTAAATTGTATTCATAAGGATTTATAATGATATAAATTTTGTGTCTTGATGATGTGTTTTTATAGGTGAACTAACTCAATTTGTGAAGAAGAAGGTTACTTGTTTTTAGTACATAATTGGTTAGGATGAAATATATAGGTAGATGATGAATGTTTTGGATTGGATGATGCTTGATATTATTTTTAGAGTGAAGACAGGTTAAAATTTTTTCCTATTGAAGGTATTTTAAGGTCTTAAAAGTGGTATAATGGGTGAAAAATAGTTTAGTTCCTACAACTACTTTTTTGGTAGCTCAATTTGGTGAAGAGGAATGTTGGTGTGGTTTGCATGTATGAATGTTTCATGAGCTCTAGAAAGCATGTATTTGATATAAATTTCAAGGTATTTCCATTGATTGGTTACATTTCATATGAGATGTATTTGTTTTTGTGCTTTAAGTCCATAGGTGAAGATAGGGTCTGGGAAACAATTGTTTAGTGAAGGATATGGGCCTTCTTGAGTAAGTTATGAAGAATTTTATGTTTTAAATATAATATATGACCATGGATGGTTATTTTATGTCATATTTGACATGTGTGATGAGTTTTGGATCTTGAATAATCATGGTAATGAGGTTTCTAGCTTTTGCTCATCCATGTCTTTGGGGTTTTGAATTGTTTTTAAGCTTGTTTGGTGTATTTGGGAACGTCTCGACCTACATGGGACCATTTTGAATGTTTAAATGACTATGATTTTGTTTTTTTGAGTTATTTTTGTCAATCCTATTGATGATGACCGACCTATGTCATTTTTTGTGAGATGAAAATCATATAAAATTGAAGTTTGAGTGCAAATTTGAAATACTTGTGCATGGGGGAAAGGTGTGACAAAGAGAGAGTGTAAAACATATATGAAGGCATAAAATAAGATCCAAGGAAGTGTGAAAAAATCTAAGGAATTTTATAGAGCATGTGAGTAAGGGTTTGAAGCCAAGAAAATTCTATGAAATAAGAAGAAAGAGTGAGTTTAAGGAATGATGGTTTGAAGAAGGTTTGGGAGCTGAACTAGTGATCTCCATCAATTGTTCCAGAAACAAAAATCATATATCTTCATCTACAGGTGGTTTAGTTGGATATTTATCATCTTAAGGGGTTGTAGCCTCCTTGTGGAGTGGGTTATTCACTAAGTTAGGGGTTGGTGTTCCTTGTAGGGTTGGTGCTCTATTAAAATAGGGGTTGGTGCTCTTTGTAGGGTTGGTGCTCTACTAAACTAGGGGTTAGTACTTTTTTTTGAAGTTAGTGCTTCACTAAATCTCTTTTCTTTACATAATATAATAATATTTTCAAAGGTTTTTATACCCCTTTATGGTTTCCCACTTATATATGGTGTTCATGTGTCTTCTTCTTTGTTTCATGTACTTGTGAATGCTTAATACACACCTAATGTGCTCATATGGTTATGAATGTTAAATGGATGAATAAAATGGTGAATTTAAGTTATGGTATATGAAATGAAATTTTAGTAGGACTAATTCACCACCCCTCTCATTTCATGTTGCTTCCAACAATTGGTATCAGAGTAGGTCCTTGAGAACCAAATTCAGCCACTTTAAGGAGATATTTGAAGCAAAAACAATGGGTAAGTCTTGAAATGTTGAGGCTACATTGAGAAGAAAGCATGAAGTTGTAGATTCCTTGATTCATATCTTACAATATCATATCAATTACATGCATATGGAGAATTTTCAAGCCATCAATGGTTTGGAATCTCAATTGGAGAGTGTGTCTAAGGCCCTAAAATTCAAAGAAGAATTTTGTTATAGGTATGAAGAAAAATTGAAAGCTTTAGAATCTGATCTAAAGGATGCATCCTGGAGATTGAATATATATGAAATGTTGGAGAAGATTTCTGAATCTCTTGATGAGATCTTAGGGAATAAAAGGGTTACTAGTGATAAAAGTGGCCTAGGTTTCAGAGGAAAGAAAGTGGAAAATGTTAAATAATTTGGTCGAAGAATTCAATCGAGACATGAAGGAGACAAACAGGTTTGATTTAAGAAATTCTAACTCTATTAGACAACCTAATACAACTAGGTATGTTCCTCTTTCAATGGGTATCGCTATGTTTTCCATGATTTTAGTCATAGAGATATAGATTGCAAAATAAGGTCTCTAATAATGGTGTAGGTATCTTTAAATGTTAATGCTTTTAATGTTTTGATTTTGGTCATAAGGCCAAGGATTTTGGCTGGAATTTGAGTGTATATGATCCAAGACAAAAGAAGTATGGGATTTTTTCACCACAAATGTCATAAGTAAGATCATATTACAAGGTATTGTCACCAAATTGAATCTTATGGGTATATTAACATGTTTTAATCATCCAAAAGATAGGAAAAGAAATAATTTAAGAGGAAAATCAGTCCTAAGAATGATGATGAGATAGTCAGGACATCTCCTATGGTCAAGAAGGATGGATTTCAAGCCAAAGAGATTAAAAAAACTTATTGTTAGTATAAAATGTACACCATGAAGCCTAATCCATTGAATTTTTTCAAAGAGGGTTTTATAGCCATCAAGATTGAAAAAAATTTCAACAATTCCACATCAAATCAAGGAATCTTGTTTACTCTTGTTTAAGAAGAAAGATCTGAGGAACATCATATGTGTTTATGTGTCATTCATTCAATTGTACATGAGAAGCTAAGAAGACTAGGAATCTAGGACACTTCAAGAGTGATAAGGTATGATATGTGATCTATCCATGTATTTTTGACCTCTTGGTTCCTTGTAGGTGTTTGATTTTGTTATGTTGTCTTTGTCTCTAAGAGTTTTTCAAGTTGTTCTCTTTCATCCAAGAGTAATTTGAGATGTATCAAATTGTTCTTATCAATGGGGTTTGTGATCATGAGTCAAGTTAAAGTGTTAAGGTCTATAATGGCATCAAAATCTTGTTAGAAAAAAGAATTCTAAGTTCTTGGTTCAAAAACAATATGTCTATAGTATGGTTAGTGTAGACACCTATAATTTAACTGAACAATTTAAATACTTAAATTATGCTAATCATCCCCTTTCCCACAAATTGGTGACATATGATTAATAGTGCTCATCTTCTCTCCTATCATCATTAATTAGTTACATTGTGTTAATTAATTAAGTCTTCTATTCAACAAATACCTTAATCAACAACGTTCCATTATTTAATCCTTCCTTCTACCTAGACTAATTAATTGTTATTAATTAATTAGCTTCCCCTTTCATTAAATCAATAAATCATTATTTAGTTGATTTAATTCCTCTTATAGTCTAAATCATGTTAATATTCCTCTAAAAATATTTTATAAGCTTGCACACCTATTAATTAATCACTTTGGTTAATTAATAAACCCCCTTTATCCCCATGAGTCACTAAAGGACAAATTAAACTCTCCTAAAGTTAACTCAACCCTTTCTAAACCCCCTTATCCACAACTAACTCAACATCTCTATTATCCCACATACAAAGGGATGTAGAGATTCCTCTATCCATTGGGATATATAAAGAGCCCTCCTCCTACCTTTACACTTACACCTATTCCTTGAGAAACAAAAGTGAGCAATAGAAAATAAGCTATAGCCATTTGTCATCTTGGAGCATTCTTCATTGGAGAAGCTAGCTACTTTCATTTCTTGTATTCATCCATCCAAGTTTTGAAGTCATATGGGGATATGTCAAATGGTCTTGTAGCCATGGATTGACAAGAATCCATTCTTGAAAACCTTGGGATTCAAACATACAATCAAACCTTTGATTGCTAAGAATCTAAGTAGGTTCATTTCATTTTTAGCATTCAATAGAGATAGAGATTAATGGATTAACATGTTAGTTTGAATATTTGTTCATAATCTAATGCAAAGACGTTAGTAGATTAGTTTTGCTTAAGCTCTAAGCATGATGGTGCATTGAATTTGATTTAGTTTGGTTATAGGACTACTAGGTGTTAGTTCTAACTTTCTTAACTTTACAAAATTAAACCATGCACACATTTGACATGCCGGTGGGACGGATCCTTAGTCCCTTAACATTCTAGCTTGAATTCTATTGTTTTTGGCTAACCTTTGATGTACACATATGGAAAATAATGTTCAATTTCTTAGAATTTTGCTAGTATTATATGTGTAGGTTCTCATTTAGAGCTATCATTCTAATGGGTTGTTGTCAATTTAGGGATAACTTACTAAAATTTGAAGTGGTGTGATCTTTTTAGTTTCTTTGGCCATATTTTGGCTACAGAGGGGCGCAGTGCACTAACCCCTAGCTCAGCACACTAACCCTAGTGCAAGCACACTAACCCCGGTGCGCAGCACACTAACCTTGGCGTAGGCACATAAAACTTGGCGCAGACACACGTTCTGGGGCGCAGCAGACACTCTGTATGTAATGTACCTTCACTACAACTGGAAACCTATCAGGATGGCGCACATACCATAATCCTAGCGTAGGAACCTCTCGGGTGGCACAGCACACTGCTTGAGTTTCGTGCCTCCTTTTTTGCTACCCTAGCGCACATGCTTAATCCCTAGCGCACATGCCTAAACCCCCGGTGCACATGCTTAAACCCCGCGCGCATACCATAATCCCAGCATAGGCACCTTGCCGAGTAGTGTAGGTATAGTGTTGATCTAAAAACACGTAAGGGCATAGATGCCCTAACCCATGTGCACATGCCTAAACCTACGTGTAGGTGCTTCATCCAAATTAGCATGCATATTTCAGTTTCCTCAAATTTTGTATGTTAAAGTGCTAACTTCTTTACAGGGTTTAATCGACTAATGC
The DNA here is from genome assembly GCA_018340775.1 of Taxus wallichiana var. yunnanensis. Classification (NCBI taxonomy): domain Eukaryota; kingdom Viridiplantae; phylum Streptophyta; class Pinopsida; order Cupressales; family Taxaceae; genus Taxus; species Taxus wallichiana. Next base: position 372,878,897 of record CM031244.1, on the reverse strand, counting down.
TTACTTCTATAGGGTATGTTTACATGCTTTTGCTAGACTAGATAGACTTTACATGATTTCTTGTAAGAGTAAGATCACATATTCTCTTCCCTCGCGTCCTTTGGGGTGATCTTGGGAATCAGAAATGATTCTTAGGTCTTTTGGCACTTTGAAAATGTTGAGAATGTCCTAATTGAGTAGAAATGAGTTAAATTGGTGTGTTTGAATTAATTGTTTTCCATTTTATAATTTCTTGGATTCTAAAAAATGTCACGTATGCTCTTCTCTTGCATCCTTGGATGATCTTGAGAATCAGAAATGATGTTTATTATATTTATGGAAAATCACTAACCCGTTGTGTAGAACCAAAACACACGCTTGTCAAAGAAAGGTGGAGTTGAAACAAAATCAAACTACTAATATAGTTTCCGTGCAGGTTTCAAAAGGTGTTCAAGCAAACCACATCAAAATTAAAAAGATAAAAAGAACACCACATTCAAAACACTATATTTTCAGGTTCGAGATAAGGGTACGTCCCATCCACTTAAAACTAGGACACCCCAAAGTAGTCCACGCAATAGGAAACCTTGTGGATGAAACAGAAGTGCTCTGCATAACCTACTTGACTAGTTTTTCATTGTGAGTTAGCATTACCAGTTGTCCATATGGTGACCCCAGTGATAGTATATGTAGATGCACTAATTGCCTACTGTGCTTGAAGGGGGTAAAGTAAATCCAAGATACTCCCAAATTATTCATTGTGACTTTTTGGGTAAATCGAGCTCACTTAAGACATTTTTGTAACACCTAGTTGAGAGAACCACCTAGGAAGATATCTTTGGCCAGGAGCCCACTTTGACCATTTCAAAATAGTTTTGAGTTGTGAGCCATCATTCATCACGAAACATGGGAAGCGTTACTTTTTCTTATTTTTTCACTTGCCTTAAGGTGAGGCAAAACTCTGCCGAAGTAAGGCCAACATTTTTCACCCCATTTTGATCTACTTCCTTCATTTTCTTTTAACAGTTTGTTGGTCAAAAGAAGAGTGACTACTTGCTGCCGCCACTTTTTTGTCCATTTACGCCAATCCATGTTTGTGGCTGGATAAGTTAAACGTCTAAAGTGTGTGGAGATGTATTCATATCATTGGTAGCCTTTGTGATCTTGATACCCACGTCACGATCATCATCATAGTTAGGCATGGTTCATCATCTTGAACTTCCTTGGAAATGTTACCTTGTTTATATCGCATCACTACAATTTTGATATTTATGTCTTGTTTCTTGTAAACTTGACCTAAATATCTGCATTGTAAGGTTACGATATACAAATTTTAACAATTCTTAGTTATACTATAATTTGGTCCTTTGATTCCATTACTACCTCGATTTTGAAAAGTTCTACGTGTTACTTCTATGTGTGTTATATCAATCTCATATTGATATCAATACCTTACTTTCTCCCAAATTTTGGTTAGCATATCTTGGTGACATTATTGTGTCACTCACAATCATAACTAGCACTTTTTGGGATATAGGTATTAATTGAATTTGGGCTTGCTTCTAGTATACCTTGTTAGGAGGTCGCATTAACTTCTTGTTATTACTTACGCCTTTTTCATGTCTTTGAACTCGACATAAGTAGGGACATCTTGTTAATTATCTTACAACACCGACTACATTTTTGAAACAAACCAAGGAATTACTTCATTCGATTGATAGGCTTGGTAAAAAACATTACATCACTATTGACTTGTGCATTGTTTTAGGTCATTACTTTATCACATTGGTACTTTAACATTTATACTCATTCATGTTCTTGACATTATTTTTACATCACTTAGGTTTGATAAAAATATATTTGAGCACGTTCACAGATACCTTAGTGAAATTGTTACACATCATGGATCCTAAAACATGATTATGGCTCAAAAAGAAAACATTAGAAGCACAACAAGCACAAAATTGGGAATCCTCAAACAAACAAGGGTCAAACCCTTTTATTGGCAATGATTTTGGTCCTTTATTTTCCACGGAAAAAGAGGTAGAAGACATGATAGATCATAGTGGTGACGAGTTGGAATCCCCACATGCAGAATTTTACTTCAACCCTAGATTGTTAGATGAATTCATTTTTAGAAACAAGGATAGGGTGTTGGCATGAGTTGTAGAATTGGGAGCCAAAATGCCTATTGAACAAGAAACAATCCTACCTACAAATGATGCTAATGACGAGGAGTAACCTCTTATCAACATGGATGATATTTTAACACATGGACATGCTTCTACCTCCAATGCGAGAAATGAAAATGTAGTGGGATATAAAATACCTTTCATTAAATTACCATGTAAAGTTAGAATCAAACACAAAATTTTGAAAAACCCACAGTATGAATAAGAAGAGGAACCTTTGGAAGAAGAAGTCACTATTCAACAACAAATTAGTAACCTTAGTCAAAAATTAGCCTTGTTAACCTTTCATGTACAAAAATAAATGAACAAGAATGTCCAAAAGATAAAGCCTAAGGTCAAAATCAGTGAATTTCATACAGAAAATCAAGGAGAAGACAATATGGAACATCATCGTGTATATAACCCTACTTTTCCTACCAATGAAAAATTAATCGCTCAAGAAATGCAATCCATGAGGGAAACACTTACAAGCCTCCAAGACAATATTGCGGGAAATATCATAAAGTATCAATATGAAGAAAGTTGTCCCTATCAATTTAACAAAAGTATGACACTTGAACCTTTTCCTAAAAAGTTTGACATGCCAAAATTCTAAAAATATAGAGACAAGGATGAATCCATAAGACCATGTACAAGATTTTTATATGGCTCGCCAAGAGGTGGCCTTGTAGACACCTAAAATTGATTATCCAGTTTGGTGTCCTCGTGCGCGTTTGCTCTCTCGTGCAACCTTGGGGCACATTTATATCACCACTATACCCTTGGGATATTATTCGATTTTGATTTAAACACCTATCCTAAGTTTAATTCACCCCATTATGTTTTACCCATGAGTAATTAAATATTAACTATTTAATTACACCTTTTCACATGTATCCTAACCACTTGTCTACCCCATATCTATCCTATCCATGTATCACCCTATTTCTCCTCCTCCCAAAGCGGGATATTTCCCGTATTTGAGGTGGAGGGATAGCTCTTATCTTTCCGAAATCATTCATTTTGGCCATCTTGGGAGTCTCTGTTCCATGATCGGCGCCGACCGTGTACTTGGTCGACGCTGATTTTTCAAGCGGTGCCGATTATAATAGAAGCCCGAACTGGCGGGGGACGAAAAACACAGATAGAGAGACAGATCACAGGACACAAAAACACAGATCGTGAAAGAGAGAGAACGAGAGATCTTTGTGCATCTAGTGTGAACATTATCTATCAAATGAAAGCAGATCTTGTCCAAATCAATCCCTGAGAGGAGCACCATTACTCTGCTCTTATCACATCAACATCACACATCTCCATTGATTTTCTGGTGACTCTGTTCCTGTACCCAGCATAGGTGTAGTCTTACCAGTATCTCACCGGCTTCTACAGATCCAGCAGACGTTGACGATCTTGCCTTCACTTTCCGATTTCCAAATCTTCTCGCATTTTGTCTCCGATCGACGCCGATCTACATCAATCGACGCCGATCTATATCAGTCGACGCCGATCTACATCAGTCGACGCCAATTCTACATAATCGACGCCGATCATCCTGCAGATAGGTAAAAGGACACAGGTAACACAAATCCAGCTTTGTTTTCACAGTTCCTCTGTCTGTTTGCTTTTGCTCTACCGTTTAGATTCATTTATTACTTTGATCAGAAAATCTAGTCCTGTACGTACATCTTTTATCATGTATGCTTCTTTACTTAATTGAAAATGTGGACTGACATCCGTTGAGGGAGCTTATCGCTTCTCGGACCCGCTTCTCGGGCAGTCCACCTAAATATCTTTTAACATGGTCTTTTTCTGTCAAGCATCGGTGTCTCGCAGGTTACTTGGATCTATTATGCAGAATTGCTCATGTGCGCCGTCTTATCTACATCGGCTTCCTTATCCATCTACATCTTTGGATCTTGTCCATCAGGTATCGATTTCATTGGAGTTTTTCAGGGTTTTTTTGTTTAGTTTGGTGCATTAACTTGGACAGGTAACAAGCGCGAAATTCTTGATCTACATTCTGGCACGCCCGATGGAACCCAACCAAAGTCCCTTATTGGTAAGTTCATCTCTTTTTAGTTTTGAGCTTTGTTCTTTTTCTTCACTGATTTTTATCAGTTCTACTTGAGTGTTTCCTTTCATCGTTTCAATCTTGCTCTTTATGTGAAATTGTTATTTCCTTGAAATTTTTCTAGTTCCTTAAAATAAAAATTCCCGTTTCACCATTATCTGGATATATCTTTTTGGATTTTGTTTGGTGTTTGCTTAACCTTTTCTTGCAGAGCACTTTGCTTGTTCATGGATTGTTCGGGGAAGAGCTCAACAACGCACTTTTGAAGTCCACACACCTTGGAGAGCTAAATCTACAGGTATTTCTCTTTACAATGTTTTCTATTTTTGGAACTAAAAAAAAAAAAGTTCTTTGTTTGTTGTCCATCACATTCAAACATTTCAATTTTTCGTGCTTAAAAAGAATTTAATCGCATTTGGGAAAGAATCTGTTTAACTTGTCTTCATCAAAATCAAACACTTCATTTTTAAGTGCTTAAAAAAAAAAAAAAACTCTTTCTTTGTCATTTCATTGTATGTTTTTCATCTAGTTTTAATTAGACTAGAAAATTGATCAAAATCGGTAGTGACACTATTTGATTTTTATTTTTCACCCTTGCACACAAAGCCAAAATCACTAGGTATAAAGCATTTAAACAAAATTCTTCCCCGGCCTCGCCTACTTGGAAGTGACATCCAAGAGGAAGAGCCTACGCAGTACTCGGGCCGCGTTTATAAATTCACGAAAGTTCGGTATATATTGCGCAAAGCACCCGACTCCCTTATCGCAGCGGTGTGTGAAGTGCGGGGTAGCCCCTATATCAAGCCACGTCTTGGTCTTTTCATCAAGTGCCTTTGGGACTCCTCACCAAAACATCCCCCAAACCATCCTTAGTTTGGCTATCTAAGTAGTTCCTGTTCTAAAAGGCCTTCCCTAATATTCTCTTTCTTAAAAGCATAAAAACTTAAAAGAGATAATCACCTACGCTACTTGAATTGTCTATGCATTAGTTAGGTCAATCTTTTTTTCTGCTTGTTTATGACGGTCATCACTCGGTTACAATCTAGAAGAATGGCTCAATTAGCCTCTTCTTCCTCCGAGATCACCACTAGTGTGGATGTTTCGGCACCCCCCAGGCCTTCCTCGGGACCGCTGTTAGTTGGTTCCCCATCCTGGTCATATAATCCTTTCTATCAGGCCAAAGCAACCCCATCACGTCCAGCTTCCCCTAGTCCTTCAGAAATATCATCTGCTTCTGACTCAGAGTATGTTCCTCGCGGGGATCCTGAATTTCAGGTGCTCCTCGATCGCAATCCGGTAGCCCTCATGGACTACCTAGTACACAAGTCTATTCAAATATCTGATCAGGGACCACCAATCCAGCAAGTGTACGATTATTCTCGTGAACCATCCCAGGCTTTTGTAGAACAATTAGCATCATCTTTCTCGCCTCGAGCCACGGAGAAGGGTGGCGCACCTGTGCCTCCTTTTTCTCTTCCACCGACCATATCGACTAGTTCTCAAATAGTCTTACCTATTCCTAATGCCGTAGTCACCTCGATCATTCCGCAACCTACTTCTGAGAGGTCCTCTTCTCTGGCTATAATGACTGCGTCTGTGCACCCGCATATTGCTGTTAATTCATCTATGTCGTCCATTGTGTCTCAGGGTCAGTACCCCTTTATGAGTCAACCCCCTCCGACTAGTCAGTTGGTTCCTGCTTCTCGTCCTCCAGTGGGTCTTTCTTCCAATGTTCCAGCAACAGTGACCTTCGCCCATCCTCTAGCATCGGTGCCCTTAATAACTAATCTGGCAGTAGAAAGCCTCTTTCAGGTCTTGTTCCCCAATATGTCCAATCAAATGGGCACCCATGTTCCTCAACTGCTACGATTCGGTCAACAAGCATAGGAGTCCACCAATCACGTGCTCATGCTCGTCATCCAACCTTCATTTTCTCAACCACTTATTATCTCACAGCCTACCTATACACAGGCTCCTTCACAAAGAAATACCCCACCAGGTGTCACCCAGAATGCCTGGTTACTCCTCTTATCATCCTATCAATCAACAGATGAATCCCCCGTTGACACCTCAACAACATCCACCATTTGCTTCTTATGTAGGACATGCCAGTATGCCTCCTCCTATATCCGACGTGGTTTAACTTCTTTTAAAGAAAATCACAAACTTGGAAGCCTCCACCAAAGGGGCTCGTCCTTCATACTCTTTTGAAGAAGTGTGTAATGAACCCATTCACCCCTCAGTGGCTTTTAAGCCTTATCCTCCCCAATGGGAACTTCCTAAATTTTCAAAATTTCACAGTCGGGAGGACCCTCAACAGCATTTGCGAGCATTCAAACATGCTTGCTACCTCATAGTCCAGGATCAGGAGCTTATGCTCCGTACTTTTCCTATGTCTCTAGCAGGTCCTGCTTTAGACTGGTACAATAACATTCCTCAACATTCCTTGTTTTCTTTCTCTCAATTGGCCCAGATGTTTGTTGAAAACTTTTCAATAAATATTGCGCATAAGATCTCGATTACAGATCTTTATAACATTTGTCAATTCGATGATGAGTCTATTGCAGACTTTGTCACTCGTTGGAGAGGGATAATAAACCAATTGTCTTTCTCCCTTCCTCAATCCCAACAGATCGAGTTGTTTACTCAATCTTGTGCTAATCATATTTCTTCCACTTTAAGGATCCAAACCTTTCATACATTTGAAGAAGCCTTTATGATGGCACGCAAACTTGAATCTCGCGCCATTGAACAAGGGAAGTTAAAACTTCGCTCTAAATCTAAACCATATTTTTCTCGGTTTACCAAATCAAATCCTTCCACCCCTAAAGACAAGAATCAGGGATCCACCAATGCTATCATATTAAAAACACCATGAGCCGATACCACTTCTAATCAAACACCACGAAGAGACTCCTCATCTTCTCGAAAAGGGACCTCATCATCTCGATCTTTCACTTCATTGGGGGAATCATATGCTTCTATCCTGGAAAAAATGTTGGAAGTCCATATGATCGAACTTCCCCCCATTAGGAATGTTGATGAAAGCCAAGAACATCCATTCTGGTATAGGGAAAATGACTTTTGTCATTATCATAGAACCAAAGGTCATGACATCGAACGATGTCAGACCTTCAAAAATCTTGTCCAGAAATTCATCGATAAAGGAAAACTCATTCTGGATAACCCAAATGCTCCCCCAAATCAAGCACTGGATGTCTTTAAACAACCTTTTCCCAATCATTCCCCGAACCATGATGCTTCAGAGTCTCAAAAACCAAACACTCATACTATCAGCTTCATCTCTACTAAAGAATCTTCTTCTAAAACTAAGCCATCTGCAAACACATCGACCGAATCAGAGCCTCCTTCCGCTTCGTTAATCACTGGGATTCCACCATCTTCAGATAGCCCGTCTTTGAATATTCCAACATTGTTAGATATAGATTCACCTCTCTCTACTTCTTTGTCTGATCTCCCGTCCATACCCAAGACCGTATCATCCTCATCTGTGTCATCATCAGACATTCTTTCAATGCTCGAGGAAATTACATCCCTTCGAGTTTCCACCGTGGATACATCTACTTCTGTTTCTCCCATTTTTGCTGCGACTATGCCCTTGGTGAACGTACCTATAGTTGTGCCGACTTCGACGGAAGCGTCTTCGATTTTGACTCTTCCTGTTTCCTTTCCTACAGTAGTTTCACCCATAATTACTGCACCAGAAGTAGTTCCCTCGCAAGGAACGGCTTCTTCATCACTCACTTCTTCCATCACTGCTACTTTGCCTATTAAGGGGAAATCTAAAGAAGTAGCACCAACATCTATACGCCCGGTTCCTGAACTTAGACCGAGACAACCGAAATCAAACGTTGCATCATCAGTACCTCCCCATTTCCCGAAAAGGTTACAATCACCTTATGCGGTTGAAGTTGTCACCATCCCTGAAAAAGGAAAGCCCATATTTCGAACCATCAAGACTCTTGGTGCTTTCCCACAAAAATCTCTCTCTGCGCCTCATAAAAGATTGGATTTTTCCACTGAGAAGGTGTCTTCTTCTACAAACTTATCAAAACCATCATCTTCTTCTACAACACATTCTTCACGGCAAAGACTTGAAAAGTGGACTTACCTACCAAAAAGATGTCACCTCTTTTATCAGAATCATCATCTTCGTTACCAAAAACCAGGGCACCCTCTATTCCTCCAATTATACCTACTTTGGAAGCTTCTCCCTCATCTAAATCGACATCATCTAAATCATCATTAGTTTTGACCAAGCAACCTCCCTTATCTCTCGAAGACCACACTTGGTTGTCACATCTCCATCATCTTCAAAATCTATTTTAGGGGATACCCCTCCACCAAAATCAATCATGTCTCACTTACTTCCATCTCAAGTGCCCAAGGCTGCTCCTCCAGATGTCCAAAAAAATAAGATGATCCCTAAAAAGACTGTCAAACCTAACATGCAGGTTCTTTTACCTCGGCAGTCTATTAAAGTAAAAGAGGCACCTTCATCATCTCTGTCCTCATCTTTGTCTACCAGGTTCTATACTGAAATCCTTCACCAACTTATCCAATCTTCATCCATATCTCTTCCTCCGATTAAACCCTATAACCCTAAAGAAGTTAAACCTTCCTGGTTTAACTCTGATTTGATTTGTGCTTACCACCGTACCCCGGGTCATGATCTTACGAGGGGTGTAAAGCTCTTCAATCTGGTCGTCAACAACCTTTTGGAAGAAAGTGATCTTTTTCTTTGGAGGAGGAGAAACAAGCACCTCCTGTCATCTTAGCTCCATCTGAACCCCAACGATCTACTCAGCCTCTACTTCTAGTGATTACACTCCAAATGATCTTCCACCTTCTCAAATCAACACAATTCATATCGCCACTAGAACCCAACAGTATGATAATCCATCCTCATCTACAACATCTCGACCACAGGTTGTCATTTCTATAGCCCCCGAAGGAGTTCCTCCTTCCTCATTAGCCCCAAGACCTCGGGTCTCTATTCGTGCTGCACCTCGGGCTCAAATTCCCGTGTCAGTTGAGGAGAGTGTTATGAAACAACTCACCCAGGCTCCGGTCAAAATGTCTCTTTTTGACCTCATTCAATCCTCTCCGCAACATCGCCAGGCTCTGATTGATAATCTGCGTCACATCGCAGTGAATTCAGATGAGCCCCAGCCCTTCGAGATGGTTGTTGGATTGAATAGACCATCAACTGCCATTTCTTTTGAAGATTCAGAAATTCCTTCCCTTTCTTCCGAGGATTTCGAGGCTCCCCTCTTTATCACAGTCCAAATCGACAACACTACATTAAAACGCATTATGATCGATAGTGGTGCTGCACTCAACGTCATCTCCTCGCACACATTCAAGCAACTTAAGTTACCAAAGAACGTAGTGTCACCCCCACCTTTCACTCTTCAATCATTTAACGATCAGCTAGCGGTTACCTTAGGAAGCGTAGTCTTACCCATTCGAGTAGGTAAGAAGTCTTCACGAACTCTTTTACATTGTTGAAGGGAAATTCCACTATAATATGATCCTCGACGCTCCTAGATTCGCGCAATGCATTGTGTCCCATCCACCCTCCATCGATGCTTAAAATATCAATATGACGGCAAAATCTATACTCATCTAGGAGATCCTTTTCATTCCGCACAATGCGACATGACCACAGGGTCTGCCCCTCTAAAGGAAAATGCTTGTTCTCCTGACGGGGCCTCATCTTCTTCCATACCTGCAACCAAACTACCGGATGTACAAAATTTAGAAGAGACATTGCAGTGTTTCTCATTAGGAGAGCTTCCTCTCTTTTCTTTTGACATCCATCTCAAACCTAGTGAGTATGGTAGACTAGACAAACAACCTGAATATCAGCCAGGTCTTGGTCGCATCATCACCATTGGTCTGCCCAATCAACAGACTAATTTCATTTACGGTGGTCTTGACACACCTCACTATCGCTCGGATTCTCCTCCTAGGACCAAACCTTATTTAACAGGGTTCGATTGTCTACAGAATCCCACGTTTGCAAAAACTTAGATATATCGATGCGTGTGGAAGGGCTTTGGCTTAGGAAAATATGAACAAGGTGTGCATGACCTCGTGTCCATTCCAACTCTCAAGCCACATCAAAAATTTGGTTTAGGATTTAAACCTCTTTCAAAAGCCACCATCACTATTCTCGATGAGCCTCTTCCTATTGAGGAACCATCTTCTCCGCTAAGACAGAAGCATCACTCGATGTGGACGACGCCATTTCCATCCCGTCTAACTTTTTTTTATCAATACCATTTCCTTAGGGCCACTAGACTATAAGACTAATGACAGGTCCGCTTCCATACCATTAATCTTCCCTGAAATAGTTGGAGACGACTCTCCTACTATCAACACTATCCACTGTGCGGATGATGATTCTGTCCTCACCTATCTGGGGGTAGAGGATTCCTATCTTCCTAAAACCATTCCTTCTGACACGTCTATGCTTCTCAATGAAGCCACTGTCAACCTTAATATAGGGACTTCTAAAGACCCTCACATCATTAAGGTCGGCCAATCCCTTAATCCACAGGAGTTAGGAGACTTTACCACTTTTCTTTCCAACCATTGTCAAGCCTTTGCTTGGTCATATGAGGATATGCCAGGACTCGATCCTGATATCGTGGTCCACAATATCGTTACTCTTCCCAACATCAAACCAATTAAACAAAAATTGCGTAAAATGCACCCTAGAGTAGCACTTCTTGTTAAAGAAGAATTGCAGCGCTTGCTCTCGGCTAACTTCATCCAACCCATCGATTATCCACAATGGGTTTCCAATGTAATGTGAAGAATTAAAGCTACTGGGAAAATTCGAATTTGTACCGACTTCCGGGATCTTAATCTTGCTTTTCCAAAAGATGATTTTCCTCTACCTAGTATCGACCAACTCGTGGATTTAATCGGGTCATGAGATGCTTTCTCTTATGGATGGTTTCTCTGGGTATAATCAAATTCTCATCGCACTGCGAATACCAACATAAGACTTCTTTCATAACTCCTTGGGGGACCTTTTGTTATCGTGTCATGCCTTTCGGTCTTAAGAACACAGGAGCAACCTATCAGTGAGCAATGACCTACATCTTCCATGATCTCTTACACAAAACTGTGGAAGATTATGTCGACGATCTCCTCGGTAAATCCAAACATCGTCAGGATCATCTTTTCATTCTTGCACCTCTCTTTGAGAGGTTTATGCGCTTTTGTCTTCGTCTAAATCCATCTAAGTGCGTGTTTGGCGTTCTCAATGGTAAACTTTTAGGTTTTATCATTTCCATTAGTGGTATTGAAGTAGACCCCGCAAAAATAAAAGCTATCCTTGAGATGCCCGCCCTTCTAACTTAAAGCAACTCCACAATCTCCAAGGACATCTTCAATCAGTGCGTCATTTTATCTCACAATTGTCGGACCATTGTCAACCTTTTCATCATCTCCTCCTTAAGAATGTTCATTTTGAATGGGATGAACATTGCTAAAAGGCCTTCAATGATCTCAAAGCTTATCTTCTTTCCCACTGTGCTTACACCTCCACGCAAGGGGGAGCCTTTCTATCTTTATATCTCTGTGGATCGACCATGCTCTGGGAGCCATGATCTCGCATTGGGATGCTTGCGGTAAAGAACAAGCTGTCTATTACATCAGTCACACCCTCCATGAGTATGAAACACGTTATTTTGAAGCTGAAAAGCTGTGTTGTGCTCTCTTCTTCGCAACTTCTAAGCTTCTTCATTACCTCCTTAATCACAAAACTTACATTGTCACAAGTGTCAATCCACTCAAGACAATTCATGCGAAGCCTTATCACAATGATCGTATCACTCGTTGGCTCATGCTTATGACAGAATTTGATCTTGAGTTTATCCCGCAAAAGTCTATCAAGGGTCAGGTCATTGCAGATCAATTAGCTAATGCTCCTCTCCTGGACACTCAAGTCCCCCTTACTCAATTCCCCGATGAATATATCCAACAAATTGAATTTGGTCTGTCTCCATTTAAAGTAAAGCTCTTCTTTGATGGATCCAAATGCCAGCAAGGGGGAGGTGCAGGTTTTGTGATGATTCCTCCTTGGGGTACGCCTATCCCAGTCGCACACAAATTGAACTTTGAGTGCACCAATAATATGGCTGAATATGAAGCTCTTGTCTTGGGTCTTCAAAATGCCATTAATCTCGGCGCTCGTCATATTGACATCTTTGGTGATTCTGAACTCATCGTTAATCAAGTCACGGGTGTCTATCAATGCAAGAATGATATCCTTCAAAAATATCGTGATATCGTTCTCGTTCAACTCCAATATTTTGACAAATTCACTATCCAAGCTATTCCTCGCACTGCGAATCGATTTGCAGATACAATGGCTTCGTTAGCCTCGCTTATCCCACCCTTTACCGAGGACTCGCGACTTTATGTGGCTGTGCAATGATTAGATCAACCATCTCATCTTAGGCAACTAACTTCAATCCATGTTGTCACAACCCATACTCAGGATGAGTGGTATCAACAGATCGTTGATTATCTATCTCATTCGGTGCTTCCTCTAGATCTGACTCCCAATGGTAGAAGATCTTTTATCCTACGTGCTAATCACTATACTATTCTAGGAGGGATCCTCTACAAACGTGGCTTTGATGGTATTTTTCTTCGGTGCCTCAAAACCCTTGAATCATCTAAAGCTATCCAGGAGGTCCATGATGGTATCTATGGTGGACATTTTAGTGGCTTGGCCGTAGCTAAACGCATCTTACATTTGGGATATTATTGGCCTTCTCTTAATCGAGATTGTTGTGAATACACTAAGAAATGCATCAAGTGTCAACAACATTCCAATCTCACACATATCCCTAGTCAAGCTTTACAACCTACAGTGGATTTGTGGCCTTTTTCACAATGGGGTCTTGATCTCATTGGTCTCATCAATCCCCGTTCTTCACAGCATCATCATTCTATCATTACTGCCACTGAATACTTTACTAAGTGGGTGGAAGCTATCCCTCTTTCTTCAACAAAAGCTAAACCCATAGTTGATTTTGTCTATCAACACATCATTTGTCGCTTCGGTGTTCCACACAAACTCATCATAGATAACGGTAAGTCTTTCAAGAACGTTGATTTGTAGAACCTCTGCAATGCTTTCAATATCAAACTCATCTTTTCTTCTCCATACTATCCTCAAGCTAATGGTCAGGCCAAAGCTTCCAATAAAACTTTGCGTAATATCCTCGCAAAGGTAACTAGTCGAGTTGGTAGGGATTGGCATTTACATATCCCTTTTGCTCTCTAGGCTTATCGGACTAGCATTTGTACTCCTACTGGTGCTACTCCCTTCTCTCTCATCTATGGGTCTGAGGTTGTTCTTCCTTTGGAAGTCCAAATCCCATCTCTCTATGTTTCTCTTAGAGAATTTGTCTCTGATGAGGACTATCGTCAAAATCATCTAGCACAACTTGAATTATTAGATGAGTGGCATCTCAATGCTCTTGAACATCATCAGGTCTATCTTGAGCATGTCAAACGTGCTTATAACAAGCACTTGCAGCACCGTGACTTCAAAATTGGTGATCTTGTTCTTAAAGAAAATCAAAATGTCACTACACTCGAAAGGAGTCAGCGTGGTAAGTTTGCTCCCAACTGGATGGGTCCATACGTTATCACCCATAAATATGGGTCTGGGGCTTATCGTCTATCTTCCATGGATGGTATACCCGAAGTGGAACCTCTTAATGCCTTGCATCTACGGCCCTTCTACTATTAAAATCTATCTTACACAAATCTAGTCACAAGACAGATCTTTCATCCGTCTAACAACCAGTCATATACTTTCATGGTGATTCGAAATTATGTGGTTCTCTCGCCTATTGTCTTTTTTACCTTAAATATGAGTATCGCGGCTCTACTCATAGCATTTTTCTTCTGGATATGTTCCTCCTCATGGTAGGAATACCTTAATCACCGCTTCATTTGTCCCAAGTGCTTATCTTAATCGAATTTACTGGGCATGAGTGCATGCTCTTTATACATTTTATTCCCCTCTATCCGATCTATCTAGGTCTAAACTCACCTTCATCCAAAAGCTTTTCAAAAAAAAAAACAAGATAGACTGATCCCTTGAAAGACAGCTACCCATACAATCAAATGAATCAAAAGATATAGACCATGCCCTCGAAGGATGGCTATCATTAAAATTCAAAATACAAACCGCTCCCTTGAAGGACAGTTGTTTCTCAAAGGAATACTCAAGGCTTCTTGCATTGATCAGCCTTTCAGTCAGTTTATACACTTTTAGCATCACTGAAAGACTTCCCGTATTGATCAATCTTTTCATATCGAGCAAACTTCCTGCATTGATCAGTTTTCTTTTCTGCCAGAAATCATGAAGCTAAGATATAAGACCTTTTGTCGATCATATGGAGAATCCTATTTTCCTAGTATGAACATGTATTTTGTCCCTTGTAAATTTCGACAAGATACCTACTTACTGCTCCTTCTGTTTCCCTCCTAAATCTAGTTTGCGGCTAGTTAGTGTCAGGTTTATTTTAACCTCATATAGCGCCTTGCATGCATGATCTTTTGGTTTCCTATCCAGATTCTATTTATGGTCGGTTGGGAGTCCAGCTTATCATTTTTTTTTCCTATCTGAGTGTATTTCCTTTATTTCTAGTCAAGATCATTTTCATTACATCTTTGGCTCTCATGCAAGAATATTCCCACTATTCTTTGTTATTCATCCAGTCAAATTGACATTTCACATGTTAATTTAACCAAAATTTATCATCTATCTAATTTCATCTTATCTATCAAAGCATGTATTGTCAACACATGTGGATCTGTCTATCTATTTTCATCAAAATTAAATTAACATCTCAAACATATCAAATCTATCAATCCCATCTATCCATCTATCCATCAAACCATCTAAAAACTTGTACATCCAAGTTACACTACATCTATCTATATCTATTTTCATCAAAATTAAATTAACATCTCAAACATCTCGAATCTATCAATCCCATCTATCCATCTATCCATCAAACCATCTAAAAACTTGTACATCCAAGTTACACTACATCTATCTATATCCATTTTTCATCAAAATTAAATCCATACATCAATCACATCTATCCATCTATCCATCAAAACATCTAAAAATATGTACATCCAAGTTACACTACATCTATCTATATCTATTTTTCATCAAAATTAAATCCACATATCAATCACATCAAATTTCATCACATCTATCTATCCTCTATGTCTATGTTCATCCAATCACATCTATTTATTATCTATCAATCTATGTCTACATCCATCACAATTACGCTACATCTATCCATGTATATCAAAATTAAAAATAGGAGAACAATCATATGACAAAGGCAATGATGAATCTATATATATACATAAGTGTCTGTACAACAAAAAATGGGTGGCTCTCAATCAAGCCATCTATACAATGCCTTCCAATCGAGGCTACATCACTACACTGATACAAAATATATCAATCCCTATATCATAAAATATGATGTGTGGAGGACACTATCTCCTCCACCCTCCTCTGGACCAGGTTGTCTCTCCTGGCCGCCGCCTATCGAGCTAGACGCACCTGCTGCTAGAGGCCTCTGCCCACCTCGGTCTCTCCCGCCACCGATCTCCTCCTCGCCCGCACCGAGGCACATCTCGGGGCATGCTTTGCGTTAGGGTATCTCGTAGTATCTCACCTCAGCGAGGAGAGACTGATATGTGCTCAAGCTCACGGTACCAGGTGCTCGTAATGGTGCTGCTGGTGCTGCTGGTGGTGCCCCTCCTATGGTCGTGCCCTGTGTACCAGACTCTGACATGGTACCTGTCTCCCCATATTTGGCCCTGAGGGCCTCCCTATGTCGATGGTAGCGATCCCTCTGCGGGATCGCTATATCTCGCCTCCCTGGTGAACAAGTATCTCTCTCCAAAATTAGGGCATCCCTCTCCTCTGTCAGAGCTCTGATCTCCTCGAGAGCCGCCTGGTGTGTCTGCGTCAGGGTGGCGTGCTCTCCCTCCAATCTCTCCAGCACTATAGCCATATCCTCCTCGTCGGCATCTATAGATGCCGGAAGGTGTCGTGGTAGCTCTGTCGCATACCATGTAGCATAACCATCACCTACTCCGGCGTCATCATCACTGTCTGTGGAGGGTGGGGCCTCTCTCAATGGATCTACCGGGATCAAAATCGGCAGATCAGTCTCTCTGATATCTCGCCTATAAGGCCTGTAAGTAGTCAGCACTTTCTGTACTAGGCCGAACTGTCTCAATACCCGCATAAACGAGACGCGCTCCCACATGTTAGGCCTGCGACCCCTAACCACCCTGCTCTGTCTCAATGCCACCAAGTGAGCATCCTGACCAGCCCATGTCGGAAATACCCGATATGGTCTCCAAATGACCCGCTTTAGTGTCAGTGTCCTGAAATGCTCGGTATACCAATCGCCAATCTCCTCAGATCTCCGAGAGGCCATATCGGCCCGCAATCATCGAAATCCATAATCAATAGCTCCCACTGCTACTGGCATCCAAGGAAGCTGGATGGCCTGATCAATGCTACATGCTCATATGCCCAGCAATGGAGCACAAAACTAACATCGATACCTGTCCTCCGGCCAGCGGTATACATCCATAGCTCATGATATATCTGAGCTATCAAAGCATCAGCAAAAGCAAACACCTGTCTGAAGTGTAGGATGTCGCAAACACAATCTAATAATAATAGTGGGAATCTCCCACCTCCGAATCCCGCGAGTAAAATAGGATATCACCATCTCGAATCAAAACTATCATCTCGCTCTCCGGGACTATCTCGTCTATCTTGCGAGGCTATCCGCACCGCCCTGGACACTATCTCCGAATCATCTACCCTATCTCCATACAATTGAACTAGGGCCCTCTACCGCTGCTCTCGTGGTGTAATCTCTATCGGGTCCCAGAGTGATCGGCTAGTCTCGAGAATCATGTATATATCCTCATGGGTGATGGTCATCTCACCCATCTCGAACCAAAAAGTGCACGTCTGGCTATCCATCGTCGTATTTAGTGCTCGCATCAACTCTACATCTCGTGGCACTCGCCTCAGTAGTACTAAAGCCCCGAGCCGGCTAACTCTAAATGCCACCAATCTGCATCAGTCACGTCAGGGTGAATGGTCTCCAATAGCTCAGAATCGCATCCCTCATGTGTAGTACCTCTCGTGCCTGCATCCATGACATAAAGAGCAATATTAGCCTCATATTTGCCCAAATCCGAACATCCAAAACAAAAATTTTAAAAATCTATTCACAAGTCTATATAATCGGCGTCGATTAAATACAATCGGCGTCGTTTATTTTTAGTCGACGCCGATTAATATCAATTGGCGCCGCCTACATAACATCGGCGTCGATTATACCAATCGGCGCTGATTTCTAGGCTGGATGTAAAAAAACACCCTGGCCTCCCACCGGGCAAAATAGAAAAAAATATATATATATAAAGCAAAAATAAAATGAAGAATTCAAGAAGAACCACTTACCCCGGGTCGTGTCCTCCTCCGCTTCTGACCGCTTCCAGAGGCTTCCATGGTGCTCAAATCCAATTTTTGACTCTCTCTGAATCGATCGTCACGATGTAAATAAATCGTTCACGTTTTCCATTCACATATTTATATGTGCTTTGAACGGTCGCGCCGACTATTTTGGGAATTCGGGCGCGTTTATTTATTTAGATCGGCGCCGATTAGTGTAATCGCCGCCGATTTTCCATATCTCTTTGCCATAGTGTTGATGCTTGGCTTATTTATCTGGTCATTATTGTGCGCTGAATGTTGCCTTTTGGCACATATTTTCGATATCACCGTCCATTTCGAGTTTGTTCCCTTTGCATGGGGCACTCGTACTTTTTTGGCAACTTAGAGTTAACGAGTCTGTAGGCACTAACATCGTCGATTTGTAGACCTTCGGTTGTCCCTACCAATGTGTCTCTCTTTAGATGCTAACTATTTTGCAGCCCTCCTTACACTCATGGGTCTGTAGGTACTAACGTCGTCTCATGAGGAGACCGTCTAGTCTGCCCTACCAATGTGAGTTCCTTAGGTTGCTGCCTCTTTATTCATGTTTGTACATCATCAATGATCAGATCTACTCCAGACATCCAGCTGGGGCATCCCACGTTTTCATCTACCTTTTTTCAAACTTGGGATCGTTTGTTCTATCACCCATCCCATCCCTAGTTTGAGGGGGATCACATCATCACTTTTTCTTCCTTTCTTCCATCTCCTTGTTTTTGTCTCATAACCTTGCTTATCGCAAGTTACTTGACAAAAAGGGTCAAAATGTAGACACCTAAAGTTGATTATCCAATTTGGTGTCCTCATGCACGTTTGCTCTCTCAAGCAACTCAGGGCACATTTATATCACCACTATACCCTTGGGATATTATTCGATTTGTGATTTAAACACCTATCCTAAGTTTAATTCACCCCATTATGTTTTACCCGTGAGTAATTAAATATTAACTATTTAATTACACCTTTTCACATGTATCCTAACCACTTATCTACCCCATATCTATCCTATCCATGTATCACCCTATTTCTCCTCCTCCCAAAGTGGGATATTTCCCATATTTGAGGTGGAGGGATAACTCTTATCTTTCTAGAAATCGTTCATTTTGGCCGTCTCGGGAGTCTGTTCCGTGATCGGCGCCGACCGGTACTCGGTCGACGCCGATTTTTTGGAGCGGCGCTGATTATAAATAGAAGCCCAGAACTCAGTTCGGGAGGACGAAAAAACAAAGATAGAGAGACAGATCGCCAGGACACAGAAACACAGATCGTGAAAGAGAGAGAACGAGAGATCTTTGCGCATCTAGTGTGAACATTATCTATCAAATGAAAGCAGATCTTGTCCAAATCAATCCCTGAGAGGAGCACCGTTACTCTGCTCTTATCACATCAACGTCGCACGTCTCCATTGATTTTCTGGTGACTCTGTTCCTATACCCAGCATAGGTGCAGTCTTACCAGTATCTTACCGGCTTCTACAGATCCAGTGAAGAGACGTTGACGATCTTGCCTTCACTTTTCGATTTCCAAATCTTCTTGCATTTTGTCTCCGATTGATGCTGATCTACATTAGTTGGCGCGCCGATCTATATCGGCCGATGCCGATCTACATCAGTCGACGCCGATTCTACATAATCGACGCTGATCATCCTGCAGATAGGTAAAAAGACACAGGTAACACAAATCCAGCTTTATTTTCACAGTTCCCTGTCTTATGTTGCTTTCTGTCTGCTGTTTAGATTCTGTTTATTACTTTGGTCAGAAAATCTAGTCTGTCGTACATCTTTTATCATGTATGCTTCTTTACTTAATTAAAAACATGGGTGACATCCGTCGAGGGAGCTTATCGCTTCCTGGACCGCTTCTCGGCAGTCTACCTAAATATCTTTAACGTGGTCTTTTCGTCAAACATCGGTGTCTTGCGCAGTTACTTGGATCTCGTGCGAAATGCTTGTGTGCACCCGTCTTATCTACATCGGCTTCCTTGTCCATCTACATCTGCTCTTATCACATCAACGTCGCACGTCTCTATTAATTTTCTGGTGACTCTGTTCTGCCCAAAGCATAGGTGCGATCTTACCGATATCTCACCGGCTTCTACAGATCAAGCAGAGACATTGCGATCTTGCCTTCACTTTACGATTTCCAAATCTTCTCGCATTTTGTCTCCGATCAACACCGATCTACATCGATCAACACCGATCTATATCAGTCGACACCGATTCTACATAATCGACGCCAATCATCCTGCAACAGATAGGTAAAAGACAGGTAACACAAATCCAGCTTTGTTTTCACAGTTCCCTGTTTTCTGTTGCTTTCTATCTGCTGTTTAGATTCTGTTTATTACTTTGATCAGAAAATCTAGTCCTGTATGTACATCTTTTATCATGTATGCTTCTTTACTTAATTGAAAACGTGGACTGACATCTGCCGAGGGAGCTTATCGCTTCCCGGACCCACTTCTCGGGCAGTCCACCTAAATATCTTTTAACGTGGTCTTTTTCTGTCAAGCATCGGTGTCTCGTAGGTTACTTGGATCTACTGTGCAGAATTGCTCGTGTGCGCCCGTCTTATCTACATCGGCTTCCTTATCCGTCTACATCTTTGGATCTTGTCCATCAGGTATCGATTTCATTGGATTTTTTCAGGGTTTTTGTGTTTAGTTTGGTGCATTAACTTGGACAGGTAACAAGCATGAAATTCTTTATCTACAGTCAGTAGTGATAACTACCTCATATGACTCTTTCCAAAGAGTCTAGGGGAAAAGCCTTAGAATGGTTTACTCACTTACCTCATGGGTCTATCTTTACATGGCCTCGAACTAGCAGAAATATTTATACGACACTTCTCATACAATATAGAAAGTGACATAACCATGGAAGACTTGTGTGGCACTAAACAATGTCCCAACAAAACATTTTCTAGCTTCCTACAAAGATGGAGAGGGATAGCTAGTTGCTTCCCCTGTACATTCCCTAAAAAGTAGCTTGTGAGTATATTTTTGCCCAATCTAAATCCATAAATTGCTTTCCACCTTCAAATGCATTGTGTTCGCACTTTTGAGGAGGTTATTGAGAAGGGCATTCAAATAGAGAAATCCCTTATTGCCAAAGGAACTCTTAAATCACACTCTAAAGATAACCAAAGTGTTAAACCTACGGAAAAGCTAAAAATATTCAACAAAAACAAGAACGTGGTGGGAGATAGGATCACAAATTCCAAACGCATGCAAACGGTTCAAACCAGTCAACCTTTTAAACTAACCAAAGGACCTATTCAACCACCACCTAAATGTATAATGTTCACTCCTCTCAATGAGCCTTTTTAGTCATATTGAAACAATTGGATGTAGCTCACATGGTGACTTATCCCACAACACAACCCTTTGATGACAATGCTCCAAAACCATCATGGTACAAAGAGCATGACTATTGTGAATTACATCATGTCAAGGGACACAAAATAGACAAATGTCTATGACTTCATCACTACATCCAAGACCTCATTGAAAATGGGGAGATAGAAGTGGACAACCCTGGAAAAAACTCAAACACCTAATGAAAAGATGGGGATATACAAAGAACCATTCCCTAAACATGGTAAGTTAGAGGAGCCAAAGCCGGATCAAGGAGAGTCATCCCAAAGTTATAAAGTGGTGAATTATCTATATACCAAGAAGGACAATAATCATTATGATTTACTCATTGGATGTATCCACTCTCCTAGTGACCATGTGAACACCATTCGAATCAAGGGAAAGGATTGCATTGCGGTAACAAGGCATGCCCACCTCATGATTCCTAAACCCTCTCTATCAACCCTGCAAAATGGTAGGTACAACCTCTTAGAACAACTTGAGAAGATGTCTGCCAAAATT
Source organism: Taxus wallichiana var. yunnanensis (assembly GCA_018340775.1). Lineage (NCBI taxonomy): Eukaryota > Viridiplantae > Streptophyta > Pinopsida > Cupressales > Taxaceae > Taxus > Taxus wallichiana. The sequence continues at coordinate 372,857,175 of CM031244.1, read as the reverse complement.
TCAATCTTGGATCTTCTCAAAATATTGAATATATATAAGGAGATTTTGTACCAAACTCTTCGAGGATTAGAGTGCCACTATAAGTAGATCCTACACATCTTCAAGCTATGGTAGTAAAAATTTTACCAATTGAGCACATTTCCTTTAATCATACGGAGATCCCTATTGAAAATCCCATGCATAATCTCCCCTTGTATATTGAGGTATTTTTACCCTATGAAAGATAAAACAAGTGCTTGTGGACAACGGATCAGGATTGAATATATGCATTTTGAAATTAGTTAAGAAATTGGGACATATCGAAGAAGACCTCAAGTCCCACATCATTACCATAACCGCTTACGATAGTGCGGAAAGACAGTCATTGGCATAATCACATTACCCATGGAAGTCGGACCACTTGTCATCACACGAAGTTTCATGTCACGGACTTGGAACTACCATACAATATGCTTCTAGTCCGACCATGGATTCATGTCATGTAGGTCGTGTCATCAACGTTCCATCAATGAATAAAAATAAAAAATGAGTGATACACTATCACAATATAAGGAGATTCAAAGCCCTTTCCTCGGTGTAGAGATCTAAATATTTTTGCGCATAAGGGTGCCTATACGTGTCCCTCTACTGATATAATTGTTCCTCTTCAATATGAAGCCATGGAGTCTCGAATAGATTCATATTCCCTTAGTTCTTGCACCCGTGATGCCTCTACATCAACTTCCCCTTTTGATTCATGGGAGATGAAGGTTCTAGAATATGGTTGTGGGGAGTATAATGTGCAACAAGCCCTTTTAGTTTTAGACCTCTCATTGTCACCTAAAACTAGAGGCCGACCCAACTATCATTTTAGACGGCCTAGAGATGAGAAAACTATTGGGTCATTCTTACCTAGAGGGTTGTTGGATGAAGAGAAATTGTTGGATCCACCTATGACTTGGGTCTGAAAGATACTCAACCAACTTGTTACCAAACCCCTAAGTATGAGAAATCTAGCCAAATGATGTATTCCATGGGCTACAAAGGTCTAGGATGTGGAAGGAATGAGCAAGGACAACGAGAATTAGTCCCTCTCCCATATTTTAAGATGGAAAGGTATGACATCGACATTCGGCCCTATGGGTCACACCCCAATGATCAAGATGCCACTTGTTCTGAGCACGAAGATAGCTCTGACTATTTAGATAGTGACACAGATTCCCACTGTAGCCAATATGAGGATCTTGCCTCCACGAACCTATTCATGAATACCGTTTTCCTCACCATAACCCCTACTGAACCTAAAATTGACCTTATCTACCTTTTCCTTGTTGAATGGGACCAACAACGTCATGTGCCACTAGATCTATTTGAAAATGATGAAGCCATTATAGAATTCATGGGAATTCAGGATACAATCCCCATTGAAGATCACAAAAGGGTTTCTTTATTGACTTAGATACCTACACCTACTTTAGAGAGGGAGCTGAACTTCGTGGTCAAAAAAATTTAAGAAAAAGCGAGGGAAAATTTTCCAATGAAAAGCCTCGAAAAAAGTGAAATTCCAAGTTGCACAGTGAAAACCTCTTCGAGGCGCTGGCAAACAGATAGGTACAAAAATCAAAGCACAACAAAAGTGACCATTCCAAGGATGAAAATCTTGTGGAGACATCCTTAGATGAAGATCTCAACCTACCTTCTCGATCCTATGCATATGGATGAAGAGACAAACATTATTCATGTTCTTCATTGGGAATTTATAGATGTGTTCACATGGTCCTATAAGGATATGCCAGGCTTGGACCCAACTTTGGTAGTGCACAACTTAGTTATACACGTAGACGCCAAGCCCATCAAGCAAAATCTCATAAAGATGCACCCAAGGGTGGCTCTCCTAGTTAAGGAAGAGTTAGAAATATTTCTCGCGGTAGGATTCATTCAACCCATTGATTACTCCGAATGGATATCAAACATTGTCCCTGTATAGAAGAAACCTATTGGGATCAGAATTTGTACCGATTTCAGAGACATAAATAAGGCATTCCCAAAGGATGATTTTCCATTGCCTAATATTGATATGATTGTTGATTCAACTATAGGATATGAAATGCTATCTCTTATGGATGGCTTTTCAGGCTACAATCAGATCAAGATAGCTAATGAAGATCAACACAAGACAACCTTCACAACTCCCTGGGGTACTTTCTGTTATCAGGTAATGCCATTTGGCCTTAAAAATGTAGGAGCTACCTATCAAAGGGTAATGACAAAGTGATTTTTCATGATATGATCCATGATATCATGGAAGACTATGTGGATGATATCCTTGGGAAATCCAAGACGAGGGAAGACCACCCTACTATTTTGTGGCATATATTCGAATGCTTATGAGAGTACAAGGTCTATTTGAACCCAAAGAAATGTGTGTTTGGCATGCTATTAGGAAATTTACTTGGTTTCATTGTATCATGAAGAGGGATTGAGGTAGACCTGCTAAAGTTACTGCTATTACTGAAATGCCTCCTCCTAAAAACATTAAGTAGTTGTGCAACTTGTAGGGAAAGATATAGGTTATTTTCCACTTCATCTCCCAACTTGCTGAAAAATGTCATTCATTCACTCATCTACTAAAAAGGATGTTGCCTTTATCTGGGGACCAGAGAAACAATGAGGCCTTCTCCCGCTTAAGAAAAACTTGGCTAATTCACTGTCCTCATGCCCCAACCTCCGGTGAGCTACTCCTACTATATATTTCTACTACTCAATTTTCTATTGGTGCGTTGCTCGCCCAAAGTATGACCTCGACCATAAAGAAAAAGTAGTATACTATCTCAGTCGTACTCTCATCTCTTATGAGCTCAACTATCCTCAAACCAAAACATATTGTTTGGCTATAGTATTTACCTTTCAAAAAATTCATCATTACCTGTTAAATACTACAACCAAGCTTATATCAAAAGTTGAGCCACACAAATACCTATTGTCTAAGTCCACCCTCACTTTGGTAAAGTGGCTAATTGGATCATTCTACTAAGTGAATTTGACATTGAGTTTTTGCACCAAAATTTGGTTAAGGGACAGGTACTTGCCAATCGGTTAGTGAAGCACCTTTACTAAGAATAGAACCTATGAATCTAGATTTGCTAGATGGTTCATTACTATACATTGAGGAATCTGTCATGTGGTAGGTACAATTTGATGGATATTTTACTTTTCATGGTTCAAGGGCAAGGTGTGGTACTAATTACTCCTTCTGGAGACCCCATACCTCAAGCTTTTCACCTTGGTTTTCCTTGCATGAATAATATTGTAGAGTATGAGGTGCTCATCACTAGGATGAAGCTTACAATCAAATGGGACATCCATCATGTTAAAATTGTTGGTGACTCGTAGTTAATCATCAAACAAGTCAATGATGAGTACAAAGTCAAGGATGAGAAGCTCATCCCTTATAAGATTTGGTTGAAACTTTGAAATAGTATTTTGTGTGTATCATGTTTGAACAGATTCCAAGAGCACAAAATAGATCTGCAGACACTATGGAAACTGTAGGTTCTATGCTATGCATTCCACCGAAAAGTAATGATATGCCTTTCTTTGTTGAAAATCTACGATAACCTACGTATGATGTGCTAGAATCCTATCTAGCTTGTGATGTTGTTGGTCCCAATTCCCCATGGTATGAACCCATTTTCACTTACCTTAAAGACAACACATTCCCTCTTGACATCTCCCATTCTAATAAATAAAGCCTTATCCTCCAGATAGCCTGCTATACCCTCTTAGAAGGTACGCTCTATTATTGTGGCTACGATGGGAATCTGTTATGTTGTCTTGATAAGATAGAGTCATTCCAAGTGATTAAAGAGGTGCATGAAGGGGTGTGTGGAGCCCACACAAACGGGATGGTTCTAGCCAAGAAATTATTGAGATTAGGCTACTATTGGCCTACCACGAAAATTGACTGCTGAACTATGTGCGGAAGTGTGTACTATGTCAGAAGTATGAAAATTTCATCCATGCCCCGTCACATCCATTGCAACCCATCACGACCCCATGGCCATTTTCCAAATGGGGACTTGATTTAATAGGGAAGCTTACCCCTACTTCATTTGATGGCCACACCCACATCATTACAGCTACTGAATATTTTACCAAGTGGGTGGAAGTTATCCCTTTGACCTATGTAACGGGTGCTCAGATCTCAAAGTTCATCATGAATCATCTTATTTTCCGGTATGGCATTCCTACAGCCATAGTTACTGACAACAAAAAATCATTCAAGAATAATACTATGAAATATCTTTGTCATCAGTTTCAAATAAGATTAAAGTGGTCTACACCGTATTACCCCTAAGGCAATGGATAGGCCAAGGCCACTAACAAGACTTTGGTTCAAATCATGGAAAAGATGGTAAGTAAGACAGGTCGCAACTAGAATTTGCAAATTCACCTAGCTCTTTGGGCTTACAGGACCTCTATTCACACTCCTACTGGTGTGACACCATATTCCTATTATTTGGAATGGAATTATCATCCCATTAGAAATCGAGCTTCCTTCCCTATAAATCTCTCTTAGGGATTATCTGGACACGGATGAGGATTACGGAGTGGATATATTGGAAGAGTTGGAATTCTGGATGAGAAGCGCATCCACACCCTAAATCATCTTAAAGTGTATTAGAACAGATTTTCTTGCAATTGCAACAAAATAATCACACCTCGTCAGTTTGAGGTTGGTGATTTGGTCATGAAATAAAATCAGTTTAACACAAGGGTAGAAAGGGAGAAGAAAGGCATGTTCGAACCGCATTGGTTAGAACCTTATGTCATTGTGGAAAAATATGGCGAGGAGCATACAAACTTTCCCACCCTAATGGTGATGAGATCCATGAGCCCATGAATGCCATGCACCTTAAGCGGTTCTATGCTTAAACATGGCGCGAAAATCAGAAAAGTAAATCAAAAACAGAGTAAAAATGATCAAAATAAAAAAAATTAAAATAAAAGAAAACAGGTCATCCATAAGTGAAAACCACATAATTTTGGCATTTTAGATGGGTCCTTGGGTGAAAACTGGTTTCAGTGCCTTGGAAAGATTCGTTGTTCACAAGCATCTTGCATCTGGAGAATACTTTTACTTAGCCTAGGGCTAGTTTCACGTCTGCATCCGAGATTCCCTGTGAGCCTACTCTTGTCAAGCCTTGATATGGTTTTTCCTCCTTTTTTTATTCGGTGAAGGGATGGTCTTTGTCTATTCCCTGTCTCACAATAGGGTCACTTCTATGACTTCACCTTCCTATTCATAAGCACATGGTGCTTATCCTTGTATATTCCTCGTCTAATGCTGGGGGCATCCACGCTTTCTTTGGTTACCTTTGCATAGCTTCAAAATGTTGGAAATATAAAAAATATTCAAAATGTTGGAAAAATACAAAAACATTCAAACATGTTAGAAAATCAAAACGTTGGAAAATTGTTTCAAAAAAATCAAAACAATAGAAAATTGATCAAAACAATAGAAAATTGTTTCACAAAACAATCTTACAATTTTCTTCTACTTTAATCTACTTCCTTTATCTTGCTTCTTAGTTTTATTTTTTTCTTATGAAGTTTCTTCATATTTTTACATTCGTATAGTTTGTTGCTTAGACATACTTTTGTTTGAATTCATCTTTTCTTAATTAGATTAGATCTATTCTTACTTGTGCATATTGAAGTGTGTTTTTGCATGTTGGTGTATAATGTTACATTATTGTGTTGATTCATTGTGTTCTTTGTTAGCATTTGATTGTGTTTGCTTGTTGCATGTGCATCATTTTTATCACATCATCATATTTCTATCAATATCATCACATCTAACATCATCTATACATCATATAAATTAAAAACTAAGTATACATCATACATGAATGTTAAGCTAGTCATCACATATCGTATCATCAAATGGGGGAAAGAGGGATTGCAAATATCAAAATCTATCCCCCCACATCAATATCATCATATCATCCCATCCACTAAATCTAGCACATCACATGAGCAATACATTTGATATCATCTGCAGATCTATCATCTAAAAATCAAAGCGCATGCGATACATCAAATATCAAGATATATATAAATGTGAAATCAAATCAGATAACATCATTACACATCCATAAATCCATGTAATCAATCAAAACAACAATAACATCCATCATCTCATAACACATGTGTCATGTCAAAAATGTCCATATATATATACATGTGTAGTATGTTTGTCTCAACAAGGATATGCATCATAAATACATCAAAACTACCTTCATCATAGGCATATATCAAATAATTTTGTACATCAAAAATGCCTTTATCTCAGGCGTATATCAAAAATGCTATACATCAATCAAAGAATGCTACTACCTTAATTAGAGGCATATATCAAATAATGTCATACATCAAAAATGCCTTCATCTGAGGCATACATCAAAAATGCTATACATCGATCAAAGAATGATATTACCTTCATCAGAGGCATATATCAAAGAATGTCATACATCAAAAATGTTGTACATCGAGCACATGATGCTCATAGCCTTCATCAAGAGGAAAATGTATCAATACACTAATCAATCAGGGATGAATGGAGCCCTTGGATGGGCTGGCTGGTCTGCCCCATGGAGGACCCATAGATTGTGAGTCGGGTGGCCCTACAGCTGCTGCCCCCACACAGCTACTCCAATGAGACCACGAGGCCTCTCTAACCTCGTCACTCTGCTCGATTGCTGACTATACAAAGGTTCCCGCCACTCATCCATAACTACCTCATAATACAAGGACCCAGTAACAACAAGCTATACCCTCTGCCATAGCCAATTCTCTATACGTACGGGTCGTCACTACTATGCCATTTGTGCATCGGAAGGACATTATCTCTGCTGATAGTTGAGCAACCTCGTCTTGACCCACTACCGCTCTACCCTTAGTCAATATCTCTTCCGAATCATGGGCTATAGTTGATCCGCATCTTGTAGTAGGCTCATCACCTAGGCCATCTAGGCTGCCATCTATCGTATATACCGAAAATGAAAAGATCCATCTCTTCCTTGGTGGCTTGGGCTTTGGCCTTGTCCCGCTCTCTCATCTGCCATAGCCAAAATGTGAGAGCGGGACTGATCTCTCTCCATTGTAACCTGCTGCTACTACTACTGTAGGGTGGCTATCTGTACCACTAGCGTACCACGGGGCCTATCCTGCACCTATCTAGAGGCCTATCCTTGATCTCACAATCTAATCCTGGGAACCTGTGCATGTGCCTGTATTGGCCCCTACTACCTCTGTCCCTGCACCTGTGCTACACCCTACCCGTCATGTGGCTTCCCATCAAATGGATCATTTGGGTCACGAGCTATTGCACCCTCCCCCTCATCACCACTATAAGGGAGCTCTGGTGGTGGCCGAACGCCTGTTGCCCATGCCTCATTAGGTATGGTCAGGCGCCATGGTAAAATAGTGGCATACCAATCCATGTAGTAAACCATAGTACTGGGTCTTTGATCTCGGGTTTGGTCCCATGCTGTGGTACCACTGTAAAAAGCTATCCCTAGCTTGAGCCACTGTATATGCAGCCTCATAGTCTTCCTCTTTGTATCTCGGCGGTCATACCACACATCGGCTATAGAACCACGTGCACCCTACCCATTGTCTCGACATCGCATACCCCTGTACAACTCAATGATGTAGTTACGGCTACCAAGAAGAAAGTGCTCCACCACATAGGCACCGAGATTTTCTCCATCCTCATGCCATTATATATACCTATAAGGCCTCCATATGATATCTCTCCGTCAGCAGTGACTCATCAAACTCTCATCGATAATGGTACACGCTGCCTAGGTGCCCTCGTACATCATCACCTACAAAAACCCAAGCCATGTATGTCAACTCCTCTCGAGGCTTGGGCATGCAATGCACCCACAGGAACCCAATCTCTATGTGATCCTAAGACCAGCTATGTAGTAGTAGGAGGTGGTCCCACCATCTTTGATGGTGGTATGTAATCAAATGTAGATCCCAAGTATAGATGTGCTAGTATGCACTAGCCCCAACAATATCACTCACTACTGAATACTCCATGTACCAATATCATCAAACCCATCAGAAAGGATGTCCTTGTCTTATCAGTGAGCCAAAACCCACTGATAAGTGCTATCATGTAAAGTGGCCCCAGTATAATGTCGGATCAGCTATAAACTCATGCAATGATATTGTCATGCCGCCATGGGGTATCTCATCACACTCAAACAGGGCACTAATTGCTACCTTGATCCACCCAAGGTTACTCATGTACTCGATCATCAAGCCTACAATAGGTAAATGTAGAATCCACCATATGTCCTCTAAATTAACTGTCATCTATCCTGTCAGGAGCCTAAAGGACTAGCTCTCACTGTGCCATCGTTCAATCAACATAGTCAGTAGACCATGGTCCAAAAGTGATGGAAGGCATACGAGCAACCGGGTTGAGGCCCACCGCCTCCAATAGTATGGCCACAAGCACTGATCTCGTTGGCACATGCTCCCCTCTACCTCACTATGTGTGTGTGTCACTCTCACGTTGTAAATATGGGCAACGGTCTTTGTAAAACAAAACCATTCCATATGTTAGCTACTAACATTTCTTCTAAGTGTCATCCTTTTTGGCATTTTTTTTCTCTCATTCATCTATTCTATGTGCCTACATCCTTTAGGGCACGTATGAACCATATGACTTATGCACTCTCCTTTTAGTGCATGCATGTGTGCACATCTACCTAGGGAATTTGCACCATTTTATGTGCTGCGTGTTTGTGCATGTGTGTAGGTATGGCGTGTGCACTATTATTTTGACACACACATGCACGCATCTACCTACGGGCATTTACACCATTTTTGTGTGTGCGCATGCATGCATATGTGTATATGTGGTGTGTGTGCTATCATTTTGGTGTATGCATGCACACACATGTATTAAGGGGCATTCACACTTGTGTTTACATGCCTCTTGGTGCATGCGCCATCATTAAGACACCGTGCCCCGCACATGTGCACTACGCCATACCCTAATCTACCCCCTATTCTAGCATTAATTAAGGGCATTAATTATGATAATTGACAAAGAGGGTTAGGCTACTCACAAATATGCCATCATCGAATGTCGGTCATACCCTCGAAGGCGTGTCAACACATGTCATGCAATCTCGTGCTCTCACCATCGTCCTCGTCGCTATTAGGGTCTCACAGTAAAAGTTTGGCAGTGGTCGGTAACAAATGAATTGGTCGCAGTGATTTACCCCCCCGGGTGGGGTATATCAAGCCATTTTTCACCGACCGTGATACCTGGAGGCTTGTTTTGACCGTTGTTTTCTCTTCTATTTGCCGTCAATAATTATTTTAATTTAATAATTATTTTTCTTTCATTTTTCATCATCTTTGGGGCATTTTTGCCATTTGGTACCCCTTTCTTCTCACTAGGACAATTTTTATTGCTCCTAGGTGATTTTTCTTCTTATCCACACTCTATCAAATAATTATTTTTATTAAATAATTATTTTATTAATTTTTCCGTTGTACAGGGACATTATTTGTCACCTACTTCTTCTTTCTTCCCCCTAGGGCATTTTTCTTGCATCTGGGTGATTCATACTGATTCTTCTACTTTCTTCTACATGTCCCACATCCACAAATTTAGATAGTTTGAAAACAAAACCCAATATATATATACATCCAAAAACTAAAAATAAAGAAAAATTCTTCAACAAAATCCTAAAAATTATAAAACCTACAAAAATAGGTAAACCCGCTTATAGCGGCTGAAACTTGTGTCTTGCACATGGTATTCTTTCCATATCCTATTGGAAATTTTCACATCTTCACCAATCACACGACTTATGGATCATCAGATTTACAACCATTTTTTAAAGCTAGCCTATTTGATTCATCAGTCGACTGGGGTACATATAGTTTGCCCTGATCTTGTTTCGTAGTGCACTACACTTTTTCATTGGATCTAGTGTCCTTCATCATCTTCCCTTACATGTATCCTTGCTCGAGGCATCATTTTTAACCCTTTTCATCAATCACAACCCTGTGGACATCTTCATCTTGATAACAAAACATTTGTATAACCATTTTGACCATTGTTGGTTGGAATATGTGTGTTTGTACTTTTTTTCCCTATTAAATGAGATTTTTTCCTTCTCATATTGCATTACTTTTTGTATGTTGCATTGGGTGGGTGTTTCAACAATGGAAAATTGTTCGTAGTATGGTTTTTCATGTCATTCTACTTTTTTTGTATACTTATATTTCTAATAAGGACCGATGACATAGATCTTTTGGCAATATGATGACACTAAAGTTGTTCCAATGTAAAGGATGAAAGCTAGTTATTCTCTCTATTGACTCATATTTCTTCTACATCACCCTCCTATCAACACTATTCTTCCACTTCACCTGGGGCATCCTTCCCCTCTCCTTTCTTCTATCCATTTCTCACCTTTTTCGATCGTCGATCATCTTCCTTCATCACCCCATCGACACTCGAGGGGCATCTCTCACTTCTACTAATTTTTCTTCTACCCCTTCAAAATTTTATCTGTCTACTATCTTTGAAGTGGTGTCACTTACGCCACCCCAAAGAGGGGAAAATGTAGACACCTATAATTTAGCTTGAAAAATTTAAATACTTAAATTGTGCTAATTATCCCCTTTCTCGCAAATTGGTGACATATCATCAATAGTGCTCATCTTCTCTTCTATCATCATTAATTAGTTACATTGTGTTAATTAATTAAGTCTTCTATTCAACAAATACCTTAATTAACAATCTTTTGTTAATTAATCCTTCCTTCTATCTAGACTAATTAATTATTATTAATTAATTAGCTTCCCCTTTCATTAAATCAATAAATCATTATTTAGTTGATTTAATTCCCTTCTATAGTCTAAATCATGTTAATATTCCTCTAAAAAGCTTTTATAAGCTTACACACCTATTAATTAATCACTTTGGTTAATTAATAAACCCCCTTTATCCCCATGAGTCACTAAAGGACAAATTAAACTCTCCTAAAGTTAACTCAACCCTTTCTAAACCCCCTTATCCACAACTAACTCAACATCTCTATTATCCCACATACAAAGGGATGTAGAGATTCCTCTATCCATTGGGCTATATAAAGATCCCTCCTCCTACCTTTACACTTACACCTACTCCTTGATAAACAAAAGTGAGCAATAACAAATAAGCTATAGCCATTTGTCATCTTGGAGCATTCTTCATTAGAGAAGCTAGCTACTTTCATTTCTTGTATTCATCCATCCAAGTTTTGAATTCATATGGAGATATGTCAAATGGTCTTGTAGCCATGGATTGACAAGACTCCATTCTTGAAAACCTTGGGATTCAAACATACAATCAAACCTTTGATTGCTAAGGATCTAAGTAGGTTCATTTCATTTTTAGCATTCAATAGAGATAGAGATTAATGGATTAACATGTTAGTTTGAATATTTGTTCATGTTCTAATGCAAGGATGTTAGTAGATTAGTTTTTCTTAAGCTCTAAGCATGATGGTGCATTGAATTTGATTTAGTTTGGTTATAGGACTACTAGGTGTTAGTTCTAACTTTCTTAACTTTGCAAAATTAAACCATGCACACGTTAGTTAATGAAAAATCCTGAGATGTTGTTTGAGTTTAGTCTGGTATTCTCAGTTTGGAAGACATAAATAGCTCAAATATTTATTCCAACTAAAATTATATAGTGGCTAAGGTGCAAATTTGTGAAGTATCAAAAGATAGATCTAAGTCTATTATGATATGTCATGTTCACATAAATATGAAGTGAGTGATTGTCAAGTTAGTATCTATATCTCAGAAGATTGTATCTATAAAGTACATATGAAAAGAATGTATCATTGATAATTAAAAACATATTATTATGAGAAATTGAAGATTCAAGGTATTGAGTAATAATTTCTCAAGAAGTATTGAGTCATAGTCAAGATGCTCTCTCATTCTTGCATTTGTGGTTATGAGTCTCAAGGTTACAAATATGACCGTGTCTTCTTTTTAAGTTATCATAATCATGATTTGTGAAGTATTATTATTAAGTGTAATATATTATTTCTCAAATATGTCTCATGTGTTTCATGTGTCTTGATATCTATCTATACCGTGAAGTGTCAAAAGAGTATTTTTCCATTATAAAGTGTCATGGTGTCCTTATACCTAGATTAGCCAATGATGTTCGAATTGGTTGAAGGATGGGAAGTATGAAACCATGTGTGTATGCTTCAAGGTAATAAAACCTATGATTTTTATTTCTCAAAGCTATAAAGTGGCAGACTACTCTATGGATAAGCATAAAATTTTGAGGATTATCTCGTAGAAGGAAATACAAGTGATCCTAGTATAATATACATGATTGTGTTGCTTTATTTAGTGCATGTCACTCTTAAGGTTTGTATATCCTTTTGGAATCAGTATTTTTATGAAGAATTGTCAATGTGTATCATGTTCACATCAAATTTTTAAATCTTTGTGTCCCAGTCATATGTATAAAGTTGGTTTGTGAAGGATATCTAATTGGATTCTAGCTTCATCGATTCTATTCCAAATAAGAAAGGGTAAAAATCGTAGTATGCAAAAGGTATCCTAGTGCATCTTGGATGTCTTAATACTCTTCCACATCTTTGATAAGGTTTTACAAAGAAATGATCAAGATATCCCTAATTATGTAAGTTCATGAGTGATTCGACTCGTGCTTTCAAGTATTTTTCCGATTCATCACAATTTTGGTACATATCAGTCTTAGAAGTATGTTTCATGAAGTTTTATTTAAGTAAATATTCTTAAAGGTATATGAAAGTACAAGTGAAACATTCAATATTTTGTACTTCAAAGCAAGGCATAAGCTGTGGAAGGGCTACATAAATTCAAAGAAACATAGTTGACGTTGCTTTCATAGTTTTCAGAGGTATGAATGTGTTATGATTATTATTGACCAATAATTTCCCCTTGAAGACTCAATTGACATAGATCATGTAGTCAAAGTGAAGGTTTATAAAGAAAGTGGGCCAGCATTTGAATAATGTGCTCAGTCTTAACATAGGTACTATAGCTATGTGTGAGAGGGTTCTTGGAACATGGACAAGGTGCATTTGCATTGTGAAATAACTATCATTTACTATACTTGGAAGATTAAGAATTATTTTACATTTATTCATGAGTTAAAGGTTATTTCAAACATGTTATGGTCTCCCAAAATGATAAGATATAGTTAGAAGAGGAAGATAAGAAATTACATGTCTCTGTGTGTGGATTTGTGGAGTGCAATAGTGATTCCCATGTATACAGTCTTGGAAGGCTCTTAAGAGCCTTGGTTATAGGGTTCATAATGATTTAAGCTTTGTTACAGGGATCTTGATGCATCTTGACTCACTAATGAAAAATGATGACAACAACATTATAAAACTTGTGAAAGGATAAGATGAGTTTCTTGTGAAATAATCATAGAGGTAGACCTATGTATGATGGTTTGAAAGGTATAATGTGGTCTTAGAAAGGGAATCAAAGAGAATATATTAATGTTTCAAGATAATGAGATGCACTATTATACCATATGCTTTAAGTTCATGATTCAAGTATAGATACAATGATTTTGAGTGTTTGAAATTGGTTTTAGACTCAAAATTCCATGAGTGTTCTATATATGCCAGCTCATCAAAGGAATTGTAAACTAGTAGAGTGTAAAGGATACATTATTAGTTGATAAGGTTTATGGTAAGACAATATAATGGTTGTTTAAGGTCTTCTGGTGTTCAAAGGATGCTTAAAAAAATTCTCTACGGTAAAAGGTTAAAGAAATTAGAATCTCCTCGCATGTGTAAGAGGTACTAACTTATTTACTAAGTGTGAATATCCAAAGAGAGTCTCCAGAGGTAGGGGAAGACATGGTGACCCTAATCCAAGTGATCTAGATGTTGTAAAACCCTAAAAATGCATGATAGAAAATTGTGTGACTTGATACAACGTATTATAGGGATAAAAGATAGTTGTAGAAGGGCATGGACGATGTGGAAGAAGCTCATCTTGATGACTCCATGAAGCTAAGGTGCTACAAGTTTTTAAAAGATTTCCAAAACACGGGAAGCTAATATTGGTCTCATTAAGGGAAAACTATGTCAAAAGTATAGAATAATAGAGCTTAGGAGGATCACTTTGAGTATTGTATGACTCGAATATAGAGGTAAAATATGAAGCTACATGTTTGACAATGCTCATCAAGGAAGGGTCAAGTTTGACTCTAAAAGATGTGAGTATGATGCCAAGAGACCAAAAAGGTAGAATTGGATATAGTTGAAGGTATGTTGACATGTAAACCAATTCATATGATCATAAAGTTATAATTGCATGCAAAGAAGACCAAGAACACTAAAAAGTTTCTTTATGGATGTGAAGTTTTCTCTAACCTAGATTTCATCACATGTATGCAAGGTATGAGTCTTGTTTTCACATTCATAGTTAAAGGTGGATAGTAAAAACCCAAGGAGAGTTATAAGAAGTTGATCCATGGTGTGAGTTAGCTTGTATAACCTAGATAAGTTTGACAAAATTATACAAAAGATGAGCTTTATGGACATAGGTCATTGAAATGACAATGTTAAGTTTAGAGGTAGATTTTTGTGTCCTCAAGCATGGTACAAGTATAGAAAGTGGTGTGTTATCATGAGTGAAGCTCAAAAATGAGGTCATAAGTTAAGGAGGATTTTTTTGGATGATCATAACAAGTACATGGATCTGTTTATTGCTGCTAGTGAAGACAAAAAGAGATATTTCAGTCCTGGGGGATTTATTTGAGCATGTAAGTCAGTTTTTGCATTATTTTCATTGTGTCTAGTCTTGTGTTATATTTTTACATGTCTAGTCATCATTGTATCCTTTTGAATATATTTCAAATGGGGAGAGAAGCATTAGAAACATGAAATGAGGTCTTGTAGGGAGGTTTTTATCTTATGGCTACCATATATGTTTATGAAGATGGTTACCATCAATGAGAAAGGGGGAGATTATTGTCTATTGTGTGTTAGTGTTGTCATTGATGTCAAATTAATTTATGGAAAAGAGTCTCCATGAGATGTAAATAAATTTCAAACATGAAGGTTGATTGGTAGTGATAGGATTTGATGAGTTGTCATATTGTCATGTCATCATTCTAGCTTGTATAGTCATGGTTTAAGTTCTCTAGAGTTGTTTGAAGGTCAGCATGAGGTGGCATGGAAAATATGATGTTTCAATACTTTCTAATAGTTTTTATGAGGTCTAAGTAGTAATTTCATGGTTTCTCATGGTTGAGTCAGTCATTCTAGGCCTATTCCTAGTCTGGGGCATGTGATTGTGTATGGTGACTTGAGAAGTGGATAAAGGAAGTCATGCACAAGAATTATAAAAATATGGTGACATCTCATATGAAGTGTACAAGGATTTTCAAGTTAGTTCTTATAGGTATAGATCATGTATCAGGTCCTTGGGAAGAAAGAAGGTGGGAACATGCAAGATAACACATGTAAGTGAGATTGGTTGAAGATTTTTAGATATATTTGAGCTATAATGTGAGTATGTAAAGTTAGAGGATGTTTTTATGATGATTCATGAAACGTTTTAGGTCATTTTGAAGAATATTTTGAAAGATACATTATTTTTGGAAAAATCTATTATTCTAGAATGTGTTTTTGAGGAAAAAGTTAGCCTTCTAATGCTCGTTGTGAGATGCATGTTTTTCATGAGGATATGAGATATTTGGCTTATATTTTTAGGTCAGTTATGAATATTTTACAAAAATAGTGAGGTGGTTTGATTATCTATCTTTTATGAACGATTGTTAAGAAGATAAGCTATTTTGAAACCCTAGTCAAACACTAGCTAAAAGCAACTTGGAGAAAAATGAGTGTACTAAGCCTGTTTTGATTCCTTTTATAAAATTAATGATTTGAGGTTGAATAGTTCTCCTCCACATTTCCGAAAAGGTAAATTAGAGCTTGTGATTGTATGTGGGTCCCACCTAAAAATTCTTATTTATGAAGAAGTTCGGTTTCGAAGAATGTTTCCAAATAAGGTATGAAATAAATTGACATTATTTTTATCCAAAAAAAATTGTACATGTCCATGATAGTTTAAAATAATATTTGAATTCCTAAATGGAAAAATTTTCCCTATTTAGCAAGACTAGTTATTGGGGCGGTTTGGAGCGAGTCAACACTAAAAGTGGAATTACGGGAGCTACATGTGGTGTTAGGACTTTATTCAAGTTTTTGTGATCCTAGTTCATATATATTTCAAATTATGTATAAAAATTGTATTTTTATGAGAAATGAATAAGTTACGACCTGTTCTTCAAGGGTTAAATTTGGAGGATGTTTGGTCTAGCAGGTATAAACAACTTCATGAGGTAATATGATTGTTACGAGTTCTTAATTATTTTTGTAGGTGTGTGAGTGCTTATACAACATAAATAAGGGTGTTACATTTCTTTTATAATATTTGAAGTGTTTTTAAATTGATGGAGAAAGTTGATCTCAAGCCTAGTTCTTAAGTCTTAGAAGCCTAAAAGAGTTATTTCATAGATGGAATTGGTTGAAGACCTTACACTTGGAGTTGGAAGGAAATGTAAGATGTTATAGAAATTATATTAAAATATATTTCCAATTGTATAATTTTTTTGTCTTGATGATGAGGCTTGATAGGTGAACCATCTAAATTTGTGAAGAAGAAGGCTACTTGTTTTTAGGGATGAATAACTCAGGCTGAAAGATTGAGGTAGATGATGAATGTTTTGGATCAGATGCTACTTGATATAAGTTTTAGAGTGAATAGGGATGAATTTTTTCCTATTTATTGATTTTGGAGGTCTTGAAAGTTTGAGAAAGGATGTAAACCAATCGATTTCCTAAAACTACTTTACTGTGTAGCTCAATTTGATGAAGAGGAAAGTTTGTGTGGTTTGTGTGTATGGATGTTTAATGAGATCTATAAAGCATGGTTGTGATCTAAATTTCAGGGGATTTACATTGTGTGGTTACATGTCATAGTTGAGGTGTTTTATAGTGTGTTTGAAGTCCATAGGTGAAGACATGGTCCTGAAAACAACTATTTAGTGAAGGATATGAGCCTTCTTGAGTAAGTTATGAATAATTTGATTAGTGAAAGCTAATTTACAACCATGGATGGTTTTTTTATGTCATATTTTACATGTGTGATGAATTTGGGATCTTTAATAATCATGGTGATGAGGTTTGTGGTTTTTGGTCATCTAGGTGATGGGGTTTTGAGTTGTTTTTGAGCTTGTTTGGTGTATTTGGGCATGACCAAACTACATGGGTCCATTGTGAATGTTTATATGAGTATTTTTTATGTTTTTGAATTATTTTGGTCGGGTGTATTGATGAGGACCAACCTATGTCATGTTTTTGAGATGAAAAACATATAAAAGTGATCAAAGATTTGAGATTCATATTGCAAGTCGAGAATAAATGTAATCTTTCGGATACCTTTGCATAAGGAGGATTAATACTAAATTTTTTATTCCGATGCGGAACCATCATCAAAGTTGAATCTCTTGCTTGAGAGTAAATATGGCAATTGAACTATTATAAATAACCCAATTACCAAGAGACATGTTGTTCCAAAAAGATGTGAAGGAAAAAATATGACAAGAAATGGAGAAAAGATAAAGAAAATTAAAAATAAAAATAAAAATGATAATAAGGATAAGGGTGATAAACCACAAAAAATAAAAGTGAAAATAAATGATAGATTAAGAGGAAAAGGAGGGAGAAGGAACATAAAAGGTAGAATGAGAGACAAACAATGATAGACAGGAAACAAAAAGAAAGGAAAAACAAAATAATTCATCAAACGAAAGATGAGGAAGAAGGGAATTCTAATTGATACAATAGGGGTTTCCAAGGCTGACTTAGTTTCCACCTGTCATCATGATTCAAGTTGTTAGGATGTTTTTCAATCTAGAAACATGACTTCACGTAATTTTCTATTTATGAAGTGTGATTCAAACGCTATTAATTTTTTGTTATCGATGCAAATGGCATGTTTTGTGATGTCTTCGTGATCCACCAAATACGATTTTCCAACCCGGGTATACTCTAAGTCTTTACAATGTTCATGTAGTCTTGTTTTTAGTGACCTTCATGTTTCCCCTATGTATGTTTTACCACAGGTACATGGTATGGAGTATACCCCTTTTCTTAAGTTTGGAAAAATTGGGTCTTTAGGGTTTTTTAATTTTTTTCTAATGGTTTTATAGGTCTGAAACAAGTTTTAATACCCTTTTTCCTTAATATCCTAGAAATCCTATCAGTAGTCCCAGAAATGTAAGGTAGGAAAGCTTTAATGATGCAAATATAGCCAAAATCAAAGGAATGGGGAGCCCTCGATAGAAAATCTTTAGCCTTCTTGGCAGCAGCTCTAATCTTCCACTTTTTGTATCCATTCCTAGTGAGAACATTGGTTAGGTGTTTTTCTTCATAGGGTAAATGATTTATGTTAGAAATTCTGAGAGCTCTAGTAAACAAGGTATTTAAGACACCATCCTTTTGAGAAGGGTGATGATGAGATTCAACTCTAATATATATGTCAGTGTGAGTATTTTTATGTAAACTTGTTTGGATAGATAACCAACCTCATTACACTTGATTAAGATTGAATATTTAAGTGTCCAAGGAATTTATGTAGATGTTTCATACCATGTTTCTAGTTAATGTTTGTATCATCAATAAACCTATACCACCATTGATTTTAAGGGTGTAAATCTAAGGGATTTTTCTTCAAAATTTTCCATGAATAGGTTTGCCACAATAGGTGATAGATGAGATCCCATTGCAACTATATCATTTTTCTCATAGTATTTACCATCAAAAGTGAAGAAAGTGGAATAAAGGAAAATTTATGTCAATTTTGTTGTCTCTTGGTTAGTTAAAGCTTTAATCACTTCTATAACATCATTAATCAGAATTTTGGTATAAAGAGAAATAACATCAAAACTAACCAAAATGTCTTATTTTTCAATGCTCTTATTTTCAATTATGTGAACAAAGTCAGTGGAATATTTTATGAACGAGGATGTTTTTCCAAAAATTGTTCGAGCCTACTCGTAAGATATTTATCTCAATTATAAGTGGGTGAGTCAATAGTATATACAATAAGTCTAATAGGTGCACTATATTTAATGTATTTTTGGTAAACCATATATCCTAGATGAAATTGGATCTAAAGGTTTTAGCCTATGCTTGAGTTCCACACTTAGAGATGAATTATTGATGACCCAGATAACCTCCTTTGTGATTTTATTAAGAGGATTTTTATTTACATGCCTATAACTACCACATCTAATATGTTCTAACATTTTACTCATTTATTCATATTTATCTAAGATCACCACATCATTCCCCTTATCAGCTTTGAGGACAAGAATAGTGAAGTTTGAGTTCAAATTTGAACTAGTTGTGCATGGGGAAAAGTGCAACCCAAGAGAGAGTGTAAAAAAGTATGAAGGAATAAAATCATATCTGAGGAAGTGTGTAACATGCTAAGGAATTTTATATAGAATTTGAGAAAGGGTTTGAGTCCAAGACAAGTCCATGAAAGAAGAAGAAATATCGAGTTGAAGGAATGATGGTTTGAAGAAGGTGTGTGAGCTGAACTAGTGATCTCCATTAATTTTAGGAGCAAAAAAATTAGATATATTCATCTACAGGTGGTTGAGTTGGTCATTTATCATATTAGGGATTGTATCCTCCTTGTGTAGTGGTTGCTTCACTAAATTATGGTTTGGTACTCCTTGTAGGGTTTGTACTCCTTGTAGGGTTGGTGCTTTACTAAACTAGGGATTGGTGTCTCTTGTGAAATTTGCTTCACTAAATCTCTTTACTTTATGTAATATAAGCATATTTTCAGTGGGTTTCATCCCCTTTAGGGTGTCCCACTTATATATGGTGTTCATGTGTCTTCTTATTTGTTTCATTTTCTTGTGAATGCTTAATACACACCTAATGTTCTCATATGGTTATGGATGTTAAATGGATGAATGAAATGATGAATGTAAGTTATGGTAAATGAAATGAAATTTTTGTAGGAATGATTCACCCCCTCCTCTTAGTCCATTGTTCTTCCAACACATTGAGGGCACAAATAAAAATCATGTACAAATATGAAATCCTAAGAAAGAGGATGAGCTAGGGTGAATTAGCTGATTTAACACAATCTGGAGATAATCTGGGCATGTGAATAGCTTAAATAGGCTAGGAAGAGTGTTATCAATGCTCATTAGACGTTCTAGATTCTGAAACAACACAAGAAAGGAACACCTGGTAGAGGACAAGAGAACATAGTGTCGGTGTTTAGATCTCAGCTTTGGTGTCTAGGTAGATGTTGTGGATTTGGTTCTTTCAAGGTCAAATGATGTTTGTTGTCCTTTTCTCTGTCACACTGGATTCACTATCTCGATTCATGAATGTACCTCTAACCTATAAGAAATAACTTCACTTGCACACATACCCACAAACCACATAAAACTAAAAATGAAAATGGAGAATGACAAGTCGATGACCCCAACGGTCACTGAAGAGTGAAACTATGTCGAGAATTGAATTATATCTTATCGCATGTATTTCTTTGTGTAAGCATTTGTAATTATTCCCTCGGATGCCCCTATGTGAGTTTCACAATGATGGTGGGCTAGATCTAGAATCTAGTAGATGTATAGAATTTATGGGATGAAATAGAATAGACTTCCCCTCCTATGTTGTGTATACGAGAATAATGAATTTGTTTTCCCTTGAATGAGTGTGCTAGATGGATGCCTTGAAGTAATTTTATGCATTTGGATGCAAGCTTAGGTGATAGTATGTAATTATTAGTTCTTGGTTCCATATTTGAGATATATATATATATATATATATATATATATGATTCCCTTGTTTTAATTTCATAAATGATAATACAAAGGTAGACGCAAAAGTATAAAAGATGTCAAAGATGTAAAAGAGACCCAAAAGCATGAGAAAAGGGGAGAAAGGGTCAGGAGCTCTCACGAGGGACAAGAGAGCCTAGGTACTAGTGTCCTAACTAGGTGCTAGTGTCCAAGGCCATAAAATATAAATCACTCAAATACCGACAGAGTTGTATGGTGATTAAGGTCAATAAAAGTATAACAAATAAAGCAAAAGGCCTGAAATATAATGTCAATTACTATTTTTTTTGCTTAAGGATCATGTATATATTAGTATACTCTAAGACCTAGAAATGTACCCAAGTGTATAGATTTCGTGTCTACACCATCTTAATCATGCTAAGTGTGTTTTCATAGTTATCGGGATAAAACTCCAAAGATTTATAGTGTATATCGTGGAGTTAAGGTTGACCTACTAAAGTAAAAATCATTATAAAAATTCCCCACCATACAACCTCAAACAAATATGTATCCTTCAAGGAAAGATTCAATCAACTTGTCACTTAATGTCTTAATTAGCATACCATCATCAACCTTCCCATCATCTTATAAGAAAGGACATCCACTTTAAGTGGGAGGATAATTGTCAATAGGCCTTTGAACATTATCTCTTATCGTTGTTAGAGATTGGACCTTTACACGAGGGGTAACACTTCTATCTTTATATCTCCATAACTGACCATGCCTTAGGATCCATATTGGCACATCAAGATTAATAAGATAAGGAACAAGCCATCTATTACAATTGCCGCACACTTCATAAACACAAAATTTGTCATTCGAAGTATAAAAGTTGTGTTGTGCCTTATACTTCACAACTTCCAAACTTTTTCATGACCTTATCAATCACAAAAATTATGTCATCACAAAATTTAATCCACTAAAATATATACATTCCAAATCATATCACAATGATCGTATCAATCGATGGTTCATGCTCATGACTGAATTTGACCTTGAATTTATCTCTCAGAAATCCAATAAGGACAAGTAATTTATGACCATCTCGCTAAATCTCCCCTTCCTACCAATAAAATTATTTGTGAACACTTCCCGATGAATATATTAACCTCTCGATCATGAAAACACCCCTCTTAAAATGACCTTGTTCTTCGATGGGTCCAAATGTGCACATGGGGAGGTACCAAAATATTCATAATACCCCCTTGGGAAACTCTTATTATTTTATCCTTAAAATTGAATATCAAGTGTACTAATAATAGGGTGGAATATGAGGCCCTCATCATGGGAGTTCATACCATCTCCTTTCTTGGTGTAAAAATTCTTACCATCTATGAAGATTCATAACTAGTCATTAATCAAATCAAAGGTATTTACCAATGTAAAATTGAGGTTCTATAAGAATAAAAACCCATCATTGAAGGATTACTACAACTATTTGACCATTATGAAATCCAAACCACCCCTCAATCATCTAGAAAAAAAAAAATTTCACAATGACATCACTTGCCTCTCTCATCCCTTTATCACTAGAAAATTTGAAACTCTTTGTCATTATACACAAACATGATCAACCATCATATACCAGCAGTGGTCTTCCAACTATCAATCACATAGAAGACATCTCATATGACACTTGGTATATGCAGACATATGATTGCATTTCCATTAGCAAGTACCCACAAATCTATCTAAAAACGGTAAGAGATCCTTTAAAAATTTGTTGTCCGCTATGTCATACTAGTAGGTATCCTTTACAAAGGAGGATTTGACGACCTCCTCCTCCGGTGGCTTAAAACTCTAGAATCTTATCTAACTATCCAAGAACTCCATGATTGCGTATATGGTGGACACTTCAACAATTCGAATGTCGTTAAACACATATTACACATGGGATATTATTGACTTATGCTTAACCAAGACTATTGTGACTACGTCAAGAAATGCATCAAATGTCAACAACATTCCAATCTCACACATATCCCTAGCCACACTCTTCAACCAACACAAGATCTGTGGCCCTTTTCACAATGGGGGCTTGACCTTATTGGCCTTATCAACCCTCATTCATCACAACGACACAATTCCATCATCATAGAAACTGAATATTTTACTAAATGGGTGGAATAAATTCCCCTTATCTCCACTAAAGTAGATAAAATCGTCAACTTCATCCATCATCACATTATCTATCACTTTGGTATACCACATAAAATCATCACAAATAATGGAAAATCCTTCAAAATAAGAAATTTCAAAAACTTTGCAATACTTACAACATCAAGCTTAGCTTTTCCTCACCTTACTATCCACAATATAACAACCAATCCAAGCATCCAACAAAACCCTCAACAAAATCCTCATGAAAATTGTTGACCAAGATTTATGGGCATATATGACCATTTGTATTATAGGAACATAGGACCAACTTTCAAAATATTATGGGTGCTAGGACCTTATCTTTATTATATAACACCAAATCCATTCTTCCTCTCAAATTCCAGATCCCATCCTTAAACATTTATCTCAAATACTTCATCCTTGATGAAGAATATCATCAAGAATTCCTATCACAACTATAACTGTTAGATGAACGCCATCTCACTTTCCTCGAACATGTCAACATCTATCAAAACCTGAATGAAATGAGCCTATCAATAACATCTCAAATAATGTGACTTTAACATTAGCAATCTTGATCTCAAAGAAAACTGACATGTCACTAACAAGGAAAAGAGAAAACGTGGGAAATTTACTTTGAACTATTATCGATCATATATTATCACTCATAAATATGGGTCAGTGGCTTATCGTTTAGCCTCCCTTAATGGTAAACCTAAAATTGATCTTATTAATTCCCTATACTTGCAGCCTTTATACTATTAAAATATCGACTCATTAAACCCTAGTCAAACTATGATCTCCATACATTAAGTCACACATCCTATCACTCTCTTAATGATTTGGAAGTATGTGGTCTTTTATCAGCACACCACTCATGACATTGAATATGGGCATCATAGATCTCCTCATAGCATGTTACACATGGAAAATTTTCCTTCTCATGATTAGGGAACTCCGTAATAATTACTCTCACCAAGATCCTATTTTACCCCATTTTATGACATGACAAGGATATAAGTGTAGCTTGCACACTTATTTATCCCCTTCTAAAGTGGTTCTCTCGGCTCGCCCTTAGCTCAAAAATCAAAATGTGTATGGGATGCATATAATCCAAATGTAGATTGATCCCTCGAAGGAAAACTATCAAATTGAAAATAACGTCAAATAAACTCGTAGACCACTCCCTCAAAGGATGGCTACAATAAAATCAAAAATTCAATAAAACCATAGACCACTCCCTTGAAGGATGGCTACTAAATAAAAATACACAATAAGGAATTCCCATATTGATCAATCCTCATATAAAAAGGGCTTTCCAAATCGATCAAACCTCATCTCAAAAATAAAAAAGCAACCATACCAAGAAATCTTCCTGCATTGATCCTCTTTCACATAAAATGCAAGCTTCCCATGTCAATCAACTTATGCAATATAATAAAGGTTGGGGAAAAAACCCAGAAAATATTAAGAAGAAATTATTTCCCATGCTTGTTACACACAAACCTTTCCCATATCAAGAAAAGGATAGATACAACTATCAACATCCATATATTATCCTAGTATGACTAACCATTGAAAGTCATATGTTAACATTAATGACAAGGATGCATGTGCAGTATCATACATATAAAACAAGTTTAGAATTATACACTATATATATATATATATGTCTAGAAACGATGGAAGAACACATCCCACATTCTCGTTATGATCCATCTATAATGAATTAATCAAACAAATAGATCATTATCTCATCACAAAAATCATCAAAATCACACAACATATCTAAAAATATACATTTCACATACATCCATAACTCATCATATAAAAATAATAACTTAACTCATTAAATAAATCATCATTAAATATTCATATATCCATCACATTGCAATCATTACAAAACTCAAAACATAACTCAAACATAAAAATCATGTATATATATATATATATATATATATATATATATATATATATATATATATCATCAAAAGTGTTTATACATCATCAAGGGCCTCAAAGAGCCTTAAGTATAAAGAAATATATTTATATATCATCGAAAAGGGATTAAAATGAGCCTCATACATCAAAATTTTATACATCAAGATTTAACAAAATGGGCCTTCAAAACTACCTAGTGAATTGAATTTATAAGAATCATGAACTACTCCCCTAATCATCATCTAGGCATCTATCTAGCCCATCTCCTGACCTCTATATGGATGACCCAAGCTCACGACACAACCTAAAGTAACATGTCATCATCAAGCTAAAAATACGATATATCGAGGATCATCTAGAAGTATTTTCCTAACTATGTCCTCATAATAACGAAGCTCATCACACAAGGCCGGTAGTTAACCACACTCACATCATCCGGGTAAACCAATCTGACCAATAGTCTAAGCTCTAGTTGCCTATAGCTCAACCCCGAGATCAATGGGCTGTCACTCCGGATGCCTTCTACAAGGCTTCTATGTCTTGTTCTAGACACAAAATAACACACTTGGGTACATTTCTAGGTCCTAATCACATATCCCTATTCATCTAATTTTTAATAAAGAAAACTAGCAATTGATAACTATATTTTTCCTTTTGTCTATGTTTCATATTTTCTATTTGGCCTTTTACACCCTACAACCTAGTATGATCTTCATTTATTTATCTTTCTTAACTCTAGACACGAGTTCCCAACTAGGACGCCAAATCCTGTGTGACCTCATTCCCTTTGGGTGCCCCTAACCTATTTTTATCTTACTCACTTCTTTTGGGTCTCTTTTTATGTTTTGGGCATCTTACTTTCTTATGGGTCAACCATTTAGTTGTCGATTGTAAAATTCAAACAAGGGAATCATATAAATACAAAGCTATGTGATCATAATAAAGGACCAATAACTAAGTATCTACTATCACCACTTAAGGTTACATCCAAAGGAATTATAAGAGCACTAAAGCATCCATCTAGCACTCACTCAAGGGACAAGGGATTGCATTTTCTACATACATGCATAGGAGGGGAAGTTCATTTTTCCATCCACACATCTATCTATAGTGTTACATCTACCTATTACTCTTTATCAAGTGCATCTTACACAAGATATTCCTATCGTACGATTATAAAAACACACACACATAACTACATAGAGTCCGATATGTATTCCAACACTCGATCTTATGTTCACTCTGTTTGGTGACCACTAGGGTCAGTTTGAATTCCCATTTGCATATTTTTATTTTAGGATTTGTTGTTTTTTGGGGTTTTGTAGGAGATCATTTGTTTTGCAAGTTATAGGAAAAAAAAATTCATCCAACGACATATAGGAGATGAATAAAAAGGTTAGATAAATTGGTGTGACATAAGAAAAATCACTTTCGAGGTTCTTCATGGACATGGGCACCCAAAAGTATTCTCTAGAACCTAAGCACCCATGATCTAGTCCAAGTGTTCTTAGTCAAGATATATACAAAAGATATAAAAACTATCACAAATATTTATGTAGTTTTCTCCTTCTTTTCATCAGTCTTTCAGTCTATGATAGTTCAAGATCAAGTGTGAATATTAACTAATTATTTTATTCCCTCTTTTACACATAGGGTTTAATTTTTATCTAGTTTATTGCTTAGGTCAGATCTATACTTTCGTGTTTTATTTATCACATGTGAATATGCAATTAGTGTTTTAAAAATTTGATATTTGTTAAATCACTCGAGTTATATTTGTCTTTATCGGCTCTAGCATGTGCAAGTTCTATTTGTATAGTAGTGAGCTACTGAATCATCCCATATCTCTCTAGTCACAATGTTGCTCTCACTAATCAATTTGGCCCACTCACCTAACAACACAGACTTTATGGACTTTAAAATCACTACGTTTCCTCCAATAAATCCAACCTATCATCATCATACCCTCCATCGGTGAGACCCTCCGATGTATCCTCTCTATGGGCCCATACACCGCCTCTTTAAACAATATAGCTTCCCTTACTACCACACATCATAGGCCACTATCGCTTTGTCATCATCATACTTTTTCATTACTCCCC
Organism: Taxus wallichiana var. yunnanensis; assembly: GCA_018340775.1. Classification (NCBI taxonomy): domain Eukaryota; kingdom Viridiplantae; phylum Streptophyta; class Pinopsida; order Cupressales; family Taxaceae; genus Taxus; species Taxus wallichiana. The sequence continues at coordinate 372,830,028 of CM031244.1, read as the reverse complement.
CAAGCATCCACCCCAACCCCTCCTCCCTCCTCATCTACCATATCAATTGCCTCCTAAACATCTAGCGATGCTACATCTAACTCTACATCATCTCTCCCATAGGCTATGATGGCCTCCAACATATCTTGAATCAATCTAAACTATCACCTAATGCAACCAAATCGATAACCTGATCCTCCCTATGACCCCATACCCACTTATCCTAGTGCAAGGCCCTCAAATACCATTCTAAACTTGGCCATACTGAAAAAAATTGTATAAGGCATCCAAAGTATGTCTCCACCCTATAAGTTGAATAGGAGCTTCCTATAGTAATCCTCACCTATAACAGGCCCAATTGCTGCATGATTTGATTTCCCCCACATAAATCCCACTTGATACTCCAAGTCAACCCATATCATCCATGACACCCCCTTGGCCAAGCCACTATAATGTTCTCTTAGGCCCAACAATCCATTAAAATGATACATCCACTCCAAATCTATGTCTAGTCCTCCAAGACTATATCTCAGTGCAAACTCGTGCCAACAAAGCATGGGCACAAGAAAAAAATTTCTTATCATCCATCATATCGGCTACAACCATGGAAAACATCTAAGAAAATCATCCTCTATCTAAATCTGATAAGGTGTAGCAACTAATACCCATCATCATCATCATCATTATCATCATCATGAATAGGGCCCAACCCTCCTTGTCATCACTATTTAATGTTCCATATGAAAAATATCTACAAATATAATGCACATCAGTTGCATCATCACCATATAAATGTTACATCACAACACCCCTTCTTGCCTCATCAATCATATATGCTTACTCACCCTATCTTGGTAAGCTAGAGATCCTATGTATATCCTTCAATATCAATGTCATATCTCCTACAGAAACCAGAAATTACATGTGACATGGTCCCATCACTCAAAAAAATCTAACAATAACCCCATGTCTCTAGGGATACGTTGGTAATGACACATCCCTCCTAATCCAACCTCCTCTAAGTGAGCTCGGTCATCACCTAAAAATGCTCACAAACACTATCTAGTATCTTCGGGATCATATCCCATGTCATCTCTCTCAATCTCTCTCTCTCTCTCTCTCTCTCTCTCTCTCTCTCTCTCTCTCTCTACATGCATGTGGATCCAACAACACACTATCAGAAACAATCCATTACCAATCAATCAAATAAAATTTAAAAATCATGACCTTTTATCAAAAACACATGAATCTCCAATGATTCCATTGTCGGCCGATAACTCCTTATAATTGCTCATGATTTCCTAAATCACTAGTGATTTCTATGAAATTACAAATTATTTCATAGTGATTACTCATTTTCAATAATTTTTTTTTAAAGTTAGAATGAAATTTAAAACATCACTTAACTTAGCACGAGTGGGCCTCTATTGTCTCTCAACACCTCTAGCCACCTCTATCCCACTAAAATATAAAAAACTCAAAAATTAGGGTTTGTTTAGTCTCCTAGGTTCTCAAATTGCAATATTACCAAATGAACCTCAAACTACCTTTTATATCAAAAATTTCCTCCCCACTGATTACGGTGATTAGGCTAATCAATAAGAAATTTTGTCAAATCACCAATGACATAGGGAATATCTTGCAATAACCTCCACTTTATCTAAAACATAATTTATGGACCTTTAATTCTCACTATAGACATCGAAATTTGGTATCACTACCCTTGTCACACGTGTTCACTTCTTTTACCATGATCACCTATCTAGACCTATTTTTTAATTCATATTCTTATTAACATTACCATCTTTCCCATATATTATCCTATCTATTTTAATTTATTATTAATCCTCATCATTTATCCCCTAATCCTCATCTCATTATCTAATTAATCCTAATTATTCCTAATTTCCCTTCTCTAGGTTGTTTATCACCCCTAAACTCCTTAGTTCCTTATCCCTAAGCTTTTTCTAGATTTTATTTAATCCATTTTTATCCCCCACCTACCCATATCACTTCCCTAGGAAACCCTAACCCGCCTAAATGATTTAAAGCACTTATCCCAATCCATAAAAGCCCCATCTCTCAAATAAATCATCCTTCTACCGCCCAAATGGATGGTTCCCCCATAGTTGGTGGTGACCTACCCAAGTCACCGTCAACCCTATAAGGCCACATTTACCTCTCCTCCCAAAGACAGAATAATAAGAATTCCCTTGCATTTTTTTTATCCTATCTTCAAGCCCGAGCTTTCTTGCAACTCTCTGCAGTCTTCTTAGAGTCCCTTTGAGCTTATTTTCATCACTTGTGGAGACTCGTGTGAAAGGAATGAAAAGAATATTTTTCCAAGCCACGATCTCAGATGATAATAGTACACCACATTAGATTTGCAAAACAAAAGAGCTAAAATACCATATATGGAAATCCATCATAATCCATAATGCTCAATACATTACAATACAATGACTTGAATTATTCAATAAGAAAGATGTACATATAGGAGGAGGGAAGTGCAACTACTACCTAAATCAGTGGTGAAGAACTCCCACTAACTGATACTGGTAGTTAAGTTAACTCCAAAAGACTAGTAAGATAACTCCACATAACTGAAAAACTAACTCAACACAACTAGTAAGCTAACTCCACACAACTAGTACACCTAAACAAGATAACCCAACAAGTGTAGGGCTAAAAAAAGTGTAAGAATTATCCTAATAAATAAATAAATAAAAGGATAAATAATAACCTACACTAACACCCTCCCATAAGCATAGCTTAGATGGGTGGAAAATAAGGTGAATCTCAACAACAAGGCTTAACGAGGTACCCACGTGCAATAACTTGGAAAATTGACACTACAAGGTACCCAAAACCAATAATAAGAAAGTAGAGAGAGAAAAATCCCACCGCAATATATCCCAATAATATTGGCTCCAAAGACTCATACAATCTTTGAAGAAGTTTGGTGCACATTGTGGTTTGAATCCACTTCTCGATCATAGAACTAAAAACAAATGACACTAGGCTTCACCGAATAGCTCCATGCAAGGAGACTATCAATGGAATGATGTCGAAAGTGCAAAAAAACATCAAACATAATTTGATCAACTGCTACAAATAGGTGTGCCATGATCCAAGAACAACCAAGGCAACAAAGCAAGGACACAAGATCCAAATAAATAGGAGTGCCATGATCCAAGAAAAGCCAAGGTAACAAGGAAAGGACACAAAACTCGAAGAAGCAAAGAAGATCTACACGTAATAAGGCAAGGACACAAAACCCAAAGAATCAATATCAACACCATACCCTCTCATACTACTAAATGGGTAGAGTGACACTATATATCTGTATGAGTTGCCAAAATTAACTACTCAAACACTGACAAACTAACACTTGGATTCACTAGAATAACTCCCCACGGAGAGAATGTTAATATGCCACAAAAAAGTGTCAAAAATATAGATCCAAAATATCTCAACAAACAAGAGAGATATAAATGCATACACCCATAGATACAAGAATGCAACACCCAAAATTTGAGAATGTCGGGCTCAACTGAAATTGCATCCACAAGTGATTACAACACCCTCCCAAATTTGGCACTTTATAATTGAGTGTGTGTAAACATTATAATGATAAAATTACCTTTTAAATTTGAAATATGTATTTAAAAATGTCACCAATGTGTAGATCTCAAAAAAATACACAATTTCAAAACAAAGATCACCTTAATCTGAGCTATAGATCAAAAGTTATGAGCTCTAGAAGGTTTTGCTATTAAAATAATATTTTAATGTTGATCTTTTTTTAAAAGGTACACATGACACCCAAATTTCCAAAGGGTAAAAGAGTGCATCCACATGATATAGACTTGCGACCAAAGGATAAAATCCTACGCCCAAAACCTAAATTGTCTAGAGGGTAAATCATTGCATCTAGAGGGTACACGTCAATATCCAATGGATAAAAGAATGCACCTAGAGGGTATAGATCTACATCTAGTGGATAAAAGACTGCATCTAAAATAGAAATATCCAGAGGGTAAAAGAATGCATCCAGGAAGGTACACACTTATATCCAATGGATAAAATAATGCACCCAAAGGGTACAGATATGCATCTAGTGGATAAAAGACTGCATCCAAAACTGAAATATCCAGAGGGTAAAAATGCATCCAAAAGGTACACGCTTATATCCAATGGATAAAAGAATGCACCCAGAGGGTACAGATCTACGTCCAGTGGATAAAAGACTGCGTCCAAAACTGAAATATACATAGGGTAAAAGAATGCATTTGGAAGGTACACACTTATATCCAATGAATAAAATAATGCACCTAGAGGGCACAAATCAATGTCCAATGGATAAACGACTACATCCAAAACCAAAATATCCAGAGGGTAAAATAATGCGTCTAGAAGGTACACACTTATGTCCAATGGATAAAATAATGCACTTAGATTTGATTTTCTCAAAACATGGCCGAGTTTACAAATAATTATAGGGATTTGGCACCTTCCAAATACAATGTCTCACTGTTTTGCATAACAATGCATGCTGCAGAAAATTGCTAACAAATTCCAAATACATGAAAATAATAAACCCTTTCTTGCAAAGGAAAACTTACATATAGATGTATAGATCATCTATAGCTCGATACCATAAAAGTAACAATAATAAGATTGTTCCAAGCCGCGATCTTAGATGATAATAGTACACCACATTAGATTTGCAAAATAAAAGAGCTAAAATACCATATATGGAAATCCATCATAATCCATAATGTTCAATACATTACAATACAATTACTTGAATTATTCAATAAGAAAGATGTACATATAGAAGGGAAGTGCAACTACTACCTAAATCAGTTGTGAAGAAATCCCACTAATTGAAACTCGGTAGTTAAGTTAACTCTAGAAGACTAGTAAGATAACTCCACATAATTGAGAAACTAACTCAACACAACTAGTACACCTAAGTAAGCTAACCCAACAAGTTTAGGGCTAACACAAGTGTAACAGTTATTATTTGGGAGGATGTTGTAAAAGGATAAATAATAATATCTCGGTATTAGAGCAACAGTTCCCCATAGTTGGCGGTGACCTACCCGAGTCACCTTCAACCCTATAAGGCCACATTTACATCTCCTCCCAAAGACAAGAATAATAAGAATTCCCTTACATTTTTGTGATCCTATCTTCAAGCCTGAGCTTTCTTACAGCTGCTACAGTCTTCTTAGAGTCTCTTGGAGCTTATTTGCATCACTTGTGGAGACTTTGGGAGTTTACCTTTATCTTGTATTGTTTTATGCTATAATTGTTTATGATTGATATTATTTTCCGATCACTAATGTTTTACAGTCCACCCGCCATCAAAGTTTCAGATCCAGCTTCTTCTCTCGGTCGTTTTGTTTGTAGGTTTTCCATCCAACCCATCCTCCCTCGGCCTTATTCAACACTTCCCATGTCATCGCTTTCTTCTCTTAGATCGTCTTCGACTCCGGCCCTATGTTTTCATCCATTCTACCTTCCATGTCCACATCATTCTCTCCTTCTTTCAGTTCCATCTTGTTTAGTACTTAGATATTCAATTTTTTTCTCTGTTAATCTAGCTCTTTTCTATCATTCTTCAATCAATTGTCAACTCTATCCATTCATCGTCGACCCCTATCATGCTAGTCATCCAATCCACTAAAATTATCATTTTATTGCATCCTTTTTGCCTCTTTGTCTCATACCTTTCTCTGTAGGTTTTTGTTAGTGCTTACAGGTCTCTGTCATCATCCTATTGGCATTCAAATCCTCTCCGGATCTACATTTTCCTTATTTTTCTTATCTATATACTGTCAAAGTCTCCATCAACTCCGCCTTCGCAGCCCTAGGTCAAGATCGAACCACCTGGTAAAATTGAATTTTTGTTGATTTAGATCAAATCTGCACTTTCCATCCTTTTCTACAATTTTGATTCTATTTAGCTTCATTTTTTGCATGTTATTTAGTCCTTTATCATTGATTTTATCATCTTTTATCAAATATGGGGGTTGAAATCCACATAAGGAAGTTAATGCTTCTTAGAACTGAATTCATCGAGAAACCCTCTCATCTAGCATATAATCCATTTTCCTCTTACTCATCTTTGTTGTGCAAGTTCATTTGATTTGCAATGAGGACATCTACTTTGCACCCGTCCTTTCATCACTATCTTCTTCCAAGGTACTTTAAACCCTTACATCTTTGAAGTTGCTTTATTTTCTTTAGTATCTATTTCACTAATCTGGACAAGAAAGAGAAAACTTGGTCAACATTTTGGCATGCTCGGTGGGATGACCCTTTTAGGTGAGTCTCTTTCGATTCTTTGTTCTTTCATTCATTTCCCATATTTCTTATATTTTCTACTAACATTACGGGTATAATATTTACTTTTTCTTGTTCATGTTGACATTTTAGATTGTTGGTATTTTGTGTTTCACTTGCTTCATTTAGAAGATCGATAAAAGGGAAAATAACTCTCTAAGTATTCTCCTTTTGTTTTATTTTCTCCTTTTTACATCACATTTTCCCTTCCTTGTGTGTTTGTTCTCATCAAAATTCCACATTTGGTTTTGGGCTTAAAAAGAACCTCTTGCATCCTTGCTTGTAAATCTAGTATAAGTAGGGGTTTAATTGGTTACATTTCACATTCTATCACGCACAACAGAACTTAGAAATTAATCCACACATCGATACATTCCCTACCGGGTGGAACTAATTGGGATTTCATCACCCAATAGGAAATCCACCACGGTGTTTTATCCGCATTATAAATCTTGCACAAATTCTAGCCTCGTGTACCTTTGGGTATATCGAGGACTCCCCATCCAAAACTACCCAAAAAAACTTTAGATTCCCATTTCTTAGGTACATTTGTTATGCATTTCCCTTTATATTTTTCACATATTTTTAATCAAGATAAATAAAACATTGCATACTAGACTTGTTTACCTTAATTAGCGTAGCTATTATTTTCTTGTTTTGTTTCATGCCCGTTATCACACATCGTCTAGCTAGGAAAATGTAATAGAATCTTGCATCAAGCAACCCCATCATGCCATCCGAATCAACTTTTGTTTCTTTCATTATCTCATACATGCCTATGGTTACCTCTTCCATGGTCACACAACTTATGATTTGTTAGAATTTGAGGATTGTAATAAATATGGATTTAATCAAATTACATATTATATAATGTTATAATAAATATTTAAATAAACATTACATCATAACATAAGTAAATAAATAAATACTTACAGAAATAAATAACACAAGTGATACAAAGATTTATAGTGGAAAACCCAATAGGGTAAAAACCACTTTGAAAATAACATTTTACTTCAGAGAACTTAATTTACATCTAGTAAGATCAACTCCTCCTTAAAACCCTATTTACCAAGGGTAAAGCTAAAGCACTTGATTTGCACACCTTTCATAAATTTTTTGAATATATCAAATAACGAATTAGAGTCCTTTTTATATAAGGTGATCGGTATGTCTCCCAACCCACCTTTTCAACCTAAAATGGTTGACACATATACCAGTGAGTGTATTTAATAAATATAAACATAAATTACTCACATTATTAAATACTTACCTAATGTATATTACCTAGGTCTAAATATTTAACAATAGAAAAGTATTTCATATTATTAAATATATAACATATATAATAGTGATGACCCATATTAATTAAGGGTTGGCGTACCACTTAATCATTATGTTCCAACACTCCCCCTTAATGTTAAGTGGGATAACATATGCTAATAGATTACCTGTCCGTGGTACACAACATGATTTACAATCCTTAAACCATAAAGGTTTTAGGCTAGCATATCGGGTGAAGGAATTATAACACCTTCATCATACTCAAGTTACCTTTTGGTAAAAAGGATTTAGAATCCCAAAGATCATCCCATGATCAATGGCTAAGTAAGATTTGTGAGTTTTACATATTCTCACAGGTTCTCATAAAAGGTTATTGAACCCAAGCATATAGGAGTATTTTATAACCTAATACCTCCTTAATAATATGCGTGTATCTTGGATGTTTACCAAAGAAACTCAATAGCACTAAAGAATTTATCAAGACCGCCTTTAAGATCTTTCTACACTTCTTTCTATAAAAAGAAGCCGAGGAGGTATACATGCCCGAAAGTCTTTTTACACTTGCCCGAAGGTATTTTTACAAATGCTTGAAGGTATTTTTACAAAAACCAAGTTCCATTAGGAGGTGACATTATCATGCACACTCCCCCTCAATGGAAACTTTGACAATCCAAGATTTTCACGAAAGTGACAAAACTTTGTAACACTCAGGGGATTTGTGAAGATATCAGCAACCTGCTCTTTAGTCAGCAAAAAACTTGAGATCTATCTCACCACTTAGCACCTTCTCATGGATGAAGTGTATATGTATCTCAATGTGATTTGTCCTCTGATGTTGTACTAGATTATGTGCAAGAGCTATGGTGCTTTGGTTGTTATAGAACAAAGGAAAACTACTGGATCCTTCATCTTTATCTCATCGAACAACTTCTTTAGCTATAGAGCCTCTTTGCAGATTCCATTGCACTTCTATACTCAACTTCGTTGAAGAGATAGAAATAGTTGGCTACTTTTTTGCACCAAGTAATGACACTTGCACCAAATTTAAACACAACCAAAAGTAGATTTTCTATCCAATACATCACCAGCATGATTAGAATCACAAAATCCATATAAGTTAGCATTTTCATTCTTAATATAATGAAACCCATAATTGATTGTACCTTTAATATATCTAAGAATCCTTTTGCAAGATTCCAATGATCTCTATAAGGTTCCTGCATAAACCTAGAAGTAATTCCTACTACATAGGAAATATCTAGTTTGGTGATAGTTAGATATATCAAACTACCAACTAACTTCATATATAAAGTAGGATCAAAATTTCACATGCAGGTTTAGGATCAATTTTCAGTCCAACTTCCATAGGAGTAGAAATTGGTTTACAATCAATCATGTTAATTTTTTTCAAGTACATTTGTTTTAGATCGTGCTTGAGAAACAACAATAGAATGTTTATCTTGAAATACAACCATGCCAAGAAAATGATGTAAGAGACCTAAATCAGTCATTTCAAAGTATTGTTTCAATTTTTCTTTAATTCTATAAATTAAAGTAGGATTATCACTAGTCATAAGAAAATCATCAACATATATACAAAAATGATAATATGTGATCCTTCTTGCTTAATGAATAGATCATTTTCAGAAGAACAATTAACAAATCCTAACTATTTAAAGAAATAATTAATTTTCACATACCAAGCTCTAGGAGCTTGCTTTAAACCATACAAGGATTTTTTCAATTTACAAACATAGTTTTCTTTACTAGTTTCTTCAAATCCTTTAGGTTGAGACATGTAAAGTTCTTATTTTAAATCACCATTCAAAAAGGTATTTTTCACATCCATTTGGTGGATTTCCCACCCAAATTGAGTGGTAATTGTAAATAAGGTCCTAACAGTACTCATTTTAGCTACAGGGGCAAATGTCTCAATATAATCAATACATGGTTTCTGAGTGAAACCTCTAGCAACAAGTCTAACTTTGTGTTTGTCAATACTACCATCTACATTATATTTTACTTTGTATAACCACCTAGACCCTATGATACTTCTTTTCTCTGGAGGTGGAACTAACTCCCAAGTTTGATTTTGAATTAGGGAATTATATTCAACTTGCATTGCATTGATCCACTTCTCATCCTGAGAAGCTTCTTCAAAAATGCGTGGCGAGGTTCGACAAGGTCATTAATGCATGGTATGTATGATGGCTTCTATTCATTTTCCTAATATCAATAGGATTATAACTTTTAACGTAAACCTGAGCCCATTTTGGTTTCTTAACTAGGGAGTTATGAGATTCAGAAGGATCTATAGTATCAACACAAGAAACATCATCATGACCATTTAGTATATTCTCATTATCAGAATCATAACTATCATTAGAAATATTGACAGAGTTAGGAACATCTTTATCATTATTAGATGAACAAAATTATTTTTCCAAAACCACCACATTGTGGTTTTTAGTTACTTCCCTTTTATAGGGTCGTAAATCCTTAGACCTGTAGTGTTAATACCATATCCAATGAAAACACAAGAGAAATAAGTCATGTCAAGATTCTTTCTTTTCTTTTTAGGAATGTATAAAGAAGTGGGACTACCAAAAAAATTTAGATGAGAAATATCATGTTTTTGATTTGACCATTTTTCTAAAGGAGTTGAAAGATGAATAGCTTTGGTGGGAACCCTATTTAGAATGTAGACTATTGTGTTCATTGCTTTTGCCCATAGAAATTTGGGAAGACTAGCAGAATGAAGCATAGTGTGAGCCATATCTAAAATAGTCCTATTCTTATGTTCTGCAACACCATTAGATTGGGGAGAATGAGGAGAAGTTAATTCCCTTTTAATACCACAATCAATACAAAATTTTCAAATGCTTTGCTAACATATTCACCCCCATTATCTGTTCTAAGTCTCTTAATTTTATAATTTGAAGAGTTTTCAACAGATGCTTTAAATTCCTTAAATTTCCCAAGTACATCAGATTTATTTTTAAGAAAATATGACCAAATCATCCTAGTGAAATCATAAATGAAAGTCACAACATATAAAGAACCATTTAATGAAGCTACTTCAAGAGGTCCTCTAACATCACTATGAATAAGTTCTAGTGGGGAAGAGGAACTCTCTTCAAGATGTGAGTGAAAGGGTTTAACACTTTGTTTTGAGCGTAAACACCCTTCACACGCCTCATGAGAAGAATACAACACTTTGGAAAACCTTTCACAATATTATATCTAACCATTTTATATAAAATTTTATAGTTAACATGTCCTAATATTTCATTCCATAGTTTTGAATCATTCAAACTTTAAGAAACAAAACAGAATGCAAAATAGAAATCATAAAAAATATACAAACCATTTCTTTGAATTCCTTCAGCTATTATATTATCATTACTATCCTTGATATACCAAGTATCTTTCAAAATTTGAATATCCAAACCATCATGAATTAATTGAGAACATGATAAAAGGTTATTTTTGAGCTTAGGAACAAATAAAGCATTATTCAACACACCATTAGCAAATTTTACTTTTCCTTTATCTATTGCTTTTAAAGATGAGTTATCACCAAGATACACACGTTCATTTATTTTCACAACATCAAATAAAGAATTTGAAATACCAGTCATATGATTTGATGCACCTGAATCTAAAATCCATTCAAAATTAGAGGAAGAATACAACGCAACATATAATGCAACAATTTTAGGAATATCATTAGAGCTATCCTTTTCCTTAAATTGTATTTAGAAGAAACAATTTGTTTTTTAATTTTTATGGATAGGTTTCTTAGTTTTGAAATCTTCCTTTTTATGTCCAAATTTACCACATTTGTGACATTTACCACTAAAGCTAACACACAATTGATCAGAAGAAAAACTTTTCTTATCAACAAAAGAAGATTTAGATCTAAATTTTTGATCTGAGAAGGGCTTACAAGGTTTTAACTTTGAATTCTGAGCAAGAAGTTCCTAAGAGGCATTCTCTTTAGATTCAAATTTCATCATCACTTTCTCTTCCTATATCAGAAGTGAACTCAAGGTATTTAAATCAGTAGATAATTTTCGTTCTGATATTTAGAGTTCAAGATAGAAATAAAATTCCTAATTCTTTCATGTATATTTAACTGAATAATAAATTAGATTATTTTTTCACCAATTAAATGACAATTGTATCCATTTAATTGTGCTTTAATATTTTTAATTTTGGCTAAGAAATTAACTAATTTTTCATCTCCTTTCATAGGAGTTGTAAGCAATTCTAAAACTAATTTAATAATTTTAGATAAACACATACCTTCATGCATATATTCTAGTTTTGTCCATACCTCTTTTAGATGTTTGATATTACCAATGTGTAGAAGATACTTATCGTTCACATTGTATAAAATCATAGAAAGAGCCTCCCCGCATTCATTGTGAGAATGCATTCATGTTATCTACAGTTGTTTGATGACTAGTGGGAGCAACCTCAGATCCAGAAATAATTGTCCAAAGTTTTCTCGCCATAAGTTCTAATTTGAACCTGATCTTCCAAATGTTGTAGTTGGTTTCATTCAGGATCTGGGTTTTGTCAAGATAGAAATAGCTAGACATCATTGTTTTCTTGAACCTATAAAACACACCCCATTATAATATACAATGTACCACAGAGTTAGATACATATTTATAAAAAAGTAACACTTTTAATAGAAATAGATCTAAATTTTATAGATCTACATAAAATATTTAATCATAACTAATTTTTTCATTACAATGCATATTAATTAACCTCCCATGATCAAAATAATAACCCGCAATATAAAGGGCTTTGCATTATACCCCAGACTTATATATAAAAAAATTCTAACCATATATAAGTGAAGAATAAACCCTTAAGAATGCAAAACAACTTCAAATTTCTGGAAAAAAATAATGTAGACAAATATCTGGCCATCTTAAATTTGACGTCTAAATGACCATCATATTGCCTTATGTTTGGTCTGTCGTGACGGTCATTTGACTGTCAAATTTAATGGAGTCAAAACTTGTGTATTTCCAAAATTTCTTCTTCTATATAATATTAGGGAGGTTATATTTTAATACATTATATTAACCTATTATAATTTATAATGTAAAAATATATTCACTTTAAAAAAGAGGTATATAGTTTATATAATGTAAATAAAAAACAACATATAGTCTATAAAAAATTATAAACTATAGTATATATACTTTTTTAAAAAAATTAAAAAATAAACACATATAACCCTTATTATCGGGCCCCCTCATGAATTTTTTTAAAAAAAAAAACATTTACTAGGCCATGTAATTTTAAATTCTACATAAACCTTAGAATTTACAGAGGAGACAACATTTTTCACACTTCCAATGGAAAAAATTCAAATCCTATTTTGATGGAGCTTTGTCTCCTCCTTAATTTACCATTGAAAAAATTCAACCTGCACATATTAAAACTATAGAAAAAAATATTTCAAATATTTTACCCTTACCTCTACACAAGTTTTCACGGAAGGTAAGAAGTTTCCAAATTTTCCACCTGTGAATTCACCTTGATTCTTCACAAAGAAAAAAATTTAGGTTGCACAATGGAAAGAAGGGGCCGGTTATTTTAAATACCCTTCCGGGTTGGTTAAAAAAACTCCGTACAAATTAAATAAATAAAATACAAAACATTTGATCTTAATTTATTTAATTTACCCTTCTGGGTTGGTTGAAAAAACCCGTACAAATTAAATAAATAAAATACAAAACATTTGATCTTAATTTATTTAATTTACCTTGCTTTGTTACCATGTTAGAATTTGAGGATTCTAATAAATACAGATTTAATCAAATTACATATTATATAATGTTACAATAAATATTACATCATAACATAAGTAAATAAAGAAATACTTACAGAAAATAAATAACACAGGTGACACAATATTTATAGTGGAAAACCCCAATAGGGTAAAAACCACTTTGAAAATAACCTTTTACTTCAGAGAACTTATTTTACATCCAATAAGATCACCTCCTCCTTAAAACCCTATTTACTAAGGGTAAAACTAAATCACTTGATTTGCACACCTTTGATATATTTCCCGAATATATCAAATGAGAACCTAGAATCCTTCTTATATAAGGTGATCGGATATGTCTCCCAAACCACATTTTAAACCTAAAATGGTTGACACATATACCTAGGTGAGTGTATTTAATAAATATAAACATAAATGATTCACATTATTAAATACTTACCTAATGTATATTACCTAGGTATAAATATTTAATAATAGAAAAGTATTTTATATTATTAAATATTTAACATATATAATAGTGATGGACCCATATTAATTAAGGTTTGGCAGACCACTTAATCATTATGTTCCAACATGATCATCAATATGTCTTACCAAGAGTCTCTTGGTCAAACTCCCACTCATAATGAGACTAATCCTTTCTTATCTCATCATTCCATCCCATATAGGATGACCACTCTTCCATTTGTTGCATCGGTTGAAGCTTCTACAGAACTCCCATTATTCCTCGTGGAAGTGTGGATTTCAAGAGCTTCTTGATGCTAATCCCATAGCCCTCCATGAATACCTTCTTAGGAAGTCAACACATCGCCTCGCGTTGACAGACACCTCTCCAAAAATTTATGGCTATCATTCCAACCCCGAAACAACCCAAGTTCTTTCTTCACAACTTGTGGTGTTTTTCCCTTGAGCCATGAATGAGCTCACTATGTCCCAACATGAGCTTGATCCATCCTATTCTACCAATCCTCCACCTCATCAAACCACTCAATTGATCACACCCATCCCTCCTAATCTACCTCCCATTAACATAACTACTACAACCTCCATTCCTATTATTTATTTTTTCTATTATCACCACTAGTATCCCCATTTAATCCTTCCAACAATCTCAAGTATTTCCCATCATATCCAAATATCATAGTCAATCTTTACCCATCACATCCCATATTCATGTAAATGTCATCACTTCTCAACCTCCTCTTATGGGTGCTTCTCATTACATATTGTATAATCCACCTCATCAACAATTTCAAACTTTAAATACTCATATCCCCACTCACCATATGCCTCAACAACCAACCCAATCTCAACAATGACACTACATCCCCATTTCCCAACATAAACTATTACAAAAAGCCATCCAATATCAACCCATTACATATACTCATCCTCATCAAGCAATTCCTCAAACACCCACTCATCCAAAATCTTATCAACCACCTTATCAAATCACTTCCCATGTCAAACAATCACAATCACATCCAACCACTTCAAATGACCCCATGCATGCCTTGATGAATAGGTTGGCTTGTCTTGAGGAGATACCTTAGGACCTAAGGTCACATTCTCTTAAGAATAAATTTGTAACAAACCCATCCATCTATTTGTCCCAATCAAACTTTATCCTCCTCATTAGGAGCTTCCCAAATTCACCAAGTTTAACAGTAAGGAAGATCCCCAACAACACCTTTGTGTGTTTAGGCATGTGTGTTATCTCATTACCCATGACCAAAAACTCATGCTTCACACTTTCCCTATGTCCTTGGTCAGTCCTGCATTAGATTGGTATAATGGAATCCCCAAAACTCATTGTTCTCATTTACCCAACTTACGCAGCTCTTCCTAGAACACTTCTCAATTAACATTATGCACAATATCATCATCACAGACTTATACGCCATTTGACAATTTGATGATGATTCTATCACATAATTTGTCGCATGATGGTGTGGAATCATAAACCAATTATCATTTTCCCTTCCATAGACAAATATCATTGAATTATTTTCACACTCTTGTGCAAAGAATATCTCATCCACCTTACAAATCCAATCATTTCAAACATTTGAAGAAGCCTTCACTATGGCTCATAAACTTGAGACTTGTACCCTTAAGAAAGGCCAACTTAAACTTAAATCAAACAAGCCAAAAATTATTTTACTAAGCCATCTACACACAATGACAAATCCAAGAGTGTGGCCAATGCCATGGTGGTTAAATATTCTTCCGCACCCACTACTAGTACATGGCCCCAACAAAGATATCCTAGACCATAAAATAACTACACCCCTCTTGGAGAGTCATATAGTTTAATATTCTATAAATTGGTTGTGGTCCATCTCATCATGTTTCCCCTCATCCAGCCATTAGATGAATCATGCCCCAATCCTAAATGGTATCATAAGGACCACTATTGTAAATACCACCAAGTTCGTGGACATGATATAGAAAGGTGTTGAAATTTCAAGGATCTTGTCTAAAATATCATCGAACAAGGTTACCTTCAAGTGGATAACCCCAATGCACCTCCAAATCAACCACTTGATGTTTTTAAACAACCATTTCCTAATCATGTGCCAAAAAATCAAACCACTCCTCCTACATCTCAACCACCCAATGCTCACACCATTAGCACCATTAACACTACCAACACCATTGATCAAGATATTACCCCATCAAAAACTCCACCTACTTCACCAACTATTACATCCACTTCCTCTTTGGAAATTGTCCCTATATCTACAATTCCACCAACACTTATCCCCATCTCTACACCAATAATATCCATATCTACATCCACCATTGATCCTACACCTACATCTACTCCACCACTTGTCATATCAACTTCATCAGCTTTTACCACTCCCTCATCTACATCTATTCCACCCCCACTTATTATACTGGACTCCATATTTAGCACCTATCCCTATCCCCCTTTCTTCACTTTTATCTTCACCAACCACATCGACTATTGTGACCAAATCTACACCATATTCTCCTCCCACATCATTTGAATATTTTTTCAAAGCAATAAAACTAACAATAACTTCAAATGATGTCCCTATTTCATCCACAAAATTAGAAATCCCCGCATCAATCCAATCTTCACCTTATTTATATCTCATCAAACACAAATCTTAGACAATCTAATTGAGATCATTTTCATTCCTCCCAAGGGTACTTCTTCACAAGAAAAATCTAAGACCCTTGGCACGTTTCCTCAAAGGTCTCTTTCACATCCCCATAAAAATATAGACATTCCTCCACCTAAGATCAAACAATCCAATGCCACATCATCTATCTTAGGACCACATCCATCTCTTCTAGGGTCAGCCCCTTCATCCAAAACATCACAATCAATCAATCAACCCAAACCAAAATCATCCAACACTTCTTCTAGAACACCAACCATCACTAAACCTAAATCCAAGACATCAAAACCTCAAAATATTAGGACTCAACCTTTAACATCCAAGTCATCCCACACATCCACATCTCAAACATCCACCTCTTCTTCTAAATCCAAAACTCCTCATAAAGATAAGATACCTCCTAATACTTTGGTTGAATCATATGTGGAGGTCCTTTAACACTTGCTTCAAATTTCGCCATCACACTTCCTCCTATCAAGGCCTTTGATCCACATAGTAAGAAGCCATCATGGTTTGACTCCAACCTCATTTGTGCTTATCACCACACCCCTAGACATGACACGGAACATTGTAAAAATCCAAACCATTTTCCACAATATTATTGAGGAAGATGACCTTATTCTTGAAGAAAATCAATCCCCTCCTTCCACCTCCTCATCCATGACCACTTAGATGTCTATATCATCAAATTCATCCACGAAAATCCATAAGTACCCTCACTCATCATATAATTTTTTGGCCATCCCACCACCAAGTGATGATTCCTCTAAGGATGGTCCCCCTTATTCATCAATGTTGTTCAGATATCCACTCGATCTGGCCCACATGATTCTAAACCAACAGCCCAATCAAAATCAAGGAATTTTGTTGCCATCCCTCCTCCTAAGGATTTTACCTCATCCACACCTTCATCAAAACCCAAGGTTGTCATCACCATTCCTTCTAGCGATCCCACTTCATCTCCATCATCATCATCAAAACCTAAATTTTCTATCTTAGTTGCCCCTTAGCCAATTGAACAAAGCATTGTCAAACAACTTCATCAAGCCCCTGATTAAGACATCACTTTATGAGCTTATACAAATCTCTCCAGACCATAGATAGGATCTCACTGAAGCCTTGAAACATATCCCAACATACAGTGATGAGACTTAGTTGTTTGCATCTCTTATAGGGGCACTTGTGGCCTCTACCACCATCTCATTTGATGACACTGAGATTCTATATATCACACCGAAGGAACATGACCTTACCATTTTCATCACTATTAGAATCAATGATATATTCATTCAGAGATCCATGATTGATAATGGGGAAAATATCAACATCATCCCATCGCATACCTTCAATCATCTTGAAATTCCTAAATCCACTTTTGCCCAAACACCTGCAGTCTTCTGTGCATTCAATGATGCTATAACTCCCACCTTGGGAATTATTTTCCTTCATATATGTGTTGGTGAGAAGCTCCTCCATGAAGTCTTACATATCATAGAGAGACATTTTAAATACAATGTTCTTCTTGAATGACCTTGGATTCGTGTCATGCGATGTGTCCCCTCCACACTTCATTGTTGCATCAAATATGAGCATGAGGGAAATATTTTGATGCTTCCCGGTGATGCTCCTCCCTTCCAAGAATGCAACATGACCTATCAACCCAAAGATGTCCTCATTCCCAAGAACAACCCATCTCAACCATCCACTAGCTCATCCATCCCTTCATCTAAGCTTCCCAATGATGATTCCCTAGACAAATTCATGGACAAAATTATGTTGGGGGAGTATCATCTTCTCATGCTTAACACACTCCCTACACCTCATCACCTTGGTAGACCCGAAAAGGATCTAATGTATCAACCCAATGTTGGGGACAGCTTTTCCTTTCGGCCCACCTCATCTTTGCACATATCTCATCTATGGTGGTGTCAATTCTACTTCTTCTCACATCATTGACCAACCCTGTGCCAGACCTTATACCAGTGGTTATGGATTCCTCGAAAATCCCTCTTTCACCCACACCTATCTTTAGCCTTGCACATGGAAGGGATTTAGCATGGGACATTATGAGCATGGCATGCATGACCTTATAATTGACCAATGTCGCAAACCTCACAAAATCTCACTCGCCTATCGAGAGTAGCCTACCGATCCAATCCCACCATCTAAGATGATCATGGACATGCCTTATTCACCTTCCCATCCCATGTGGCCATAGATACAAATGAAACCATGTCTATCACTTTTGGATTTTTTATTCTCCACCATCACCTGGGAACTGATCATTTATCACTGTGAAAATCGGATTAGGTCCCTTCCCCTTCGCCATCCGGAGATGATAGAAGAGGAATCCTTAACCATCAACATTATTCATTATGTCGATGATGATGTCATCCTTTCCCACATGGGGGTAGAAGAGTATTATATTCATAATACCTTTCCATCCGACACATGCACTCTTCTTAACAAAACCACCATCGACATCAATATTGGAACTCCTTGGGAGCCTCACATCCTCAAAGTAGCTCAATGTCTTGATCCATAGGAGCTTGATTATTTCACCACATTCCTTTCTCATTATAACCAAGAATTCACATAGTCATACTATGAAATTCTAGGTCTCTACCATTCTATCGTCGTCCACAACATCATCACTTTTCCTAACACCAAGCCAATGAAACAGAAGATCCATTGTATGCACCCTCAAGTTTCTCTTCTTGTCAAAGAGGAGTTGCAACGTCTTCTTTCTACTAACTTCATCATCCCCATTGAATTTATCTAATGTGTTTCTAACATCATCCTAGTCATAAAATTGTGTGGAAAGATTTGCATATGCACGGACTTTCGAGATTTGAACCTTGTTTTCCCTAAAGATGACTTCCCCTTCGAACATCGATCAACTTATGGATCTCACCACAGGTCATGAGATGCTTTCTCTTATGGATGGTTTCTCTAGTTATAATCAGATTATCATCACTAGAAGACCAACATAAGACATCCTTCATCACTCTTTGGGGGACCTTTTGTTATTGCATCATGTCCTTTGGTCCGAAATTTTTTGGAGCCACTTATCAATGGGCCATGACTTACATCTTTCATGATCTCATCCATAAGACTATAGAGGAATATGTTGATGATATTTTGGGTAAATATAAACATCGACATGATCATCTTATTGTTCTTGAGGTAATTTTAAAACTCCTTATTTGTGTCTTTCTTCATCTCAATCTAGCCAAATGTGTGTTTATAGTGCTAACTAGAAAGCTCCTTGGCTTTATTATATCCATCAGGGGCATCAAAGTTTACCCCACCAAAATCAAATCCATCATTGAGATTCCTCCTCCTTCCAATATTAAGAAACTTTGTAGTCTCCAAGGCCAACCTCAATCAGTCCATCATTTCATATCGCAACTTTGGGATCATTTCCAACCCTTTCACCATCTTCTTTATAACTATGTAAACTTAAACTAGGACCATAAATGTCATAAATATTTTGATGATCTTAAGCACCATTTCTTGTCCCCGACACAAGGGGGATCCATTTTATCTACATGTCTCTTCCACTAACCATGCTCTAGGGGATATGTTAGCACATTGTGATTATAGAGGTTGTGAGCAAGTCATTTATTACATTAGTCGCACCCTCCATGACTCGATACCTGCTACACTGAAGCTAAAAATTTTGTTGCACTCTTTTATTTTCCACTTCTAATATTTGACAATATCTCTTCAATCACAAAACTCATGTCTTCGCTAGCTTTCACCTTCTCAAAATAATGCACTCTAAGCCATATCACAATGATCACAAGATTTGATAGCTCTTGCTTATGACTAAATTTGACCTTGAGTTTATTTCTCAAAAGTATATCAAGGGACAAGATATCGTAGACCAATTATTTGAAGCCCCTCTTCCTAGTACACATATTCCTCGTGAGAAATTTCTAGATGAATCCATCAATCACTTCCACCATGATGCCAACACCTCCCCTCACGACACTATAACCCTCTTCTTCGATGATTCTAAGTGTTAGCAAGGGGGAGGTGTTTTCATCATTATCATTCCTACTGGGGATGCTCCTATTCCCCTCATAAACAAACTCAACTATGAGTGAAAAAATAATATGGTAGAGTATGAGGACCTTATCTTAGGTCTTGAAACAACTACCTTTCTAGGTGTTTAGATTCTTGATATTTATGGGGATTATGAGCTTATCATCAAACAATTTATAGAAGAGTATCAATGTAAAAATGATACCCTCTAGAAATACAGACATATCATCCTTATCCTCCTTGACGCCTTATATTTTTACAATATCCAAGTCATTCCTTGATCATCCAATCATTTTTCTGATACGATGACATCTCTTGCAGCTCTCATCCTATGGAAAATAGAGGAATCCATGACTTACCTTGCGTTAATTTTGTCGTAGTCTAGTTTGTCATATCTTTGGTATTCCTAAAATTTTTAGTATCCATCCAAATATATCATTCCTTCAATTATATCTAAGAATGGAAGGATGTCTACTCTTCACAGTGTTAACCACTATGTCATTCTTTATGGTATCCTTCATAAGAGTGGATTTAATGGTATTCTCCTTTGATGCCTTAAATCTAATGATTCATATTGTGTTATCCAAGAATTCCATGACGGTATTTGTGATGGACACTTTAGTGGCTTAGTTATCGCTAAGATCATTCTTTATCTTGGTTATTATTGTCATTCTCTCAATCATGGTTATCATGCGAGTATGTAATGAAATGTATTAAATGTCAACAAAATTCTAATCTTATTTGCATTCCTAGTCAAACCTTGCATCCATCTCGGGATCTTTGGCCCTTCTCGTAGTGGGGCCTTGATCTCATTGGTACTATCGATCTTTGATCCTCACATCAAAATCACTCGATCAACATTGCAGTTGAATATTTCACAAGGTGGGTGGAAGCAATTCCACCCACCTCAAACAAATCTAGTCCAGCTATTAACTTTATCTATCATCATATCATATGATGCTTCAAACTGATTCCTCACAAAATCATCATGGATAACGGAAAGTCCTTTAAAAAAATATCTCAAGAAGTTTTGTGACTCATTCGATATTAAACTTAACTTCTCTTATCCATACTATCCTCAAGCTAATAGCAAAGCCTAAGCAACTAATAAAACTCTTTGTAACATTCTTGCCAAGACTATTGATCAATCAAGTTGTAATTGGCATCTTCATCTCCCTTTTTCTCTTTAGGCTTATCAAACTAGCATTCATACTTCCATGGGTGTTACGTGATTTTCTCTTGTTTACGAATATGAATTCATCCTTCCCCTTGAAGTTCAAATTCCATCCTTGTGCGTATCTCTACGAGACTTCATTTTGATGAAGATTATTTCCAAGAGCATCTAACACAGCTCAATTTGTTAGAAGAATGTTTCTTGTCACTCTTCAATATCATCATGTTTATCGAGATCGCATCAAGCATGTTTACAAAAATCACTGCAGAGAATGTGAATTTAATGTTGGTGACCTTGTCCTTAAATAAAATCATAACATTACTACTCTAGCGAGGATCCAACATGGAAATTTTTCCCAAAACTGGATTGGACGATACATTATCACGCATAAGTATGGGTCATGAGACTATCGTTTGGCCTCCCTTGATGGTAAACTAGAAGTGGATCCACTTAACACATTGTACTTGTGACCATTATATTGTTAACATACATACCAAAGTGAGCACTTAGTCAAACCTTTAGATCATTCCCCCATCATTGGCATTTTCCATATATCATTATAATGGTTTGGAATTATGTGGTCTACTCTCACTTTCCTATGCATGACCTTAAATATGGGCATCGTGGCTCTATTCATATAATTTTCCTTATGGATAGGTTCTCCTTCTTGGTGAGAACTCCATGATCATTACATTCATCACCCTCTTGTTTACCTCTTGGAACCACACTAAGGGTCTTAAAGGTGTCACTTGTACATCCATTATCCCCTCCTAAGTGGTATACCTAGCTATTCCTATCTCTTCCCCATGTAAAGTCAAAATTCATGCATGCTCTTATCAAAAATTCAAGTTATCCAAAAATACCGCTCCCTCGAAGGACAGTTGTTCATGTAAAAAAAAAAAAATCAAATAAATAGACCGATCCCTTAAAGGATGGATATCATGTATATCATTCATGCCATCAAAATTATAAATGTGTAAACTAGACCATACCCATGAAGGATGGATACTCTCTTATATCATGGCATCAAAGGCTTCGTGCATTGATCAACCTTCTATCTTACTAACATCCTAAGAAAGCTTCACGCATTGATCAACTTTCTCATAGAAAACTTCCTGCATTGATCAATTTTCTTTCCCCTACCCATAGCTATGGCATAGACCTAGGGAACATCACTTATGGAGAACCCTCTTCCCACGTACAAGTTATATCACAAACCCCTTTGTTATGTCGATATTATTTTTATGATTTCATTCCATATTTATTTCATGATCTTTGATATACCGAATTATTGTTAGTTATGTGTTAACACATGTTTTTGGTCACATGTGCATTACATTACTTAGATACCCCTTTTTACCTCCAATATAATCAGATGCATCATTTCCTTGTGTGTTCCTTGATGTGATGTAGCATCGTTCATACCCTTTGGTAATCGTACGTACCCAAAATTATAGGGTACTGCATCCGTAACAAGGTAACACGTGCCCCAACGATGATACAGTCTCCTAAAGAACGTGTTCGGGATCCGTAAAATCTCTCCAAGTGTGTGTTAACATCCCGCATGCCCCGCTTAGCCCCGCATGCTTTTTTTTCCCTTTTCCCCTCTTTTCTTGGCCTTTTTCACTTCAATGACAAAACCGCGCCTCGCATGGGTGGGTGGCGGCGGTCTCATGACCGCCGCCCTGAACAGGGCGGCGGTCTTGTAACCGCTGCCCTGCTCAAGGCGGCGGTCCTTTACGCATTTTCTAGAAAGCTCTTTTAACACAACTCACATAAAAATCAATGATTCACCAGATTTTTTTCACCGCCATAAGCTTGCATTAATGATTCTGGTTCCCTAGAATAGTGTTTTGCCATTGTTTATAGTTTAAGAGTTCTATTTGGTTTTTACCTTGGGTAAATGCAAATGCTATAAATAGTTGGCTTGTGCTCAAGCAAATGGCCCCTCAAATTTGCCTCTAAATTTCTCATTGCAATAGATTAGTCTTTCATTTTACTTAGAATTCTTAGTTTCTTTCATTGCATGCTTAGTTAGCATTGTTTTACTGTTAGGAAGCCACATATCCATCTTGTGCAAGTGTTGTTGACATTTCATCCAATCCATTGGAGTAGAATAGTTTGTTTTCAATAGGAAGCCATTAAAGTTACAGGTTTTGTTCTTCAAATAGGATAGTTTCAGGTTCTGGATGTTTTATGTTACATGACTCGCAATAAATCTCGCTAGGAATTGCATAAGCCAAGCTCTGTACTCTTGCACTATCTCTCTCCTACTCGCATTGTATTCAGTCTGTATCCTAAAGCTGCCTTTGTCCCAATATCTACTTCTATTGATGCTAGCATTACACGCTTTTACGGATCCACGTGAACATGAAGGAATGAGGAGATCACACCGAGGGACATAGCCACACACACCATCGGATTCACCATGCTCAGTAGAATCTAGGTTCTAGATTTCAAAGTTCTAATTAGAAGCATATCAAATAAAGTAGCCAATCACTTTATTTCAGTCAATTCTACTTTCGATATTGCGGGAAGTGTGGGGATTGATAGTTTCTGAGAAACTATGATTCATTCCTCACTTCTGAGGTAGGATCGAGGGTCTTGCAAATAGACTAGATCAATTATTTCGTTATTTAGAATAGGTTCACAGGTGCATAGACAAATAACTATACTCGGTTATTTTGTTTGTTTTAATTTGTTATTTTAGCCGTCAATTCTAGATATACTAGATAGTTGTTCTTTAAATTCTGCTTAGTAGATAGATGTATTAGATTTAGGAATATAAATAAACGTATCTTTCACAATTAGTGACTCTTTCATTAGTTAGATTTACATTGTTGCTTTTGTATGACATTCACGGGACCTAGAGAGCTCAGAGAATACGTATTCAAGCCAATCGTTCCCCAACCCATTCTCATCACAGTAATAACTGATATAGATCGAAATCTCAGGATCCAAGTCTTCCAAACAACGGTAAACGTACAACAAATTGATTCCCAGTTAAGCGGGTTAAACATAGAAGACGACCAAGCACACACATTTTGGTCAAGTCAACCAAACTACAGATTACCCTAGATTCATATCCACATGACTATAGAAGGGTTTGAAAGAGAGAAGACCTTTGGTTGTGATCCTTTGGTCCCACATCTAGACGCAGGAGACACTCTCACAGATATAGATACCAGCTTAAGAATTCAAGTTGCACGAACACCTGTAAGATTCTCTGAGAAGATCACACAGTTATTAATTCTGAATATAGAAGCTGAGAAAGCATACAATTACTGGATACTAGGGATTAGGGACTAATTCCATACATGACCATAGCAGGTCGCAACAACCACGAATCTACGGTTGTGACCCACAAATCCCACAACCCAACGAGTCCATAGGTGAATCAGACATAGATGCTGGCCTACATACACTAGTATTCATATCTACTCCACTTCCACCTATCATCATCGAATAGTTATCCTTATTAGATGTAGTAGCTAACGAAGCTAGGGAATTCTGGACTAGGCTAGAGAATCACCCATAGAGTCAATTATATTTACCATCCACCCTATGACCTTATCTGGAGATATACACGAAACTATCCCAGGACATTTTCCACATATTCCACAACCCATAGACTCGAATCATGCTAGAGCTCGATATTGATTGGAGCCTTCGAGCAGTCATCCTTGCTGATCGATCTATCACGCCAGTTCAAGTTAGGAGGGCCTTCTTTGCCTTAGATTCACAATTTCCACTAGTGCGTGTAGAAGACATTAGATTGCCTAACTAGTTTTTTTGCATCCCACACATATTCCATCCCCACCAGTTGTCTCGGCATGACCTCGGGAGGTCGGGTGTGAGGAAGAGTTACTTGTAGATTCCCAAGCTCGCTTGTCACTTTTCCATCGTACAAAATTGGTGAACCCGACGTGAACGAAATAGTTCTCCCTCATTTATTTTCACTTCTTTCATCCACTTTCCCTCCTTCCCATTATTCTACGGGTATTCATATACCCCTCGAATATGTCGGGATTTGATGCATACAGAAGACCCCTCTTGGGTCTTGAGGCATACTACGCCTAACAGAATCGACAATCATCACCCTCGCTCTTAGTATGGGGTGATAACTACTCAACTAACCAGTTGTCAACACAAACTCCAAGGATCAGATATACCTCATGCCTCCGAATAGATGATTTGGATCAGTTCGCTCAAACATAGAAAACATATCCTTGGGCTCGAACAATATGACGCTCTCAAGAGAATCAAGTTCGTCTCCTCAGGTACTACTTAGACCACAAATTAGTAGACAATCAGACTCATACCGGGTTTAGATGATGAACATTCAAGTATGTTATGCCGAGGAATGAACAACGTTCTCGAATTATGTACCCACCTATCGGAGGTTTACAAACACAACCCAAGGTCTTTTTCAAGGAAATACCTCTATGCCACTACATATAGAAAATACCCTCGGAGAAACTTGGCATGCCAAAGCAATCAATTCATATCAGGATATCACATGCCTATACAACAAATTCTGCCAAGGAAAAATACCGTGACTTCACTAAATGAATTCATTTCAACGTTACTTAGAAAAAGTGAGGGGGTTAGAACTTGCCCAAGCAAGTCAAAATTCTCAATTCATACAAAAGAAGTTACAATCCTCCACACCATCCTAGCCAAGTAGACCTCCTCACAGGAATAGGCATGTTAGGCATGACTCCTCAGTATTCACAACAAACCCCAACAAGAGCCGCCATTCCTAACACCATTCCGATACCTCCCGGTCTAGTACAAAATAATCCATTCCTGGACAATACCCCTTCATACTTAAACATGTACTCCAAATCACCGCAAGGGGATATGTTCTCCTCTCCTAGCATGGTTCCTCAAACACAGGGGTTTCCTTACGCCCCCGCTAACATGTACGCTACACCATATCAACAACCCATTCCCCCTCCACTCCCTCAACAAGCACCATCAATGGTCGAAACCTATGCGATAGGGACTTACTCAGAATATTTGAAAGAACCCTTAGATTTCACCATACGAAGCGTAATGCTTCCAAGGCCTCTTCTTGATTTTCCCAAATACAAAGGTGAGGGAGATCCGAATGCACATATCAAGGCTTACGCTACAGCCATTCGAGAACTACTCCCATGGGATGGGGTTGTTGCCAAAATATTTCCCAAAACCTTGGAAGGTATCACTCTCGATTGGTATTATAGAATACCTGAGGCTTCCATCCATTCATTCAAGCAACTCATGTCAGAGTTCATCAAGGCCTTTGACATGAACAAATTATTAAGGACAGGAATCAGGGAATTCTTACACATTAAGCAAGAACACAATGAATCTGTCACCCATTTCATCCAAAGGTGGCATACAGTTCTTTATTCTTGGCAAGTGCTCCAAACATGGATCAGATGGAACTATGTGATTTATTCCTTCATTCTCTTAGCAGAGAAGTGAAGGAAGAAGTCCAGAAGTTCCCACTAAGAACTTACGATGAAGTACTTGAGAGCGCTCTCCGAATAGATCAAGCGGCAATTGATAGTGGTCGCAAAACATATGGACCAAACGGGAGGTTAATCACCTCCAACCAGAACACTACAACTTATCCTACTACCACGAATGTCAATCAAGGACCTAAAATCCTTAATAAAAATCGTGGCGTAACAACAGATGGAGTAACTAACCAGCCTAAGAAGGTAAATGTTGTCAATACTCCATCACAAATAAACAACCAACGAAACAACAACTTTACCCCGACAATCAATGCAGTGGATTTTAATCATCCACAAACAACAACAATGACAACGATGGTGAAACCTTATACAGGGTTCAAGCCAAAGCTCAACTGGTTATCAAAATCAAAATCAAAATCAAAAACAACAAATGCAAAACTTTAATAGGCAACGGTTTGGTCAAAGTTTTGGGCCACAATATGCACCAAACCAACAAACTAGGAATTACAATCCTAATTCGTATTGTGGTTTCCACAAAATTCAGGGCCATGACACTAGAACATGCCGTGACTACAATAAATTCATGCAACACTTGCCAGAAGAACAAAGACAACTTTTCATAGATATGTTTTTGACAGATCCTATGTCACCAGCATCAAATACTTTTACAGGGGTGGTTTCCCCTCAAAATGCACCCCTCAAGATCTTCAATGATCCGCTCCCAAATCACAACAATAACAAGTTAAATCCAAGTGGGAAAACAAGGGTGTAATTACAGGAAACAATGATCATGAAGCTTCAACTTCACTAAATCCATTAGTTGTGCCACAACTAGGAAGTCAGCCATGACCTAAGATAGTCAGTTTAGTGGAGTTAGATGTCAAACTATCCATCAAATCTGTAACAAGGACACGAGAGTATTTCTCTCAGCCAAGTCCAAGCCACCTGTCAGGGACAGATAACATCCAACAAATAGTAGCAAAACCTGTGGGTGCCTATGATTTAATTAATGACCTAACAAAAACCTTCTCACACATTTCATTTTTAGACTTACTAAAGAACTCTCACCTTACAGTGGCTGATCTTTTAGAGGCATTAGGTTTAGGTCATTTAATTAACATCACCCCACCTCCTGAAACATAGGTAAATCACATAGACTTTGATGTTCATCCTCCAGGGGTAGGCGGATATAGATGTCGAATTCATATTCGAAATAAACAAAATGCCGACAGAAGCTGAGATCGCACGCCAAGGTGATCCAGCCTTACATTTGCAAGTATGGGTTTATAACAACTATGTAAAGCGTGCAATGGTAGACGATGGGGCAGCGGTCAACATAGTCCCCTTCTCTTTCCTTCAAAAGCTAGGGTATGGAGAAACCAATTGTTCCACGACTTGAAATACACTAAGAGGCTATGACAGCCTTAAAGCCACTTCAATTGGAACTATAATATTACCAGTCACCTTAGGACCCAAAACAATCCTAACTGAGTTTTATATTATAGATCGGGAAACTAACTATAATATGATCCTTGGCCGACCATGGATACACCGTATGAAGGCAATCCCTTCTACGCTATTTCAAGAAGTAAGATTCTTGCATTTAGGAAAGGTGTTCATAGCCAAAGGTGATCCAAAACCATTCGATGTACACCTAGCTAACTTAAAGAAAAGACCAGGTGTGCACTCGGAGTTTGAACTCCCAACAAACCAACTTAATAAACCTACCAACGCAAAACCAGAAGAAAAGTTGGTACCTATGACAGATCTTAAATTTATGAGCCTAGCCAAGGAAACCCCAGCCCCCAAAGATGAGGCTAACACTATAGAAATAGTATCATTAGGAACTACTGCAAAAATTGTTGAATTACTAGAACAGGATCTACCAATGTTCCTACCATTTGATTCTATAGGCATGGGATATTCCCTAGGTGTTGGTTCTCTTCCAGCAGAGGATCTCTGCATGGTAGAGGTAGAAGATATTAACACAACAAATATCCCAACATCCATACTCCCAGCTAAATATTGGACTCTCCATTTTGATGGAGCTAGATGTCATTATGGAGCTGGGGTAGGTATAATCCTTACTTCTCCCGAGGGAAAAGTCCTACCATTTTCCTTCAAACTAAATTTCGAATGCACAAACAATGACGCTGAGTACGAAGCCCTCCTCCTTGGCCTCATCTTAGCTAAGAGAATCGGTGTTGATAACATCAGAGTGTTAGGAGACTCACAATTGGTAGCAAACCAAGTCTCTGAGATATATGAAACCAAAGCCGAGCACTTACAACTTTACAAAACAACTGTATTAGATTTAAGCAAGGAGTTTGACTTCATATCAATTGAAGCAATCCTGCGAGAGAAAAATCTTCTCGCTGATTCAATAGTGACCTCAGCATCACACTTTACTCCAAACAGTAAGTTAGAGGATACTCATTTCATGGTATCCCTTCATAATGAACCATTGATAAAAACAATGTCAAAACCTCTTTTAAACGGAAATGAAAACAAATCTACTATCCTAGACCACATTGATAGTGATACAACCACTCTTGATTTCTTAAACACCTATGCGGCATTACATCTCGCCCATCACACAGTAGATTTATCTTTGATCTTGCATTCGTCTTCCTACTTCGGGAATCCTATGATGGAACTTCCCCCACAAAAGGAACTTAGCATATACACAGTTGAGAATGGAGATGATCTGGAACTACCTCCAGCCCCGCCTGAGTTTAAGGAAGGTAACGCTTCTTTAATCGAAGAAATAATTGATATTAACATCGGAATGGAAGATGAACCAAGGATATTGAAGTTAGGATCCTCGTTAACTCCATCAGAAGTAGAAATACACACTCGAATCCTCAAGGAACATTAGAAGGCTTTTGCATTTAATTATAAAGAAATGATAGGAGTTGCCATCCATTGATGTCATTGTTGATGCAACACTAGATTTGAACTTTTGTCTCTCATGGACAGATTCTCGGGATATGATCAAATCAAAATATCTCGAGCAAGATCAAGCTAAAACCACATTTATAACTACTTGGGGAACCTATTCCTATGCTGTTATGCCATTCGGTCTCAAGAATGCTGGTGCTACATACCAACGGGCTATGACATATATATTTCACGATCTTATTCACAAAATTGTGGAATCCTACGTAGATGACTTGTTGGCTAAGGCCAAGAAGTGTTGTGACCATCCGAAAGTACTTCGCATCATTCTTTCACGTCTGATAGAGTACAGAGTCACGCTAAATCCAGAAAAATGCATCTTTGGTGTAACATGAGGGAAGCTCCTAGGATACATCATATCGTCACGAGGGATAGATGTTGACCCAACCAAAATTTGGGCTGTCCTCGAAATGGTCCCACCTTTGGATGAATCTGGAATCAGGTCATTTCTCGGAAAGCTTGGTGCAATCTAGAGATTCATCCCGGACTTAAGTTTCACCATTCATCCAATCAACAATCTACTCAAGAAAGATTATAACATTGATTGGACTGAATATTGCAATGAAGCTTTCGACGTAGTTAAGTGTTTCTTGTTATCACCACCTACGCTAATGCCACCTAAGCCAGATCACCCATTAATTTTATACTCACGAGCTACCAATGTCTTGCTAGCCTATATGCTGGCTCAAGAAGATGATGACAAGAGGGAACGCGTGATTTATTTCATTAATCGAACATTGCTTGACTACAAAACACGTTATACATAGGTAGAATGAGAATACCTTGCAATAGTCTTTGCAACCAAACGCTTAAGACATTATATGCTAAATCAAGAAATAAGGGTCATGATAAAAACAGACCATTTACGAACTTTTCTCACGCAAGGGTCCTTGTCTAAAAAGGTTGGATGTTTTATAACCTTAATGGGAGAATTTGAATTAACATTTGTAAATCATAAGTCTCGTTAAGGGACAAATCATCGCAGATTGGTTAGCTGATAACCCATTAGACGGAGGCAATCTAGTAGATCTGGAATTTCCAGATGAGTGCATATACTACATCAAAACCCGACCTTCTATCTCTAGGTGTCCTTGGTACATCGATATCATTAATTACATCATGGACCATACATATCCGTAAGGTGCTACTCAGAACAAATAAGGTGGTTATGCATTATCGTAGAAAAATACGTCATTATAGAACAAGTGCTCTATCGAAAAGCGTTCAATGGAATGCTTCTAAGATGCATCGACACAGAAGAATCCAAGAAGATTCTCCATGAATCTCACAGTGGAATGTGTGGAGGTCACTTCGGTGGCGATGCCACCGCTCGTAAAATACATCGAATGGGATATTTCTGGCCCACTCTAGAACACACGACGTAGTAGAGTTTGTACGCAGTGTCATAAGTGTCAAGAATTCTCCTACGAGATTCACATGCCAACACAAGCTCTACAACCAATTGCTACTCCATGGCCCTTTTCCACATGGGACCTAGATTTGATAGGGAAATTCTCTCCCTCGTCCACAGACAACCATAAGTTTATAATCACGGCCACCGAATATTTTACCAAGTGGGTAGAGGCTATGCCTCTTACTACTCGGGACCAGTTCCGTAATCACCAAGTTCATTTTGAACCAAATCATTTGTAGGTATGGTGTCCCACAAATCATTATCTCAGATAGTGGAACTTCTTTTAAGAATGACTAAGTTCATGAATTGTGTAATAAATTTAAAATAAGCCATCATACGGCTTCATTATATTACCCTCAAGCCAATGGACAGGTTGAAGTGACAAACAAAACATTAAAAGCCATTCTCCTTAAAAGGCTGAAAGAAAACAAACGAGATTGGAACTTGAAGTTATATCCGGCCTTATGGACCAACAGAACCTCAATAAGAACACCAACAGGAGCAACAACTTTCTTGCTAGTATTTGGGGCGGCAGCTTCTCCCACTTGAGGTTGAAATACCTAGTCTCCGCATTTCATTATAAGGGATCCTGGATGAAGACGCTTATAGAGAAGCATGTCTTTCCCAACTAGAAAGCCTAGATGAAACTAGGTTAGATGTTGAACAGTGGCACAGAGTCTATGCTGACCGGATGTGCTAGCAGTATAACAAGAAAGTCTATGAACACGACATATATGAAGGTGATCTAGTTCTAAGGCTAGACAGCTAGATCGACAAAAAGACCGGCGAAGGAAGGAAGTTCCGGCCCAAATGGTTGGGCCCATACCGAGTCATGAAGGACTATGGAAATGGTGCATACCTCTTATGTATGCTGGAAGGTGAGGAATTTGGTGAAACAGTCAATTCCCTGCACCTCAAATGATTCTACGCGTAAGCAACTAGCACTACTTATAATTATATCTACATTACATCTTCATATAGATTAGGATCATTTTGTCTCGCTTGTTTCGTACAAAAATTGTGATCAAGGAATTTTGTTCTCAAAGCAATTCATTACAAACTCATGATGTTGTTGGCATAAACACTCTAATCGTACTTCTCTATTTCCATGATATCATCAAACTATCTCGGAATCATTTCATCAAATAAAGCTAGATATGACAAGGTCTTAACGGTAACCATGCCAAGATCTGCGGGTTTATTCTCACTTTTGGTTTCTTCTTAGGATAGGTGTCTTGCCTATGGTCTGTTCTAGAAGCTTCATGGTGTCACATCTATCCCGTATATATATCTCTTTGGAAATAAGAACACACTGACATTTTTCTCAAATAAACAAGTCAAATATAGAATCAAACAGAAAATTTTAAATTTACACATTTCCTTGCCCCACCAACCTTCGGTGATGAGCTTGCGTCTCTTACTAGTGATGTAGGGTTGGGAAAGGATGGAAATTCCCTTACTCACCTATGCCTTGCCTATGGTGATAAACCCACACTTCTTACTAGTACCATGATGCAAAGTATAGGGGGTCTTGTACATACCCAAAATTGTAGGGTACTGCACTGCTGGAACAACGTAACACGTGCCCCAATGATGATACAGGTCTCCTCGCAAGGTGTTCGGGATCTAAAAAATCTCTCCAAGTGTGTGTTAACATCCCACATGCCCTGCTTAGCCCCCGTGTGCTTTGTGTTTTTCCCTTTTCCCCTCTTTTCTTAGCTTTTTTTCTTGATGTGAAACCGCCGCCGCCTGGCTGGGCGGCGGTCATGACCGCGCCTGAACAGGCGGCGGTCTGAACCGCCACTCCCCGCTCAGTAAGGGCGGTCCTTTACACGTTTTCTAGAAAGCTCTTTTAACACGACTCACGTAAATTTCAACAATTCACCAGCTTTTTTCACCGCCATAAGCTTGCATTAATGATTATGGTTCCCTAGAATAGTGTTTTGCCATTGTTTATAGTTTAAGAGTTCTATTTGGTTTTTACCTTGGGTAAATGCAAATGCTATAAATAGATGGCTTGTGCTCAAGCAAATGGCCCCTCAAATTTGCCTCTGAATTTCTCATTGCAATAGATTAGTCTTTCATTTTGCTTAGAATTCTTAATTTCTTTCATTGCATGCTTAGTTAGTATTGTTTTGCTGTTAGGAAGCCACATATCCATCTTGTGCAAGTGTTGTTGACATTTCATCCAATCCATTGGAGTAGAATAGTTTTTTTCAATAGGAATCCATTAAAGTTGTAGGTTTTGTTCTTCAAACAGGATAGTTTCAGGTTCTGGACGTTTTATGTTACATGACTCGCAATAAATCCCGCTAGGAATTACATAAGCCAAGCTCTATACTCTTGCGCTATCTCTCTCCTACTCACATTGTATTCAGTCTGTATCCTAAGCTACCTTTGTCCCAATATCTACTTCTGTTGATGCTAGCATTACACGCTTTTCTAGATCCAAGTGAACACGAAGGAACGAGGAGATCACACTGAGGGGACATAGCCACACACACCATCGGATTCGCCAGTATTCTGTAGAATCCAGGTTCTAGCTTTCAAAGTTATAATTAGAAGCATATCAAATAAAGTAGCCAATCACTTTATTTCAGTCAATTCTACTTTTGATATTGCCAAGGAAGCTGTGGGGATTGATAGTTTCTGAGAAACTATGATTCATTCCTCACTTCTAAGGTAGGATCAAGGGTCTTGCAAATAGACTAGATCAATTATTTCGTTATTTAGAATAGGTTCACAATCGTTACAGGACAAATAAATATACTTGATTATTTTGTTTGTTTTAATTTGTTATTTTAGTATCAATTCTAGATATATTACATAGTTGTTCTTTAAATTTTGTTTAGTAGATAGATGTATTAGATTTAGGAATATAAATAAATGTATCTTTTACAATTAGCTTACTATGTCATTAGTTAGATTTATATTGTTGCTTTTTATGACAATCACGGGACCAAGAGATCCCAGAGAATATGTATTTGATCCAATCGTGCCCCAACTCAATCTCATCACAAAGAATAACTAATATAGATCAAAATATCAAGATCTAAGTCTTCCAAAAATGGTAAACGTACAAAAATTGATTCCCCGTTAAACGGGTTAAACATTGAAGACAACCAAGCACACACATTTTGGTCAAGTCAACCAAACTAAAGATTACCCTAGATTCATATCCGTATGACTATAGAAGGTTTTGAAAGAGAGTAGACCTTTGGTTGTGATCCTTTGGTCCCACAAATGGGCACAGGGAGACACTCTCACAGATATAGATACCAGCTTAAGGATTCAGGTTACACAAATGCCTGTAACATATTCTGAGAAGATCACACAATTATTGATTCTAAATATAGAAGCTGAAAAGGAATATGACTATTGGATACTAGGGATTAGGGATCTGATTCCATACATGACCATAGCAAGTCCGCAACAACCATGAATCTACGGTTTTGACCCACAAATCCCACAACCCAACGAGTCCATAGGTGAATCAGACATAGATGCTAGCCTACGTACACTAGTATTCAGATCTACTCCACTTCCACCTATCATCATTGAACATTTATCCTTATTAGACGTAGCAGCTAACGAAGCTAGGGAATTCTGGACTAGGCCAGAGAATCGCCCATAGAGTTAATTATATTTACCATCCACCCTATGACCTTATCTGGAGATATACATGAAACTATCCTAGGACATTTTCCACATATTCCACAACCCATAGACTAAATCACACCAGAGCTCGATATTGATTAGAGCCTTCGAGAAGTCATCCTTCCCGATCGATCTATCACGCCGAGTTTAGGTTAGGAGGGCCTTCTTTCCTTAGATTCGTAATTTCGCTAGTGCGCGTCGAAGACATCAGATTTCCTAACCGGTTTTGTCTCGCATCCCACGCATATTCCATCCCCACCGGTTGTCTCAAAGCACGACCTCGGGAGGTCGGGTGTGAGGAAGAGTTACTTGTAGATTCCTAAGCTCGCTTATCACTTTTCCGTCGTACAAAATTGGTGAACCCAACGTGAACGAAACAATTCTCCCTCATTTATTTTCACTTCTTCCATCCACTTTCGCTCCTTTCCATTATTCCGTGGGTATTCATATACCCCACGAATATGTCGAGATTCGATGCATATACCAAACCCCTCTTAGGTCTTGAGGTATACTACGCCCAATGTAATCAACAATCATCACCCTCGCTCTCAGTATGGGGTGATAACTACTCAACTAACCATTTTTCAACACAAAATCCAAGGATCAGATATACCTCATCCCTCCGAACAGAGGAGTTGGATCAGTTCGCTCAAACACGGAAAATAGAGCCTTTAGGCTTGAACAATATGATGCTCATAGGAGAATCAAGTTCATCTCCTCAGGTACTACTTAGACCACAAATTAGTAGACAATCAGACCCATACCTAGGTTTAGATGATGAACATTTGGTACGTTATGCCAGGAATGAACAATGTTCTCGAAGTATGTACCCACCTGTAGGAGGTTTACAAACACAACCCGAGGTCTCTTTTCAAGGAAATACCTCCATGCCACTACACATAGGAAATGCCCTCGGGGAAACTTGGTAGGGCAGCGATCAATTCATAGCAAGATATCACATGCCTATACAACACCATGATATACAACAAACGCCACTAAGGCAAAGCACCGTGACTTCACCAAATGAAGTCATTTCAACGTTAGTAGAAAAAGTGAGAGGGTTAGAACTTTCTCAAGCAAATCAAAATTCCCAATTCATGTAGACAGGAAGTTCCAATCCTCCACACCATCCTAGCCAAGTAGACCTCCTCACAGGATTAGGCACGTTGGGTATGACTCCTCAGTATTCACAACAAATGCCGATTAGAACCACCACTTCTAACGCCGTTCCAATACCTCCCGGTCTGGTACAAAGTAATCCATTCTTGGACAATACCCCTTCATACTTAAACATGTACTCCAAATCACCACAAGGGGATATGTTCTCTTCTCTTGTTATTTTTACTCAACCATAGGGGTTCCCTTATGCTCCTACCAATGCATATGCAACGCCATATCAACAACCCATTCCATCGCTGCTCCTCAAGTAGGCACCATCAATGGTGAAACCTATGCGATAGGGACATATTCAAAATACTTGAAAGAGCCCTTAGATTTCACCATACGAAGCGTCATGCTTCCAAGACCTCTTCTCGATTTTCCCAAATACAAAGGTGAGGGAGATCCAAATGCCCATATCAAAGCTTACGCTATGGCCATTCGAGAATTACTCCCTTGGGATGGGTTTGTCGCTAAAATATTTCCCAAAAATTTGGAAGGTATCGCTCTTGATTGGTATTGTAGAATACCTGAGGCTTTCATCCATTCATTCAAGCAGCTCGTGTCAGAGTTCATCAAGGCCTTTGACATGAACAAACTATTAAGGATAGGAATCAGGGAATTCTTGCACATTAAACAGAACACAATGAATCTGTCGCCCATTTCATCCAGAGGTGGCGCACAGTTCTCTATTCTTCGGCAAGTGCTCCAAACATGGATCAAATGGAACTATGTGATCTATTCCTTCATTCTCTCAGCAGAGAGGTAAAGGAAGAAGTCCAGAAGTTCCCACTAAAAACTTATGATGAAGTACTTGAGAGTGCTCTCTCGAATAGATCAAGCGGCAATTGATAGTGGTCGCAAGACATATGGAGCAAACGGGAGGTTAATCACCTCCAACCAAAACACTACAACTTATCCTACTATCATGAATGTCAATCAAGGACCTAAAATTCTTAACAAAAATTGTGGAGTGACAACGGATGGAGTAACTGATCAGGATAGAAAGACAAATGTTGTGAATACTCCACCACAAATAAATAATCAACGAAACAACAACTTTACCCCAACAATCAATACAGTGGATTTTAATCATCCACAACAACAACAACAATAACGATGGCGAAGCCCTACACGAGATTCAAGCCAAAGCTCAACTGGTTATCAAAATCAGAATCAAAATAAAAAACAACAAACACAAAACTTTAATAGGCAACGGTTTGATCAAAGTTTTGGGCCACAATACGCACCAAGCCAACAAACTAGGAATTACAATCCTAATTCGTATTGTGGTTTCCACAAAATTCGGGGCCATGACACTAGAACATGCCGTGACTACAATAAATTCATGCAACGCCTGCCAGATGAACAAAGACAACTTTTCATAGATATGTTCTTGGCAGATCCTACATCACCAAAGACTAAATAATTTTACAGGCGGTTTCCCTCAAAATGCACCTCTCAAGATCTTTAATGATCCGCTCCCAAATCACAACAATAACAAGTTAAATCCAAGTGGGACAAACAAGGGTGTAATTACAGGAAACAATGATCATGAGGCTTCAACTTCACTAAATCCATTAGTTGCACCATAACTAGGAAGTCAACCATGACCTAAGATAGTCGGTTTAGTGGAGTTAGATGTCGAACTACCCGTAGAAGCTGTAACAAGGACACGAGAGTATTCCTCTCAGCTAATTCCAAGCTACCCGCTAGAAATAGATAATATCCAACAAGTATTAACAAAACCCGTAGGTGCTTATGACTTAATTAATGATCTAACAAAAACCTTCTCGCACATCTCCTTTTTGGATTTATTAAAGAACTCCCCTGCTCACAGGGCTGCTCTTTTAGAAGCATTGGGTTTAGGTCATCTAATTAGCATCACTCCACCTCCCGAAACATAGGTAAACCATATAGACTTTTATATCCATCCTCCGGGGCAGCTGGATAGGGATGTCGAATTCATATTCGAAATAAAAAAATGCCAACAGATGTTGAGATTGCACGCCAAGGTGATCCGGCCTTACACTTGCAAGTGTGGGTTTATAACAACTATGTAAAGCGTGCAATGGTATATGATGGGGCAGAAGTTAACATAGTCCCTTTTTCTTTCCTTCAAAAGCTAGGGTATGGAGAAACCAAATGTTCCACAACTCGAAATATGCTAAGAGGCTATGACAGCCTTAAAGCCACCTCGATTGGAACTATAATATTACCGGTCACCTTAGGACCCAAAACCATCCTGACTGAGTTTTATATTATAGATCGGGAAACTAACTATAATATGATCCTCGGCTAACCATGTATACACCACATGAAGGTAATCCCTTCTATGCTATTTCAAGAAGGTTTTTACACTTAGGAAAGATATTCATAGCCAAAGGTGATCCAAAACCATTCGATGTACACCTAGCTGACTTAAAGAAAAGACCAGGCGTGCACTCAGAGTTTGAACTCCCAACAAACCAACTTAATAAACCTACCGACATGAAACTAGAGGAAAAATTGGTACCTACCACAGACCTTGAAACTATGAGCCTAGCCACGGCAACCCTAGCCCCCAAAGATGAGGCTAACACTATAGAAACAGTGTCATTAGGAACTACTGCAAAAAATTTTGAATTACTGGAACAGGATCTACCAATGTTCCTACCATTTGATTCTCAGTAGGCATGGGGTGCACCTAGGTGTCAATTCTCTCCCAAAGTAGATCTCGCATTGTAGAGGTAGAAGATGTTAACACAACAAGTGTCCCAAAGACCCATATTTCTAGCTAAGTATTGGACTCTCCATTTCAATGGACCTAGATGCCGTTACGGAGCTGGGGCATGTGTAATCCTTACTTCTCCCAAGGGAAAAGTCCTACCATTTTCCTTTAAGCTAAAATTGAATACACTAACAATGAACCAAGTATGAAGCCCTTCTCCTTGGCCTCATCCTAGCTAAGAGAATTGGTGTTGGTAACATCAGGGTGTTAGGAGACTCACAATTGGTAGCAAACCAAGTCTCTAAGGTATATGAAACCAAAGCCGAGCACCTACAACTCTACAAAACAATAGTTGTATTGAATTTAAGCAAGGAGTTTGACTTCATATCAATTGAAGCAATCCCACGAGAACAAAATCTCCTTGCTGATTCAATAGCAACGTCAGCGTCATGCTTTACTCCAAACAGTAAGTTAAAGGATACCCATTTCATGGTATCCCTTCGTGATGAACCATTGATAAAAACAATGACAAAACCTCTTTTAAATGGAAATGAAAACAAATCTGCTATCCTAGACCACATCGATAGAGATACAACCACTCTTTATTTCTTAAATGCCTATACTAAAGCATTACATCTTGCCCATCACATAATAGATTTGTCCTTAATCCCACATTCGTCTCCCTATTACGGGAATCCCATGACAGAGATTCCCCCACAAAAGGATCTTAGCATATACGCAGTCAAAAATGGAGATGAGCTGGAGCTACCCCCAGCCCCGCCTGAGTTTGAAGAAGGTAATGCTTCTCTAATCGAAGAAACAATTGATGTTAACATTGGAACGGGGATGAACCAAAGATCTTAAAACTAGGATCTTCGTTAACCCCAGAAGAAGTAGAAATACACACTCGAATCCTCAAGGAACATCAAAAGGATTTCACATTTAGTTACAAAGAAATGACAGGAGTTGCACCACACATTGTGGTACATAACCTCGTCACTAAATCAGATGCAAAGCTGATTAAAAAAATTGAGACCAATGAAACCCAAGGTAGCTCTCATGGTAAAAGAGGAGGTAATAAAGCTCCTCCAAGTAGGATTCATCAAACCAGTCGATTACTCTCAATGGGTATCTAATATCGTTCCCGTTCTCAAAAAGAATGGAAAGATACACATCGCATAGATTTCGAGACATTAACAAAGCGTGTCCTAAAGACGACTTCCGTTGCCATCCATTGATGTCATTGTTGATGCAACAGCTAGATTTAAACTTTTGTCTCTCATGGACAAATTCTCGGGATATGATCAAATCAGAATATTTGAGCAAGATCAAGCTAAAACCACGTTTATAACTACTTGGGAACCTATTCCTGTCTTTGTTATGCCATTCGGTCTCAAGAATGCTAGTGCTACATACCAACGGGCTATGACATATATATTTCACGATCTTATTCACAAAATTGTGGAATCCTATGTAGATGACTTGTTGGCTAAGGCCAAGAAGTGTTGTGACCATCCGGAAGTACTTCGCATCATTCTTTCACGTCTGATAGAATACAGAGTCACGCTAAATCCAAAAAAATGCATCTTTGGTGTAACAGGAGGGAAGCTCCTAGGATACATCATATTGTCATGAGGGATAGATGTTGACCCAACCAAAATTCGAGCTTTCCTTGAAATGGTCCCACCTTCGGATGAATTTGGAATCAGGTCATTTCTCGGAAAGCTTGGTGCAATCGGAGATTCATCCCAGACTTAAGTTTCACCATTCATCCAATCAACAATCTACTCAAGAAATATTATAACATTGATTAGACTGAAGATTGCAATGAAGATTTTGACACAGTTAAGCGTTTCTTATTATCACCACCTACGCTAATGCCTCCTAAGCTAGATCACCCATTAATTTTATACTCGCGAGCTACCAATGTCTCGCTAGCCTGTATGCTGGCTCAAGAAGATGATGACAAGAGGGAACGCACGATTTATTTCATTAGTCAAACATTGCTCGACTACGAAACATGTTATACAGGCAGAACGAGAATGCCTTGCCATATTCTTTGCAACCAAATGCTTAAGACATTATATGCTAAATCAAGAAACAAGGGTCATGGTAAAAATGGACCATTTATGAACTTTCCTCACGCAAGGGTCCTTGTCTAAAAAGGTTGGGTGCTTTATAACCTTAATGGGTGAATTCAAATTAACATTTGTAAATCAGAAGTCCGTTAAGGGACAAATCATCGTGGATTGGTTAGCTGATAACCCATTAGACGGAGGTGATCTAGTAGATCTGGACTTTCCAGATGAGTGCGTATACTACATCAAAACCCGACCTTCTATCTCTGGGTGTCCTTGGTACACTGATATCATTGATTACATCATGGACCATACATATCCAGAAGGTGCTACTCTGTAATAAAGAAGGCAATTACGCATTATCGTAGTGAAATACGTCATTATGGAACAAGTGCTCTATCGAAAAGCGTTCGATGGAATGCTTCTAAGATGTGTTGACACAGAAGAATCCAAGAAGATTCTCCACAAATCTCACAGTGGAATGTGTGGAGGTCACTTCGGTGGCCATGCCACCACTCATAAAATACATCGAATGGGCTATTTCTGGCCCACTCTAGAACACGACGCAATAGAGTTTGTACGCAGGTGTCATAAGTGTGAAGAATTCTCCCACAAGATTCACACGCCAAAGACAAGCTCTACAACCAATCGCTACTCCATGGCCCTTTTCCACATGGGGCCTAGATTTGATAGGGAAATTCTCTCCCTCATCCATGACGGCCATAATTTTATAATCACGGCCACCGAATATTTTACCAAGTGGGTAGAGGCTATGCCTCTTACTACCTGTATCGGTTCTCTGTAATCGCCAAGTTCATTTTGAACCAAATCATTTGTAGGTATGGTATCCTGCAAGTCATTATCTCAGATAATGAGACTTCTTTTAAGAATGACGAAGTTTGTGAATTATGTAATAAATTTAAAATAAGCCATCATACGGATTCATTATACTACCCTCAAGCCAATGGACAGGCTGAGGCGACGAACAAAACATTAAAAGCCATTCTCCTTAAAATGGTGAAAGAAAACAAATGAGATTGGCATTTGAAGTTATATCCGCCTTATGGGCCCACCGAATGTCAATAAGAACACCAACAGAAGTGACTCCTTTCTCGCTAGTATTTGGGGCAGAAGTAGTTCTCCCGCTTGAGGTTGAAATACCCAGTCTCCGCATTTCATTACAAGGGATTCTAGATGAAGACGCTTATAGAGAAGCACATCTTTCCCAACTAGAAAGTCTAGATGAAGCTAGGTTAGATGCGTTGAACAATGGCACAGAGTCTATGTTGACCGGATGTGCCGGCAGTATAACAAGAAGGTCTATGAACGTGACATATATGAAGGTGATCTAGTTCTAAGGCTAGACAGTCGGATCGACAAAAAAACCGGTGAAGGAAGGAAGTTCCAGCCCAAATGGTTGGGCCCATACCGAGTCATGAAGGACTATGGAAATGGTGCATATCTCCTATGTACGCTGGAAGGTGAGGAATTTGGCGAAACAATCAATTCCCTACACCTCAAACGATTCTATGCGTAAGCAACTAGCACTACTTGTATAATTATATCTACATTGCATCTTCATATAGATTAGGATCATTTTGTCCGCTTGTTTCGTACAAAAATTGTGATCAAGGAATTTGTTCTCAAAGCAATTCATTACAAACTCATGATTTTGTTGGCATAAACACTCTAATCGTACTTCTCCATTTCCATGATATCATCAAGTTATTTCAGAATCATTTCATCAA
Source organism: Taxus wallichiana var. yunnanensis (assembly GCA_018340775.1). Lineage (NCBI taxonomy): Eukaryota > Viridiplantae > Streptophyta > Pinopsida > Cupressales > Taxaceae > Taxus > Taxus wallichiana. The sequence continues at coordinate 372,787,023 of CM031244.1, read as the reverse complement.
ATAAAGCTAGATATGACAAGGTCTTAATGGTAACCATACCAAGATCTGTAGGTTGTTCTCACTTTTGGTTTCTTCTTAGGATAGGTGTCTTGCCTATGGTCTGTTCTAGAAGCTTCATGGTGTCACATCTATCCGTATGTATCTCTTTGGAAATAAAAACACACTAAAATTTTGCTCAAATAAACAAGTCAAATATAGAATCAAACAGAAAATTTTAAATTTACACATTTCCTTGCCCCACCAACCTTCGGTGATGAGCTTACATCTCTTACTAGTGACGTAGGGTTGGGAAAGGATGGAAATGCCCTTACTCACCTATGCCTTTCCTATGGTGATAAACCCACGCTTCTTACTAGTAGCATGGGGAAAAGTATAGGGGGTCCTCTTGACAAACAAATGCAAAAGGTCATAGACAAACAATTCAAATCTTGAAGTCTTGAGTCAAAAACAAATGAATCAGATGTCCAAAATTCCAAGAGAATTAAAAACCTAAAAACCTAGATTTTGTCTACCATGTGGCCATCTACGGATCTAAGTCTAGATAAACCGCAAAGCAAGTTGCATCCCAAAACTATGAAGTCACTCGAGTGGAGTAAGCTTGTAGCATCCTAATTTGGGTCCACCAAGGCTTTGTCTATCTCTCATCACTGCCATTTCAACACATTTCACAACTTGTGCCCTTTCTAGCTCTCGGTGATGAGCCCTCACATCTTACTGATTGTGTGGAGTTAGGAGAGGGGAAATTCTATCTGCTCATCGTACCGGTTTGTCTTCACCACTTTGCCAAAACAAATATGAGGCATCCAAATTGCTTACGGAAACTAAAATTCAAGATCACATTGTGTCTACATTCTCATATATCAGCATCATGAAATACAAAAAGAAAGTAAACACTTGCATCATTTGTTCTCCATTGCATACATTCTAAAGAGCATACATGCATAACATCATAATTTACATGAGGAAACTGGAAAGGAAACAAAGCCATAAATGCCAAAAGTCTGATCCAAAAAGAATATATATATATATATATCAAAGTTTCTGTACAATGCCATCATGCGCCAAGCATGGTCAAAATGCTCAAAGAGCTCGGGATATACAAAAGAATATATCATACAAAATCTAGGAGAGTCAAGTGGCTTCTCAACCCTTATGAGACCCCTCTGAAGGTGCACAATCACGCCTAGGACTTCAGCTACACCGGCGCCCGAGTGCACGGAGGGCTTAGGATCCGAGGGGTAGCCGCAGTCTCGCCACGAGAATGACTCCTCATCGGGCGCTCGGCTATCATATACCCCGCTAGCTCCGTGCGGAGAGTCGATACCATCTTGGCCACATGCTAGACTAGGACGAAGACTTCAGTATGTGTACCAGCTATTGAGGGCTCCCCAGCATCCACGGACAGCTCTGCATGGGTCCTCTCCATGGGGATCATCAGGGTATCAGTACATACCCTACGAATCAGGGCTCGCCACTCATCAGCGGTCTCTGCAAACAAAGGAGAAAAACAAATTAGAAATAAGCAAGAGGTAAAATACAAGATAAAATAAAAGGAGAGATAGCGACTAAGGAAATCCTAACTAAAAAACAAAAATTAAAAGGAGGGAGGGTAACTTACTTGGATCACCAGGCCTCCAGGATGGATCTCTAGGGTCAGCACCCACCACAGATGCCGCCACTGACTGAGGTGTTGCTCCTGTGACTGGAGCAACGTAGTGCCCCGCAATGGACTCATCCTCCCCACCATGGCCCTGGGAGAGTGGCTCCTCTGAAACCAAAGTCACCCTCTCTACACTCTGCTCATCCCTCTCTGCCTACATGATATCCTGAGTATCATGCCACTCAGGATCAGTCTCCTCCTCTGTCTCTCCCCCTGTAAACTACTCGGACTCGAGTCTATGTCAATGGGGTCATTCTGCTATGGGCAGGACTCACGTCAATCTGAAGCAAGGGTTCCCGAGGAGTGCGGCTCTCCCTCGGGCACGTACTACCCCCCCCGGCCATAATAGGAATGCCGGGAGTAACAACTGTCCAACCTCGGCCTCTAGGACCCCCTCTGGCCTCTCGAACTAACTTGTATACTGGCACTACTGGGGAAGCATGCCCATGTAAGGTAGGCCAAACCGCCGAGGACTCAACCAAAGGGGTGTATCTCCACTCTCCCCACTTTGTCAATAAGCTACCCCTGTGGTGGAGCAGAGATCAAAGTAAGAGCCTCCTCGCCCCATATGCCTGCCATGGTCTGATATGGTGTGGCCTCCATGTCATCGGTGGTCAAGGAAGCAACTGGCTGATGAGGTGCTCTAAGCACCGACATATCTTTCCATCTAGTTTCCCTCACAGCCTCCGGGACTCCGGGATCTATCACCTCTACACCTCTGCCATAGGGGATGAAGTGCTCATATACCCAACTCATGACCAAGGTCGGGTGGCTCAAGGACTGCCCCTGTAAACGGACTACCCTGTATAAGTTGTGGTAGGTAGTCCCAAGTATATCTGCTCCCTAGGCATATATCCGGCCATGTCCCTCTATCTGTGTAATGATGGGGGACCAGTAGTATAGCAGTGTGTCTCCTCCCTTGTCCCCGATCAATCTCGAGGCAAGGATCCCCATAATGGCCTAGCGAAGCAAGGGGATGGGAAAACTAGGAATGGATCGAACTCTAACCCCCTTCTTTGACCCCGTGGAGATGACTGCATCTCCCATATAGGAAGCCCACTATGCTATCTGGGCCCGCGAACCTGCTGTCTCAAGGGTGAGATGTCTCCCAATGATCGGGACCCCTAGAATGCGATAAACATCCTCCAAAGTGATGGTCCACTCACCATGGACCCCTGGTAATCGGAAGGTGTTCCGATCAGCATCCCAATAGGAAAATAAGTCACAAAGAATGTGACTGGATGGTGCAACATGCGGAACACGTGAGATACGTAGTATCCCAGCCCTCTGAAGAGTGTCCTCCTCATCTTGTGAGAGTGCATCTAGTACTACTGAGCTAGTAGTCACACTCTCTCTCGGCTCCACCGAATATATTCCTCTCTCTCGCCGCATACACCAAAAAACACACAAAACAGAGCAAGTTAGCATCTGAGTAACATTGGAAAAATCATGAAAACACATAGAAATGCTAAAAAAACAAAACAATCTCAAACAAATGCTCTTTTAACATTCTCGTGAAGAACCACCACCCCGAGGTGGTGGGCGGTTTCAGAACCACCACCTTAAGGGCAGCGGTCATGTAACCGCCACCCTGAACAAGGCAGCGGTCATGTAACCGCCGCCCTGGGCAAGGGTGGTCATGGCCCGAAAACCCACGCAGGTTTTTAAACCTAAAAAAGCCTAAAAACGCCAAAAGAGGACCATTTTTACTAAAACAAGGCCTACCCAGTAGGCACCCCCTAGATGGACCTTTTGAACCTAACATTTTCAAAAATTACCCCCCCATGACAAAGATTTTAGCATTTTAAAATTGAGGGGGTAAAAAGGATAAATTGAGGAAAACTAACCTGTGATCTCGCGGGATGATGGTTTGCTCGCAGAGGCATGATTACTATCCCTGTCACGAACATTTTGGCTCTACTCATGCATGAAACGGTCACCGTGGGTCCCAGAGCTCATAATCAATCAAATCAACTCGCGCAAATGAATAGGAAAATGGGACCACTTTCATATATATAGCTACCTGACTTGTTTTAAAATACTTTTTTTCACAGGTTTGGAGCACAGACGGAGGTAAGTTCTTACCCCTACACAAATGGTACGTCCTCATTTCCTATTATTTTAGCATTTATTTTCCAAATTATTGTGTCTATCTGCACTTGAGTTCTCTTTTTGTTTTGCAGGTGGCGGGAATTTTGGATGGCGTCATTTCAACACACGGACGTATCAGGTATAACTTTCAACTTCCCATTTCGGGACCGCCATACTCAGACCCACCATTTTATGCCTCTTCATGGCTAAAACGCTTCTCCGAGGGGGCAATATGTACGTACCCAAAATTGTAGAGGGTACTGTTGTCTTTGGAACAAAGTAACACGTGCCCCAATGATGATACACAGTCTCATCGCAAGGTGTTTGAGATCCGGAAAAATTCTCCAAGTGTGCGTTAACATCTTACATGCCCTGCTTAGCCCCTGCGTGCTTTATTTTTCCCTTTTCCCTCTTTTCTTGTCTTTTGCTCTTCGCTGATGAAATCGCCACCCCTCGCTCGCGGCGGTCTAGTGACCACTTCACGGAACAATGCGGCGGTCCCAGAACAACTACCCTACTCAAGGTGGCGGTCCTTTACTTGTTTTCCAAAATCTCTTTTAACACAACTCATGTAAATTTCAATGATTCACCAGCTTTTTTTCACCACCATAAGCTTGCATTAATGATTCTGGTTCCCTGGAATAGTGTTTTTCCATTGTTTATAGTTTAAGAGTTCTATTTGGTTTTTACCTTGGGTAAATGCAAATGCTATAAATAGATGGCTTGTGCTCAAGCAAATGGCCCCTCAAATTTGCCTCTGAATTTCTCATTGCAATAGATTAGTCTTTCATTTTTCTTAGAATTCTTAGTTTCTTTCATTGCATGCTTAGTTAGCATTGTTTTTACTCTTAGGAAGCCACATATCCATCTTGTGCAAGTGTTGTTGACATTTCATCCAATCCATTGGAGTAGAATAGTTTTTTTCAATAGGAAGCCATTAAAGTTGCAGGTTTTGTTCTTCAAACAGGATAGTTTCAGGTTCTGGACGTTTTATGTTGCATGAATCACAATAAATGCCTGATAGGAATTACATAATCCAAGATCTCGTACTCTTGCACTATCTCTCTCCTACTCGCATTGTATTCAGTCTATATCCTAAGCTGCCTTTGTCCCAATATCTACTTCTGTTGATGCTAGCATTACACACTTTTCTGGATCCACGTGAACACGAAGGAATGAGGAGATCACACTGAGGGGACATAGCCACACACACCATCAGATTTGCCACTGTTCTGTAGAATCCAGGTTCTAGCTTTCAAAGTTCTAATTAGAAACATATCAAATAAAGTAGCCAATCACTTTATTTCAGTCAATTCTACTTTCGATATTGCCAGGGAAGCTGTGGGGATTGATAGTTTCTAAGAAACTATGATTCATTCCTCACTTCTGAGGTAGGATCGAGAGTCTTGCAAATAGACTAGATCAATTATTTCATTATTTAGAATAGGTTCACAGTTGCACAGACAAATAACTATACTCGGTTATTTTGTTTGTTTTAATTTGTTATTTTAGCTGTCAATTCTAGATATATTAGATAGTTGTTCTTTAAATTCTATTTAGTAGATAGATGTATCAGATTTAGGAATTTAAATAAATGTATCTTTCACAATTATCTTACTCTGTCGTTAGTTAGATTTACATTGTTGCTTTTGTATGACATTCACGGGACTTAGAGAGCCCAGAGAATACGTATTCAAGCCAATCGTGCCCCAACCCAATCTCATCACAGCAATAACCGATATAGATCAAAATCTCAGGATCTAAGTCTTCTGAATAATGGTAAACGTACAACAAATTAATTCCCGTTAAATGGGTTAAACATAGAAGACGACCAAGCACACACATTGTGGTCAAGTCAACCAAACTACAGATTACCCTAGATTCATATCCGTATGACTATGAAGGGTTTGAAAGAGAGTACACCTTTGGTTGTGATTATTTGGTCCCCGGCCCGACGCAAGAGACACTCTCACGAGATATAGATACCACTTAAGGATTCAAAGTTACACAAATGCCTCGTAAGATATTCGAGAAGATCACAAAATTATTGATTCTAAATATAGAAGCTGAAAAGGAATATGACTATTAGATACTAGGATTAGGACTCGATTCCATACATGACCATAGTAAGTCCGCAACAACCACGAATCTACGGTTGTGACCCACAAATCCCACAGCCAAACAAGTCCATAGGTGAATCAGACATAGATGTTGGCCTATGTACACTAGTATTCAGATCTACTCCACTTCCACCTATCATCATCAAACAGCTTATCCCGATTAGACGTAAAGCAGCCTAACGAAGCCGGGAATTCGGACTAGGCCAGAGAATCACCCATAGAGTCAATTATATTTACCATCCACCCTATGACCTTATCTAGAGATATACACGAAACTATCCCAGAACATTTTCCACATATTCCACAACCCATAGACCGAATCACGCTAGAGCTCGATATTGTTTGGAGCCTTTGAGCAGTCATCTCGCGATCAATCTATCACGCCGCCGATTCAGTTACGAGAGCCTTCTTTGCCTTAGATTCACAATTTCCACTAGTGTGCGTCGAATACATCAGATTACCTAACTAGTTTGTCTACATCCCACACATATTCCATCACCATTGGCTATCTCGGCACGACCTCGGGAGGTCGGGTGTGAGGAAGAGTTACTTGTAGATTCCTAAGCTCGCTTGTCACTTTTCTCGTCTGCATAAAATTGGTGAACCCAACATGAACGAAATAGTTCCCCCTCATTTATTTTCACTTCTTCCATCCAATTTCGCTCCTTCCCATTATTCTCGTGGGTATTCATATACCCCAAATATGTCAGGATTCGATGCATATAGCAGATCCCTCTTGGGTCTTGAGTCATACTACGCCTAATGAATTGAAAATCATCACCCTCACTCTCGGTATGGGGTGATAACTACTCAACTAACCAGCTTGTCAACACAAAATCCAAGGATCAGATATACCTCATCCCTCCGAACAGAGGAGTTGGACCAGTTCGCTCAAACACGGAAAACAGAGCCTTCAAGTTTGAACAATATGACACTCACGGGAGAATCAAGTTCATCTCCTCAGGTACTACTTAGACCAAAAATTAGTAGATAATCTGACCCATACCTAGGTTTAGATGATGAACATTCAGTATGTTATGCCAGGAATGAACAACGTTCTCAAAGTATGTACCCACCTGTAGGAGGTTTACAAACACAACCCGAGGTCTCTTTTCAAGGAAATACCTCCATGCCACTACACATAAGAAATGCCCTCGGGAAACTTGGCAGGAAGCGATCAATTCATGGTAGGATATCACATGCCTATATAACAAATGCCACTAAGGCAAAGCACCGTGACTTCACCAAATGAAGTCATTTCAATGTTAGTAGAAAAAGTGAGAGGGTTAGAACTTGCTCAAGAAAATCAAAATTCCCAATTCATGCAGACAGGAAGTTCTAATCCTCCATACCATCCTAGCCAAGTAGACCTCCTCATAGGATTAGGCACGTTGGGTATGACTCCATAGTATTCACAACAAACACCGATTAGAACCATCGCTTCTAACACCGCTCCAATGCCTCCCGGGCCTAGTACAAAGTAATCCATTCTTGGACAATACCCCTTCATACTTAAACATGTACTCCAAATCACCACAAGGGGATATGTTCTCTTCTGCCGATATTTTTACTCAACCACAGGGGTTCCCTTATGCTCCTACCAATGCATATGGAATGCCATATCAACAACCCATTCCATCGCTGCTCCCTTAGCAGGCACCATCAATGGTCGAAACCTATGTGATAGGGACATATTCGTAATACTTAAAAGAGCCCTTAGATTTCACCATACGAAGTGTCATGCTTCCAAGACCTCTTCCCGATTTTCACAAATACAAAGGTGAGGGAGATCCAAATGCCCATATTAAAGCTTACGCTATGGCCATTCAAGAATTACTCCCTTGGGATGGGGTTGTTGCTAAAATATTTCCTAAAACTTTGGAAGGTATTGCTCTCGATTGGTATTATAGAATACCCGAGGCTTCCATCCATTCGCTCAAGTAGCTCGTGTCGATTTCATCAAGGCCTTTGACATGAAAAAACTATTAAGGATAGGAATCAGAGAATTCTTGCACATTAAACAGAACACAATGAATCTTCCATGTAAAAAAGAGAAAAATCAAATAAATAGACCGACCCTCAAGGATGGATATCATGTATATCATTTATGCCATCAAAATTATAAATGTGTAAAATAGACCATACCCATGAAGGATGGATACTCTCTTATATCATGGCATCAAAGGCTTCGCCCATTGATCAACCTTCTATCTTACTAACATCCTAAGAAAGCCTCACGCAGTTGATCAACTTTCTCATAGAAAACTTCCTGCATTGATCAGTTTTCTCTTTCCCCTACCCATAGCTATGGCATATACCTAGGGAACATCACTTATGGAGAACCCTCTTCCCATGTAAAATTTATATCACAAACCCCTTTGTTATGTTGATATTATTTTTATGATTTCATTCCATATTTATTTCATGATCTTTGATATAACTAACTATCATTAGTTATGTGTTAACACATGTTTTTGGTCGCATGTGCATTACGCTACTTAGATACCCCTTTTTTACCTCCAATATAATTAGGTGCATCATTTCCTTGTGTGTTCCTTGATGTGATGTAGCATTGTTCATACCTTTTGGTAATCGTACGTACCAAAATTGTAGGGTACTTGCATCGCCGAACAACGTAACACGTGCCCTAATGATGATACAGTCTCCTCGCAAGGTTTTTTGATCTAGAAAATCTCTCCAAGTGTGCGTTAACATCCCGCATGCCCCGCTTAGCCCCCGCATGCTTTTTTTCCCTTTTCCCCTCTTTTCTTGGCCTTTTTCTCTTCAGTGATGAAATCGCCGCTCGCTTAAAGCGGCGGTCTCATGACCGCCACCCCGCTTAGGTAGTTGTCCTTTACGCATTTTCCAGAAATCTCTTTTAACATGACTCACGTAAAAATCAATGATTCACCAGCTTTTTTCACCGCCATAAGCTTGCATTAATGATTCTAGTTCCCTGGAATAGTGTTTTGCCATTGTTTATAGTTTAAGAGTTCTATTTGGTTTTTACCTTGGGTAAATGCAAATGCTATAAATAGTCGTCTTATGCTCAAGCAAATGGCCCTCAAATTTGCCTCTTAATTTCTCATCGCAATAGATTAGTCTTTCATTTTACTTAGAATTCTTAGTTTCTTTCATTACATGCTTAGTTAGCACTTTTTTGTTGTTAGAAGCCACATATCCATCTTTGTGCAAGTGTTGACATTTCATCCAATCCATTGGAGTAGAATAGTTTGTTTTCAATAGGAAGCCATTAAAGTTGTAGGTTTTGTTCTTCAAACAGATAGTTTCGTGTCTCGGATGTTTTATGTTGCATGACTCACGATAAATCCCACTAGGAATTGCATAAGCCAAGCTCGTACTCTTGTGCTATCTCTCTCCTACTCACATTGTATTCACCCGTATCCTAAAGCTGCCTTTTTCCCAATATCTACTTGTTAATGCTAGCATTACACGATTTTCTTGATCCACGTGAACACAAAGGTACGAGGAGATCACACCGAGGGGACATAGCCACACACACCATCGGATTCACCACTGCTCGTAGAATACAGGTTCCAAATTTTCAAAGTTCTAATTAGAAGCATATCAAATAAAGTAGCCAATCACTTTATTTTAGTCAATTCTACTTTCGATATTGCCAGGGAAGCTGTGGGGATTGATAGTTTCTGAGAAACTATGATTCATTCCTCACTTCTGAGGTAGGATCGAGGGTCTTGCAAATAGACTAGATCAATTATTTCATTATTTAGAATAGGTTCACAGTTACACAGACAAATAACTATACTCGGTTATTTTGTTTGTTTTAATTTGTTATTTTAGTTGTCAATTCTAGATATATTAGATAGTTGTTCTTTAAATTCTGTTTAGTAGATAGATGTATCAGATTTAGGAATATAAATAAACATATCTTTCACAATTAGCTTACTCTGTCATTAGTTAGATTTACATTGTTGCTTTTGTATGACAATCACGGGACCTAGAGAGCCCAGAGAATACGTATTCAAGCCAATCATGCCCCAACCCAATCTCATCACAACAATAACTGATATAGATCAAAATCTCAGGATCCAAGTCTTCCAAACAACGGTAAACGTACAACAAATTGATTCCCAGTTAAGCGGGTTAAACATAGAAGACGACCAAGCACACACATTTTGGTCAAGTCAACCAAACTACAGATTACCCTAGATTCATATCCGTATGACTATAGAAGGGTTTGAAAGAGAGAAGACCTTTGGTTGTGATCCTTTGGTCCCACATCTAGGTGGAGGAGACACTGACAGTATATAGATACCAGCTTAAGAATTCAAGTTGCACGAATGCCTGTAAGATTCTCTGAGAAGATCACACAGTTATTAATTCTGAATATAGAAGCTGAGAAAGCATACGATTACTGGATACTAGGGATTAGGGACTGATTCCATACATGACCATAGAAAGTCTGCAACAACCATGAATCTATGGTTGTGACCCACAAATCCCACTACCCAACAAGTCCATAGGTGAATCAGACATAGATGCTTGCCTACGTACACTAGTATTCAGATCTACTCCACCGCCACCTATCATCATTAAATAGTTATCCTTATTAGACATAGCAGCTAACAAAGCTAGGGAATTCTGGACTAGGCCAGAGAATCACCCATAGAGTCAATTATATTTACCATCCACCCTATGACCTTATCTGGAGATATACACGAAACTATCCCAGGACATTTTCCATGTATTCCACAACCCATAGACCAAATCACGCCAAAGCTCGATATTGATTGGAGCCTTCGAGCAGTCATCCTTGCTGATCGATCTATCACACCAGTTCAAGTTAGGAGGGCCTTCTTTTCCTTAGATTCACAATTTCCACTAGTGCGTGTAGAAGACATTAGATTTCCTAACTAGTTTGTCTGCATCCCACACATATTCCATCCCCACCGGCCATGCTTGGCACGACCTCGGGAGGTCGGGTGCGAGGAAGAGTTACTTGTAGATTCCCAAGCTCGCTTATCACTTTTCCATCATACAAGAGCCATCTATCAACTCATGTTCCTTTTATTCTATCTAATATAAGCCTCTATCTTCCATTCCCTATCTATTATCCTAACATCAATTCTACATCATATGATCCATCATTTTGTCTATGTGTGACTTATCTTATCTCATCCAAATCTCATCCAATTTGACATATTATCTAATCTTATCCATCTAGTTTGATCAATATCTATTATCTCATCTCATCCAATATATTTTCTCATCCATCATCCTATCACACCTTATCTATCTCATCTTAAGTCCACTTTTTTGGTCATCTTTGTGTTCCCTCTCAAGGCATCATATCTCACATTTTCCTATCTCACCTTTTTTTCCATATTTGTGTCCTTTGTTGGGGCACCATTATTTTCATCATCATCCTCATCCTTTTTGGATGCATATTCTTCACTGATTCCTCATGTATGAAGGATTTCGGTTTGATTTCACATTAAGTTACGCATAATGTTGATGTGCACCTATGAATAATTGGTCCCCATAGATTACATCCATATTGAGTGATATCCCTTTTGATTACCTCTATTTTGTTTTGATATTCACTAGATCATAGGCCCGTATGGCATTGCCTTCGCCTCCCTGAAGACTGTGACCTTTGTTTCCTACTAATGTGACTCCTAAGATCACCACCATATTTTTAACCATTTTTGTTTGAATCCTTCTCACTTGGGGCATCTTTCCTCACCTTATCATTTTCACCCTTCTTCTTTTCCCACCCGGCCATCTCAATTTATCATTTTCAAACTCGTGATCAATTCCCCTTTATGTCAATGATCCCTAGTTTGAGGGGGATTACCTCATCATTAATCATCCATCATCAATCATCTTACTAAACTCTCATCATTTTTATCTCATTGTTTTCCCAACAGAAACCACTCAACAAAAAGGGGCAAATGTAGACACCAAAATTTGGTATCACTACCCTTGTCGCATGTGTTCACATATTTTACCATGATCACCTATCTAGACCTCTTTTTCTAATTCATGTCCTTATTACATTCCCATCTTTCCCATTCATTATCCTCTCTATTTTAATTTATTATTAATCCTCATCATTTATCCCCTTATTTTCATCTCATTATCTAATTAATCATAATTATTCCCAATTTCCCTTCTCTATTTTGTTTATCACCCCTAAAATCCTTAGTTCCTTATCCATAAGCTTTTTCTAACTTTTATTTAATCCATTTTTATCCCTAGAAACCCTAACATGCCTAAATGCTTTAAAGAATGTATCCCAATCCATAAAAGCCCCATCTCTCGAATAAATGATCCTTTTATTGCCCAAATGGACATTTCCCCATAGTTGGTGGTGACCTACTCGGGTCTTCTCAACCTTATAAGGACATTTTTACCTCTCCTCCCAAAGGAGGCGTAATCAAAATTCCTTGCATTTTTACGATCTTATCTTTGATCCCGAGATTTCTTGTAGCTGCTTTACAATTTTCTTAGAGTCCTTTGGAGCTTATTTACATCACTTGTGGAGACTTTGGGGAGTTTATCTTGATCTTGCATTGGTTTATAATACCATTGTTTACCATTTCTATTATTTTTCGGTCACTAATGTTTTCAGTGTCCATCTACCATCAAAGTTTTAGATCAAACTACTTCTCTCGCTTTTATATTTGTAGGTTGTCTATCCAACCCATCTCGCCCTCGGTCTTATTTAGTAATTCCTGTGGTGTTGTCATTTTTTTAGGTTTCACAACCCAGCCCTATGTTTTCATCCATTCTTCCTTCCAGGTCCACATCAGTTTCTCCTTTTGTCACTTTCAATTTGTTCAGTACTTAGATATGATATTTTATTTCTCTATTAATCCACCTTTGTTCTATCAATATTCATGTTGATCAAGAATTTCACGCTTGTTACTGTCCAAGTTAATGTACCAAACTAAACACAAAAGTCTTGAAAAACTCCAATGAAATCGATACTGATGGACAAGATCCGAAGATGCAGACGGATAAGGAAGTCGATGTAGATAAGACGGCGATATGAGAAATTCTACACAAGAGATCAAGTAACTCGCGAGACACCGATGCTTTGACGTAAAAGACCACGTTAAAAGATATTTAGGTGGCTCCCAAGAAGCGGGCGGATGTCGGATGTCACCACATTTTCAATTAAGTAAAGAAGCATACATGATAAAAGATGTACGTACAGGACTAGATTTTCTGATCAAAGTAATAAACAGAATCTAAACAGCAGACAGAAAGCAACAGAAAACAGGGAACTGTGAAAACAAAGCTAGATTTGTGTTACCTGTGTCCTTTTACCTATCTCTGGGCAGATGATCGGCGATCGATTATATAGAATCGGCGTCGATCGTTCAGATCGGGTCGGTCCATCGATATAGATCGGCATCGACTGGTCCAGATCGGTGTCGACTGATATAGATCGGCGTCGATCCGAGACAAAGTGCGAGAAGATTTGGGAATCGGAAAATGAAGGCAAGATCGTCAATGTCTGCTGGATCTGCAAAAGCCGGAGAGATACTGGCAAGGCTCCACCTATGCTGGATGCAGGAACAGAGTCACCAGAAAATCAATGGAGACGTGCGATGTTGATGTGATAAGAGTAGAGTAACGGTGCTCCTCTCAGGGATTGATTTGGACAAGATCCACTCTCATTCGATAGATAATGTTCACACTTGATGCTCAAAGATCTCTCGTTCTCTCTCTTACAATCTGTGTCCCTTACAATCTGTCTCTCTGTGTCCCTTCAGAACTGAGTTCTGGGCCTCTATTTATAATCGGCGCCGCTCGAAAAATCGGCGTCGACCGAGTACCGGTCGGCACCGATCACGGAACAGACTCCCGAGATGGCCAAAAGGAGCGATTTCTGGAAAGATAAGAGTGATCCCTCCACCTCAAATACGGGAAATATCCCGCTTTGGGAGGAGGAGAAATAGGGGGGATATATGGATAGAATAGATATGGGGTAGATAAGTGGTTAGGATACATGTAAAAAGGTGTAATTAAATAGTTAATATTTAATTACTCACAGTAAAACATAAAGGGGTGAATTAAACTTAGGATAGGTGTTTAAATCACAAATTGAATAATACCCCAAGGGGATAGTGGTGATATAAACGTGCCTCAGGTTACCTGAGAGAGAAAATGCGCACGAGGGACACTAAATTGGATAACCAATTTTAGGTGTCTACATTTTGCCCCTTTTTGTCAAGTAACTTGCGATAAGCAAGGTTATGAGACAAAAACAAGGAGATGGAAGAAAGGAAGAAAAAGTGATGATGTGATCCCCCTCAAACTAGGGATGGGATGGGTGATAGAACAAACGATCCCAAGTTTGAAAAAGGTAGATGAAAATGTGGGATGCCCCAGCTGGATGTCTGGAGTAGATCTGATCATTAATGATGCACAAACATGAATAAAGAGGCAGCCACCTAAGGAACTCACATTGGTAGGGCAGACTAGACGGTCTCCTCATGAGACGACGTTAGTACCTACAGACCCATGAGTGTAAGGAGAGCGGAAAAATAGTCAGCATCTAAAGAGAGACACATTGGTAGGGACAACCCAGTGCAAAGTAGACGACGTTAGTGCCTACAGACCCGTTAACTCAAAGCTGCCAAAAAAGTGCGAGTGCCCCATGCAAAGGGAACAAACTCGAAATGGATGATAATATTGAAAAAGTATGCGCCAAAAGGTAACACCCAGTGCACAATAATGACCAGATAAATAAGCCAAGCATCAACACTATGGCAAAAAGATATGGAAAATCGGCGGTGATCACACTAATCGGCGCCGACCTAAATAAGCGGAGACCAAACCAAAAATCGGCGCCCGTTCCATGTAGCACATATAAATATGTGAACGGAAAACGTGAACAATTTATTTACACCGTGACGATTGATTCAGAGAGTCAAAAATTGGATTTGAGCACCATGGAAGCCTCTGGAAGTGGTCAGAAGCGGAGGAGGACACGACCTGGGGTAAGTGGTTCTTCTTGAACCCGTCATATTTATTATTTTTTTTTTTTTTTTTTTTTTTTTTTTGGTGGGAGGCCAGAGTGTGTTTTACCTCCGGCCTGAAAATCGGCGTCGATTGGTATAATCGACGTCGATGTAATGTAAGCGGCATGCCGATTGAGTTCAATCGGCGTCGACTATATAAGATCGACGCCGATTGTATTTAATCGACGCCGATTGGACGAACATCTGGATGAAAATGATAAAATTTGTTTTGGATGTTCGGATTTGGGTAAATATGAAGCTAATATTGCTCTTGATGTCGTGGATGCAGGCACGAGAGGTACTACACATGAGGGATGTGATTCCCAAGCTACTGGAGACCATTCTCCCTAACGTCACTGATGTAGATTGGCGCCACTTAGAGTTAGCCGGGCTCGGGGGCTTTCGGTACTACAGACGAGTGCCGCGAGATGTAGAGTTGATGTGAGCACTAGTGCGACGATGGGATAGCCAGACTTGCACTTTTTGGTTCAGGACGGGTGAGATGACCATCACCCATGAGGACATATACAGGATTTTGAGGCTGCCGATCACTGGGGACCCGATAGAGATTACACCACGAGAGCAGCAGCAGAGAGCCCTAGTTCGATTGTATGGAGACAGGGTAGATGATTCAGAGATAGTGTCAGGGCAGTGAGGATAGCCTCACAGTATAGATAGGATGTTCCCAGGAGCAGACGGATAGTGTTGATTCAGATGGCGATCTCCTATTTTGCTCTACCAGATTCAGGAGGTGGGAGATTCCCATTGTTATTACTAGATTGCGTTTGTGACATCCTGCAGTTCAGACAGGTGTTCGCTTTGCTGATGCCTTGATAGCTCAGATATATTATGAGTTATGGATGTATACCCAGGCGGAGGGCAGAGGTATTGATGTCAGTTTTGTGCTCCATTGCTGGGCATATGAGCATATAGCAGTGATCAGGCCATCGGGCTTCCTTGGATGCCAGCAGCAGTGGGAGCTATTGATTACAGATTCCGGCGATGGCGGGCCGATATGGCCTCGGGAGATACAAGGAGATCCACATTGGTATCTTGAGCGTTTTGAGATGCGACACTAGAGCGAGTCATGGAGACCATATCGGGTATTTCCGACATGGGCCGGTCAGGATGCTCACTTGGTGGGATTGAGACGGAGCAGGGTGGTTAGGGGCCGCAGGCCTGATATGTGGGAGCGCGTCCCATTTATACGGGTATTGAGATAGTTCGGCCTAGTACAGACAGTGCCGACTACTTACAGGCCTTATAGGCGAGACAACAGAGAGACTGATCTACCGATTTTGATCCGAAGATCCATTGAGAGAGGCCCCACCCTCCACAGACAGTGATGATGACGCCGGAGTGGATGATGGTTATGCGGCATGGTATGCAATGAGCTACCACGACACCTTCCAAAGCATCTATAGATGCGATGAGGAGGATATGGCTACTCAGATCTTTGAGAGACTAGAGGAGAGCACGCCACCCCGACGCATACACACCGAGGTGGCTCTCGAGAGATCGAGAGCTCGGCGGTGGAGAGGATGCCCTAATTTTGGAGAGAGACACCGCTCGCCGCTAGGAGCGAGATACGGCGATCAGAGAGAGGATCGCTACCATCGACATAGGGAGGCCCTCAGGGCCAAATATGGTGAGACAGGTACCATGTCGAGTGCGGGACACGAGGGCATGACCATAGGAGGGCACCACCCAGGCATGACCAGCAGCAGCACCACTATGAGCACCTGGTACCGTGAGCTTGAGTACATATCAGTCTCTCCTCGCTGAGGTGAGATACTACGAGGATGCCCTAGCGCAGCATGCCCCAGATGTGCCTCGGTACGGGGTGAGGAGGAGATCAGCGACAGCCACAGCGAGCGGGGCATCAGAGGGAGGGAGCACCGGGAGAGACCGAGGTGGGCAGAGGCCTCCAGCAGCAGGTGCGTCTAGCTCGATAGGCGGCGGTCAGGAGAGACAGCCTGGTCCAGAGGAGGGTGGAGGAGATAGTGTCTTCCACGCATCAGATTTTACGATATAGAGATTGATGTATTTTGTATCAGTGTAGTGATGTAGCCTCGATTGGAAGGCATTTTATAGATGGCTTGATTGAGAGCCACCCATTTTTTGTTGTACAGACACTCATATATATATATATAGATTCATCATTTCCTTTGTCATATGATTGTTCTCCTGCTTTTAATTTTGATATACATGGATAGATGTAGCGTAATTGTGATGGATATAGACGATAGATGATGAATAGATGATGGGATAGACATAGATGTAGAGGACATAAATAGATGTGATTTGATGTGATTGATATGTGGATTTAACTTGATTGAGAAAATAGATAAAGATAGATGTAATGTTACTTGGATAGACAAGTGATTAGATGATGTGATAGATAGGTAGGAGTTAATAGTTGGAATGGATTTGATATTTTTTGAGATTTTTAATTAAATTTTGATAAAAATAGATAGATAGACCCACATGTGTTTATAATAGAGGCGATGAGATGTGTTTTGGACAAAGTAGATCAGATGAAATTAGATAAATGATAGAGTTTGATTAAATTAACATGTTAAATGGTAATTTAACTGGATGAAATAATTGGAAATATTCTCTGTGAGAGCCAAGGACGTAATGAAAATGACCTTGATTAGAAATAAAGGATATACACCCAGATAAGAAGAAAAATGATAAGTTGGACTCCCAACCGACCATAAATAGAATCTGGATAGGAAACCAAAAGATTATGCATACAAGGCCCTATATGAGGTTAAAATAAACTGACACTAACTAACTAGCCGCAAAACCAGATTTAGGAGGGAAACGGAAGGAGCGGTAAGTAGGTATCTTGTCGAAATTTACAAGGACACAGAATACATGTTCATTTGGGAAAATAGGATTCTCCATATGATCGACAAAAGGTCTTATATCTCGGCTTCATGATTTACGGTAGAAAAGCAAAGCGATCAATGCGGGAAGTTTGCTAGATATGGAAAAGCCCGATCAATACGGGAAGTCTTTCAGTGATGCTAAAAAGTGTATAAACTGACTGAAAGGCTGATCAATGCAAGAAGCCTTGAGTATTCCTTTGAGAAACAGCCGTCCTTCAAGGGAGCGGTCTGTATTTTGAATTTTAATGATAGCCATCCTTCGAGGGCATGGTCTATATCTTTTGATTCATTTGATAATGTATGGATAGCTGTCCTTCAAGGGATCAGTCTATCTTTTTTTTTTTTTTGGATAGCTTCTTCTTCTTCTTCTTCCTCTTTTTTTTTTTGAAAAACTTTTTTTTTTTGGAAGAAGCTGAGTTTAGACCTAGATAGATCAGATAGAGGGGAAGAAAACGTATAAAGAGCACGCACTCATGCCCGAGTAGATCCGATTAAGATAAGCACTTGGGACAAATGAAGCGGTGATTAAGGTATTCCTACCATGAGGAGAAACATATCCAGAAGAAAAATGCTATGAGTAGAGCCACGATACTCATATTTAAGGTAAAAAAGACAATAGGCGGAGAACCACATAATTTCGAATCACCATGAAAGTATATGACTGGTTGTTAGACGGATGAAAGATCTGTCTTGCGACTAGATTTGTGTAAGATAGATTTTAATAGTAGAAGGGCCGTAGATGCAAGGCATTAAGAGGTTCCACTTCAGGTATACCATCCATGGAAGATAGACGATAAGCCCCGACCCATATTTATGAGTGATAACGTACGGACCCATCCAGTTGGGAGCAAACTTACCACGTTGACTCCTTTTGAGTGTAGTGACATTTTGATTTTCTTTAAGAACAAGATCACCAATTTTGAAGTCACGGTGCTGCAAGTGCTTGTTATAAGCACGTTTGACACGCTCAAGATAGACTTGATGATGTTCAAGAGCGTTGAGATGCCGCTCATCTAATAATTCAAGTTGTGCTAGACGATTTTGACGATAGTCCTCATCAGAGACAAATTCTCTAAGAGAAACACGGAGAGATGGGATTTGGACTTCCAAAGGAAGAACAGACCTCGAGACCCATAGATGAGAGAGAGAAGGGAGTAGCACGGTAGGAGTACGAATGCTAGTCGATAAGCCCGAGAGAGCAAAAGGGATATGTAAATGCCAATCCCTACCAGCTCGACTAGTTACCTTTGCGAGGATATTACGCAAAAGTTTTATTGGAAGCTTCGGCTGACCATTAGCTTGAGGATAGTATGGAGAAGAAAAGTTGAGTTTGATATTGAAAGCGTCGCAGAGGTTCTACAAATCAACGTTCTTGAAAGACTTACCGTTATCTGTGATGAGTTTGTGTGGAACACCAAAGCGACAAATGATGTGTTGATAGACAAAATCAACTATGGGTTTAGCTTTTGTTGAAGAAAGAGGGATAGCTTCCACCCACTTAGTAAAGTATTCAGTGGCAGTAATGATAGAATGATGACGCTGTGAAGAACGGGGATTGATGAGACCAATGAGATCAAGACCCCATTGCGAAAAAGGCCACAAATCTGTTGTAGGTTGTAAAGCTTGACTAGGGATATGTGTGAGATTGGAATGTTGTTGACACTTGACACATTTCTTAGTGTATTCACAACAATCTCGATTAAGAGAAGGCCAATAATATCCCAAACGTAAGATGCGTTTAGCTACGGCCAAGCCACTAAAATGGCCACCACAGATACCATCATGGACCTCCTGGATAGCTTTAGATGATTCAAGGGTTTTGAGGCACCGAAGCAAAATACCATCAAAGCCGCGTTTGTAGAGGATCCCGCCTAGAATAGTATAGCGATTAGCGCGTAGGATAAAAGATCTTCTACCATTGGAAGTCAGATCTGGAGGAAGCACCGAATGAGATAGATAATCAACGATCTGTTGATACCACTCATCCTGAGTATGGGTTGTGACAGCATGGATTGAAGTTAGTTGCCTAAGATGAGATGGTTGATCTAATCGTTGCACACCACATAAAGTCGCGAGTCCTCGGTAAAAGGTGGGATAAGTGAGGCTAACGAAGCCATTGTATCTGTGAATCGATTCGCAGTGTGAGGAATAGCTTGGATAGTGAATTTATCGAAAGATTGGAGTTGAACGAGAATGATATCACGATATTTTTGAAGGATATCATTCTTGCATTGATAGACACCGTGACTTGATTAACGATGAGTTCAGAATCACCAAAGATGTCAATATGACGAGCGCCGAGATTAATGGCATTTTGAAGACCCAAGACAAGAGCTTCATATTCAGCCATATTATTGGTGCACTCAAAGTTCAATTTGTGTGCGACTAGGATAGGCGTACCCCAAGGAGGAATCATCACGAAACCTGCACCTCCCCCTTGCTGGCATTTGGATCCATCAAAGAAGAGCTTTACTTTAAATGGAGACAGACCAAAATCAATTTGTTGGATATATTCATCGGGGAATTGAGCAAGGGGGACTTGAGTGTCGGAAGAGGAGCATCAGCTAATTGATCTGCAATGACTTGACCCTTGATAGACTTTTGCGGGATAAACTCGAGATCAAATTCTGTCATAAGCATGAGCCAACGAGTGATACGATCATTGTGATAAGGCTTCGCATGAATTGTCTTGAGTGGATTGACACTTGTGACAATGTAAGTTTTGTGATTAAGGAGGTAATGACGAAGCTTAGAAGTTGCGAAGAAGAGAGCAACATGACTTTTCAGCTTTGAATAACGTGTTTCATACTCATGGAGGTGCGGTGATGTAATAGACAGCTTGTTCTTTACATGCAAGCGTCCCGATGCGAGATCATGGCTCCCAGAGCATGGTCAGTCACAGAGATATAAAGATAGAAAGGCTCCCCCTCGCGTGGAGGTGTAAGCACAAGTGGAGAAAGAAGATAAGCTTTGAGATCATCAAAGGCCTTTTGGCAATGTTCATCCCATTCAAAATGAACATTCTTACGGAGGAGATGATGAAAAGGTTGACAACGGTCTGACAATTGTGAGATAAAACTACGCACTGATTGAAGACGTCCTTGGAGACTGCGGAGTTGCTTTAAGTTAGAAGGGGGAGGCATCTCAAGGATAGCTTTTATTTTTGCGGGGTCTACTTCAATACCCCTAATGGAAATGATAAAACCTAAAAGTTTACCAGTGAGAACGCCAAACACGCACTTAGATGGATTTAGAGCGAAGACAAAAGTGAATAAGCCTCTCAAAGAGAGTGCGAGAATGAAAAGATGATCTGCGACGTTTGGATTTACCGAGGAGATCGTCGGCGTAATCTTCCATGAGTTTTGTGTAAGAGATCATGGAAGATGTAGGTCATTGCTCGCTGATAGGTTGCTCTGCGTTCTTAAGACCGAAAGGCATGACACGATAACAAAAGGTCCCCCAAGGAGTTATGAAAGAAGTCTTATGTTGGTCTTACAGTGTGATGAGAATTTGATTATACCCAAAGAAACCATCCATAAGAGAAAGCATCTCATGACCCATAGTTAAATCCACGAGTTGGTCGATATTAGGTAGAGGAAAATCATCTTTTGGACAAGCAAGATTAAGATCCCGGAAGTCGGTACAAATTCAAATTTTCCCAGTAGCTTTAGTTACTGGTACTACATTGGAAACCCATTGTGGATAATCGATGGGTTGGATGAAGTTAGCCGAGAGCAAGCGCTGCAATTCTTCTTTAACAAGAAGGGCTACTCTAGGGTGCATTTTACGCAATTTTTGTTTAACCGGTTTGATGTCGGGAAGAGTAACGATATTGTGGACCACGATATCGGGATCGAGTCCTGGCATATCCTCATATGACCAAGCAAAGGCTTGATGATGGTTGGAAAGAAAAGTGGTAAAGTCTCCTAACTCCTGTGGATTAAGGGATTGGCGACCTTAATGATGCGAGGGTCTTTAGAAGTCCCTATATTAAGGTCGATAGTGGCTTCGTTGAGAAGCGTAGACGTGTCAGAAGGAATGGTTTTAGGAAGATAGGAATCTCTGCCCTTTGAGATAGGTGAGGACAGAGAATCATCATCCGCATGAGTGGATAGTGTTGATAGTAGGAGAGTCGTCTCCAACTATTTGAGGAAAATTAACGGTATGGAAGTGGACCTGTCATTAGTCTTATAGGCTAGTGGCCCTAAGGAAATGGTATTGACTAAAAAAAAAAGTTAGACGGGATGGAAATGGCGTCGTCCACATCGAGTGATGCTTCTGACTTAGCGGGAGAAGATGGTTCCTCAATAGGAAGAGGCTCATCGAGAATAGTGACGGTGGCTTTTGAAAGAGGTTTAAATCCTAAACCAAATTTTTGATGTGGCTTGAGAGTTGGAATGGATGCGAGGTCATGCACACCTTGTTCATATTTACCTAAGCCAAAGCCCTTCCACGCGCATCGATATAAATAAGTTTTTGCAAACGTGGGATTCTGTAGACAATCGAACCCTGTTAAATAAGGTTTGGTCCTAGGAGGAGAATCGGGTGATAGTGAGGCGTATCAAGACCACCGTAAATGAAATTAGTCTATTGATTGGGTAGACCAATGGTGACGATGCGACCAAGACCTGGCTGATATTCGGAGTTGTTTATGCGGTCTACCATACTCACTAGGTTTGAGATGGGTGTCGAAAAGAAAGGAGAGGAAGCTCTCCCGGTGAAAGCGCTGCAATGTCTCTTCTAGATTTTGTAAATCCGGTAGTTTGGTTGCAGGTATGGAAGAAGATGAGGCCCCGTCAGGAGAACAAGCATTTTCCTTTAGAGGGGCAGACCCTGTGGTCATGTCGCATTGTGCGGAAGGAAAAGGATCTCCTGGATGAGTATAGATTTGCCCTCATATTGATATTTTAAGCATCGATGGAGGGTGGATGGGACTGATGCATTGCATGCGAATCCAGGAGCGTCGAGGATCATATTATAGTGGAATTTCCCTTCAACAATGTAAAAGAGTTCGTGAAGCGACTTCTTACCTACTCGAATGGGTAGGACCACGGTTCTAAAGTAGCGCTAGCTGATCGTTAAATGATCGAAAGAGCGAAAGGCGGGGTGACACTACGTTCTTTGGTAACTTAAGTTGCTCGAATGTGTGCGAGGAGATGACGTTGAGTGCAGCACCCTTTGTCGATCATAATGCGTTTTAATGTAGTGTTGTCGATTTGGGTGTGATAAAGAGGGAGCCTCGAATCCTCGGAAGAAAGGAAGGAATTTCTGAATCTTCAAAAGAAATGGTGGTTGATGGTCTATTCAATCAACAACCATCTCGAAAAGGTGGGCTCATCTGAATTCACTGCGATGCGCTTGCAGATTATCAATCGAGCACAGCGATGTTGCGGAGAGGATTGAATGAGGTCAAAAAGAGACATTTTGACCGGAGCCTGGGTGAGTTGTTTCATAACACTCTCCTCAACTGACACGGGAATTTGAGCCGAGGTGCAGCACGAATAGAGACCCGAGGTCTCGGGGCTAATGAGGAAGGAGGAACTCCTTCGGGGGCTGTAGAAATGACAACCCGTGTGGTCGAGATGTTGTAGATGAGGATGGATTATCATACTGTTGGGTTCTAGTGGTGATATGAATTGTGTCGATTTGAGAAGGTGGAAGATCATTTGGAGTGGAATCACTAGAAGTAGAGGTCTGAGTAGATCGTTGGGGCTCAGATGGAGCTAAGATGACAGGAGATACTTGTTTCTCCTCCTCCAGCAAAAGATCACTTTCTTCCAAAAGGCTGTTGATGACAGATTGAAGAGCTTTACATCCCTCGGTATCATGACCCGGGGTACGGTGGTAAGCACAAATCAAATCAGAGTTAAACCAGGTAGGTTTAACTCCTTTAGGGTTATAGGGTTTAATCGGAGGAAGAGATATGGATGAAGATTGGATAAGTTGGTGAAGGATTTCAGTATAGAACCCGGTAGACAAAGATGAGGACAGAGATGATGAAGGCGCCTCTTTTACTTTAACAAACTGTCGAGGTAAAAGAACCTGCATGTTAGGTTTGTGAGTCTTTTTAGGGATCATCTTATTTTTGGACATACGGAGGAGCAGCCTTGGGCACTTGAGATGGAAGTAAGTGAGACATGATTGATTTCGATGGAGGAGGAGCCCCTAAAATAGATTTTGAAGATGATGGAGATGTGACAAGTGTTGTGGTCTTCAGAGATAAGGGAGGCTGCTTGGTTGAAACTAATGATGATTTAGATAATGTCGATTTAGATGAGGAGAAGCTTCCCAAAGTAGGTATAATCGGAGGAACAGAGGGTGCCCTGGTTTTTGGTAACGAAGATGATGATTCTGATAAAAGAGGTGACGTCTTTTTAGTAGGTAAGTCCACTTTTCGAGGTGCTGGTGAAGAATGTGTTGTAGAAGAAGATGATGGTTTTGATAAGTTTGAAGAAGACGCCTTCGGTGGACAAATCCAATCTTTTATGAGGCGCGAGAGAGAGATTTTTGTGGGGAAAGCACCAAGAGTCTTGATGGTTGAAATATGGGCTTTCCTTTTCGGGGATGGTGACAATTTCAACCGCATAAGGTGATTGTAACCTTTTCCGGGGAAGCAAATGGGGAGGTACTGATGGCGCAACGTTAGATTTTGGTTGTCTCGGTCTAAGTTCAGGAACCGAGCGTATAGGTGTTGGTGCTACTTCTTTAGATTTTCCCTTAATAGGCAAAGTAGCATTGGTGATGGAAGAAGTGAGTGATGAAGAAGCAGTTCCTTGCGAGGGAACTACTTCTGGTACAGTAATTATGGGTGAAACTACTGTAGGAAAGGAAACAGGAAGAGTCAAAATCGAAGATGCTTCCGTCGAAGTCGGCACAACTATAGGTACGTTCACCAATGGCATAGTCGCAGCAAAAATGGGAGAAACAGAAGTAGATGTATCCGCGGTGGAAACTCGAAGGGATGTAATTGCCTCGAGCATTGAAAGAATGTCTGACGATGAGACAGATGAGGATGACTTGTCTCGGGTATGGATGGAAGATCGAGACAAAAAAAGAAGAGAGAGGTGAATCCGTATCTAACAATGTTGGAATATTCAAAGAGGCGGGCTATCGAAGATGGTGGAATCCCAGCGATTAACGAAGCGGAAGGAGGTTACGATTCGGTCGATGTGTCGCGAGATGGCTTAGTTTTAGAAGAAGATTCTTGAGTAGAGATGAAAGCTGATAGTATGAGTGTTTGGTTTTGAGACTACGAAGCATCATGGTTCGGGAATGATTGGGAAAAGGTTGTTTAAAGACATCAGCGCTTGATTTGGGGAGCATTTGGGTTATCGAGAATGAGCTCGCCTTTATCGATGAATTTCTGGACAAGATTTTGAAGGTCGACATCGTTCGATGTCATGACCTTTGGTTTATGATAATGCGAAGTCATTTTCCCTATACGAGAATGGGCGTTCTTGGCTTTCATCAATATTCCTAATGGGGAAGTTCGATCATGTGGACTTCAACATTTTTTCTAGGATAGAAGCATATGATTCCCAATGAAGTGAAAGATCGAGATGATGAGGACCCTTTTCGAGAAGATGAGGAGTCTCTTCGTGGTGTTTGATTAGAAGTGTTATCGGCTCGTGATGTTTTTAATACGATAGCATTGGTGGATCCCTGATTCTTGTCTTTAGAAGTGGAAGGATTTGATTTGGTAAACCGAGAAAAATCTGGTTTAGATTTAGAGTGAAGTTTTAACTTCCCTTGTTCAATGGCGCGAGATTCAAGTTTGCGTGCCATCGTAAAGGCTTCTTCAAATGTATGAAAGGTCTGGATCCTTAAAGTGGAAGAAATATGATTAGCACAAGATCGAGTAAACAACTCGATCTGTTGGGATTGAGGAAGGGAGAAAGACAATTGGTTTATTATCCCTCTCAGCGTGAGCGACAAATCTCTGCAATAGACTCATCATCGAATTGACGAATGTTATAAAGATCTGTAATCGAGATCTTATGCGTGATATTTATTGAAAAGTTTTCAACAAACATCAGGCCAATTTGAGAGAAAGAAAACAAGGAATGTTGAGGAATGTTATTGTACCGGTCTAAAGCGGGACTGCTTAGAGACATAGGAAAAGTACGGAGCATAAGCTCACGATCTGGACTATGAGGTAGCAAGCATGTTTGAATGCTCGCAAATCTTTGTTGAGGTCCTCCGACTATGAAATTTTGAAAATTTAGGAAGTTCCCATTGGGGAGGATAAGGCTTAAAAGCCCCTTTGAGGGTGAATGGGTTCATTACACACTTCTTCAAAAGAGTATGAAGGATGAGCCCCTTTGGTGGAGGCTTCCAAGTCTGTGATTTTCTTGAAAAGAATTTGAACCACGTCAGATTGAGGAGGAGGCACACTGGCATGTCCTACATAAGAAGCAAATGGTGGATGTTGTTGAGGTGTCAATGGGGGATTCATCTGTTGATTGATAGGATGATAAGAGGAGTAACCAGGCATTCTGGGTGACGCTTGGTGGGGTATTTGTTGTGAAGGAGCTTGTGTATAGGCAGGCTGTGAGATAATAAGTGGTTGAGAAAATGAAGGTTGGATGACGGATGGAGCCTGTGATTGGTGGACTCCTATGCTTGTTGATTGAATCGGAACAGATTGAGGAACATGGGTGCCGATTTGATTGGACATATTGGGAACAAGACACGAAAAGAGGCTTTTTTTCTTGCCGGATTAGTTATTAAGGCGCCGATCTTAGAGGATGGGCGAAGGTCACTTTATTCTTTGGAACATTGGAAGAAAAACCCCTTTGGAGGACGAGAAGCAGGAACCAACTGACTAGTCGAAGGGGGTTGACTCATAAAGGGGTATTGACCCTAGGACACAATGGATGACATAGATGAATTAACAGCAATATGTGGGTGCACAGACGCACTCATTATAGCCAGAGAAGAGGACCTCTCAGAAGTAGGTTGTGGAATAGTCGAGGTAACTGCGGCGTTAGGAATAGGTAAGACTATTTGAGAACTAGTCGATATGGTCGGTGGAAGAGAAAAAGGAGGCACAGGTGCGCCACCCTCCTCCGTGGCTCGAGGTGAGAAAAATGATGCTAAGCTATTCTCAAAAGCACTGGGATGGTTCACGAGAATAATCGTACACTTCTTTGGATTGGTGGTCCACTGATCAGATATTTGAATAGACTTGTGTACTAGGTAGTCCATGAGGGCTACGGATTGCGATCGAGGCGCACTGAAAGTCGGGATCCCCGCGAGGAACATACTCGAGTCGAGAAGCGAGATGATATTTACGAAGGACTAGGGGAAGGCTGGACGTGATGGGGTTGCTTTGGCACGATAGAAAGGATTATATGACCGGGATGGGAACCAACTAACAGCGGTCCGAGGAAGACACAGGGGGTGCGAAACATCCACACTAGTGGTGATCTCGGAGGAAGAAGGGGCTAATTGAGCCATTCTTCTAGATTGTAACCAGTGATGACCGTCATAAACAAGCGAGAAAAATAAGATTGACCTAACTAATGCACAGATAATTCAAGCAGCGTAGGTGATTATCTCTTTTAAGTTTTTATGCTTTTAAGAAAGAGAATATTAGGGAAGGCCTTTTAGAACAGGAACTACTCAGATAGCCAAACTAAGGATGGTTTGGGGGATGTTTTGGTGAGGAGTCCGAAGGCACTTCAGTAAAAGACGGTACGTGGCTTGATATAGGGGCCTACCCCCGCACTTCACACACCGCTGCGATAAGGGAGTCGGGTGCTTTGCCAATATATACCAGAACTTCCGTGAATTTATAGAGCGGCCGAGTACCGCGTAGGCTCTTCCTCTTGGATGTCACTTCCAAGTAGGCGAGGCCAGGGAAAGAATTTTTGTTTAAATGCTTTATACCTAGTGATTTTGGCTTTGTGTGCAAGGGTGAAAAATAAAAATCAAATAGTGTCACTCTACCGATTTTGATCAATTTTCCAGCCTAATTAAAACTAGATGAAAAACATACAGTCAGAAATGACAAAGAAAGAGTTCTTTTTAAGCACTTAAAAAACGAAGTGTTTGATTTCGATGAAGACAAGTCAAACAGATTCTTTCCCAAATGCGATTAAATTCTTTTTAAGCACCAAAAATTGAAATGTTCGAATGTGATAGACCACAAAAAATTTTTTTTTTTTTTTTTTTTTTTTTAGTTCCTAAAAGGAGAAAACACCGTAAAGAGAAATACCTGTAGATTTAGCTCTCTAAGGTGTGTGGACTTCAAAAAGCACATTGTTGAGCTCTTCCCCTCAAACAATCCCATGAACAAGCAAAGTTCTCCATGCAAGAAAAGGTTAAGCAAACACCAAACAAAATCGAGAAAGATATATCAGATAATGGTGAAAGCGAAAATTTCTATTTTAAGGAACTAGAAAAATTTTAACAATTTCACATAAAGAACTGGATCAAAAATCTTGAAATCAAAATGAAATAACTAATTTTATAAAAGAAATTGGAATTGAAATTTTAAGAAAGGAAAGGACCTAACTTTGCAAATTCAAAAATGAAAAAAGCGATGAAAGCGAAAGGAAATGCTCAAGTAGAACTGATAAAAATCAGTGAAGAAAAAGAACAAAGCTCAAAACTAAAAAAAAGAGATGAACTTACCAATAAGGGACTTTGGTTGGGTCCCACCGGGCGTGCCAGAATGTTGATCAAGAATTTCACGCTTAGCATTACTGTCAAGTTAATGTACCAAACTAAACACAAAAACCTTGAAAAACTCAAATGAAATTGATACCTGATGGACAAGATCCGAAGATGTAGACGGATAAGGAAGCCGATGTAGATAAGACGGGCGCACATGAGCAATTCTGCACAGTAGATCCAAGTAACCTGCGAGACACCGATGCTTGACAGAAAAAGACCACGTTAAAAGATATTTAGGTGGACTGCCCGAGAAGCGGGTCGGGAAGCGATAAGCTCCCTCGGCGGATGTCAGTCCACGTTTTCAATTAAGTAAAGAAGCATACATGATAAAAGATGTACGTACAGGACTAGATTTTCTGATCAAAGTAATAGCGAGAATCTAAGCAGTGAGACGAAAGCAAGCAAAAATAGGAGCTATGAAAACAAAGCTGGATTTGTGTTACCTGTGTCCTTTTACTGTCTGCAGGATGATCGACGTCGATTATGTAGAATCGGCGATCGGTTCAGATCGGTGTCGCCGATCGATATCGGTGATCGGATCGATTGCTCCAAATCGGTGTCGGCCCGATATAGATCGGCGTCGATCCGAGACAAAGTGTGAGAAGATTTGGGAATCGGAAAACGAAGGCAAGATCGTCAACGTCTGCTGGATCTGCAGAAGCCGGAGAGATCTTGGCAAGCTCCACTGTCTTTGGATGCGGGAACAGAGTCACCAGAAAATCAATGGAGACGTGCGATGTTGATGTGATAAGAGTAGAATAACGGTGCTCCTCTCAGGGATTGATTTGGACAAGATCCGCTCTCATTCGATAGATAATGTTCACACTTGATGCTCAAAGATCTCTCGTTCTCTCTCTTACAATCTGTGTCTCTTACAATCTGTCTCTGTGTCCCTCGTGTGCTCGGGCCTCTATTTATAATCAGCACCACTCCAAGAAAGCGCCAACCGAGAGTTACAGGCCTCTATTTATAATCGGCGCGCTCAGAAAAATGGCGTCGGCTGAAATATCGGAAAGTACTTTGGGAGGTCGGCGCCGATCATGGAGCAGAGACTCAGAGATGGCCAAAAGGAGCGATTTCTGGAAAGATAAGAGTGATCCCTCCACCTCAAATACGGGAAATATCCCGCTTTGGGAGGAGGAGAAATAGGGGGGATATATGGATAGAATAGATATGGGGTAGATAAGTGGTTAGGATACATGTAAAAAGGTGTAATTAAATAGTTAATATTTAATTACTCACGGGTAAAACATAATGGGGTGAATTAAACTTAGGATAGGTGTTTAAATCACAAATTGAATAATACCCCAAGGGGATAGTGGTGATATTCCATTAAGGAAGGTAACGGTTCTTAGAAATGGATTTTTTGGAAACCCCCTCATCTACCATCTAATCTATTTTCCTCTTAGTAATCTTTGTTATGTAGGTTCATGGATTTTCGGAAACCCCTCATCTACCATCTAATCTATTTTTGTAATCTTTTAAAGGTGAGAACATCTACTTTGTGCCCATACTTTCATCACTATCCTCTTCCAAGGTACCTTAAACCCTTGCATATTTGAAGTTGCTTTATTTTCTTTAGTATCTATTTCACTAACTGGACAGAAAAGAAAACTTGTTCAACACTCACCAATCCATCATTTTAGTCATTCGTGTCAATAAATATACATTTCAAAACTATGTGATTCCTTTTTTGGGCCCCAAGACCCTCTAAAATCAATCAATCTATATAAATCATGCCTTTATCAAATCCATATTAGATTTAATAGATTTTTAGAAATAATTTGTTTCCTTTGTCTTTGTCAAGTCATACATCTATAGGCCAAGAACCCATTGGTTATGCTATCACTTGACTTCATGAGTGAGTAAGCCCACCTTTGTGGAAACATCCTTTATATCTAACATGCATCTCTGATACACCATGGATAGTATAAAATTTTGGGAACCTTTTCCCACTACTCCTATGAGTCATACATCTATAGGTTCAGAACCCATTAGTTCCCCTATCATTTGACTTTCTGGTCACACAAGTCCACCTTTGTGGCAATCTATTTTCATGCTCGGTCTTGGGGCATCTTAAATTAAAATATAATCTTACACAAACCAATATCATTGAACAATCTATTCAAACCAATGACCATATAAATTCATTACAATGACCCTTAGTTTGAGGGGGACCACCTATCAAACACAAATCCAATCATTCCACTCATTTTTGTTTAGTGTCTTGTCCATCAAAAACCACTTGGAAAAAAGGGGAAAATGTAGACACCTATTTTTGATACCTACATTGTTTATCCACAATCCTCACATTCACCCTTAAAATATTAAACTTATCTTATTATTACTTAAACCATGTCCTTAGCCATAAAAACACACCTTATCCCTTAATAAAAATCTATTCTACCCATCTTAAGTTACCAAAACCACTTGTAAGAAATGGAAATTACAGACAAGAAGAAGTAAGCAAATCAACACATGGTAAACCTCAATCGTGCATCCTTCTTGAAAACCTAAAAATATTTTTGAAGTACTTGGACTTGTAAAATCTTAATATTTTAATGATTTTGGCTACTCTTGATTAATTCTCCAAATTTAGGATTGTAATGCTATGAGTAGAAGTACACAAGGATGTGTGTGGAAAATTTAGCATAAGTTGGCTATATATTTGCATAAGTTTCCCAGGATCCTTCATGGATATTATTGCAAAGGACATGGCCTATTTTTATAGCTGACGGAGAGGCCATGAAAAGTGGAATATAGTTTGAATGGGCTCCAGGATAATAATTGCAATTTTAGACACCAAAATTGGGTCACACGCTCCTTGACCCTTTGTTAAATAATCAACTTGAACACACTCACCTAACCATGACCCCTTACACCCCACACTAATATTAATTTAATTAAATTAATCCATGTCCTCACAATATTTATTATTTAATTATCCTAATTAAGATAATTCCCACACCACCACCTCACCTATACACCTCACCTAGCCACCTCACCCTAAGTCTATTCTTAGTATGTTGCCATAACTAACTAAGACCTAACTAAACCCTAAAAATCAAAGCCTACATCCCCTCTAACCACATTCCTACATAAGAGAAGGTAACTCTCACTCTTTCCTAGATGAATAGAGAGATCTGGCTCAAATCATTACCGTGATCTCCTATTTTTAGAAAACCTATGGAATCCTACCCTAACCGATGCCGATCACCCCGAACCGAGCGTCGATCAACTCAGAATCCGTCATCGGTCACCTTTTATTCCCTTTGGTAACCTTATTTCAAGGTTAGAAAATTTCGAGGGAAAAAAGGAGATTCGAGCTGCATGCAAGTGAGACAAGCATCCTTGTACGATCCGGACATCCGAGCCATCACCAACATCAATGAAATATCCATCGCATTCACGGGAGCACTCCGGGAAAGCACCACTATAGGACCTTACAGGTATTCTCCGATTAACCACCTCCACCACTCAGTCATAAGATCTTTAACATACTAAGGATGGCCCTAATCAAAGTATAGTTTATTTTATCTAGTAATCTTTATTACTCCTATTATTAATCTATTCTTTGCATGTTTATTACTTCATCACCCACTTGCTTATAAATCCAAAAACCCCTTCACCCACACCACCAAATCACCTATTCTCACCTGTTGTATACTTCTGAGCATACCTAAGATCTCCACAAACCCCATGTTCACTCGCCCAAACTTTATTCGATCTCAGATCACCCCTACCATTTAACCTATTTTGAGTTTCTTTCACCCCGACCATACCGACGCAGTTACCCATAACCGTCATCGGTTCTACCTAAACTAGCATTGGTCGCATTCAGCCGACGTTGGTCTCTATGTTTTACACCTTGACCAAGAACAGACCCAACAACCACCCTACCAGTTGACCTAAATAACCCAAAATCTGACCTTGACTAGTCCCAAAACCTTGACAAACCCCTCACCTCTCAGATCCAACTATAGCCTAACTTGTTGTGATTGGATTTTCTTATTGTATTTGAATGAGATACCTAAATCATATCAACTATAGTAGGACCTTATTTATTTCTTGCATTAACTTGTTTTAAATAGTGGATTGAAAACTATCTAGGAAGTATCACACTTCCCAGAACTAGCATACGCTAGGCAGTCCATTGTCATATATCATTTAACTATCTTTTTGTGGTCTTGTTTTCTATTACAGGTAGTTCCTCCTAGCCAAAAGGAAGCTCTCACATTCAACTATGGATCAAGAAGTCAGAACACGCACAACAACCATCAACTGACCAGCATTTAATAGGTATTCCTCCTTGGCCCTTACCCTTATCTATTTCGTCATTTCAAAAAGGTAAAGAAAATAGTGAAACATTTTATCACGCCCGATGGGACCCATCAGTGGGGGTTCTTTTTCATTTATTCATTCTTAGGTGAAAGTTGTGTGTTTGTTTCCCTTTGAAAAGCATCCACATTAAAAAAATTTCTCTGGAATCATTCTCCTTCTATCTATTGTCTAAAAATAATTGTGTTTTTGGTGCTTTAAAAAGAACACATTTTTCTTTCTTTCGCATTGCATTAGTAAAAGATCATCCCTCTTCCTTTTCATCTCTTTCTACATCGAATATCACACTTTGTTTTGGGTTTAAAATACTTGCATTACATTCTCGATTTGTTGCATTATTAGCTCACATTAAAACCAAGGGCAAGCTATATCTTTGGAAGTCATGCCCGGTAGATGGTTAACACAAAGAATCGTAGAAATCAAATTTCTCTCTCTCTGTGTCTTACCAAACTTGCACAAAATAAAATATACACATCTTTCTTAAACAAAATCTTACCCAAGAACATCATCGGTGATCACACGATCCGATTAGCAAGTACTCCCCACTCATTTCCTCTCTCAAGTCATTATCTCGAGAGGACAGCCCACCCGCCATAACATACCTAAAAGCTCTCCTTTTAGATATCCTTCTTTGTAGGATGCCTTCCCAAAAAAAAATTTTGTTCTAAATACACACTGTCAGTTCTAAATAGCATAAGCTAAACAAACATAAGAAAATCACTATTAGGATCATGCTTTTTCTTAGCATTCTTCTTGGCTTGTGTTTTGAGTTGTGAGACTACAAATCCCCATTTTTCTTCTTCCTCGCACACTCCATCATGAGTTGGAGTATTTTTACTTTCTCTAAGTGTGTGTCGGGGGCCTCTACTTCTCATTCTCAGGATTCTAGGTTTGATTTTTTACCTAATTTGATTCAAAAAACCAATTTTCTTTATTTCTTTCTAATTTCATAGTCACCGACATCGGTCCAATGACCATCACCAATTTACATCTCGACTGTCGTTGGTTAAACCATAACCAATGTTGGCTTATGGATTTATAGTTACTTTACCTAGAACAAATTTCATTTACTACATTTTGTTTCGACTCTCGTGGCATCATCATATTTCTCCTTATTAATATTTTCTATCATACAAAATTTCACCAGTATAAATCCAACATTCCCACTTCATTTGTTTAAGACTAGTTTCTTCCACAAGAACTAGTATCGGTTTCAAAAACCGTCACCAGTGTTGTCCTAACCATCACCGATCATCCGACCGTCATCGGTTTTCCCAAAACTATCATTGGTCAACCCGACTCGTCGATTGCCTATGTTTAATTTTTCAAAATTTAAACATTCACTAGATTCACCTCCCAGACCCCATTATTCTCTATTCTTATTGTTTTCTCTGGTGACGAGGAGTTTGCACGACTCCTTAATCAAAATCCTGCGGCCTTATAGTTCTACATTTCCCACTCTTCCACCCAAGACTCCTTTGGTTAATTGATATACGGCATGCCGTATCAATCTCCCCTGCCCTTGTTCCTACTACTACATTACCCTCACCTACTTCTCCCTCGGTAGTTTCATAGCTAGGACCCATACCCACCATGACCACCGCATCAGTAGTTTCCCTCACCCCGCCGTAGTATCTGTTGTCCCCTTGTCCACCACCCATACCATAGCATAGTCTGCACCCATTGTCTCACAAATACCCATTGTAACACAACCACTTGTGGTGTCGGTGACCCCTACTCCATTCCAAAATCTCATCCTCTCCATCCCGCAAACATTTCCCCCAATCGCTACCAAAGTCACGACAACCATCCCACCTACATACACCTACTATCAATAACCCCTATCTCATCTGTCACCCATTTTGGATATGTTCCTTCCATGTCGGTTCCTTATTCTCAACCTCCCTATCAAGTTCAATATCCACCTCCTTATGTCACAGGGGGTGTCCCCCCATCACAACCTACCAATGACCTGATCAAATTAATGATGAAAAGATGAAAACACTAGAAGCATTGGTTTCTCGCTCACGCATGATTCCCTCACCTATGATGAAACTTTTAATGAGCCTATTCACCCATCCATTCCCATTCAACCATACCCTATACATTAGGAGATGCAAAAATTCAACCACTTCAATAGCAAATAAGATCCACAACAACATTTATGGTCCTTTAAACATGGGTGTTACCTGATTGCCCACGATGATGCTTTACTTTTGAGGACTTTCCCAATGTCCCTGACATGACCTGCATTAGACTAGTACAGTGGACTACCAAGACACTCCATTTACTCATTCAATCAAGTAGCCCAAGCCTTCCTAGATCACTTCTCCATCAACATTGTTAAGAAGGTTACCATGACTGATCTCTATTCCACATGACAATATGACGACGAGTCTATTGTTGACTTTTTCACTCACTGGCACAACCTCATAAACCAGCTCACATTCCAATTACCTCAAACCAAGCTTATAGAACTATTTACTTGGGCATGTGCTAGACACATCTCACCAACCCTATAGGTGCAAAATTTTCACACTTTCAATGAGGCATTCACCATGGCATGGAAATTGGAAATTCGTGCTATCGAAGAAAAGAAGATTCAACTTCGTAATAAGAACATTGCATTCAAATAAAATGATACTTCTTCATCTTCAAAACCTCAAAACAACTATTCAAAGTCCAAAATGTCTATGAATTCCATAGTTATAAAATCTAGTCCCCTCATCAATCAAACCCATCTAAACCCCCTTCTAATATTTCTCTTGTACAAGCTCTCTAGTTCAAACAAGAACAACAAAAGTACACTTCCCTAGGATAATCTTACTCCTCTATTTTGGAAAATCTTGTTAAGGCAGGTGTCATTAATCTTCCACCCATAAAACCACATACTGGTGTTGACCCTGAACGACCCATGCATGTGTGGTATAAGGAACACAACTTTTGCAACTATCATCAGGTCAAAGGTCACAATGACAATAGCTGCATTACCTTCAAAAATATCATTCAACAAATGATATAAAATGGAGACTTAGTCTTGGATTACCCAAATGCACCCACTAACCAAATCCTACACATATTCAAGAATCCTTTCCCTAATCATGCCCCATCTTCCAACCAAGGGGGTGATACCTCAAACAATGATAGCACTTTCCGCGAGGTCCACGTTATTTTTAATGATGCACCAAGTAGCTTCCCAATTGCCCCATATTCCTTCCATAGATGAAATCTTAGCATGTGCTCCCATACTTACACCAGAGCCTATTTCATCTACTCCTCTAACCATAAAGGAATCCCCTTCATCTTCTCCTTCACCCATGAAAATCCTATACTCGGTACACCGCCTTCGAGCACTCAAAATTCCAATCCCACTTCACCAACACAAGGAGATCCCACTCATTCTAGCCCGTCCTCTCCTCTATCAATGGAGGATACTATAGAAGTGCCACCACCTGTAGACAACTTTTCACCATTAGACCTTCAAGATCTCATTGATCTACTTTCAGCTCTCTTACCCACAGAGTATGAGGCTATCCATTTCTCAATATCTCAAACACATTTTACAGAGTTACCACTCGGTCCACATCGGCTCCGATTACAACAAAGATTACCATTCTCACACTTTGCTGATCTCTTGGACTATATCGATAGAGCCTTACTTTGGGGGCATCTTCTACTTCATGTTTCAACACAAATGTATTTGTCACTCGTTAACACCTCCACTATCTATCCAAAAGTGTTTCGGCTGACCAAACTGAACACAACCACAACTATCGTATAATCTCCCATGACATCACTCATGGCTCAACTCGCACCTCTACCCATAACCCAACCTGCATCTACACCCAAACCCACACCTACATCATCTTCCTTACCTAAACCTATCACTATCTTAGGGGTCATACCAACAGTTAGCCTTACCCATCCACCCATCAAATTAGATTTAGATACATCTTCCAAAACTAACACCAAACTTAACCCGACCCCTCAACAGAAGATCCAATCTCCTAGATCTCATACCCCAACCTTGCCAACCATACCCTTATCTCCTTCACCCCTCGACCCTAGCCAAGAAACCGCCATCCACTTTGGTAAACCAATAATGCAAGAACCCATTTCCCCATCATAGACCTCTAATATACCCAAGTGACCCACACAACCTCTGCCCTCACCCATAACATTCTTACCACCCATACCTCCAATTCCGTCAATAATTTCTTCACTTCCCATGACTCTTCCTTCTCTTTCATTCACGCCTCCTACCCAACCTACACCACCTACCTCCACAACACCTCAGTTACCCCCATGGGTAACCCACCCTCTCCTACCATCCACTTTTACCTCTACATATCGTGTGCCCGTATCATCTTTACCCAAGAAGATGCAACCTACAACTAAGAATCCACTACCCTCCAATAAGGTAGTTAAACAAATGAAACCTTCTATTATATGTTCATCTACCATGCCCCCACCCAAGTAGATATGACTAACAGCTAAGAACACACCATACACCAAAATAATATCCTAACCCACTCCCCTCTTGCAAAAACTCTTCCTACACAGTCATCCGCACCTATACCTAAACCCACATTCACCTCCCATTGTGATCCATTAGCAGGGTCCTATGCCAAAATCCTAACCAACCTCCTCAAAAATTTTGTCATCACATTACCACCTCTTAGACCTTATGACCCACTCAAACCCAAACCAAAAGGGTTTGACAAAACAAAAGTTTGTGCCTACCATTGTTTGTCAAGACATGATGTAAGAACTATAAGGCTTTGAAAGAAACTCTTTTCAGTTGTGTCCTCCTGAAGAAAACTTTAATGATGATGGTCTTCTTAATGAGGACCCCATTTCGCTGGAACCAATTTCCATATTTCTTCCCTCATTTCCTACTCAGCGACTTACATCTCCACCCCCACAACTCTTAGATCCATCCCCGAGATTCGAAATTAACGTGGTTCACATAAGAGAGTTGCCAAACAACCACTTTGAAATGCAATTGCACCCTAATCATCTCATAAGGGTCATACCCACCACTAGGGTTTTGTCCCTCTTACCATTATACTTTCTATGACACACCCTCTCCATCCAACTCCCCTCAGATTAACATGATCAGCATTGCCACCCATGCTCAAAAGACAAGGGCAAGGAGAAAGCAACTGGCCCATCAACCAATCCTATACCCAATATACCGTCTACACCTACACCCAAAGTCATCATTCACGGTCCTGCATATCCCATTTTCGATGGGGCCACACATCGTACAATGCTAAAACAACTACACCAATCCCCCCTCAAAATGTCTTTGTATGACCTCATCCAAACCTCGGAGTCACATCGTCAAGCCCTCATGGAGGTCATTCAATCTATCAAAGTCTTACCAAATAACCCCACACTCGTAGCCTCCATCATTACCCCTCACCATGTATCTTATCTCACTAGGTCTTCCCCCTCCTCTACACCTTCACCCACTCACCAAGTGGCCTCCCTCAATTTTGTAGACGAGGAGATCGATCCCTTTCAGTCCGATGACCCCAACGCCACTCTATTCATCTCCGTCTTTATCGATAATATATGCATCCAACGTGTTAGGATCAATGGTGGTGCTAGAATTAACATCATCTCCTCTCATGCGTACACCAAAATGCAAATACCGCCAATTGTATGCCTAGTAACCCCATTATGTTACGTTCTTTCAATGATGCCATAACCTCTACAATGGGTACAATTTTTCTCCATGTCCGCGTAGGTCTCCACATGTTTGTGGAACTTTTCTATGTCATATAAGGGGAGGTCTAGTATAACTTGTTGCTTGGTCGACCTTGGATTCATGCCATGGGTTGTGTCCCTTTGATGCTACATCGATGCCTCAAATTTGAACATGAGGGACATAATTACACCGTCCCTACCGACCCCTCACCTTTCAAGACTTGTAACATGCTATATCGACCCAATGATGTGCTAATACCAGTCAAGGCATCTACCATCAAAACCACTTCACGTTCACCAACAAGCCCATCCACCAAAATTGCCACTACTTGCGCTACGTCTAACCTCTCCATCCCTCTGCATTTATATAGCCTCACTGCTTTAGTGCCCTTGCTTCCCCTTCATCTAGTGAGCCATCTATGCCCACTACCCACATACCAACTACTGATCCCTTAGAATGTGTTTTCAATGCCTCACTGGGGAATAACATGTATACAATATTGATACCTTCCTCACCCCACAAAAATATGGGAATCTATTTCAACACCCCAATTATGACATTCGCATTGGTGACATTTTCCCTTATGTCCCTCCCCACCTTTACACCAACCTAACATATGGGGACTTGATATGGCCACCCATAAACCCAAACCTCCATCCCAAACTGACCTACACTCCCTCACCAACCATCGTTTCGCTCACACTTTCCTCCACCATGCACGTGGAAAGGATTTGGCTTCGGTTTTTATGAACAAGGCCGCCACACTATCATCTCATGTACCTCTCGTAAACACAATGACCATAGTGGAATTGGTTTTGACACTCCATCTTCTAAGAAGGTTCGCATCGACCTTATTCAGGATGAGACATCTTCCCCCTCTCATTCACCCACATTACCATCCTCACCCATGGAGTCCATAGATCCTGAATCTATACCTCCTAACTTTTTTTTCGTAAACACCATTTCCCTAGGACCGCTGACCTATCAACGTGATGGCGAGGCTCCCTCTTCTCTCCCATTCCTATATCCTGACATGATTGATGATGATATACCTTCAATTAACATCGTTCAATGTCAGGACGATGAGTCCATCCTCACCTACCTTGGTGCAGAAGACTCTTATATTCACTGGTCATTACCCTCCGAGACACAAACCATCATTGAACGAATTGACCATTGAAATCAACATTAATACCCAAGATGACCCACACATTCTAAAGATCAACCAATCTTTAGACACTACTAAATAGGAAGCCTTCACCTCTTTCCTTCGGTACCATAACGATGCATTCATTTGGTTCTATGCCGATATGCTTGGTATCGATCCTAAAATCATGGTTCACAATATCGTGACCATTCCTGATGCCAAACCTATCAAACAAAAACTATAGAAAATGCATCCTCACATTGATCTTCTAGTCAGAGAAGAGCTTCAATTCCTTCTCTCGATCTCCTTCGTTCAAGCCATTGATTATCCCCAATGGATTTCTAACATTGTTCCTATCATGAAAGTGATAGGGGGACTCTGCATTTGCATAGATTTCCTCAACCTCAACCTTACCTATCCCAAATATGATTTCCCACTACCAGGTATTGACCACCTAGTTGATCTCACTGTTGGCCATGAAATGTTATCACTCATGGACGGTTTCTCGGGCTACAATAAAATATTACTAGCTCTTGAGGATAAACACAAGATTGCCTTCATCACCCCTTGGGGGACTTTCACCGATAGATTCATGCTCTTTGGCCTCAAAAATTCTAGTACTACATATCGGTGGGCCATGACTTATATCTTCCATGACATCATGCATCACATATTGGAGGATTACATAGATGATTTTCTTGCCAAATCCAAACATCGAACCAAACACCTACCCGTTACACTACATGTATACCAAACCTTATCAAAATCAACGTGCCACACATTGGCTTATGCTTCTAGCCAACCTCGACTTCAATTCATCTATCAAAATTTCATCAAGGGCCAAGCTATCACCGACTAGTTGGTCAACGCACCTATTTTTGGGGATCAAGCCTCTAATTTTGACTTTCCAATGAGTCTATTACTACCCTTTCCCTGGACGAACCCGCTTACCAAATGACACTCTTCTTTGATGGTTCCAAGTCTCAACATGGGGGTGGGGCTAGTGTTATCCTCATTTCAATTGATGGTGAGCCTATGCCTTTGTATTTCAAACTCGATTTTGATTGTACAAACAATATCGCTGAATACGAAGCACTCGTATTGGGTCTCTAGGATTCTTATGCCTTAGATGTTAATTCAATCAACATATTTGGTGATTCTCAATAGGTCGTAAACCAATTCAATGGTATATACCAATGTCGTGATGAGATACTTCAAAAGTATAAGCATCATGTGGACATACTTTTGACCACCTTCAACCGTTACGCCCTTCAAACCACCCCACGTTCTACCAATAAATTTAGAGATACCATGGCTTGCTTGGCTTCTCAGATACCTGCTTCGCCCATTGACTCTAAAATATTTATCACAATACAAAGGCTACAATCACCCTCTTATTTGCCTACTAAATTTTACTCTATCAGGAATCACTTTGCTCCTGAACCGAGTGACCTTTGGTATAAGCAATACACAGACTATCTTTCCCTCTCCATTTTACCCACCGATCTCACTCGTAATGGACAATGTGCCTTCCTTAAAAGTGTCTCGCATTATGTCATCATGGGTGGTCTTCTGTAAAAATGTAGTTTCAACAACATTCTCTTACGATGCCTTACAGTTCTAAAATTCCTTACACCATTAAGGAAGTCCACGATGTGGAGTCCACTTTAGTGGTCTCATTGTTTCTAAAGGCAATCTTCCCTAGGCTATTACTGGCCAACCCTAAACTGTGACTATTGCGATTATGTCAAATGCTACATAAAATTCCAGCAACATGCTAATCTCCATCACACCCCTAGTCATGCCTTACATGTCATGCGAGACCTTTGGCCTTTCTCTCAATGGGGTTTGGATATTATTGGTGAGATCAACCCCATTCTTCATAATGCTACCAATGGATGATAACCACTACTAAATATTATACTAAATGGGTAGAATTCATTCCCCTCATTTCCACCAAAGCTGAGAAAATATATGAATTCATCAACCACCACATCATCTATCACTTTGGTGTTCCCCACCACATTATCACGAGATAATGGAAAACAATTCAAAAACAAAATCCTACACAAACTATGCAATGATTTTGGCATCCAACTCAGTTTCTCATCACCTTATTACCCGCAAACCAACGGTCAAGATGAATCAACCAATAAAACCTTGAACAAAATTCTTATGAAGGTGGTCAATGATACTGGGAAGGATTGGCATACACACATTCCTTTCACCTTGTGGGCTTACCACACTAGTATTCACACTTCGATTATTACCACCCCCTTTTCTCTGGTCTACGGTACTAAGGTTGTCTTACCTCTCAAAGTCTAGATTCCATCCCTCCGCATCTCACTACAAGACATGCTCAACGACGATGAATTTTTCCAGGATCATTTGGTGCAACTTGAATTATTAGATGAACATCATCTCAATGCCCGGACCATCTCCAAATCTACCAAAAATGTATCAAATGTTCCTATGACAAACATGTTCATGAATGAACCTTTCAAGTTAGTGACCTTGTCCTGAAGGAAAATCAATATGTAACTAAAGAGAAGAAAAGTAAATGGGGAAAATTTTCTCCTAATTGGCTTAGACCCTATATCATCACCCATGCCTATGGATCAAGTGCTTATCGTTTGTCTTCACTTGAAGGTAAACCGAACCTGAGCCCCTTAATGCCTTGCATCTTCAACCATTTTATTGTTGATATTAAGTCCTATATCACTTTCTATCAATTGGTTTCTTGTCCCTTGAGTGCTGTTCACTTTCCATTATTTCCCATTTTTGAGGATCCACAATTAAACAAGAATCATGTGATTACCCATCACCTATTATCCTTGTCCTCAATATGAGTACCACGACTCTACTCATAGCATGATTCTCATGGATACTTTTCATCTTTTTCAAGATAGAATCCCATGGTCGTTCATCACTCAAAACCACCTCTTTCCTAGTTAATTTTTGTGTACTACAATCTTGTCTTCTAAAACCGGAACCTAATCATCCTCTATAATCTTGTCCATGACTTTAACGTCTACAAAAAAAGGGATATAACTCCTCGAGTCAAACTTCCAGCAAAAAGTTGACTCACTCAAAAGAGACATCTCTTCTCCATATTCTACCACTATCAATAGACTTCTCCCTCGAAGGACAACTATGTACAGCCATTACAATAATAAATATTCAGAAGCTTCCCGTATTGATCAACTTCACGAAGACCTCAAGGAGATAATATATTCATCCCATATAGAATTCCTACATCGATCAGTCTATTAAAAACAAACAAATCAAGAAAAAGATGAAATTTTCATCATGGACTTGCCTATTTTGGATTCAAGTTTCTTGTTCAAAAATCATGTCGTCATACACTAAGTTACGCTAAGCCTCTCATCCTCACCTCCTTGTATTTTCCACCTAAATTCCTCATTACTCAAGGGACTTACCACGCATGTGACATTTTTGATCTTGTGACTTTTCTTCACCCTTAAAATAGTCCATTATACAAGGCATGTAGGGTCTTACATTCATAATCCCATCTAAGGTAGGATCAACTCATCAAGGTTCTTATCAATTATGCAGCTCTTTAACCACTTCTTACTATTCTCCTTCCTCATTACCTATTGATTATCCTATATAGGACGAGATCCTCGCCACATGTATTTAAAAATAAATCAACCATACCTACAACCTAAACACAATCATGCCTATGACCTATGTCATCCATGCCTAATACCTACCCAACCATTCCACTATTTCATCTTAATCTTCCCTAGCTCATGGGAGAACTACATAGGCCTGAGGTCCCTTTTCACCGAGACTATGTAGGCAACACTCTGAGGGCATTAGACCCTTGGAGGTTATCTCAATCACTCTCTACCCTAACCAATTCCTTCCCCCTTTTTCCTAGTCACATTCTACCCTAGTTAGTTTCCTTTTTATATCAATAATTGGAAATTAAACCAAACAAACAACACTTGCTTCACATCTTTACTATCATCACTCATACATTCATTTCATTATGTCTATCATTTCTTTACCATTATCATGCATTTTACTACAAAACATCTTAAAG
Source organism: Taxus wallichiana var. yunnanensis (assembly GCA_018340775.1). Lineage (NCBI taxonomy): Eukaryota > Viridiplantae > Streptophyta > Pinopsida > Cupressales > Taxaceae > Taxus > Taxus wallichiana. The sequence continues at coordinate 372,743,288 of CM031244.1, read as the reverse complement.
TGACCCACATCATCATTAATTACACCAATTAATGAATTAAACACTCAACCAACCTCAATTCAACCATACCTAAACCAACCTAAACTTCAACCATACCTAAACCAACCTAAACTTCATCATACCTAAGTCAACCTGACTCAATCCATGCCTACAACCTAACTCAATCCATGCCTACGTCTGACTCAATCCATGCCTACGACCTAACTCCATCCATGCCTATGACCTGACTTAATCCATGCCTACATGACCTCGACTCCATCATACTTAATTCACCTAGTTTCCATCACATACACAAATAATAATGGAAATTAAAACAACTACACCATCTATAGTATAAATATCATCGTCTATAAATCATGACGTCTGTGTATATATACATATGTACACCAATACAAATGAATAAAAAAATCTTCAAAACCCTTATGTACATCCTAGCCATCTTCGCACACATGCCAAAAGATATAATCAAAATCAATCAACTCTCATATACATCCTCACTCTCTTCGTCAGGTAGGCCGGTATATATCAAAAATAAATAACTATACAAAATAGGAGGTACATACGTTTATCAGATATCACCCGTTGGATATCTTGCATATCTGTCTCCTATCTCCTCCTCCTCTTCAGCTCCGACAAAGTGTCCTACTAGCATCTCACCACCCATCATGGGTCATGGTTGGGTCCTTGTTGGTACTACACTGAGTGGCCTCCGTGAACTAGTAGCCTCCCCATGACCCTATCTCGGATTGCTAGCCCCCTGTACTCTCCACACTATGGGTCTATGACTTGGTCTTCTCACTTCGGGCATCTTTGTGGCTGTACTCTCTATAGGATATAAAATATATCCCTACGCAATCAAGATATCTGATAATACTGGTCTCACCTAGGGTATCCACAATGCTACGGCTACACAGTTCTGTCTGTGGTGGCCCTATGGCCTCTCGAATCGACCCTGTCCCTATGCCTATGCCTATCCGAGGGACCCTATCCACTCCTTCTGTATATGGGATGAAGAGTCACAACATGTGCCTATGCGTGGTGGCTAATCGGTCCTACAAACTGTAACTTGTGACTATAGGGTGGCCACCGTATCCCACCACCACCATCACCCTATGCTGCGGTACTGTCCCTATGTTATCTAGGCACTCGTAATGGCCACCTATGCTCAGTAAAGTGGCCACTGTGCATCTACACTGCACAACTTCCCTTGCACCATCCCCAACTATGTAATCAACATGGCTACCTACCCCTGAAGGGTATCACTCTGAATAGTGATGGTGGCTAAATCTGGCTACCCGGCCTCGATTGGTACTACTCATAGGTGTGCATCCCACCACTATCTATATATGTTAGTCACCTTAGTATTATCGATCGTCGCCGGTCTCTCACTGCTCCTCCGCCCTGTAGGCATTGTCATATGGTGTATCGGCAATGGCCTCTCCACGTCATCCATCATATCGAGGGAAGGGTGGAGGTATATCTGTGATAGGATCGAACTATCTCCTAACCTGAGTCTACAAGTATCATCTCATGCTCTCGACATGTCACCCTCTATCCATATGAGAAGCTGCAATCCATCTAGCTCCACAGCCATCTTCCCATATGATGGATAACCCACATAGGGCCTCCAAATTATGTCTACATTGGATAACCCCTCCAATAACTACCTATAGTAGGTGACATCATGTGTCATCCTACCCACTCAATGCTCTCCAATAACTGGCACCCATCACCTGTAGCCCACCTAAACAAAACCTAGCTCGAATGCATCAGCCCGGGGCATACCAACTGGGTGCACACACACAATGTGCTCATATGCCCAATAATGTAATAGGAAAGTGCAACACAAATTGAACCTCTGAAGCCACCCATATGCCCATAGCTCCCTATATAGCTACACTAGGAATGTTGGTACCCATGCAAAACAGGTCTAGTCTATCACCATATCATGCAGGACCCCCATCAGTGATCACAAGAATCTCCCACCCTCTACATCTGGAAGTGCAAAGCAGCAGACTACCTCCTCAACAACACAACTAGCCTCATCTCTTCTAGACACGCCAAGTACATCTCTCCATAGCTCATGTTGGCCTTTGTGAAACCTCATCTTTGTCAACCCCTCACCAATAACTATCAACATCAACTCCTCAAATTCCTCTGAAGATATTGAATATACCTACCCCCTATAGGAAACCATAGGATCCTATATACATCCTCCATGTATTGGTCATCGAATCCCATCTTTCGATGAGGACAACCATCAAACTAGGTTGTCGGACTACATGTCGGTAGCGCCTAACCCTAATCAGGCCAACCATGGCAACATGCTGCCAATCCTAGCTGCATCGTACCTCCTCAAACTCGTCACGGCAGGGGCGGCACCTATCTCACATCCACAGCTAGTCTCTCACCTGCATCTAACAAAACATCACATTAATACAACTTGATCATACCCATAATCACTCTTGACACTTCACCTACACTTATTACCCTCCCTCTTTTTCCCCTCACAACTTACCTTCTTATCACATATTCTATCTACCCACCCCAACCCTCACCCACTATCGATCATACCATACCTCTTTCACCCTCTTACCCATGCTTTGTTTTTCATCAACAACATCTTCCTTGCCCACTATCTATCTCACCCAACCATCACAGTGCTCTGTTGGCCCCTTTTTCCCCACATGTTGACCGGTATCGATTACTTATAACCGACCACGTCTATCCCACACCGACATTGGTCACCTTATCTATGACCGGTACCGGTTCGACACCACCGACGTCGGCCACCCCTTGACCGACGCCGGTCACTATCGCACAAAAATCTGCGATACCCAAACCCCCTTTTTCCTAAAAACACTACCTTCTTCTCCCCATTCCTACCTCCCTCTACCCTCATCTCCTCCCCACCCCTCGTACACCTAACCACACCTCTACCCATTCCTATTCTACCCAATTTTCCTTCCCCAATTCAAATTCCCTTTTCACCCCCAAAACTTGATTTCCCTCCCTAACCTATCTACCCAATCTACCTCCAAAACCAATACAAGGGATTGAATCTTACCTTATTGCGCTAGTGTCTCCATGGTGGTATGTTTACTACTACTGTAGTGGTCCACCCAATCCTTCTCCCACCTCTTCCATGTCCACTAACCAAATCCAATCCTCCTACTCTCCACCCAATCACAATTGATCCACCTGTGCTCGTGAGCCCATCTACCTGGCTCCTCTAACCAACCGGATCCCTCCACCTCAGTAGGATATCATCCCTCATCTTTTTCACCCAAAAAAGCACACCTCGTTCAGTGCTCTGGCATTTTCAAAAATCCAAAATGTACAAATGAATCCATATTATACGGATTTTTATTTTATATACCCACATCAACTGATTGATGCTATTTATAACTAAGTGACATTGGTCATGTGCCCTAGCTCACCGTGGTTAGTTATACCAAGACTGAAATCAGTCATCTACCCCAATAAACCATGATCACTTACCTCAACCGTCCCTAGTCATGTCACGCCAAAGCATTGGTTACTGTCATATTCTTGCCCATTCCCCATAGCTAACCCCACTTAACCAACCTAACCACCGTTTTCCCTTACCCACCCTTATTACAACCAACCTCCATACCTACCTTACCTATACTTGTCCTTAATTACATTTTGGGACTTGTTATTTTACCCATACCTCAGCCCTACCCGTGTTGTGACCTAACTACTTGGACTGGAACATTGCTAGTGACCTGTGAGCTCATGTGCTCGCTATACCTTGCGACACTGTTACCCGTGTTGTTTGACCTAATGACCTTACCTTGCCTCTTTCTGTGACCGTTTATCTCGACCTAACATTTCATGTCTTTGGAACATACCTACATGTTCCTATACCTGACCTGCAAAGTGCTTCCGCACCATATCCTATACCTTGGATACCATAATCACCTCAACATTGTTTGGATAAACCTATCGACATTAGATAATGTATAGTTTGCATTCTCTTAACCATGGTATCGTGTTGTAGTTTATATGTCGTGTGCGTTTGACTATTACTACCTTTGACCCTGATCCATTACCTAGATTACCCAATTGGACCTTTACCCCTTTACCCCCGTTGTCCACCTTCCTCTTCATCACATTCACATTTTATCAAACCACTCACTAATTTTGCCTTCTACCTCATCAGGTTCTGGTTTGAGGGAATTGCCTTCACCCACACATGGGACAACAACATCTTATTTTTGTCAAGCATCACTTACCAATACAACCTACACAACAAAAGGGGCAAAATGTAGACACCAAAATTAGATCACACGTTCCTCGACCCTTCGTTAAATAATCAACTTGAACACACTCACCTAACCATAGCCCTTACACCCCACACTAATATTAATTTAATTCAATTAATCCATGACCTCACAATATTTATTATTTAATTATCCTAATAAAGATAATTCCCACACCACCACCTCACCTATACACCTCACCTATACACCTCACCTAGCTACCTCACTCCTAAGTCTATTCTTAGTATGTTGCCATAACTAACTAAGACCTAACTATACCCTAAAAATCAAAGCCTACATCCACTCTAACCACATTCCCATATAAGAGAAGGTAACTCCTACTCTTACGGATGAATAGAGACATCTCGCGCGAAATCATTGCCATGATCTCCCATTTTTAGTAAACCTAGGGAATCCCACCTAATCGACGCCGGCCAACCCTGGAACCATCATCGGTCACCTTTTATTCCCTTTGGTAACCTTATTTCAAGGTTGGCACATTTCGAGGGAAAAAAGAGATTCAACGCTAAATGCAAGTGAGACAAGAATCCTTTTATGCATCCAAACATCCAGAGCCATCACCGACATCAATCAGAGAGCCATTGCATTCATAGGAGCACTCATGTATTCTCCAATTAACCACCTCCACCACTCATCCATCAGATCCTTAACACAGTAAGTATGGCCCTAATCAATATAGTTTATTTTAGCTAGTAATCTTTATTACTCCTGGTATTAATCTATTCTTTGCATGCTTATTGCTTCATCACCCACTTTCTTTTAAATCCAAAGATCCCTTCACCCACACCACCAAATCACCTATTCTCACCTATTGTATACTTCTGAGCATACCTAAGATCTCCACAGACCCTCTGTTCACTCACCCAACCTTTATTCGATCTCGATCACCCTTACCATTTAACCTATTTTTAGTTTCTTTCACCTGACCACCATACCGACACCGATTACCCATAACCGTCCTCAATTTTACCTAAACCGGAATCAATCACATTCAAGTGATGTGGTCTCCATGTTTTACACCTTGACCAGAAATAGACCCAACAACCAACCTACCATTTGACCTAAATAACCCTGTAATCGACCGACTAGTCCTAGAACCTTGACAGACCCTCACCTCTCGATCCAACTATAGCCTAGCCTATTGTGATCAGATTTGCTTATTGTATTTGAATGAGATGCCTAAATCATATCAACTAGAGTAGGAACTTGTTTATTTATCACATTAAATTGGTTTAAATAGTGGATTGAAAACTGTCTAGGAAGTATCACACTTCCTAGAACTAGTGTATGCTAGGTAGTCCACTGTCATATATCATTTAACTATCTTTTTGTGGTCTTGTTTTATATTACAGGTACTCCCTCCTAGCCAAAAGGAAGATCTCACATTCAGTTGTGGATCAATAAGTTAGAACACGTGTAACAACCATCAACCAACCAGAATTTAACAGTGTTCCTCCTGGCCCTTACCCCTATTTGTTTCGTCATTTTGAAAAGGTAAAGAAAACGGTGAAACAACAATTTCTTGAAATATCAATTAAACTTAATATGTACAGATGTAGCTTTAAAGGGGAAATGATTATTTGGTTTTTAGAAGTTACATCCAAGAATGTGGTTGTATGTGTAATTCAATTTCCCCACCTTTCTAGGACTCTATAAGTGGAGTTAATGGAATATGGAAGAGGAATCCAAGTGCGGTCAAATGGTAGTTTACTAGGAAAATAGGTGTATTTTCCGAATTAATCAACTAATTTAAGTAGCTACAATGTGCAAGATAATTAATTAACCATTTATTTAATAAATGAATATTAACTTAGCTAAAGTGGTGTAATTCCCACAAAATCAGGCACACAAATACAACAGTAAAAAAATACTGAAATAATTTATTTTTGACTTTGATTACTTATTACACGACACCACATGGGATCACTTAGGGGAACTCAACATCACACAAGCCATTTATACCAACACAGACCCACACGTACCATAAGATGAGAAGTTATTGGCTTCACAAGGAAAGATGACACATATAACCAAGCCTACCTAAGAGGCTTACACGGGGGAGAGGTCATCACTACAACTACCCCTTTATCTCTCCAAGAAGGAATATTGGCTAACCTTTGGTTCCTCCAAAGTATACATACCACATCAACTTCAATAGGCCCCTTATCCCTCTATTATAACACATGTTTATCCATTTACTAAGCCTATCCATGAATTCCTTTGGTTCCTCTAGGACAAATACACATTTCCTTATTCCTCCAAATAATCAATGATGAAACCTCACCCCAACAAGAGTAAAACATAACAAAATGAAAGACATGATGTACATTATAACTACATTTCCCAAATTACAAAGGAAAAACAATGATCCAACTACAATATAAACTTACAAATGGACTACCCACGACACAACACTTTCATGGATACTTATTTATTACAATCATGTTTCAATAATTAATCTTAAGGATTTGAAGATAAATTAACATGTGGGCATACATTATTTTTTTAGAATAACTTTCTTTAATATTGTTTAACATTTAACTACCAAGTGGATTTCATTTAATTTGGTTCATATAGCATTTTGCAAGTAATTTGTATATCTTAATTGTTAATAGGGACATTTAAACACACATGAGGCTACTAGTTCTTTTCCTAGGGATCCATTTCTAAGAAACATGTTTACTTAGTTTAGCGTCATACTTTCATTACACAATAGGAACTAGTGTGAGATCAAGAGGGAAAAAGTCTATAGTTTAAAGGATTAAGGTTCATGATTCTCTCTTTTATTTATACTTTAATAACTGTGTAGATTCATATTAATGTTTACACATCATGGGATTATTTTATCACCACATAAGAATGCTTAATCAAGTTACAAGAAAGATATGAATTTCACTTTTCTCCTGGAACAACATCTCATGATTACACTTTCAAAGACTAAGAATAAATTATAATTTTGTTATTTTCCACAATTAACTCTTAATATCGTGTTATAGTAAACCAAATTGATAACTGAAATTAGGAATGGAATTCATCCATAACCCAAATCCTCAAAATGTCTTTCAAGAGAAACTCCAATGTTTTTCACCTAAAACCATTCATTTTACTCATATCCTTGCTCAAGTAGGTTTTCATTAGATTCTCTTGAGTTACTAATTTAAGAGAACCTATACAGCTTATTACACGCATGAAAATGAATCCTAGGAGGAAGGCCACATAATTAAGACAATATTTAACCATTACCATGCCTAGACATGTGTTTGCGAAAATGTCGTTAAACATACATGGTATTATGGTAACTTGAATTTGGGATCTTATTTTCCTTAAGCTAGGAGATGTATTCTAGTATAAGGAACTAGGCTTATCCTTAATAAGGAAAAGGCTAGGTGTTCCTATTTCAAGAAACAAGGGTACGATGAGAAAAATATAAAAAAATAAATAGATTGAACACCTTAGTCATCTCCTTGAGAAGAACAACATAGGGGTTCTGTATCTATCAAACAGTCTTTATCAACCCAAGAGTCTACTAAGAAAAGGAAAATGATAAAGATAAACATAAGGGAAAGGCACTAGTTACAGTTACATCCTCATCTACTCCTTGTTTTATCACCTTTGGTGTTTCACACCACATGGTTTCATCACAAGTTAATTTTTCTTTTTTAGAGTCATTAAACATGTCCTCCATCACTTTAGGTGATGATAATCTAGCCCTAGTTTCAAGGATAGGGTCTGTTAAATTCAAATGTGGAACATTCACAAATGTTCTCAGTACACCTTCACTTTCAACTAATCTCCTATCATTATATCAGATGAATTATATAGGGAAGGGCATGAGAGTACAATTTGATCCGATTCACTTGAGATTAGAAAGCTACATAACAACACTATAGTAGTAGTGGGAATGGTATATCACCATGTTAGCTTATATACCTTCTCACACTTTGCATCTAATGTTACCCATAAAACATTGCTCACACATTCGAGATAGAGTTAGCAGATTATGGCATGAGTGATTTTGCCATCTTAACTAATCGATACCTTAACCAGCTCAGTCAGCATGACATGGTTACATCATTGCCTAAATTTTGTTTATCAAAGGGAATTTGTGATGCTTTTTCTCTTAGAAACCACCATGAAGAGAAATTTGAAAAAGGAAAATCTTGGAGAGCTTTAACACATTTAGAGTTGATTCAAAGTGATGTCACAGGGGATTTTCCCTATCCTTCTTTCACTAAGGCCAAATATGCTTTTACCTTCATAAATGAATTTTCTAGATATACATGTGTCTAATTCCTTAGGAAAAATTCTTAAGTGTTCAATTACTTTCAGGACTTCAATGCACCACAAAGAAACAACATGGGAAATGCATCAAATTTCTTCAAAAAAATAATGGAGGAGCATGTTAGCAACATATTTGAGTATTTTTACACCATAGGGGTATTTATTTATAGTGGATAGTTCCTTACACTCCTTAACATAAAGGCATTACAGAACATTAAAAACTATCCTTGAAAGAGATGACAAACTATATGATCCAATCTAAATCTTAGAATCCATGGTTTTGGGTAGAAGCCATCGATTATTCCTCGTTATATACGGAACTAGGTTCCCCAAAAAAAATTAAAGGTATACCTCCCTTTGAATATTTGTACAATAGGAAACCATAAATAAAGAACTTTAAGGTATTTGGATCTCCAAAATTGAACACATCCCCAAAAAGAAATGCAAGTTAATGCAGCCTCAATCCAAACCTTGCACCTTTATTAGGTATCTAGAGGGGGTTAAGAGTTATAGACTTCTCCATCCTACTAATCATGAGTTGTTCATTAAGAGAAGTGTTAAGTTTTAGGAGAGTCCCACTAACTCTTTACTTGAGGGTTCTCCATATACTTTGGCTTCTCTCATTTTGATGAGCAATAAGAGGAATCAAATCATCCACAACATGCTCTTGAGGTAGATTCTTCTACTTCTTCTAGTTTTGATAGTGGTTTTGAAAGTGAGAAGAGTAATGAGGATTCATCATCATCTACTTCTAGCCATATTTTAGAGGATGATGATTCACCACATGACTCTACCACTTAAGGCCCTCTTTGGGCTAGAAAAGAACTTCATAGTGCATACACTTGGGAAAGGGGTACATAGGATGACATGAATACTCGGATAGACTATCATAGTAGGCAACATGCCTTCTATACTTTAGTGACATATCTACTGGACATTCCGAGATACATCGGGCATACTTGAGTAAGATAGTGTTATGCATTAGGAATATAATTCCTTAATCTGATTTGACTTCAATTCCTAAGGGAAGGAAGATGGTTCGATGTCAATGGATATATCAAACCAAATTTTCAGTAGATGGATTATTTGTTAAGTACAAGGATTTTCTTGTAGCTAAGGGTTTCTCCTAGGTATCCGGCATAGATTACTCGGATACCTTCGCACTCCATAGCCAAGATGAATTTGATTAGAATCACACTTTATTTATCCACAACACATGGTTAGAGTGTGCACCAAATGGATGTGAAGAGTTGTTTTCTTCATGGAGACCTACAAGAGGAGATATACATAGAGAAACCACCTAGGTTTGTTTAGGATTCATCCTTAGTTTTTAGACTTATTAAACTCATCTATGACCTCAAGTAGGCACCTTGGGCTTGTTATGAAAATATGGATTCCTTCCTCATAGATTTTAGTTTCACTTGGTGCCATTCAAATCCCAACATATATCTATTACGGTGGGATAATTCATTACTAATCTGGTAGTTAATGTTGCGACATTTTGATTCTTTGGGATTACTTCATCGATATCTCATTAGTGTAGATAGTTCTTCAGGATAGATTCACCATGACTGACTTGGATATACTACACTACCTCCTTAGAATTAAGATCATACGGTCGATTCAGGATTTCACTTACACAACTTAAGCACTCTCTCGATCTTCTAGCTCAATTTCACATGGTGACTACAAGCCATCTCTGAATCCATTATTATATGGATTGAATCTTGAGGTTGATTATTCCACACCCTTGGTCGAGGTTAATTTTCATCGAAAACTTTTTGGAAGCCTTATTTACTTGACTCACACCAGACCTTATATCTCATATGTCATTGGTATTATTTGAGGTTCATGCAAGAACCCATAACATACATTATAAAGTTGATAAGGGATTTTTCACTACATTCAAGGCTCACACAAATATGGTATTCACTACAGGCTAGTTTAGAAATTGAATTTGTCACTACATAGACTTAGATTGGAAATTTGGTGACACTAAGTGTTATAGTCCACTTCGTGCTACAATTTCTCATTAGGTTATGGTCTTATCATTTTTTCAAGCAAGAAATAGAATTTTATTTCTTTGTCATCCATCAAGGTAGAATACATGGTATCTATTAACCCAGCTACTAAGGATATTTGGCATCAGGGGATTCTTTCTTAGCTTGACATCTAGATCAACATCCTATAGTCAAGTTTTGTAGGAATTTGGTCCTTCATCAAAGGACCAAACACATTGAGATTAACGTGCACTTCATTTGAGATATCGTTCATGAGTGGTTCATTGATTTTATTTTTGCTAGTATTCAGAGAATGTTGATGACATTTTCACCAAACCTTTCACCGAGAGTAATTTCACTCATCTACCAACTCTTCTTAGGGTACGGTCTACATCAACAACTTCATAATATTTAGGGGCTTCTAGCCTTTTCAGTTCTTCATGTCTCTCTTTTTGGGGGATTTTTTCCCATTTGGTTTTCTCCTTTTACTTTGTCTTATGAGAGGTTGCATTGTATGTGGGTACCTCATCAAGATTTATTGTCGGGACCCATTTTCATTTTTAACTACCCACCTAAGTTTTTTTATAGGGGTGTTAGTGTAGGAGTTTTTTCCCTTGCTTTACTTGTATTATCCTACTCAGGATATTCCACCTCACTTGTAGTTTCCCTACACTTATGGGACATGCTTTCTTAGGTGTACACTTTATCACACTATTTTAGTTAGTGGTATTTACTACTCTTGGGCCTTGGCCACTTTTCTATTGACTGAATATTTCAGGTATGGAGGTTACCACTATTCTAAGTAGAGATTTTCATGATTCTAGGAGAAGGTTACACATTCACATCCTATATGCACATCTCTTTTATTATTCTATTTCATGCTATTGAGTTAGATCTATTTCTACATTTTTACAATTACCTCTCTTGTATTTTTGTAATTTGCAGTCTTGTATGTGTTCTTTATTTTACCTTGGTAAAATTCACGTCTTACATCTTTCACCTTTGCATTCTTTGAACCAATAAATATGTGGAACTTATTCAATACCATACAGTCATTTATAAGTGTCTACAAGTTTCTCATCGATTAATTGACTTGAGGAGGGTCCTACGACATTCTTTCATATCTTCGTACTAGTTTGCAAAAACATCCAATTTTAGATTGAGGGCTAAGAAAAAAATTAAAAATATGAATTCGATGGGCGAACACACAATGGGGACATTCCAATATTCTCTCTTATATAGTGAGAATTCACGGGGAGTTGATGGAACTTAGAACTAGTGAATGGGTTACAAATAGTGACTAGTTTTCTGAAGCCACCAGTCATAATTGGACTAGTTTGACCTGGTCAAATAATGATCAGAGGCCTACAAAACCCCTTTGTAAACAATTTTCATGTAAAAATACTATAGGTTTACGGACGTAGATAACCATTTCTTCGCTCGAGGTCTAAATGGAAATCCAAAACTAAACCCAACTTTTAACTTTCAAGATTTACCTAGCCGATGCTACAAACAGGGTCAACAGGGCTCTTAACATGCTACATTAAATGATCAAATGATTAATTTACGACATTATAAAATTTTTTGTGGAATCTCATGATGACAAGGAGCAGAGTTAAATAGGGTGAAACCCTAACATTTCAGATGGGGGTTTTCAGAGAGGTATTTCACACGGAGATGAAAATCGTGATTTACTAACTTTTATAAAGGAATGATTGACAAGCTAAAAGGAAACTCAAACTCAACTTGTCAATAAAAGGGGTTGCATCTATCCATTCTAGTTACGTAAGTGTAACACCCTGGACTGTAGTTACTTCCTCCTGAGCATACAAGTGTTGATATGTGATTTCTTTTGCAAAAGGATGTGTTCCTTTGATTGAGAAGTCATGCTTGATATGTACTGTATCTTCTTTGAGATTCCAGATCTTTGACTGAGTCGGAATGTGATTGGACTCTTTTATTTCTTTCATTTTACACCTGAGTTTAATCTGATTTTGGAATGAATTATGGAGTTATCCATCTATAAGACCTAGCCTTGGATCAGTGGTATTGATCCAAGTGGTGCTTTAAGTTTATTCGTGATGAATTAAAATTATAGACCTTAAGCAGGTTGCAAGGTCTGGATGCATTGAATAAGCTAGTCCGGAGTATAACTCAGGCTGATCATGTTAAATGAACTGGTGCCAGATATCGTAATATATCTGGAAGGTCTTGATCGTGGACCAGGTAATAATTCAGTTACATTTAATTCACTAGCCTATTGGCAGTACAGGAGTGAACCCTGTTCGTGAATGTATGTGGTAGATTCTTTTTCTAAGCATTTGAAATGTTAAGGACTAACTGAATTTATTAAGGTTAGTAACCTAAAACTAAACTATAACCTAGGGGTTAGATTAGTGTTAATCTAACCTAGACCTAGGCTAAGAGCTAATGTTCTAAGTTAGTATCTATGCGCTAAGAGGTTAGACTAGGTGTTATCCTAAATCCTAACCTAAGTTACTAACCTAACTATTGAACAAGGAAGAAGGGGACCTATGGAAGGGTGCGAACCATGGGTGGCAGTTTCTATGTTATTAAATGCATGGATAAGCATGAGGGACAGGTAATTTGGTGGAGGTTTTTAAAACGGCTAACTAGAGCCGACGTGGCAGGTCGCCAAAGTTGGAAATGGTCTTTGATGTGCATTTGTCCATCGCCAACTATGGCGGTCGGTGGCAGTGGAGATTGAGCGGGAAATTGGGAGTAAATGCAATTAATGAACTCGGTAGTCGAGCTCGAGTTTCACGGGAAGGCATGCAAAATGGAAAGTTAGTAGTTTATTGGGTTTTGCATGCGCTCCAGTTTTCCTTCTGTCTATTCACTGGTTCTTCGCACCAGTCTTCTTGGTGTTGCATGGCAAGTATGAGCGTAACTAGCTCTTTCCTCTGGCAAGGAAAATATATAAGTCATGGAAATAGCAAATTTTTGTTGGTGGCTCTAACTTGGAAAAGGAGGAGAAGGTTCGAGCTCTTTCAGTGGTCTGCTTCGAAATTTTAAGCAAATAACCAGGCATGTTAGGCCCTAACCTTTAAAAATCTTGCTCTCTTTCAAATGATTTCATTAGAACAACTCTGTTCAAATGATTTTTGGAATTAGATGATTTATATGGTAGCCTTGTGTGATTTTGTCACTGTATCTTCTTGCTGGTTCGATTTTTCAATTTAAACCTTGATGGGTGTATTTTATTTTTCAAACTGTTGCAATATTTCTTGTTGTTGTTTTGCATTCCGTCTTTAATTTGTGAAATATATATGCAAGAATGTGTACTGGGCTTGCTCTGTGAGAGCCCATGAATTGTTCTCTTGATGGGTACAGGCTACTGTTGATACTTGTTGTCAATGTTTACTGTCAATACTTGTTGTTAATGCTTACTGTTGATGCTTGTTGTTGATACTCGTTGGAAAGAATACTGATGGACATTTTGTTCAGTTTAATTGGACTTCTTTGTAACTTCTGTTGAGGTTATTAAGGTAGTGGTTACTGAATCTTGTTGGGTTTCGCTTTGATTTTTAAAGTTATTTGTGAATGGATAACTTGTTGTGTTACAGTATTTCATTGCGACCTTGTTGAAGTTGTTTTTCCCTTGCATTGTGGTTATGGGATGCAACCCGTTGATAGTATGCAATATATATATTTATTGTATTCGAAACGACTCTGTGGAATCCATTGAATGATTCGTGTATTATGGACCACTGTTGAAGCTATATATACATATATATTTGAGTATTGGTAATTTGATTTTGTTGGAGTCCTAAAGGAGTAACAGGTATACGACCTATGTTATTTTGTAATGAATTTTTGGTACAGACTCTTGAGTGTACTTTACGTTTCCTTTTCTTGTAAGCTTGTGCAAAAATATTGAAGAGGCTCAGTTGGATTCTTTGTTACGAAATCAGTAATTAGCTTTTTTATAAGCCCGATTTTGAATATTACCATTGTTGCCACGGTTGGGAATCATTAATTATTATTTATCTTGTATATTGTTACTTGGGTTCGATTGAATCCTTGACAGTAACTATAGTATACGCCTATTTAACTGATTCGTACACTTTGTTGTTTTTGACATCTTTGATTCCTTGAGTATAGTTAGATATCATGTAACTTGGCTCTATAAAAGTGGGTCGTGAATACCACACTTCAAACCCTGAATGCATCCAGATGAGAATACGGTATGTTATGTTTCCTTTCTGATTATTCTAGTTAGATAAGGTTGTGCATGTTGCAGGAATTCTGTATGATTATCTCGGCATAGTCTTAGGGAAACATCAATTGCTTAATGTCGAGGAGTCTATTGTTAACTGTGATAAAATTGAAGCTCTTTGATTTCGACCTTGGGTCCGAAAGCCTTGCAGTGTTTATTAGGGACTAGAAGGGGGCTGTAGGTTGATGTGAGGATTGTAGTCGTGTTTACGTATTCTGTTGCATGACTATCCTACCTGGAGCTTGACTGAACTAAGAGCCGTCGACTGCACCTCGACAGGCGATGTGGTGAATATCTTCTTGTTTGCCGCTTCATGTGGAAGGTCTTGTGGAGTCTGTTTGGTAGAGGGTCATCACTGTTTAGCGTGAGAGCTACTGTACTGCTGGATAACTACAGTAGTTTGTTATATTTGATCTTTAACAAATCTGTGGTGCTTTTGATGGTCTCGTCTGATTTATTTGCATGTGTTTAAGGTGAATGCCTTGCTCTTGGAAAGACGGTACAATCATGAGCTAGTTCTGAAGGAAATATGTATGATTCGTTTATTTCTCTTCTGTTATAAAGTATAGGTTGATATAATTGTTTATTTAACTTTTGGAATTGTTCTATCATGCTGATGGAATCATGAAAGGTTATTTATTTATTATGTTGAATATATAATCCGTCTGATGTTGTTGTCCTTGGGATTCAGATGGATAGTTGGTTAGATGCATTTGTCTTCTTGGTCACTAACGTTTTGATGAAATAATTGAAAAATATCTGAGACTATTGAGTGACTATAATATGAGCTACGCGTTTATAGTCATGTTGTTTTACAAAAGCATAGTCTGAAATATGTTTACTTGTTTGGTGATTTGATCTCATTTAAACAGGGTGTTTAATGAAAACAATTGATGGATTGCAATTGTTTTAAGAGTTAGTGCTTATCATGCTCAGTTCATCGAACTGACCCATGTTGACAATTTTTACAGATGGATGCCGTAAGTGGTAAAAGCACGCAAATCTGATAGGATGATCAGATTGTTTAAATTTGATTTTATGTTGAATTACAGCTTAATTTTCTAAATGTACTATATGAGGAAAGATGTTCTTTTTCCGTTGAGCATTGTATCAAGTATGCTGAATGCATAAAATGTATTTGATTAGTTCTGAAGGAAATGGAAATAGATAATTGATACTTATATGTTTGCATCCGTATCTTGATAGTTTGACCTTCTTCGGTTCAAATGATCTAAAGAGCATTGTTATTATTGTTTATATTGGAGACTTTTGTGATTATCAATGTAAGCTTGCAAGAATATGTGACTGAATACTTATGATTGTTTAGTAATTCTAGTGTGTTCTAACTAAAGCTAAATTGAAATATAGATCACTGTCTTACTGGAAGCTAGGGTCAAAATAAACCTAAGCAGAATGCTAAACAAGCTGAATTAAATTATTAATTCCTAGTCTTGATTAAACCAGGACAACGTGTAATTGGAATCTTAATCACTATATCTCGATACTTATAAGTAAGATATAAATTCAATTTGAGAACTGAATTAAACCTAAATAGGGTTCAGATGGCAATCTCATGTGAAGATTTTGGGTTATTGTCCAATTTCGTTGATATAGAATTAAGTAAATTCTATGAACTCCTTGATGGGACCTTAGTCTTAATGACATCTCTGTGCAAAGGGTTTTATTAAGAAAGGTCATTCTAAGGTGAGGAACCCAGGGATCGGGAAAGGCTAACCTTAAGGGAAACGTCTTTTAATGTAATTTAAACTCAATGTGCGTAACGCTTATTAATAAGTAGATCTTTTCGAGGCGGATTTAAAGGTTGACGGCACAAGTCAACTGCAGGGTTGTACCTCCGAGAAGATTAGGATCTTCTTGAAGTTACAACAATGCAGGTGACTTATGATGACACCCTTTGCATTGATCGCTAAGATTTACACCTTGAACTCAAACAAGTTACTCTGGGACCGATTAGGAATGTGGTCATGTTATAAGGTTGCCTAGGAGATTCGGGGTATCTTGACACACTGGTTTAACTAGGGTTGAACCAGTATGTCATCGTATCCCTAGTCCTCGTGGGCATCCATATAACGTTATCACCTTACTAATCCGTTTCCGAGTGATTAAGTTGGTATAGGAGGACCGATTGACTGAAGTCAGTATAATACATTCTACATAACATAAGAATGGGGTGAAGGACGTATTCCAGATTGACGAGTATGCCGTTAAGGAATACGAGACATAAGTAGTATGTTTCAAATCTTTGGCCAAAGTATCGCAAGCTGCTGATTGCGTTGTCCTAAATCACCTAGACTAAGGGATGAGATGCCGATGAATAATGGTAACAATTATTCAGATAGGTTCCTTGGACAGAGAATTCTGATTCCCAGAATAGGGAAGAGAACCGCAAGAGTGGGGTGTTAAATAAAAACGCCAACTCTTATCACTCATGAATAGATCGGTAGATTACCGAGTCACGGAATGAATAGATCGGAGGTACTCCGAGTCATTACATGCATGGCGCATATGGTTTTCTCGTTATAAGAATGGTTATTTGATTTTTGAGTTCTAAATTATGTATTTAGAACCGGGATGCAATTATAATAAAAAAATGACTTGTTCTAATGTATAAAAGGAGGATGTTACAAGTAAGTTTCCAAAATGTCTCGAGAATGGGTGTTTAAGAGTATGATTGAAAAAACAAAAGTAATTTGAGGTACATAAGACACAAGATAAAATTTTAATTTTTTACACTGTAATTTTGTTTTAAATAAAAAAAAGTATAATATATTCCAAGGGCTTATATTTCTATTTCGTTTCACATAAAGGAATAACTAAAAATATGAAAAATATGAAAGAAAAAGGTAGAAAGACCATGCCTGGAGAAGCTTGTGGAGCTGGGCCCACATCTCAAAGAGGAAATTTGTCAAATGGTTTACATGCATTCGAGAAAAGTCATCCATTTTCCACCTTCCAAGCTAGCATCATTATATAGAAAATTAAATTTCTTTCAAGCACCCTATCCAACACTTGTCATACCAATTATATATTCTCACATTTAGTACACTAACTCATTTCAAAGATATTATTTTTCACGAATATAAAGGGTATTAGAAATGGTTGTGAAGTTAGCACTTATCTAGACATTTGAATTTTATTGAAAGTTTCTACAACATTTTTCCACAAATCCATTTTGTGCATATCCATAAATCAACGCATTCCATGAGACTACATTTTTTTTGAGATGTTTTGAGAAATAGTTCACATATATTGCATATGCTCCCTCCTATTATTAGTTTTTCCAATGATTCACACCTACCAACATATGAAAAATAACTAATTTGATTTATAATTTGATGGATAGACATACCCTATCCCAAAATACCTATTTTACACAAACATGGAGGGTGCTAGAAATGGTTGTAATTTAACTAAGGAGGAAGCAAGGAAAGATAAACTGATCTATTTGGACATGCATTGTATGCATTTGATGAAAGTTTATAAATCCTTTTCAATGGATCCATTTTATGCACATCCTACAGTCATTGTTGCCCACGTTGACCACACTAAATAGAAACATTTTTTCCAAACTGTTCATAGGAAATGTGTTGCCACCACTACAAGCCACCTTGGCACAACCTCCACAGGTTCCATTGGCACATAGATGAAAATTTTTAGAGCTTTCCTTAGACAGCTAGTTGGTCATATCAATACCCATATTCCTCTCTTTCATTTCTCCTATGCGGCCAATAAGGAAAAAAAAATTGTATGCACCCACACTTGATTTAAAGCTCCCATTTAGCATTGGAAGGAGTATGTTGGAATATGTGGAGGAATTTGGATTTAAGCCTGTTAAATGAATTTTCTCAAATCTTTCCAAGGAATCTCCAAACCTTCCATTTTGTGCCTTCCCGTAACCAAAATGCAGTCCACATCCACACATTTTAGAGTTATGTTGTTAAACAACCGACATGCTTGTAAGGATGTGCATCCCCACCAACTCTAACAAGGGCCTTGCCATTAAAAACTCCTCCTACACACCTACACCATCCTTTCATCCATTTGCTCCTTCTCTTACACACATCATCCACACCATCTCTCTAATCACCCCTACCCGTGCACTCCATAAAAAATATTTATTTAGTTTTTTATTTTGTTAAAATTTAAAATCTTAAAATCGCAATTTATTTCATATCTTTTATATAATATAATTTTGCTAAAACTTACCTTTTTATGTTTTATATATATTTTAATTTGCTTCACATTATTTTATTTTATTTTTTTCATTTATCTATTTTCATTTCATTTTATTATTTTAAATTTAGCTATTATTATTATTAAAACCTCGTATTATTATTATTATTATTACAAATGTTTTTCCATTTCGAATCCAACACGTTCACGGTTGGGTCAATTCATGTGTATCTCAAACACTCAAGACATGAGACCCAAACACGTATATGATCATGGTTTTAACGATGTTCAATGCAGGACCCAAACATGTGAGATGACACCTAAGAAGCAACATGTGCCAAATGAGGTGTTCAACCTCATATAACATGTGATGACATCCTCATGTTGATGTATTACACTCAACATCACCTCAAATGTGATCATGAACCTTTCAATAAGACAAATCAAAAATCATACCCACATTCAAATGGAGGCAATCAACAACCACTTTAAAACTCAATTAAGGAGTAGTTTCATTATTTATTAATATTAGTTTAAAATGTTAACATTTGATTATTATTATTATTATTTGAAATTAGGATATAAACGAAACGTAAAATTGAATTTGAAAGCACAAGATACAACCAAGGTGGAAATTGGTGTCTAGCGAGGTGTCCAAAGCTTCACGTAAAAATTTACGAAAAAACACACTGTGATCATATACCTCTCCAAACATTCAAGAAGATGGTGAGATATGTTCTCGTATCAGCTGGAAAAATGTGAATGTGGGACCCACACCTCCGGTCGGGTGAAACGGAGTGGGGCATTACAGGTGGTGTTAGAAACTAATTTTATCAATTCCAAAAAGGTGAATGTGTATGAATTAGTTAATTTAATTAATCAATCATAAGGGGATGAATAAAATATTGTGAATTAGGATAATACTAAAAAAAGTATGTGATTTTGGCGTGTCTACATTTTCCTCTCTTTAAAGTGATATTATGAAGTAATAGCATTTTTAAGATAGTAGACGTATGTAGATTGGTGAACAAATAACAAATAAATATGGTGGATGTATTTATTTTTCCCGTTGAAGCATTTATATCCCTCAATGAGTAGGATGGTAAGATAATTCCCACCAAAGTGGATGGGTGATGCAACAAAGTAGTGGACAGTTTCTTGATAGGAATAAATCAAGGATTTTTAACAAGGATGGGAGGGATTATGCTCATAGCATGAGCATCATTTAGAGAGTAAAGTTTAGAGAAACTTATTTTGTTGTTGCACAATATATTTGTCACCACGATTTTGAATGAATCATGTGGGTAACCCAGATGCATGTAACAAACACACATAACAAAGAAAATATAAAAAGGAAAACAAACCCAATATACACTATAAAATTATGCACCATTGATATGAATAAGCCAAGATGATAACATAATACGTGTAATTGGTCCAAAAGAAAACATCAATAATGCAACACAAATTCAAAAAGAATACAATTAACTATGCCCCTAATGCATGCCAAAATGATGATTAAGAATATGCAACTGCCCCCAAGAACTAAACTTATGAAATGAATTCGGATAGGATCGGGATCAAGAGCAGAGTGATGATTAAATACTCCTAATGAAACTCTTGTTAGATCTACATTGAAGATTGATCTGAAATTTGAAAAGGGTCATTACCTCCTTGTAATAAAATTATGAATGCAAGAGAGGTAGAATGAGAGCCAAAATTTCCCAAGAAAAGTTATGTCACAAAGGAAAACAATTGATTGCCTTAAGCATAGATATACACCACCAGGTAAGAAAAATGATAGTCGTAAGATTCAAATGATCACTAGGATAATAGACAAAGGTATGAATTTATCAATATTTTGTTAGATTATTGAAATATTTTCATATTTTTATAGGATTTCTGTGAAAATTGAATGTTTTTTTGAAATATTATACATTTTAATTGGTATTTTTTTATTTTTTGAAATATATTTCTTTTTATGTTTTTACAATTTTTTAGAAATGTTTGATCTAAAGAAGAGGAGTGACATGTTTGTTACACTTGATGTATTATGAATAACTAATGTTGTTAAAAGCATAAAACAAACATGTCAAACAAACCCAATATGAACAGGAAGGAACTACACTAAAGTTATATGTGAACTAAGATGCTAATAATTCACCTGCAATTGGTCTACAATAACAAAAGTACAAATAAATAACAAACTAATGCAAGTAAAATAATCATCACAATGTTGAAAAATAGTAATAAATAAATCTCATTTTGTAATAACAATGTCTAATGACACTCCTAATGTGTTCCACATTGAATAATTAAACAAATATGAATGCCCCCGAGTGATAGCTTAGAATGCGAGAGAATTGGATTCGGGTCAAGAG
Source organism: Taxus wallichiana var. yunnanensis (assembly GCA_018340775.1). Classification (NCBI taxonomy): domain Eukaryota; kingdom Viridiplantae; phylum Streptophyta; class Pinopsida; order Cupressales; family Taxaceae; genus Taxus; species Taxus wallichiana. Next base: position 372,721,885 of record CM031244.1, on the reverse strand, counting down.
TGGAGTGATTCTTAGATAATTAAAAATAACTCTTATCGATCCCATTGAAGTTTGATCTATATTGTATTAAAATTAAAATCCAAGTGTGTCCTAATTAAATTTATATTTTGAAAGCATAATTTATTGTTTTGCCTCGATCATAGATATACACCATGAGCAAGAAAAGTGATTATCACAAAGATTATATGGAATGATCAAGTAGGATTTTCACAAATATTGAAATTGTGTTATTCAGTTGCTAAAAGTTGGTCAAACATTTTTTGAATGTTTTTTTTTTGCTAGTTTTATATTGTTTTTTATTTTTTGAACATATTTAAATGTTTTTGTATTTTGAACATATTTGAATGTTTTTTATTTTTTGAGAAACATATTTGAATGTTTTTGTATTTTTGAGAAACATATTTGAATGTTTTTGAATTTTAAACATATTTTAATTTTTATTCTTTTTAAACATATTTGAATGCTTTTTGTATTTTAAAACATATTTGAATGTTTTTGAAATTTTTGAAGCATATTTGAATATTTTATGTATTTTTGACTTGATAAAGGGTGCATGTCTCGAACCCGTGTTCAAACAATTATAAGAATTTCATTACATTATCACTATGTAGATGATATAATGATAGGATGTCTCACTCCACTTGTGACTCCACATAACTAGGAAGATGTGAGAGATCATCACCGAGAGCCAAAAAGGACGTGAGAATGAGGTGAATTGTGATATGAAAATGAAGATGAGGGATGCCAAGACACAGTGGTGTAATAGTGGTCCATTTGTAAAAATGTGACTCATTTCTAGTCAAGGTTACTTGACTAAGTCCAAGATGATTTCAATTTATATATTTTTACTAGACTTAGATCCATTAATGGGCTACTTATTGACAAGACCGGTTGAAGAAATTGTTGTCTCTCTTAACATAAACAACTTCTCAGGATGTTTTTTATTAAGCACTTTTGATACATAGTTTCCAAAGGATTTATTTTGTTATATTTTTTTTAAAGGACCCCATACATATTTCCTCATGTCACCGGTAAGAGACAAGGGATCAACACCGAAGACAAAATGTAGGAAATTAAGGATACCTACCTTCGTTCCCAGTCTCATATTACTAGTAAGAAGTATGGGCTCATCACCAAATAATTTGAATGAAGAAAGGTGTAATGATTTTATTTATTTATTTATTTATTTATTTTTGTATTTTATATTTATTTTTCTTGTATGTCAATATTGATCTTATTGGGAAGGAACATTCTTCCCCCAAGTCTCATCCTCATGTGACTAGTATGACACAAGGGTTCAACGTTGTAGATTGAGATGGACGATTAAAAAGGTACATGTAAATAATTTTGATGCATTTGTTAATGAGAGATTGTTTGAAAGGAGGATTTTCCATCGATAATATTCGAGACAAAAGCGTAGCTAAAAATATCTTAAATGCTAGAAACCGAATAGGGATGAGATACACAATGCCCAATAGGAACAAGATTAACATGTGTATGATAGGTGAAGAGTGTGAATATGTGATGATGTCATGACTAAGACATCGCCAATGGATAATATATTTAAAATTGTTTATTAAACGAGTTAACCATGTAAGCGGGCTCCCCTAGTGTGGACATTACCCCGTGGAAGAACATGTTTTTTCTTCTACGTTTTTGATGTTCAAATAGTGATTTAATGAGGGGTTTCATATAATTTTTTTATGCTTTTTAATTTCCTAAAATTTGATGGATGAGAGTTTGCAATGTAATCATAGAAAAATAATTTCATGTTTATGAAATTTCAATGGTCCTAATGTACAAGACTTGGGTGGACGAGGTTCAATTCGGAGAGTGAGTCAAAATATTAAAGGCGTCTTGTGTTACGAGACGTGGGCGAATGAGATCCAAGTTAAAGGAGGGGATCAAAAGATTCGATAATTCTGATCCAATTCAAAGGAGTAGATAGAAGTATTTTCAATGTATCCATGATTAAAGTAGTCCTGATTTACAAGACTTGGATGGATAAAATCTAAACCAATGGAGGGAATCCAAAGATTTGATAAATCTTGAAGTACGAGACTAGGGCACACAAATTCCAAGTAACGAGGGGAGAATTGAAATATTCGATAAGTCCTAAAGTACAATACTTTGGTGGATGGGTTCTAAGTCAAAGGATATAATTGAAAGATTTGATAAGTCTTGAAGTATGAGACCTAGGAGGGAAGGTTCCAAGTTAAAGGAGAGAATAAAAAGATTCGATAAGTCCTTAAGTATGAGACTTATGCAGATGAAATCCAAGCCAACAAATGTATGATTAGATAATTCTTCAATGGGATTAGAATACATGTATGATGTTATAGGAATATTTTTAATGTAGAGAATATTTTGAAATTCATTTTCACCCATGAGTGGAAGAATGTGAGGAAATATGGATTAATCTCTAAATGTATATCCAATGTTCTATAGGCTATAGAGAGTAAATATTCAAATTTTATCCTTTAAGGATGTGGATTAATTTATTTAAAGAAATATTTGTAAATAAAGCTTGAAATGGTTGTGTAAGGATATTTCTTGGTATATGCACCTCGCACAAGTACATGCATGATAATTTCTTGACAAGTAAGAATCATTTTTATGAGATGCTTGCAAGATAGATCATTTGATGCATTATGGACACGAAAGGTTTCATTATTTCAGGTGTCCAAACTTTTTTTGGTTGTGTTTCTACAACAAGACTAGAGATGCCAATCATAGGAACTAACATGTAAAGGATAGACTCGGGCTCAATGTTGTTTGATGATGGACCCTATTTTGTAGAGTTTTCATTTATATAATTTATTGTAAAGGAGTCTTAAATTTGTAAATTATTTTTGTCTTTTTTTAATTTTTATTGTAGTAGAGCACTCAAATTCCTCGTCGAAGTAAGTAGAGGCATTGAGGTTTATATCGAATCCCTTTTTGTGGTATGATAAGGGATTAGGGTCCCAAGTCCGAAGGAATTCTTGGATGTACTCATCATTCTAAAAGAGGTCCATGGAGATGCGACATTGTTGATCCTGATGTATGAAGGATGGGTAGATGATATCAAGGGATGGAAATTAGTATTGAAATAATTTCAAGCTCTCATTTGATGTGTGAAGGTTGTTTTCCAAAACAGGTTCAATGTCTGATTGAACTAACAAAATAAAATATGTAGAAGAGATTGATTGGTTCTAATTTAGATAAATTTTACCTTTTTCATCATGATCTCGTTGGGTTATATTATGTACAAGATTTAGGACAATGTTCAAATGTTCATTAAAAGTTGTGGTATTTGACGATCTTCATTTGTGATAGCTTAAATCTCAATAGAAATGACTTTTTCATCAATTAAATATTAGACGTAGTGCTTAAATTACATGCATATATATATTTGATGAACATCAATGTGATGAAATTCATAGTATGTATTAGTTTTATAACAATATGGCTTAGATTCCCCTTCAACAAAGGGTTTTGTAATTGGATATCTTATCATTTTATCCTTTTCTAATTGATGAAATACACTATATAGATACTTTCTCCAACGGGTGTAAATTGATGCTTGACTTTGTTTGGAGTAGTGTCTTTACTAGGATATATGATTGGATTTTCGGTTGATTGTTGAATAAGGTGTGAATCCACATGAGAGAGTTATTTTTTCATCTCTTTTATTGGAATCACAATGGAAAGAAAGAAGGCTGAATCAATCCTAAAAATTCATTATTTCATTTACCATTGTTACAACATCCGTCAAACATCCATTCAACCATATGAATTCCACAATAGCTTATTAAGTGTGCATCATACATTCAAATAAACATGAAACATGAGAGAGAACACATATACAAAAGATGTAAGTGGGAAACCCTCAAAGGGAAGAAAACCCACTGAATTTTTTTCGATATTACACACAACAAAGACTAAAGTGAATATTACACATCACAAGATATTTCTTTAGTGAGGCACCAACCCCACAAGGAGCAAAAACCCCTAAACCCTTGTTGATATTACTCACAACAAGATACTCTTATGAATATGACTCATCATAGGAGATTTTGAAGAATTATTACCACTAAAAATATGTTGATACCACATCTGATTTTGATCCCAAATTTCAGCTCCAAATTCCTTCAAACCCTCATTCAAGCACACCTTCTTCAACTTTCTCTCTCTAGGTATTTCATAGAATTGTCTTGCTATCAAACCATTACACATTTCCCCATGCAACACTAGTTAAAAATGAACTCAAAACATTGCTTTTATAAACTTATCTTCCTTAAAAGACAAAAAAATGGTTTCCTTGCCTTTTTCGACCATTACAACTTAAAAACATAAATCCATACTCATAAAAACATTCACATTGGACCCATATAGTTCGGCCATTCCCAAAACCATCAAACATGCACAAAATTAGCTCAAAACCCCATCACCTAGATGAGCTACAGTTACAAATGCAAAAACATTATTAATAAAGCTCAAAAATTAACCATTCATGTTATATATCATGAAACAATCATATGTGCAAACCACACCAACTTTACTATTCTCCAAATCATGTTGACTAAAGCGAGTTTCACAAATCCAACCGGCATACACACTTTTTTCCTTCCAATACCTCAAAATTCCTTCAATAGGAAAAAAATTCATCCCTATTAACTTTACAAATGATATAAATCATCATCTAATCCATCTCATGCCTCATTCACTTCATTCTTTCACTTGAGCAATCATGTCCCAAAACAAATATACCTTCTTCCTCACAAACTAACTTGGAAGACCCATCAAATTAAATCACCAAGATAAAAAAATATAACTCATTGTAAATATCTTTTAATCCTATCCTGATAAAATATTATAAACCCTTAAAAATCTAAGTGAAAGGCCTTCAACCAAGAACATCTCTATAAACCTGCTCCTTCACCTTCTAGGACATAAGAACTAACCTTGAGCTCAACATACTCCATCACCTAAAAACACATTTACACACTCATGGAAAACCTTTAAACACTATTCCTAATCACTCACCAACCTTCAAAAGCATGAACAACTCAGAAATATCATCTTACCTCATGAAGCCATGTAGCACCATGTTAGATCAAGCATCCTCCATATTCAACCCTAAAATAGTAGGTCATAACTTCTTCATACCATATCAAGACAACAAGTTTTATATACCAATGTAAATATCTCTGAACCATAATCACAAAAAAACTTGAATGGAGTCCTAACTCTTCTTGTAGCTCCTACAATTCCACTTTTAGTGCGGACTATTCCAATCTACCCCAAAAACTAGTATTCATAAATAGGAAAACTTTGCACTGTTTCACCTCAACCATGCCCTGAAACTATCATGTAAATATAAAAATATATAGAGATAAAAACAATGTCAATTTATTTTATACCTTCTCCTTAAACTTAACTTCTTTAGAAACAAGCAATTTCGAGATGGGCCCACATACGAATCCACAAGCACTATCTTACCTTTCTCGGAAAGGTGGAAGAGTCTTATATGCCATAAAATCATATAATTTTCAAAATGAATAAAAATTGGTTTGGTTAACACCTTTTTCTCCAAGTCACTTTTAGCTAGGGTTTCAAAGTAACTTATCTTCTTAACAATCGTTCATAAAAATGTGAAAATAAAACCACCTAGTTTTTTTGTGAAACATTATTAAATGAAGTGAGAAGATTTTCCAAATATATCAGTTACCCATGAAAATCACATAGATCACAATGAGCATTAGAATTTCCACTTCTGTCTCAAAAACACACCGTAAAACATCCAGTTTCACCAAAAATGACATCTTGCAAATCCTTATTCAGAATGACATGAAAATTTTCATGAAGCATCATGAAAACATACTATAACTTTCAATACTTACCATATAGATCAAATAAATCTGAAATACTCCATCCATTAAGACTTACCTTTGCCAAATTACTTGGTCTCACCTGCTTCCTTCCCAAAGACCTAATACATACATCATACCTATGAGTTATAACCATAAAATCACCATACATTCCTTTGTATACCATAACCATGTTGATACCATGCTTCAAAAATATTGATAAACTTCATTTATCATACCTCCTTACCATTCTACATGCTCCAAGGCTAGGAATAGGCCTAGAATGACTTGACTTAACCATGAAACCTCATGAAATGATCATCATGACATCATGTAAACTCTTAGAAACCTGTAACATACCTCATGGACTATGCATAACCTCATGACAACCTGCAACTAACTATAGGAGCACATATCATGACTATTCCTAACTAACAAACCAAGTTCTAAGACTTGCTAAAACTCACCAAATCTTATCACTACTAATCAAACCTTATGTTTGACCATTTACTAACATCTCATGGAGAATCATACAACACCAGGACACCCTTTTCCATCAATGAAAAAAAAAACACACAATGGCCAACATCAAAAAGTGTTTTGATTAACTCATCATTTGATTTCTTGTGTGAATTCATCATTTTTAAAAGAGGGGGAGAATGAAGAAAGGTGTGATAGAAAGATCAAACCTTGGAAAATTGAATTCTAAGATAGAAGATGAGAAAACATTTATAATGCTTGACCCTAGAAAATGGAATGCTAAGAGTGAGGATGCAAAAAGATAATTTGATTTCCTGAATCTTAACAAAATGAGTGTTAAGATAGAAGGGACTAAAAGGATTTAATTTTTCTCTACTCTTTAACAAATACGAATGTTACAAGAGAAGATACTTAGCAAGGCAAGCTTGTTTAAATCTTAAACCAATGGGTGTTAAGAGAGACTAAAATATTCAAAGGTCCACTCTTAACAATATGAGTGTTAAGAGAAACAAAAGGGTGTGACTTCACAACCCTTAACAAAATGAGTAGTGTTAAGGTAGAAGAGGGAATTGAAAGGTTAGATTAGAGGACTCTTAACAAAATGAGTGCTAAGAGAGATGAAAATGTTTGAAAGTTTCCTCAACCTTTAACAAATTGAATGTAAAGATGGAAGAGGTGAAATATGTTGGCTTGAATCTTAACAAAATTATAGTTTAAAGGGGATACTTGGAATTGTGATGAAAATATTTGACTCTTAATAAAATGGGTGTTAAGAGAAGAAACTAAACAATGCAAAGGGAGAACTTGAATAATGACAATGTGAATTTTTAAATATAGAGGTGAAGAGATGATGATGAAAATATTGAATCTCAACAAAGTGAATGTGAAGATACGAGACGAAAGGGCATGAATTCATTAAGGATTTCAAATTATAGAAAAATGAATGCTTTAAAAGAGAGGAGTGAAGAAATATGAAGATGTCAAAAATTCAACAAAGTGAATGTTAAATTTGACAATGTAAGATGGTGGAATGCTTAAAGTTCAACAATGTAAATGTTAAACTTAAGACTTAGGAAAATGATAGATCAATGTGATCGTGATGGTGTTTGACCATGATAAAGCAAGTATCATGATGTCAAGACTTAGATAGAGGAATGATTATGCTTAAGTTCAGATATGGATGTCCAAAACTCAAGACTTAGCTTTGATTACAAGTTAAAAAATGGATGAGATAGAAAGTGAGGATGATGGTGATCAGTAATGTGACAAGGTAGATAGATAGAAAGTGTGGATGAAAAGAGTGGAACAAAAACTTGTTAATATGAAAGAAAGATGAGAATGATGTAGTGAAAGTTTGCCTCTACCTTAAATTTGATTATTCAAGGTGTGGTTTCCTAGAATAAATTTATCTCCCTAAATATCAACAATCTATCTAAGTGATCTCAGTATGATTGATAGTTACCCTCTTTAGTTTACCACCTTATACGATAAGCCATATTCTACTCCGCTCAAAGGATCAAGTTGGGGTCACCACTATGGATATTTATGACTCTAATCCTCACATCAAGGTGTACTAGTCAGTCGAGTTGAGGGGGTATCCATTTCATTATCTATTTCACTCAAGGGATTGATGACTTTGGGGTTCCGTGGTACTACTCAAGGTGAGTTTCCAGCCCTTGGTCATGCACTTCCCATATTTTCATTCGGAAGAAGGGAATAATCCCAACTCTGAAAAGTTTAAATAAAGTTAATTTTATAAAAAAATTAAAAAGGTGATAAAGGGGTTTGTTTGATCTTCAAACAAGGAAACCCGCAGCTTATTAGTTTGATTGTTATAAAATTATCTTCTTTAGATCCATCTGTAAATAATTTTTAGTAATTTTTCTTGAGCTAGAGAAAAGGAAAAGACACAAGAATTAATCCCATATTTCTTTCCAAGATCACTTTAAAAGTGTGAAGAAAGATCACATGCATGAGCTTACTTTGATTAAATTAAAGATAATTTAATTCCTTAAAAACCCGAATTAACTAAAAACAATAGATCTATAGAAAACGAAATCATTAAATATCTTTAAAATAATTTAAAATAAAACAATACACTTGAAAAGTAGGAAATTAAAAGAAAATATAAAGTATACACCGGTGCGTATAGAAGCCGCTAGTGTTACAAAGAATGCTAGCACATGAAAACATAGAAATAAAATGTATACACTAACACGTATAAAAGGACACTATATCATGCACTTGAGTGTGCTAGCGTTACAAAGAATGCTACAAAATGAAAACGAACGCATTAACATTACATAGAAACCTGCAAAAATATTATATTAGACAAAAAAAGGAAATGAATGCTACTAAAATCATGAAAGTGCTAATGCATACATGTGAACAATAGTGTACTCAGGTTAAACACATTTACGTTATGAAGAAAACCTATAAACAAAAGTTTAAAATATGTAGAATGCCAACACATTCAAGTTAACATAAGCATGTTTTAAGAGAATTCCTTTATAACTCTAACGTGTATATTGGAACAATAGTGCATAGATAGTGACATAAACACATATAGGTGAATGCTAGCACATGTATATGTACGCTAGCACAAATATCAAGAACACTAGCACATGGACTTATGGAAAAGTTTAAACATGAAAAATACATCGACGAAGCTGTTTTTTTGGTATTTCTTGTTTTTGATTCACTTGAGAACCTAAAACTTAGACAACAAGGTTAAAGGAACATAAATAACACACAAAAAATGTTATATTACTTAAAAGTAAACTAAAAATACTAAATTAAATGTGGAATCTCCCACTGGGAATTTCAGAATATAGGCAATGAAAACTACAGACAAAGAAGAAGTAATAAAATAAACACAAATCAAACCTCAATCGCATCCTTCTTGTAAACCTTAAGAGGACTTGTGAAGCACTTGGACTTGTAAAATATTAAGATTTGAATTATTAGTGGTACTCTTGGTTAATTCTCTAAATTTAGGATTGCAATGCTACGAGCACAAGTGTAAGGATGAAGGTGGAAGATTTGGCGAAGTTGGTTTTATATTTTCATAAGCTTCCAAGGATCCTCCAGGGAGATTATTACAAAGGATATGGCCTATTTTTATAGCTGAGGGAGAGGCCATGAAAAGTGGATCTTATTTTGAATGGGATACATGATAATGTTATCTCATTTTAGTGATTCTAGCTAAAATTAAGATAAGCATAGAATTTTTTTTTTTGGAAAAATCTCCTAAAATGCCCCTTTGAGGAGATTTTCAGACTTTCGGTTTCAAACAACATGAAAACATATTTTTACGTGCTACAGAAAATTGTTTCGAAACCCAAAACCCGAGACAAGTTAGTCTGTCAAGTTTTCAAAACTCATGAACATCGGAAGATGATTCGCAAAAAGCATGCTACATGTCGTTTTACTTCCAAAACTCAAACCCGATATGTTCCCTTTGTGTCGTTTTTTGGGACATGGAACATCGAAACATCTCATGCCTCATGTCACTGCTTCTCAAACACCGAAACCCAAATTGATAGCTAATCCTTTCAGGTCATGTTTTCGAGCACTCCAAGCATGATGACATGGCATTAACGCCGAGTTTTTGGGTAGTTGGCACATGTGTCAGGTGAAGTGTAATAAATTCTAGGGTTTTATAAATAGCCCAATTTTACATGTCATTTTTACCTATTGTACTTTTGTTATGTGGTTTTTTGTACTTATGCCTACGACTTCTAAACCCAATCGATCTTCTTGATCAATTTCGTCTTCCGTTTTTGATTATTTTTCGAGATTACTGAAGGTATTTTGCTTTTCTTGCCGATTTGAGATCTTTTGCATTTGTTTTTGAGATATTCTTTTGGTGTTCTCCTTCCTTTCCTATTTTTCCCCTAGGTTTAGGGTTTTAGATTTTTTTCTTCATTTTATGTTGTATTCCAATGAAAGTTCTTGTTTGGAATTCACCCTAGGGAATTTCTTTATTTTATCCCATGGAATATACCCTGTTAATTATTGAAAAAATCTAAAATTCCTAACTAGTGAAATGGTGGGAATTTTGCATGTCCTGACACCTCAAAAACCCGATTCCTTTATTTTCAGGTTTTACAGGGTGTTCAACATCTTCTTGCTTCGCCGTTTGTTGGGCTTCATCTAGTGCTTAAAAATCTCCAAGTTCTACCCTTCTATCAGATTGTTTCAAGTGTCGACATCTATTAACCTCTGACATATACATTCCAGTGTATCGGGATTCTCTGAGTGTTCGGCATCCTTCGATCTCCGCTTTGTGTCAGTCTTGCAAAGTGATCAACATCTACTAAGTTCCGACACTCTCTACAGTCTGTCGGGTTTTGTGAAGTGTCTAACAAGACCTTATTTCGACATACATTCTAGTGTGTCGGGTTTCATCAGGTGCTTTGCAAGTTCTAAAATCTGGATAGTGTGGCGGGTTTGTGGGGTTTCTCAGCAAGCTTCCAAGTCCAATTGTTCAAATAGGAGTTGTCTAGGCATTCTTTCTTCAGGATTTCTCATGTCGGATCTTGGATCATCTAAGGATAAGTCAGACAGGTCAGGGAAGATGAAATACAAGTACCAGAAAATGGAATCCCCCTCCTACATAGATTGCAATTATGACATCTGAGATACGAAGCTTGGTAACATTGACATGGAAGACTTTTGGAACAGAACCAAGGATTCTTCTCAGAGTCCCTAGATGAAGTCAATAACCAATAGTGGCCTCCCTCTTACAGCAAGATTCCCAATGTCTACTCAATGCCCCAAGTTCATTTTGGCCTATGCTTCCAATTATGACTCGAATTCTCACTCAGTGAAAAATCAAGCAGGAGAAGTCATAGTGAAGTTGGACGGGGGTTAATTTGATGACCTTTTAAGATTACCCAACATTTAGGAATATGTCAACGTAGATCTTAAGTTAGCACATAAATCTTGGGACAAATATCAAGAAGACTGCATCAGGCATGTGAATAAAAAGTTCTTGATCAAGGCCAAGCCAACTATCTCAAGGTTTCCCAAGTTTGTCCCTAGGAGTGATTTCATCCTTGAAATCAGCGACATCATCACCCTACTAAGTCAAGTATTTGGACTCCCTGAGTCAAGAGACTTCCAAGGATGGATGTATCAATTCATGGTCATTATGAAGAAGAATGAACAAGGGATCGATTGGAGCAGTCTTATAAGTGATGAGATTGATTCCCATATGAAGATAGTCTTGACTACTGGAAAATTATATATGTCATCATATGTCACCTATGCAATAGCCGACATGAGAAATTATCCAGGGTTGGATGCAAAAGGAGATAGGGTAACAAAACACATATATCAATACTTCCTCAGCTGGTAATGAAGGGATCCAAGGATCAATTCAGAAGAGTGAATGATGCTTTCTTTTATGAAAATATCTACAGGATGAACCCTGATCTAAGGAAAAGAAGAGTCTCTGACGAAGAATGGGCCGAAGTATCAAAATGGGGTTGTATCTTCTTACAGTTCAAGAAGTTCACATACCTTTGGGTGGTCATGTACTTGGGTGATCCTTTCCGATTGGCTAGATTCCTGTGTGATAAGATGGTCCTAATGGAGTTGGTAAGACAATTGTTGGATTTCCACAAATTCCAACAAAGCAAACACAAGGTTGTCGTATCCTTCCCTATTTCCATCAGAAGGTACACATGCTCGATGGTGGTTAGAGCTAAGAATGTGGTGCATGAGCTTTAGGACAAGTTGAAGAAGCACATGAAGCAGAGTGATGGATTTTATTTCTAATGAGTCCTTAAATCATACGGGACTTTATATCTACATGTTCCCAACATAGAAGATATTTGGGTTGATCTTTAGGATGAGGTTTCCATCCGAATAAAGAACAATAGTAGGTTGACAATTGAAGAAATCTAGATGCTAGATTTATCTGACATCCAAAAGGCACTAAGGACAACGAGAGTGTCCTTGATGCCTCATATGATGGGTTGAATGAAGACCAATATGTATTCCCAGCCATTGATTGGTCCATTCATTGAGAAAGCTTCTATCATGGGAAGAGCTACTACAATTCTTACCCATACTAAGGCATGGCTCATTTCTTAGGGAATGAGTTATAAAGAAGGGAGTTTTGCAAAGCTAGATACTTTGGAAGTGGGACCCTCCAAGGGAAAAAAGGAAAAGGATAAGAACCCTTCCAAGAGGCCAATGAAGGTTAATTTTGTAAGAAAGGGAGAAGATCAAGTAACTACACTAGTGGCCACTCTCCCATAAACAGTTGAGGTTCCTGATTCACCTCCACAACCAGAACAAGGGAATCTTCCTTCAAGAGAAGAGATTGTTCAACCATCCATTCTTCTTTTGGTCGATAGTTCATCAAAGGTAAGTCTTCCTCTTACCTCTCAAGCTCTAATTTCGGAATCCTTGCCTCCTCCCATTCAACCTTCCTTGCCTTATATTTCTTCACCAAGTTCCTCAGCCATGGCTAGTATCTTCTCTGGCCTCTCACCTCTCCCCACTAGACCCCAATTGACCATGGACATGCCTCCTCCTACTGCACCTTCATTCCCGTATAATCCATTACCATGGATGCTACACTTGCAAAGTGGTCACCACTCCACAAGCTAACCTTCCTCCACCTAAAGATGTGACCATAACACCTACAATGGGAACAAATTATTCCAATATGCCTCAATGGTTAGTAGGTCAGATTCCAAGGAAGAGAAAGGTGGTAGTCCCATTACTGCCTTTGGTTTTCAGCTTACCTCAAGGTCACTCCTACCAATTCGGCCAAGAAACCCAAAATAGTTTCAAGGATTTTAGTGGATGCCTCGGTGGCATAAATTTTCAGATATTGCTACTCCCGCATGGATGATAAAACTAAGGATGATATAATGGTCATAGATTATCAAATCACAAGGGTGGATCTAGGAAAAGTAACAATGGAGGGAGCATAGCAGGATGCACAAGATGCCATGAATGTGTTATGTCAGAAGCTAAAGGAAACTAAGGCAAACAGAGATGAGTTAAAAGAGAAAGTACAACAGCTGATAGAAGTGCTACTCAAGCTCTCAAATCCTCTTGAGTCAACACCATCATCCTCTACTCCTATCGGGTTCGATTTCTCATCGGTACCCATGATCAAGAGGATTAATGAGAAGGGGAGAACGGTCGATGAATGGATCCAAAGGATGCTCCTGCAAGGAAAAGAAGTCATCAAGGACACCATGGAAGTCTACAAATCCTTAGAGGATATAAAGAAGGATGGAGAGAAAATGGATGATGAATTTTCAGCAGAGATCGGGAACCTAGAGTTAACTTTTGAAGCTCTCCAAATTTTGAAACAGGTTCCATCCCGCATCTTGGTCGAAGAAGGCATCATTCCACATGGGGATAAGCACTTTCAACTAACCAAAGCCATTAGATTCAAAATAAATATTCTCAATGAAGCTTGCAGAAAATTAAGGGAATCAAGAGATCAATTGGTCGATGGCATGAATGACATAGAAGAAGAGCTAGTCAAGATCTGTGCTAAGGTGTTGAGTGAAAGCTTGGGTATTCTTCCTATTGATGATCTTTACAATCAGATCCAAGAATCAATTCAGCATGAACCAACCTATGGATTCAGTCTAGAAATCATTGATAGGTTTGTGAAAATTGAACATTCTTTGGAAACCCTAAGGAAACTCAACAAGAGACTGAAAAAGCTTCCTGGCAATGCTAGTGATACTCAGGAAACATGTGAAGTTCTGAGTGATCATTCCACCGTGCCTGATGAAAATGAGATGCAGGGTATAATCTAAAATTTCCAATAATTTTGGGATAAGAAGGATTTGTTGGAGGAAGAAAAAGATGATGAAACATAATAGGCACAATGTTGCATGTCATTTCAATCCTGAAATCGACATGTCTTTTTCATTTTTGTTTCACACATAAGAAGCAAATTTTGACTTGGTCTCCTATGTGAGAGTCAAGCAAATAGGACTCTCATTATAAAGACTATTTTCTAGGATTTATCCTATTTTATCTCAACTCCTTTTATTATAAATAAGGGATGCTTATGCATTCCAAAGGGTTGATATTTTTGGAATATTGAGATCTATTGTGAAGAAGAAAGACTTTGTGTTTTCTTTTAATCATTTGAGGAAATAAACTGATGCTATTTTACAAACTTTGTGTTGTGAGATGTATCTTACTTAAGATATTGTTATTATGCTCATAATCTTAAGCTATTCTTTATTTAGCATCTTGATTGTTCTAATCATTTCAAACATTACATTTTTTATCTAAATCTCGTATGATTATTTCATCTCTGTGTTTACTCGAAAGAAAATACATTCCTCTCATTTCCTTTCCATTGTGTTTCTTCCATAATAGTAATTTCATTTCCGATCCATTTCATTTTCGAAAGAGAAATATCTTTACCTATTATGGATATGAATTTTGGGATTCTATCCCTAGCCCAATTGTTAGATTAGTGTGAATACTATACATATTATTTTCACTGTGTTTAGATTAGTAATAAACAGGCAGCCTCACCTGTCTTTGAGGAGGGATTTAATCCCATGTACTATGGTTGAACCTCATATTTTGGCATGAAAAAATATCCAACCAACAGATAATAATTGCAATTACGTGAAATATCAAGTAGACTTAGTCTATGCAGTTATAGCTTTCAAGGTGAAATGATAATTTGGTTCTAGAAGATACATTTAGGAAGGTGGTTATACATGCAATTCAATTTCCCCCACCTTTCTAGGATTCTAGAAGTGGATTTGATTGGAATAAGGAAGTGGAATCATGTTGTCAAGTGAGTTCTTGTTGTGTTATCATTGATGTAAAAGTTTCATTAATGAAAACATAGGAGGATGATAAGAGTAATAGGTTTCTTATAGTGATGATGACATATGCAATCAAGTGGTACCATGATGGAAAGAGTGGACAAGTTGAGACTTACTTAGTCAAGATGGCCTAATCATGAGGCATAATCAACATAGATGATAGAGCATGATGGTTTGAGTTTCATATTTGCTTTAGAAGGATGGTAAATGCATGGAGAGCATGAGGATAATGTGTGGAAGTACTCATACATGTTCAGAGGTTGATTTCAAGGTGAAAGAAGGGTTCATAGGTACTCATCTAGACCTAGTCTAGGTGCTTGAAGGTCAAACGAGGTATGAAAGTGAGTTAAGAAGTAGTGTGGACCAATAAGGTCATGCATAGGATTTATACATGTTGTCTCAAAGGTTTCATGGCCTTTTGAATAGT
The DNA here is from genome assembly GCA_018340775.1 of Taxus wallichiana var. yunnanensis. Taxonomy (NCBI): domain Eukaryota; kingdom Viridiplantae; phylum Streptophyta; class Pinopsida; order Cupressales; family Taxaceae; genus Taxus; species Taxus wallichiana. Next base: position 372,706,289 of record CM031244.1, on the reverse strand, counting down.
TTTAGAGTGTAGTTACAGGTTGTGAGTATGATTTGAGGTTCTAACCTAGACCTAGTTATTGAGAATAGAGGCATATTGGTGCATGATAGTAACTTGCAAAAGTGTGTGATCCATTAGAGACACTCAAGAAGGTATGTTATACTATATTCAGCATGTAGAGGTAGATTTTAGTGGTTTTATGCATAGTTGTGTTAGAACACTTGGTTGTGACCTGAACTAGGAAAAACATTAAGGCCTACTCATGCAATCCCTAATTGTGGTGAAGATGCAAAAATATTTATGATTAAGTGATCATTGGAGAAGTTTTTAGAGTTTTTCATGTTACTTTGTGAGAAAAATTACATGGTTTCATGAAGACAAATTTGTAATAAATCTTGGTCAAGGTTTTTAGAGGTCATGTTACCGAGCTCTATAATGCACGTTTCTTAACTCAATATAAGATGTTTTGCATTAGTTAGCACATGTAAAATTTTCATGGGAACCTAATCCATTTAGGGATGATATTTCATATAGATAAGATAATAATTTTTCAAAGGTGGAATGAGTTTAAATAAGGCCATGTGCTTTATGAACAATCCTTAAGAAGGTAAGAAGGTCAAAACCCTCAAAAACCCTAGTTTACTAGAGATGGAAGAAATATTCATGGTGTGAGAAAATAATGGATTGAATAATTAAATTTTATGATTTTATGATGGAAAGGAATCTCTCATATTTCAGATGGTGGTGGTTTGAGGTCATGAAAGTTAGTGGAGCCCACTCAAATATGTTAGTTTCTAGAAAAGAAGATTTTTCTCTCAAGTTTTCCATTAAAACCTATTACTAAATTTGTATTCTGAATTTTTTTGGGAGTATTTCTACATTTTTGGATTTATATAATATATTTTGAGGCCATGTTATGACCTAAAGGGCAGTTTTAACATCTTGGAGTTAGGTGGTGTTTGAGAACTTGTGGTCTTACTAATGAATTATTATGGACTGGGGGTGTTTTAAACATCCCACATGACATTATTTAATCCTTTTTGAGATCTGGAGATGAGTTTATGTAGAGTGAAGAAGATCACAAGTTGACCTAGTTTGACTTGTTCAGACATCTTGATTTTGGTATGAAAATTGGTCTACAAGACCAATATTTTGGATTATTTGATGATTTATATCCATTTGATAGTTAAGAGTAATTAAATTTTAACTTATTACATGCATTTAAATATCTTGAAACTTTCATCAATTGTATGATAGGGTCAAGCTAGCAAAACTAGTTTCGGGTAGTTCAAGTCGAAAAGAAGAAAGTGGTGTAGATGGCTCCAAGATTTGATTCATGAGTTATAAAGTGCTTTATGATGTTCCTTGTGTATTTTTATTTCCATCAAGTTGTTACATACCATATTTGAGTTTTTTAATGTGGATTTGGTCTTCATTGGTTAATATTGGTTCCTAGTGATGCCTAGTTTGAGTAGGAAACAATAATATTTTATAGTGAATTAGAGAAATTGGATGGTACAGATGTTTATGAGCTGATGTAGGATGTTTTAAGGGGTTTTTTTTTACATTTTTAATCCTTTTTAGAAATGTTTAATATTTTATGTGTGTTTGGTTTCCATGGTGTTCTCGGTGAAAGTGTATATGGTCTTCTTGGCCTAATGTAATATTTGTGGCCGTCTTAATGAATTTCCAACCCATGTGGGTCCTTGCTATGGTTTTATATGATGTTTTATGTCTATTTTTTAGATTTCATGACAGAGTTAGGGGTCATTACCGACCTATTAGTGTTTAGGAGATGATTCACATAATTAAGTGAATGTATTTGTTAATTTTGAACTAGTTGAAAGAGAGGGAAAAAGTGTGAGCTAAGATAGAGAGTGAAAGTGGTTTAAGGGAATCAAAAAGAGTTGAGAGAATGTGTAAATTTCTTAGGATAATTCTAAATTATAATAGTAAGGGTTATTGATCAAATGATTCCATGAATAAGAAATATTGAGTGAGTTAGGGGATACACACACACACACACACACACACACACACACACACACACACACACACACACACACACACACACACACACACACACACACACACACACACACACACACACACACACACACACACACACACACATATATATATATATATATATATATATATATATATATATGATGATGGTTGGTGTGTTTGTAGCTTAAATTGGATCACTATAAGTTGTGTGTAAAGAATATAACCATTGATCATCCATTTCCAGGTGGTTGAGTTATTTATTGATCACATTATGGGGTTGGTGCTCCTTTGGGGTTGGTCCCTTACTAAAAAAATCTTGTGTATTGTGTCATATTCATGCAAGTATTTGTTTTGAGTAATATAATAAAAAAATTAGTGGGTTTTCTTTCCCTAGAGGGTTTCACACTTACATATTTTTTGTTCTTGCGTACTCTCTCCTAATTATGTTCATGTGAATGATTGTTTCATATTGTTAAGCTCACATTAATGCATGGTTTATTGGTAAATGGTCTATGAAAATTGAATACAATTGGTTAATTTTTTTAGGACTGATTCAGCCCCCTCTCAGTTCATTTTTCTTCCAACAATTGGTATCATAGAAGGTCCTTTTGAATAATTTTAATCACTTGAAGGAGATCCTTTGAAGCACTAAAATGATGAGTGAGAAGAGTGGATCTTCTACCAGAAAATATCCCTTATTTTATGGAATTAACTATGCTTTTTAGAGTCTCAAGATGAGGAATCATATCATGTCCTTATGGTTTTACATTTGGAAATATGTGTTAGATGGATATACAACTCCTCAAACTCCTCCAAAAAGTAATGCAGACAAGAATCTTAGTAGTGAAAACTCCAAGGCTATGAATGCAATCATGTGTGGTCTAGTTGAACCAAAACTTGTGAAGGTCATGCATTACACATCAGAAAAAGTAATGTGGGAGAAAATTTAGGTCATTTATGAAGGATATTCCAAGGTAAGAATAGCTAAAATCCAAACTTTCATAAATTAGTTTGAAGGCTTAAAGATGAGTGAAGAGGAATCCATTGTTGCATATTTTCTCAGAGTTGATAAGGTTTTCAATACCATGAGAGGATTAGGTGAAGAAGTGAAGGAATAATTTATGGTACAAAAGGTGTTAAGGTCTCTAACTCCTAAGTTTTATCCTAAGGTTTCTGCTATTGAGGAAGCTAAGGATTTGAAGGTCATGTTAATGGATGAGTTACATGGCATCTTGACTACATATGAGATGAGGATTGTTGACTCTAAACATGTCAAGAAGGAGATTTATTTCAAGACTAATATGAAGAAAAAAGAAAAGAATACAAATGATGATGGTGTTGCTCTTAAAATTTATGATGATGAACTATTTGCAATGATTTCTAGAATATTGAAGGTTGGCTCTGGTAAGTATAAAGGTAAACTTCCTTTTAAATGTTTTAATTGTGGTGAAGTAGGTCATTTTTGTCAAGTTCCCCCATAAGCTCAAGGATGAAAGTGATGATGAGCATGATGGATATCATGACAAGAATACTGACAATTTTGATAAAGGAAAGAATAAATTCAAGAGGTTTAACAACAAGAAAAATCCCAAGAAGAGATTTTACTCAAAGAAAGAGTATTATTCATCCGAGGTAAGTAGTTTTGATGATACTTTTGACTCGACTCGAATCTGAGCATGAAGAGGTTTGTGATGAGGTCTTGTTTATGGACAAGGATGTTATGAGGTCCATGAGTGATAGTTCCATAATTTTTGGTTAAAACATGCAATCTGAGGATGAATAGAAAGAGATGAATTTGATACTGAGTTGATGTGTGTTCAAACTGAATTAAAACATGTTGAGAAGAATAACAAGAAGTTGAGAACCAAAATAAAATAGTTTGAAGAAAAGATACATGATCTAGAGGAGAAACATTGGGTTATGACAAAGAATGTTGATGAGACATTCAAAAGGCTATAGATGTAGATGAGTTTCATGAACTTAATATTGCAATCCAAGGAAGAATAATGTACTAAGCTTAGAGAAGAGATACTATTTTGAAGGGGAGAGCTATCTAAGGAAGTCAACAGAGATAAATCCTTTAAGAAATTTAAAAGAGTAGTAAGGATCTCGATTATCTATTGGATAGTAAAAGGTTTACATGATACAATACTGGTTTAGGAATCAATGATGACATCAAAGGAAAATGATTCATACAATAATACATTGTTCCAAGCATGGAGACTAAAGATAAGAAGAAGGAAAACAACTCCAAGGTGAAGAAAAAGTTTGTTAGGAGACCTAATGCCTCAACGTATGAAAAATCCTTTAATGGTTATTTTTATACTTGTAATGGCTTTGGACATAGGGAAAAGGAATGTAGGAAATTTTTATAGATGATCATCCATGGAAGGATAGCAGATATGAGAAATCAAATAATATTACCTATTTGTAGTGTCATGAGAAAGGTCATACCGCTAGGTAATGTATATATGAACCATCTAGTCAAGATTGGAGAAATGAATATTTCAGAGGTAAAATGATATGTATGGTCTAATGACAATAATATTGGCCATGTAGCTAGGAATTTTATGGTCCTTCAAGGAAATCCATGAGGTTTCAGAACCCTAGAGTGTAAAATAAGAGACAAGGAAGGTTGTGGGATCCTAGAACAAACAATGTTTTTCCTCCTAGAGAAGATGGTGATGCAAATCAAGGAGATTCTCGGGTGTAAATAAAAACAAGAAGAAAGAGGTGAGTTTCAAGTGTCAAAAAGGGCTTGGGACCTCTTCAAGTTGTTATTCTAGGATAATTATCTACTGGATGTCTCTAATAGGATTCTTCTGTAGACATTTTCATCTATTTGAATCTTGGAATGGAGAAGGAGAATGAGTGATGTAAATTATAGTTGTGTAGAAGTCCCATCATGAGGTTAGGAGAATTTCATTTTTTAAATGTGATGGTTTCTTGGAAGAAAAGGTACAATCACTGTAGCAAAGTGTGAAATAGTTCTTGGAGTATGTAGAGACAAAGATTGACAAATTTGACAATAGTTAAGAAGGAATGGATCACATAAAAAGGCTATAAATAGGATTATAATATGCTCATTTGAGTCAATAAGGTCTTTAAGTAAATTAGGTATTAGCTCAAGTTTTTGTTTTAGTGAAAGAAAATAGGTTTCAAGAAAAATAATCCAAGCATTCAATATGATGACTTGATCAAACCATCGATAGTAGGTGATATGGTGTTCTCTAGGTATGTTTATGAGTTGACTTAGTCGATATGTTATGTCTCAACCATTGAGCTATGATTTGAGGTGTATCAAGTAATTTTATGCATCATAAATATTGTATGAAGAAGTGTGAAGCATTGTTAGGACTATCTCGGTTGACATGCATTATGTCAAGTCTATGCATGATTTTTGGGGTTTTTAGTGGTATCATGAATAGTAATATGGAAAGTTATTATGGTTTGCAAGGATTATTTTCATCTTTATCTTGATCTATAGAGTTTATATAGTGATAAGATATGTTCCTATTCATATTCCTTAAAGTAGAAATAGTGGTTCAAGTCTATGAATGGGTACTTGAGAGTTCCAAATAGAGATGTGAAAATGAAAAGGAGGTTTGCAAGGCCACTCGGGGTTGGAATGAAGAGTTGAAGCTTGATGAATGTATGTGTGATATATGTAAATGCATCAAATGTTAAAAGTTATGACTTTGGATTATTATTTTTAAGTGGTATCAGTTTTACAATGGCAAGTATGTATTTTCACATCCTTTACATGAGGTTTCATGATGTTTTTCTATGAGTGGATAATTTGGGGAAGATAGAGAGATCGTTTCATCCTGAAAAAGTGAATTTAGATATGTTTTAGGACTTGTATAGTTGATCTCTTGAATTACGAGTGGATATTGCAATGTATCGTGGTTTTGTAGATTGTGAAGGTGAGAAATGATGAGCTACATGTATATAAAGGATTCTTGAATTAGGGGGCTATCTTGATCATCAAGTAGATGTATTTAGTGAAAATAAGACCTTATAAGAAAACATTATGGTATTTAAGAAAGTATAGTTGCAGGGGCATCTTGTCATAAGCTATGCTAGTATTTAGAGGAGGCAAAGACCACTAAAAAAATATTTCAAGATTGTGTTGACTTGTCCGATCTATTTACATGGCATCGACTCAGGGGCATGTACCTTTGTGTTTGCATGGATAGTTAAAATTTTATACTACCTTGCTAGGGGGAACAACTAGATGATGAGTGCACCTCTATTTTAAGGAGAAAGGAAAATGGTCTAAAAAGATGCTTAAGGGATCTAGGTGCTAAAGTTGTATACAATCCATATAAAGCATGGTCAGGTATTTCTTTTAGTATCTATTAACTAAGATAAGTAGATGATTCAAGAATGATTCTTTGTTATGTTTCATGCTCGAATGATTTTTGGCATGTGTGTGTGCATCTTCCCAAGGGAGATACAATGCTCAAATGCCATGATGAAGCCAAAAACCAAGTCAAGATGAAAATAGGTCTATGTGCTTGAAATGATGGATTTGGTTGATGTTTCCAACCAAGAGGTGCACTAAAAAAGCTAATGAAAATGAAGAATGTGTGCTACATGTATTATTTTTCATTAATGTAAAATGGGGGAGAATAACTAGGTTTATTTCCATCAATGATAAAGGGGAGATTGATGACATGTGAGTGTTTATTGTCTTATCATTGATGTAAAAGGATCATTAAGGGAAAAAAAAGGATTGTGAGAAGATTAAGAGGTTTCTTAAAGTGATGATGACATAGGAAATCAATTTGTAGCATGATAGAAAGAGTTGATAAGGTGAAACCTGCTTAATCAAGATGTCCTAAGTAGCATAGGTGATAGAGCATGATGGTTTTAGTTACATAGTTGCTTAAGAAGAATGGTTAAGGCATGGAGAGAATGAGGAGAATGTTTGGAAGTAGTCATACAGGTTTAGAGGTTGATTGCAAGGTGAAATCGGTGGTTTGTACATGCTCATCTAGATTTAGTCTAGGTGCTTAAAGGTCAAATGAGGTATGAAAGCGAGTTGCAAAGTAGTTTTTCCCCATGATGGCATGCATAGGATTGAGACATGTTATCTCAAAGGTGTGAAGGCCTTTTAAAAAGTTTTAGAGTGTATGTACAAGTTGTGAGTATGTTTTGAGGGTCTAACATTGACCTAGTTCTTGAGAATAGAGGCCTATTGGTACATGATAGTCATTTTTATAAGTTTGTGATCCCTTTTATAAACTCATGAAGGTATTTCATACTATATTCGGCCTGTAGAGGTAGTTTTTAGTGGGTTTATGCATGGTGTTTGTGCTAAAACACTTGGTTGTGACCTGAAATATGAAAAACCTTAAGGCCTAGTCCTTTAAGTTCTAGTGGTGGTTAAGATACAAACTTATTGATGATTAAGTGATCATTGGAGAAGTTTGTAGAGGTTTTCATGGTGTTGTGAACAAAATTTCAAGGTTACATGAAGAATAATTTGCATTTTCATCCTACCGAGATCTAGAATGCATATTTTTTAGCTCGATATGAGATGTTTTGCATTGGTTGGCACATGTAAAATTTACATGGGAACCTAAGCCAAACAGGGATGTTTTTTCATAGATCTAAGAATATTTCAAAGGTGGAATGAATTTATATAAGGCCTTGTTCTTTATTAAATCATTAAGAATGTAAAAAGGTCAAGACGCTCCAAAACCCTAGTTTGTTAGCGATGGAATAAGTATTCATGTGTGTGAGCTTAGAATTCATTAAATCATAAAATTTGATTATTGGAGAATGGAGAGGAATCTCCTAGATTTCAGATGGTGGTGGTTTGAGGCCATGACAATTTGTGGATCCCACTCAAATATGCTAGTTTCTATCCAAGAAGATTTTTCTCTCATGTTTTCCATTAGACCCTATGACTAAATTGGTATTATCACTTTTTGGGGAGGAATGATACATGTTTGGAGTGATTTTAAAGCTTGGTGAGGACATTTAATTACCTACACAAGTCAAAACATGAAAATTAGTTTTTGGGCCTAAAGGGTAGTTGTAAAAATCTTGGATCTAGGTGGTGTTTGAGAACTTTTGATCTTATTGAAAAAGTTTGATGGAATTAGCAGTGTTATACACATCCCACATGACATGATTGAATTATTATTTTATCTCTAGATATGAGTTAAGGTATCATGAATAGGGTCACAATTCGACCTAGTTCGACCGGTTCGGAGACAAGAGGCTTTTGTCGAAGATTGGTATGGAATACTAATATTTTGGATTATCTCGATGATTTATATCCATTTGAGAGTGAATAAGAATTAAATTTTAACCTATTCCATACATTTATATTTCTTTAAAGTGTCATAAAGTGTGTGTGAGGGTCAAGATAGCACAATTAGTTTCTCGGTAGTTCAAGTTATAAAAATGAGAAAGTGGTGTAGATGGATCCAAGAGTTTATTCATGAGTTATAAATTTATTGATGGTTTTCCTCATGTATTTGAATTTACATCAAGTATCTACATGCCATATTTGATTTTTATTTATGTGGCTTTGGTCTTCATTGGTGAAGACCGGTTCTTGGTGATGCCTAGTTTGAGTAGGAAACCATCTTACTTTGTGGTGACTTGGAGAAATTGGATGGTACATATGTTTATGAGTTGATGGAGTATGCTTCGAGGGTGTGTTTGAAATGTGTGGCGAATTTTGAGGCATGGTGAATCTTCTATGTGTGTTTGGATTCCATGGTGTGCTCAGTGAAGGTATATTTTGTTTTCTTGGCCTAGGATTTACTTGTTGGTTATCTTGGTGCATTGCTGACCCATATGGGTCCTTTTTATGATTTATATGATGTTTTAGGTCAATTTTTAAGCTTTACTTGACTAAAATTATGGGTCATGTCCAAGCTATTAGTTTTTAGGAGATGATTCACATATTTAAGTCAATGTATTTGTTCATTTTGAACTATTTTAAAGAGAGGGCAAAGGAGCGAGCTAAGAGAGAGTGAAAGTGGTTTAAGTGCATCAAAATAAAGATGAGAGAGAGTGTTAATGTCATATTAGAGTTGATAAGTAGAAAATCAAGGGTGATTTATCAAATGAGTTCATGAAGAATCAAGCTTGAGTGAGTTGGGAAAGAGATATTTGATGAGGGTTTCGTGTGTTTAGGGATGAACTTGGATCACTATCAGTTGTGTGAGTAGAATAGCATCGGTGATCATAATTTTCCATGGGGTTGAGTTGGTGCGTTATCACCTTAGGTGGTTGTATCCTCCTTGTAGGTTGGGTTACTTGCTAAATAGGGGTTTGCACTCCTTGTGCAGTTGATGCATCACTAAAAAAATCTTGTGTGATGTGTCATATTCATGAAACTATTTTTATTTGAGTAATATAATTTATTTTCATGCAAATTTGCAACATGAAAATTTCAAAATTTCAAGCATAAAATAGACCAAAGTGTCAAAATTTTGGATTATAAACCTTCCTGGCACTCTTCCAGATCAATTCATCCCTTGTGTCAGGCATATCCCAATCCTTTTAGTGTTCTCATATGTTGTAATGACTTTTCCCATGTGTTGGAAAGATGGAAACAAGCTCATGATATTCTTCCGAGATAGTGTCTCTCGAGGTGGATTTTTCAGTGGACTTAGGAATGACTAGTTTTATCTTTTATAAATTAGGTGTACATCCTTCGGAGCTGAGTCAAGGCCCAAATTCATCAGGAAGTGGTATCAAAGGTATCATATCATATTTTAGGTTATTTATGAAGATTTAGGGAAGATTTGGAGGTTTAGGAACAATTTCATTGAAAGCGGGTTTTTGAATGTGAAGGAGCTCACAATTAAAAATGCCCGAGCTTTAGAAGATGATTATTTGAGCTCTAAAATTTTTTTAGGAAAAACAATATACCATTGTAAATATTATTCAATTCCTTACATGAAGGTATTTTTAGATTTGTCACAAGACCAAGGAACTTTTATTCAAAAATCATTTTTGGTAAGAACACCATATGATCACAAGACATAAGGCTATTTTATAATAGGTATTATGTTGAATAATACCTTAATACTAATCCCATTCTAATAATAAGGATCTTGGGAGTAAAAATCATATATGGGTTCATCAAGAAAGACCTCCAGGAGCTCCGACAACTTTGTTTTCAAGATCCTTCCCAAGGTACTCTCTCGCAGCTTAAAAACAATTCTAGTGCCATGTGTTAGCATGAGGCTGAAGCATAAATTTCTTTCCCCTCTTGTCCCTTTTCCAAGGGGAAAAAAAATTCACCCCTCCCCCATTTGAGCTCCTACACCCACCACATGACCTTGGGAAGCCTCCATAAGCACTTTTCACAAGTTTTCTAGCCCCGCCTCATGCAACGCATGTCCGCCACTTGTCACCATAAGGCTAAAGAAAATATTTATGTCCCTTTCATTCCTTTTCTAAGGGGACAGGGGGGAATTTCTGTCACCCCTTGCTTCCACATAGTTCTTCACGTGACCCGAACTCATCCCCTGGGTGCTAAAAACAAGCCCTTCTCTCTCATCATCAACAAATGCATGTGTTCCACATGTATTCATAGGGATAGGGTGAATTTTTGTGTATCATTTATCCATTTTCCAAGGATACAAGGGGGAAAAAAATCATCCCCCATAAAGAACAAAAACCAAAAAGATAGTGTTTTCAAAGATCTTCCTCTCGAATGATAAAAACCCTCAAAATGATGCCAATTTAATTTCATAAATATTACTCCCATTTTTATTCCTCCCATTTTTACTCCTTAATCCACATGATCAAAGAAGAAAATGTTCATAAAAATTTTAATTTTCCAAAGCTCCAAGTTCATGTTTTTTCCAAAAATGACTTTGTGCCCCAGATCAAAGAAAATTTCATATCTCACAATCCGGTAAATGGATCAAGGTGATATTTTTTCCAAACTTCCTCTTTTATAAAATCCTTAAAGGAGAAAGTGATAACATATTAAATTATTCCCTTTATTTTTAACAATGAAAAAACCCTCGCTTTTTTTTTTTTCCCGGCTTCGTTTCTTCAATTTCCCATCATTCCGGCGGTTGGATCGAGCTAAAAATTTAAACATAGAGTCCAAAAGAAAAAATTATTCTAGTGAAGCCAATTTCATCAAAATTCAAGGTGGGAAAGAACAATTTATAAAAATATTAGGAATTCCATTAATGGCTGTCATGACACAACAGAGAAAAGGTAGTGAGGAACCTCTTCACTTCCCAAGGTTCTTGTGGGTAGAATCATGTGAAAATTGTAGCAGAGCTTTGAAATGAAATATGTAAACTTCTACCTATGGTTTCATTTGAAACCGACACCGGGAAGACAAATTTATATTTTTAGTAAGTATATATGGGAGAAACTATAATAAATATTAATTCCAAGAAAAATAATCATTCACACTCCTTGTCTCATTCCCTCATGATCGAGACACTAAAAAATTGGCTAAATGGGATCATAATGGTGAATATTCTAAAAATAGTAAACTGGTGAAATGAGCTAAAAGTGGTAACATTTTATTCCTTCACTCATCCTATGATGGTATTAGCACTCACGGGAGCTTCTCTCTCTATTTTCAATTCAATTCCCTCATTCCCCAATGTGGTAAGAAAAGAGTGTCAAAACAAGAAAATTGTCAGTGTTGTATCAAGGACCTTTCAGCTTAGTTTTACATGGAATGCATGATCGATTTGTGGATGAAATTTATTTTTGTATCATTCACCTTTCCATGCTCTAAAATCAAAAGGATTTTTCCTCATGTTTCACTCATCATCAGTGCTCCTGCAATGGCAGAATCAATGATCAAGGTTGGGTGAAAAATTAAATCCAATTTCTCCTATGCGAAAGGTTGATCATAAAGATGTAGATGTATCTCAAAGATCGAAGGATTTTCTCAATTAGGGATTAATCTTCTGATATTATCATTGGTCTTCTTATCAAGTACTCACCACTCTTCTTCTCAATGTGTTTTAGCGATGCGGCGAAGGTTCAACATTTCAAGGATTTTCAAAAGAGGCAAGGTGTTCAAAATAGTCTTCATCAAAGATCTTCATCAGTGAATTATTGTGGAGGGTAATCAGTGATCATGATTTCACCTTCAACATCCTCGAGGTGGAAAAATCATCATGGTTGCATTATACAAGCAAGTTGTTTCAAGTCCTCATTTATATGCATGATTGATAAAAAAGGAGTGGAAACTTTTCATGGTTTGTTCAAGTGTGTGAGGACATCCTTCATTTTCTACAATGGTCTAGTGATAAAGTGATTCTCACTTCTTCACCCAATGCACTTGATGGGATACAATCATTGATCATTCAAAAGGATTTTTCTCTTAGTGAAAAAGAGTGCAAGGCTGCAAGTTCTCACCATTTGGGAGGAGGCTTCTTTCAATATAGAGGACTAGAGTTCTTCATTCAGATTTCATGATGTATCGAGGAATTGTATTGGATCGTCACAAGGAGTGGATTTTATTCGTCTCCTCCATCCTTCTCTATTTTCTTCCTTTTCCTTCTCTTCCCTTTCTAATTCTTATTTTATTGTAATCATTCTATTTTATCCTATTCACTAAAGTGACATATTTTCAAAATTGTAAAAAATAATTTTCTCAAAATTATAAGAGGAATACTTAATTTGTCTCTTACAATGGAAAATGAAATCTCACAAGAGGAATAGGAACATGAATAGTCATGTGGGGGAAGATGAAAGATCAATTCACATTGTTATAAATCGGGATGGCTTCTCCATTCCAAGGGATTCCAAAAATGCTAGATCTTGATAGCATATATGTTGTAGAAATTTTGGATTGTTTTTTTGATATTTATATCATCAATGCACATGAAATAAAAGCTACATTTCTTCCATTCCTCTTTTCTTAAGTATTCTTCTACTTCTCTCTTTTATGCACTTTGCAAGCATAGTGTTGGAAAGGAACTTTACATCCTTGATAGATGAATCTAAGGAACTTTGTGTCTTTAATTCATTGGTCCCACTAACTTCATTGTTGCTTTCTTCTATATTGAATGTCGAACTACTCTGGTTATTGGGTGTGAACTCTATAATTATCCTACTCACAACAATAACCTTCCTTTCCTAATTTCTCTCCTTTACCCCCATCACCGTAATTTCTGCCTTGGACCTTGTACAAGAAATTTTCCATAGGTTCTGGAAGAGTGTTCTGCGTGATCCCCGACCTATTTGGCCAACCAAAACCACTTAGTTAGGAATAGATTAGTTTTCATTCAATAATGGGAGATGAACCATTCAATGCAGAGGGCATATCCCCGTGAACGTTGGTGGATACTCCTAATTTTCCATATAGAAAAATTTCTCACAACTAGTTTTGGGGACTCGTTAGAGAGATATCTACCCTTGTGCATCTAAAAATCTCTCAAAAATATACAAAAGTATATGTTATAAAAATAAAAAATCATCTTTCAAAGAAAAATCAATTTTTGAAGGTGACTCTCAAGGAACGAATATGTGTCACATTCATTTCCCGTAACACAATGAATACATTTCTAGATTGGAGTGAGGTACCAATGAGTGACAAAGTGAAGAATAAGAAGAAGATGGTTACCAAGAAATAAAATTTTTTATCAGCCATCATTCTGGAGCATCTCTTGCAAAAATAAAAGCTTGCAATTAGCCAATGTAGAGAAGGTCCATGTCATCTCTCAGTAGCATCCAGAAATATAAATTCAAGAATGGAGAAGATTGTTTCTTGTTAAGAACCCTTCATCAAATCATGGTGGCTACAATTCAAGAAGAGCATTGTTGAAAGAAAGAAAATGGGAATCTCACTTGAAAATGATCAATAATCCAAGAAATGGATTAAGATAATTCATAAAATATTTGAAATGTTGTATGAGTATCATGAGGGGGAGAGTCTATCAAGGTAACATTTTCAAATTCACACAACTAACCAAGAAACTCATAACATTCTCATTCATCTACCTTCCTCTAGGTGATTTCCTTGCATATGGTGATGAATAAATGGCCATTTTGAGAAGGGGATATGTGCAAAGAATTCTAAGCACGTAAGAAGGAAATTCTTATCCCAAATCCTATCATGAAGTTTTGAGGTATTATTTGGTTTACATAGAAGGTATGAACACCTTAAAGCACTTCATGTTTTTGAGGATGAAGATGTTGAACCCTTGTCATTGGTGTTGTCAATGAAGTCAAGTTGCATTTATGGAAAAGGTGTGATTAGTGAAGAGAGGCTCAGTTAGGGACATGAAGGTTTATTGGTAGAGTATTTTCAATGATGGTTGGAGCTCACATAGTGAATTTAGATTGATTCCAGGATGTTTTTAGGGTTCTAAAGGCTTGGCCGGTGAGGCTAGTGCCTAATGGATGCATGGAGGTGGTTGGTACGTGTGGCTTAGATGTTCTATAATTCATAAATGAGGTTTTTATCATATGCAAGATCCCTTAGAGTGAGAATCAATTCAAGTTTTGTGATTCACAGTTGAAACGAACTCATTTAGGCCTAGTTCTAGAGCCTAATGAGGTGTAAGAGCTCAATTCAAGTCATGAAAATCCTAGGTAAGCATGGTATAATCCTAGGAACATTTCCTAGGGCATGTATGAGCATCTACAAGGATTACTTTAGCTTTTGGAGGAAAAATTCAAGTTTTCACTAAAACTACCTTTGAGAACTAGCAGTGAAGTCATGAGAAAATGAGATTGGTCTAAATATTATAGGCTCACTTATGATAATATAATATATGTACCATGTAGAGGGATGTTTTTAGTGCTTCATATCAAGTTTCATAAAATTTTGAATAATATTTCTCAAGTTATTCAAGTTTTACCAAGACCTGTAAAGTGAGAAGGGCTAAAATAGTGACCTATCTTCTTAGCATACAAAAAAAAAAATTATAAATCCTTATTGATATAAATCATAGAAGGAATTTTTTAAGATCACTCCAAGTGTAAAATTTTGCAAAAGGTTTTAGGAAAATTGGATCTCTCGAGCTTAAAAATGAAGTTTCCTCCATATTTCTATGAAAAGGAAATCTTGAAAGTAGTGTGTAAATATTTGATGAATGTAGTGTGTAAATATTTGATGAAGTTTTCATTCATATATCATGACATAGAAATTAAGTATGAGTTGGTGAAAGCCCAAAGTTTCATTCCTAGGGTTTGAAACATGAAACCCTCATAGTGCAAAGTCGTGAAAGATCAAACTTATCCGATCTTATAAGAACATTCTCAGACCCAAATCTTGATATGGTAATTTGTGTAGGGTCCTTATCCACCTGGGGAGATGTCTTTGAAGTTATTTTTTACTAAGGAAGGTATGGAAGTGTCAAGTTCTTGAAGATACAACTTTTTATTTATTATTGTGCATTTTTTATGTATAAAATCATCAGTGCCTTGTTATCTTGACAGTGATGGAAGATCAAAGTGCTTTCAAATCACTATTACCATGGTGTGAATATGATTGAATACTTATTATCTATCTATATAATTCCAAATACATGCAATAAAAGGATTGGTTGTTAGTGACTATTAATGATGAGTATGAAAAATTCTTCTTATTCTATATTTTTGAATATTTTCATATTCCTACTATTGGTGCAAACCTCTTATAGGCTCAAGAATCTTGAATTATTGTAATGTCATGTTGTTACAAGTTCCTCCTCCTTTAAAACTCATAATAATACTCACTAAATGCTTGAATTCATGTTCTTTTCATCTCAAGTGAAACTTGGAAGACAAAATGGTAAATAAGGACTTCACCAAAGGTTATAGAGAAGGTAAAGAGACTCTCGTAACATGAGAACATGTTAATTATATCTAACACTGATTTTTATAATAAAAGCAAGATATTTATAACTCATTGAAGAAAAAGACAAGGTCCTTAACACATTAAAAATCAGAACACAAGGGTAATTTTTGAAATCTTGACAAAATAAGTCAATGAAAATATAATTTCAATGAGTTCATGAGTCTTCCTTGATCATCATTTCATCTCAGAGAACATTCAAGAGCCTACATATTATAATGGCTATGCTAAGGGTAGTTTAGAAGATAAATCCATTCATATCCTTATACAAACTAGAAAATAAGTTAGTTGAAAATTCAAAGGCATGTGAACTACAAAGGACACATGTGAAGGGTTATTCATGTATTTAGGTTCTTTAACCGGTTTGAATATTGTTTTTGACATTTGTTAAAGCTTTAGAGAACTTTGTGAGGGAGAGAGGTCATCTTGGGAAAATAAAGTTATGTGAAGTCAATTTTAAGGATAATAGAGTTTTGAGAGAACCATTCTCATGAAGTGGAGAGCTTGATTCAATGTGTAAATCATCATTAAAAGACCTGATATTTGTTGTTTGAGAAAAAGAGTTGTTGAAACCAATGAAATCTGAGTGAAAATATGAGAAAGCGATAACAATACAAAGGTGTTGAGACTAAAGAAAATTAGGAGAAGAGAATAAAATAAAAATGACCTTAAATAGTGATCATAACATAAGAAACCAAGTAATGAAGGTGATCAAAATTTTATGATACAAGTTTGAGTTGTAGCTCAGAATTTTAGGAGTGAGGTTCCTTGCAAATAGGTGCTTAAAAACTAGAGTTGGTGCTTCATTGTGAGTGGGTGCTCACCATATGGTGAAATCATTATAATTTTATAGGATAATTATCCAAGCTAGTTGTCTTGTTTCAAGGTGTTTTTGTCTTGAGATGGGTTTCCCACATCAAATATTGGCTCCTCATGTGTCCATGTGCGTTTTTCTCTTTCTCTCTTTCATGGTTAAACATTAATTCTTCTCATGGTTATTATAGTTTAAGGTTGAACGATCAAATAATTGTAATTTTATTCAAAATTTTAAAGATCATTGATTCACCCCCACATCATTGCCTATAAATTTTGCTAATTGGTATCAGAGAATGCTTTCTTGGTACAAGTTTAACAGCTTAAGAGAAGGTCCTTGAGGCACAAGCATGGGTGGTCAAGCTAAAAGAATATTGAAAATAAATATCAGATTTCTCAAGCCTTGATTAAAAACTTAAATACTAAAATCAAGCTCATGGAAGTAAATCATCTTGAAGAACTCAAAGAGGTGGCATCAATTGTTAGTAAGTTTTCAAAATATCTAAGTGTCAAATAAAAATCTTATTTCAAAATTGAAGAAGAATTGAAGGCCGTAAAGAATGATCTAGAACAAGCTAAAGATGAACGAATGATGATTAAGGAAAGTTTAAGAAATCAAAGGAATCCCAATGAAAAATCAGGTCTGGTTTTTAAAATTGAATCAACTTAGTGTGAACTAAAGAATGAATCTAGTCATGAGCCATGTCAAGCAATTATCAAATCCAAGGTTGAATAATGTGATAAACTAAGTGTAAAATTGAAGACTCTGAGGAAGGAACTAGAACAAACAAGGAAAATGGATTTTAAGGATGATTCAATCTATGTCTCATGCTAAGGACATTCTAAAATATTTGAGCATATTAAATAACAAAATAAGATCATCAGGTAGCCAAATGCAAGGAAATTATCAAGTAAGTTTCATGGAGTTTGTTTTTCATGTCATGTATTTGGACATTGAGCTATGGATTGTATAAAGAGAGTTGAAAAATAACACCCATAGAGAAATTGTAGAACTTGGTATGAGAAGAAAAAAAAATTATAACTACCATGAGAAGGGTCACATAGAAAAAAAAATTCTTGAAGAACCTATGAAGTAAGAATGGACAAAGGGAACACATAGAGACAAGAATAAACTTGTATGCTTTAAGTGCCATAGATTTGGAAACTTTACAAGATACTGTGATAAGATAAATTCCATATACAATAGAAAGGATGAAGTCAAGCTCACTCCTATAGAATCAGCCAAGAAAGAATTAGAACTAGCAAATGAAGAGATAATCTCAAGCAAGGCATCAAGAGGTAATGGTAAATCCAAGAAGAAGGAAGGAAATTATAGTGCAAGTGATGAAGAATTTCTACCTCAAACTTTACTAGAGAAGATATATGAAATGCAACATGAATGTATGTCAGATAGTGAATTAGAAAATGAGATCTTAGGTGATGATATTGTCACACCAAGGAGTACACCCAAGAAGAATGGCAAGATCTTAAGGGAAGGAATGGATTCATCATATTTCTTTGATGACTATATTCTATTTTGAAGTGACCTCACATGGTGGAGTGCCTTCTCTAGGATTCTATAAGGCATGTTTCAATTGAAAGAAGAAAGTTTTTCTTCTCAATAGTCTACCTACCTGAAAATCAAGCTCTCTTCATGATGAAGTTGAGTAAGTGGTCCAAAGTATGCTCTTAAATGAAGACTACCATCAGTAGCTATTGATTGAAGTCTCCATCATATTGCAAAGGTATGTCAAATAATGGTAGTTGAGCCTCCTATAGATGTAAAAGTGTTTGTTGAATTTCTTGAATGTCTTTCCGAGTATTCATATAAGAAGAGTGTCACTTGTGTTTTCTTCCTCTAGGATGTCATGATTGATTATTGGTTAAGGTATCCTCCTTAGGATTGGTTTCATGAAAGAGAATTATAAAGGGGATTTTAAAGTTATTGAAAGGTTTCTATTATCTTGACACAAGGTCCCTATACATGTTGATCCTAATTAGCCCTCAAGTTTTGTCATGGAAGTGATGTCAGTCTGTTGTAGTTTTGTTTGTGTGCTGAGAGAATGTCCTTGTTTGAAGGAGTGTGGAAATGAGTTTAATGTGTTCAGAAGGGGTCAAAATTTTATGTGTTCATGTCCATCCTACTGCCATGTTATTTCCCTCAATCATTGAATCATAGAAGAAACAAACTAAGTTTTTCAAGATCTAAAAATATTTCAAGGTCTGTCTCAACAAATATTGCTCAAAGTGTGCACAATATCATATATTATCCTTCATGTATTTAATGTAAAAAAATGATCCTATGATGGTTACATGTCATATTATAGTCAAGTCCTAAGGTCTCCAATCTTAAAGGTTGAACATGGCTCAGAAATTTGAAGCAAAGAAAAATTAGTATTGATATGCAAGGAGATAAGGAAACCAATCGCTTAGTATCTAAGATTTTTCAACTCTATTCTCTTAGTCAAGACTACAATTATTATATGAAATATCAAGTGCAACAATCAAGAAAGTAAAGTGAAATCCATTTTATATCAATAAAATGAATGTTTTCTCTCATACCATGTTCCTCAAGGTATTACAAAGGAATTCACGGTCATATTAATTTCCAAGAAGGTTGTGATCATGGTAAAACCATTCCATTTGAAGCAAGAAAGGTCAAATGTCCTCTCAATTTCAGTATAAAGAAAAATGTCTTAAAACAACCATTTAGGCCAAGAGTTGAATAAGAACTCAAAGGAATCGTAGATGCAAAGGTCCATTAGAGTCTAATACTTTCATATGGTTTATATGTTGTCAATAAGTACCGTTTTGTGGTGGTAAAGTTAAACTCAAGAAGTACATAGTGTATCTCAGTTAAGGACAAAGATATATAAAATTATCAAGAATGGATTCAAGTTTGGTGAGGTTTTCATGGTACACCGATTTGATAAAGTGTGAAGAGTCTATTCACTAAATGTGATATCTTCAATACATTGGAAAGATTGTTTTGAAGCTTGATTAATGATCAAAAATTTGTACACAGTACATCAAATATGTCACATTGTAGGGATATGTGTAAATTCATTTGTGAATAAGTGGTTTGTCAACAAATAATAAAATATATCTTGTGAAACTCAAGTTACCTATAAGTATTTTAATTAGATCATGATAATATCAAGGTTTTCATGTCATACACAGGTTAGAGAGCATGCTGACATAAAGCCATATATGTGCATAACATTTTATGGTGTCCAAAGTGATCCATAAGAGTATATATACCTACAATTTTTTGAAGAAAGAAGATCCAAAATGAGATAGAACTTGATGTGACTAATCAATTCCACCAAGGTAAAGTAATTTCAGAATATTTTCTCTAAGATGATAAGCTACAGGTAAAATGAGGGTTAAGAAAGTTTTATTCTTCCTAAAGGCAAGGTTTTGAAATCCCAATACAATGATCTCAATGCCTATTAGCATAAGAGGTGGAATCTAACAAGGATGTAAAACTTATAAGTATGAAGAACACTCCATCACAAGGTATTGTAGGGTGTGTGTGGATCTGAAATAGATACCTACATATTTGATAAGCTCCCACATAGGAGAAAGATCTCATGTTGGCTCTTGAGTAAGTACTCTAGAAGATTAAGAAGATAAAAGGGTAGGTCAAATGATGTGGGTAGGATTCTTAACAAAGGAAGAAAGTTGGATAATCAAGAGATTCAAGTATTCCATTCAAAGGAACTACTCATACTAAAATGATAACTCAAGGCAAATGAAAGTTTTGGGATCACTTACATGTTTATAAGACAAGGTATTAAGCCTATTCCATGCATAATAAGGTAAATGGAGGTAGTATAATCTCGGGGGAGTAGAAACGGGAATATCATGCAATAGTTAAGTTTTTTTGAATGGCCAAAGTTAGGCCAAAGTTCTCTAAATGTTTTCTCAAGTTTCAAAGACCAAAACCAGTCAAAAATATGAATGTGATGAAATGAAGGCTAGTTTTGAAAACCTTACATTGCAATTGACACTCTAATGAGTCAAAAGGATGTTATTATTCCAAGAACCAGGAGATTGAAATGCATATGTAACATGAAATAATTTTCATAGGGGAGTTGGTTACTAGTCCAAGGCACATGTTGTGAAGAACAAAAGAGAGCATGGAGGAAGAAGTGAGCAGATTGAGGTTAAACAAAGAAGGATCAAGGGGAGTGTTGAGGTTAATTTGTGAGTAAATATATACATCTTTTCAATCATTATTACCAACGTAATGAGGCTTAATCCAAGGGTATCTTCTTGAGGTAAGGTTATTCTTTATTAATGCTTATTTGCATGTTGATTGTCGGGACGAGAGGTGAAAGGGTGAATAACCAGCTATATGAATTATTATAAAGTAAAACATTACAACATAAATAAATTAATTAGAACACATAATACACATAACACAACATGTAACATGGAAAACCCCTAAATGGGTAAAAACCATGGAAGAATAATCCACTATAGAGAAACTTTTACAATTACTAGTCTAGTAACTCCCTCCTCACTTCTACTCCATGTTTTCACCAGGATTAACCTTCATATTCCACACATTGGAATATTATTTGATTGATTTTATTTCAATTCAATATATCTTGAATATGACCTAAGGTCATATTTAAATAACCCAAAGGGTTATAACCTTATTAAGTGATAGGGCACACCTCCCCAATTTAATTAGTTGATTAAATAATTTAACCAACCCCTAATATAAATTTTATATTTAAATAATATGAATATAGTTTATTCTATATTATTTAAATATAAACTATATATTATGATGCACTTAATATTATAGTTCTAACACTCCCCTTAATATTAAGTGGGATCCATATGCCAACATTACTGTTTGTACAACAAGATTTACAAATCCATAAACCCTAAAGGTTTAGGCTAACACGTGTATTTGTGAGACTAAATCTCACCATTTCTCATGGAAATATTCTTATAGTGTATCTCTAGGATAATTTTATAACACAAGGTTCTCCTTTACAAATAGATGCACATTGGACTATATTTTTCCTGTAAACTCTATCATTTACTTTAGATCATACAAGATCTTTTTCAATGCTTTTAAACCAGAATAGAAGTATAGAGGAGAAGGATTCAATCAAATGGTCGGCCATTAGGAGGTGGCATTTCCATGCACACTCCCCTTAATGGAAACTCTGAAAGGCCAAGCATTGCATGGAACTTGTAGAACTTTCACAACACACAATGGATTTGTGAACAAGTCTACAACTTGATCTTCATTCGGGAAGTATTGGAGATTTATATCACCACTAAGAACCTTCTCACGAATAAAGTGCATATGTATCTTGATATTCATTTTTATTTTATGCTAAACTAGATTATTAGTGAGATAAATACAACTTTGGATATCACACAGAAGAGGAGTAATTCCTTTAACTTCCATGTGCATCTCTTCCAATAGCCTCTTTAGCCACATGGATTATTTTGTTACTTCCATTGCACTTCTATATTTTTCCTTAGTAGAAGAAATGGAAACTTTTGGCTTCTTTTTATTGCTCCAAGTAATGGCACCTGCACCAAACTTGAATATATATCCAGTTGTATATTTATGATCTATCACATCACCAACATGGTCAGAATCACAATATCCATATAAATATGCATTGTTAGATGAAATATAATGTAAACCATAATTAATAGTGCCCTTTACATAATGCAAAAATTCTTTTTCTAACTTCCAGTGATCTAATAAGGTTCCTACATAAACCTTGAAGTAATCCCTATTACATAAGAAATGTCAGTCTAGTAATAGTTAGATAAATCAAACTACCTACAAGTTTCTATGTATAAAGTAGGATTAGATTTTTCACATACAAGTTTAGGATCAAATTTACATCCTACTTCTATAGGAATAGAAATTAGTTTACAATCAAGAATATTAAATCTTTTAAGAAAATTAGTTGCATATTGTGATTGAGATACTACAATAGAATTTTATCTTGAAATATAGCCATGCATAAAAAATGATGCAATAATCCTAAATATTTCATCTCAAAATATTGCATTAACTTTCCTTTAATTTTCATAATTAAAGTGTTAGAATTACTAGTGATAAGTAAATCATCAACATACAATACAATGAGAATAATATCATTTTCTTCAATTTTAACAAATAAATCATTATCAGATGAACAGTTAGAAAAACCACCTTCATTGAAAAACTGTTAATTTTAGAATACTAAGCTCTAGGAGCTTGTTTCAAACAATATAAATATTTTTTCAATTTACAAACATACATTTATTTTCTGGTTCTTCAAATCCTTTAGGTTAGGTCATATAAATTTCTTCTTGTAAATCACCATTCAAAAAAAGCATTTTTACATCCATTTGATGGATTTCCCAATAATATTGAGCAAGTAAGTCAATCAAAATCCTTACTATGCTCATTTTTGCAACTGGTGCAAATGTTTCTACGTAGTCGATACCGAGTTTTTGAGTAAACCCTCAAGCTACAAGTTTGGATTTGAATTTATCTATACTTTCATCTACTTTATATTTAATCTTGTATAGCCATCTAGATCTAACTATACTTTATTTTTTAGGAGGAGGGACTAATTCCCATGTTTTATTTTTAATCAAAGTAGTATATTCAGATTTCATAACATCTAACCATATTTCATCAGAAGAGGCTTCTTCAAAATATTGGGGTTCAAGTTCATACAAGGTCATCAAAGCATGATATGTATGATGAATCCTAGTCATTTTCTGAAGGTTTCTGAATTAGAGTCTTGAATAATAGACTCATCCCATCTAGGTATTTTAGTTACAGAAGTACTAGGAATAATCTCATTTCAATTATAGGCTCAACACTAGTTTCTTCATCACATCATTTTCAAAATTTTTCAATTCATTCATTTTCATTAGAAACATCATAAATAACAGAAGATGAAGAAGAAGAAGAAAAAAGGTTTTTCTAATATTTTAACATTCCTATTTTCTATAACTTCTCTTTTAGATGGATCAAATATCCTAAGACCTTTAGTTTTTATACCGTATCCTACAAAGATACAAGGAAATGAGGTCTAATCAAGCTTCTTCCATTTTGATTTCAGAATAAAGAGAGAATTTGGGCTACCAAATATTCTAAAATGAGATATAACTAGGTTTTGGTTTGACCAATTTTCCAAAGGATTTGAATTTACCAAGGCTTTAGTGGGAACTCTATTCAAGATATGAACAACAGTGTTCATAGCTTCTGCCCAAAGGAACTTAGGAACTTGAGCAAAATGCATCATGGTCCTAGCCATTTCCATAATAGTGTGGTTTTCCTTTCTGCAATCCCATTTACTTTGAGGGGAATAGGGAGTAGTTAGTTCCCTTTGAATGCCACATTCAACACAAAATGAGTCAAAATATTGACTCACATATTCTCCCCCATTATCATTTCTAAGCCTCTTAATTTTATACTTAGAAGATTTTTCGACTAAATCTTTAAATTCTTTAAATTTTGACAAGACATTTGATTTCTTTTTAATGAAATACAACCAAATCATACGAGAGAAATCATCAATGAAAGTGACAGCATACAAAGAACCATTAAGAGAAGGAACTTCTAGAGGTCCTCTAACATCACTATGGACAAGCTCTAAAGGTTTAGAAGAGTTATCATCATGATGACTATGAAAAGGATTAGCAGATTACTTACCACGTAAGCAACCTTCACAAGTTTCATGATTTTGGGAAATAGGTGGTAGACCAATTACTAGGTTAAGAAGATACATGTCGTACATGCTCTGAATTGACATGACCTAGCCTCTCATGCCACAAATACAAGTCACTTCTTTGAGTTGTCAAACAAGAAGTAGAAGGAAAACCAGAAAATACATACAAACCATCTCTTTGAATGCCTTCAACTATAGTAACATCATGTTCATTTTTAATAAACCATTTATCCTTTAAAAATGTAACACTATAGTTATTTTGAGTTAACTGAGAACAAGAAAGCAAATTCATTTTAATTTTAGGTACTAACAACACATTGTTAATAAACACATTTTTACTTTTGTTTTTCCCTGACCCTGAACGTTGAGAATGGAATGATCACCCAAGTATATTTGTTCATTACATTCACTAAGTTTAGATAGGATATCAGATCTAAAATTCATGTGGCTTAAGGCACCATTGTCCAATATCCACTCATTTTATTTTCAATGACAAAAATGACATATAAAGCAATTACATTTGATTTTTGGTTAATTTTATGATTTGATTTTGATTTTGATTTTGATTTTGGTCTTGAACAGATTTGTTACCCTTTTGAAATTTAGGATTTTTTTGTTATTTTTAAATTTGTAATCCTCTTTATTATGTCCAAATTTACCATAATAATGGCATTTTCCATCAAATTTAACTCTTAGATTTCCAGGTTTCTTATCCTTGCTAGGAGTTTTAAAAGTTTTCTTTATGTTTTTGTTGAATCTAGAGGTTTTACCTTTTGATTTTATGAGCGAGAAGTTCTGTGAGGCATTCTCCTTAGAATCAAAATTTGACATTACTTGTTCTTCCTATATAAGAAGAGAACTAAGGGTTTGCAAATCTGGAATGTCTTGTTCTATTTGATATTTAGAATTCAAAATTGAAATGAAATTTCTAAATTTTTCATGAATATTTAATTGGATAATAAAATAGATAAATTTATCATGAATCAAATTACTGCCACATCCATCTAATTGTGACTTAATATTTTTATTTTTGCTAAATAATTAATCACTTTTTCATCTCCCTTCATGGGAGTTGTCATAAGCTCTAAAACTAATTTAATAATTTTTGATAAACGCGTACCTTCATGCATTGACTCCAATTATGTCCAAGCTTCACTAGGACTCTCTAGATTTCGATATGAAGCAGAAAGTCATCTTGTACACTTTGCAAGATAATAGACATCACCTCTTGTACTTTCTGTTGATATGTGGTACATTATCAGTAGTTACATGTCTTCCGGTAGGATCTCTCTCTATTCCATTTACAACTGCCCATAATTTGCAAGCCATGAATTCTACTTTCAATCGAATCTTCCAAATGTTGTAGTTATTTCCATTCAACATTTGAGATTTATCAATTGAAAATTGATTAGACCCCATTTTTACATAAAATAGTGATAAAATAATGATTAACAAATAAGGATTAAAATAAGAGTTTTATAGAAATTTCCCTGTCGTATTTTAATCCTTGTAATCGATTACGATCAATTTACACCAAAAAAGGAGGTCATGTTAATTAAATAGTCTATACACGAAAAAGTTAGAACGATATCAAAAATTAAATTGAAACGTGAGTGAATTTTTTTATAGATTTGTAACAAATTGACAATGAAAAAAGTTTATCGTCATATGAGTATATATAAAAATGATAATTTTACTATTTTTACAAAAAAATTATAATTTGTCTATATTTTTGAAAAAAGTAAATAAACAAATTATTTAAATATAATTTCTAAAAATATATATATTAAAAAATTTGGAGCTCTTGCTCATTTAGGTTATCTTGCCTACTTGGCGAGCCATAATATACCAAAAACCAACTCGGTGAGCCATATAACTATCAACTCGGCGAGCTATAATATCCTTAATATTAATGTAAACCATATTACTATATTAAACTAAATTCTAATGCCAATCATATTAACCAAACCACTATTGAAGAAAAAATTGCGGTCAAGCCATACACCGTGCCCGCGAAGAAGGGCTAATCAACAAGGGGGTGGTGTGGCCTAATTCACACCACCTTACCACTGTGGGGAGGATTTTAAATCCTTCCCACTCATTGTGTCATCCCCATGTCCCACGATAAGGAGAGGGGGTTGTGGGAGGATCTGGAGGGGAGGCGAGAGGGGCCCGTGAGGATGCATGAAAGATGTGGGTGAGGGCTCGCAGAGGCAAGAAAGAGGTGTCACTTGGCACCAAGTTAGGAGGGGGCGGTTTAGAGGGGGCCCCCCTATATATATATATATATATAATATGGTTTTGGATTTATAGGATTTAGGTTTATATAAACCAAAGTTTTATGATTTTTGTATATATAAAAACCTATACATATATTTATAAATAAATATATATATATATATATATATATATATATATTGTATTTTTACAAAAAAAAACCATTCAACTATTATAGTTGAATTAAACTATAGGAAAAAAAAATTCTCGGGGCCCTATTCAGGACATGAATAAGGGTTTCCAAAAACAAATGTAAAAAAATGTATTACAGGGGACAAGAAATTTACTTGGCCAATGAAAAAAATAGAAAATCCTATTTTCTCGAATCTTGTCTCCCCGACTCAAATTTTAACTTGGATTTTTTACTTCCCCTTTTGAATTTCTCAAATTCCTGCAAACTATATAAAACTATATAAAAATTCAAAAAAATGCAACCCTTAGCTTAGTTTAAGGGCCCGGTAATTCTTGAAGTAGAATTATTTCCACGCAGTTGAAAATCCACAATGCCTTTTCACCTGTGCAATATTCATCCAACCAACTATGCGGAATGGAAGGGGGATTTAAATAATATTCCAAATATTTCAACTACCATCCCAACCATTATAACCTTAGGTTACATTAGGATTAAAATTAATAAATTAATCCTACTCTGGTACCATGTTAGGATGAGGGGTGAAAGGGTGAATAACCAACTATACAAATTATTATAAAGTAAAACATTACAACATAAATTAATTAATTAGAACACATAGTACACATAACACAACATGTAACGTGGAAAACCCCTAAATGGGTAAAAACCACAGAATAATAATCCACTATGGAGAAACTTTTACAATTACCAATCCATAACTCCCTTCGACTTCTACTCCAAGTTTTCACTAGATTAACCTTCATATTCACACACCTTTGGAATATTATTTGATTGATTTGATTTGAATTCAATATATCATGAATATGATCTAAGGTAATAGTTAAATAACCCAAAGGGTTATAACCTTATTAAGTGATGGGGCACACCTCCTTGATTTAATTATTTAATTAAATGGTTTAACCAACCCTTAATATAAATTTTATATTATAATAATATGAATATAGTTTATTCTATATTATTTAAATATACACTATATATTATGATACACTTAATATTATAGTTCTAACATTGATCATGATTTGAATAGTTGTCATATATGTCAAAGGGGGAGAGTGCTATCAGAAACTAGATATGAATGCTCTGAAGATGTTGGTATGAGTTTCTTTCATCAAAGTTTCTAAGTTTGTTTCCATCAATGACAAAGGGGGAGATTTTTGAACCATGATCATTGGTGTTTTCATTGATGTCAAATGGAATTTATGGAAAAGGTGTGAGTGGTGAAGTAATACTCAGTCATGGACATAAAGGTTGATTGGTAGTGTCTTCTCAATGATGGTTGGAGCTCAAATAGTGGATTGATTGATTCCGGGATGTTTTCAGTGGTACCACATTCTTGGCGAGTGAGGATAGTGCCCACTTTGGATGCATGAAGATGGTTGGTATGCTTGGTTCATATTTCCTACAAGTCAAAAATTATGTTTCTATCATATGCAAGATCCCTTAGAGTGAGAATCATGTCAAGTGTTGGGAGTCACAATTGAAATTGGCTCATTTAGGCCTACTTCTAGAGCCTAATGAGGTGTAAGAGCTCAATGTAGGCCATGAAAATCTTAATTAATCATGGTATAAGCATAGGAAAATTTCCT
Source organism: Taxus wallichiana var. yunnanensis (assembly GCA_018340775.1). Lineage (NCBI taxonomy): Eukaryota > Viridiplantae > Streptophyta > Pinopsida > Cupressales > Taxaceae > Taxus > Taxus wallichiana. The sequence goes on along the minus strand of CM031244.1, from coordinate 372,677,951 downwards.
AGGGCATGTATGAGCATATAAAATTCTTACTTTAGCTTCTAGAGGTAAGATTCAAGTTTTCACTAAAATTGCCTTTGAGAACTAGCAATGAATTCATGAGAAAATGAGATCGGTATGAATAGTAAAATATTATTTATGAGAAAAATATATATGTAACATGTAGAGGGATGTATTTTTGTGCTTGATGTCAAGTTTCATCAAATTTTGAATAATATTTCTCAAGATATTCAAGTTTTTACCAAGATTAGGTAAAGTGACAAGGACTAAAATAGTGACATGTCTTCTTAGCATCCAAAAAAATTATAAATAATTCTTCAGATAAATCATAGAATGAAATTTTTAGTAGCACTCTAATCCTAAACTTTTGCAAAATTTTTGAGGAAAATTGGATAAGAAACAAATAAATTTTATGCATTTTACTAGTAGTGTTTTTCTCTCCAAGACTCCTTCCTGAAGTGATAGGCATAATATGAGGTGTTTTGACTCAAAATCAAATTTTCAAGATAGTAAAACATCTCAAGAGTGTTAAATAATCTTTTAATGTCAAAATTGTGTTATTCTTTCTCTTCAAGCCAAATCAGTTCATATTGTTTGACCATGTCTTACATGTTTTTAGGTGTACAGTGCTAGTTTGAAGAGTCCAAGTTGAATTTCCGATATGGTAGAAGGAATGAAGGGTGGTATTTGATGTCATGAAGATATTTGAGAATGATCAGTGTTGGTTTAGTGCACATTCATTCAATCTTTCCTCTCTACTGTTAAATATCTTCTCAAGAAAAACTTGTCTTAGTGTTTGAAGAAGGGCTTTGTGTGTGAGTGTGATCTTGAGCTAAAAAATGACCGTGAACTCCTTATACAGGTCTTATATGGTGTGTTGGAGCTCATAAGTTTTTGTTGAATTTATATACAACCCTAGTTGTCTTTGCCTCTAAATTGATTGAGTAATATGTTGAAGGTCTTGTTTAAAAGGAGCAAAACTAACTTGTATTATTCTGAAGTTTATCTTATTTTTCATACTCTCAAGAATTTGGAGATGATCTTGGAACCTCATTTGAAGTGTTTATGGAAATCCTTGGTCATATAAGTGAAGGATTTCTAGTAAGAATTCGTCAAACCTAGTCTGCCATGTTATGACCTCAAGAATGAGTATGCACAACTCTGAAAAATATGTGTTTTTCATGTTGTACTCTTTGAATTGGTAACTACAATCAGTGTGGTAAGTTGGCTAAGATGATGGAAATCTTATAAAAATGGTTCACAACATTTGGATATAAATTTAATTAGCTAGTTCATCTCAGTTTGAAGACTCGTACTTGGTTCATTGTGATAGTAAAAAGGATTGTATCTTTGAGCTTAAACAATGAAGGTTCCTCCATATTTCTATGAAAAGGAAAACTTTAAAGTGGTGTGTTAATCTTTGATGAAGTTTTCATTCATATTTCATGACATATAAATTAAGTATGAATTGGTGAAATCCCAAAATTGCATTCCTAGGGTTTAAAACATGAAACCCTCATAGTGTAAAATCTTGAAAGATCAAGCTTATCTGATCTTGTAAGCATGTTATTAGACCAAAATCTTGGTATGGGAAGTTGCGCGAGGTCACTATCCACTGGGCAGATGTCTTTGAAGTTATTTTTGAATAATTAAGGTATGGGAGTGTCAAATTCTTGAAGATACAACTCTATATTTGTTATTTTGCATGTATTTTGTAGAAAATTATTAGTGCCTTGTTATCTTGATAGTGATGGAAGATCAAAGTGATTTAAAGTCAGTGTTACCATGGTGTGAAGATTATTAAAGACTTATTATCTATCTATATGATGCCATATCCATACAAGAAAAGGACTAGTTCTTAGTGACTATGAATGATGAGTATGCAAAATGTTTCTCGTTATCTTTTGATGATCTTCATATTCCTACTATTGGTGCAAACCCCTTATAGGCTCAAGAACCTTGAATGATTATAATGTCATGTTGTCACAAGTTCCTCCTCCTTTAAAACTCATAATAGTAATCAAGAATTACTTGAATTCATGTTCTTTTGGTCTCAAGTGAAACTTGGAAGATAAAATGGTGAATAAGGAGTTTTCCAAAGGTTATAGATAAGGTAAAGAGACTCTAATAATGTGACAACATTTCAGTTACATTTGACAAAGTGAGTTGTTATACTAAAAAGGAAGAGATAGCTCGTTGAAGAAAAAGACAATGTCTTTTCAACCATTACAAATAAGAGCACTGGTATAGTTTTTAGAATATTTAAAAAAGAATTCAGGGAAAATAGAAGGTCGGAGAGTTCAAGAGTCTTCCTTGATCATAATTTCATCTCATAGTACATTCAAGAACCTATAAATTATAATGACTTTGCTAAGGTAAGTTTAGAAGCTAAATCAATTCATCTCCTTGTACGAACTAGAAAAGAGCTTAGTTGAAGATTCAAAGGCATGTGAAGTGAAAAGAAAACATGTTGATGCAGTCACCCTGCATACATGCTCATTTCATCCAAAGTTTTTTTCTTAGAAGTGTCAAAAAAACTCTATCATTCACTTTTCCTTATAGCCCACAACTTGCAAATACTATCTCAACATGTTAAAATGAAATAAAATATTGTACCATGACTAAAAAACTCTTTATACATGCTTAACAACCCTATTTATACCTACTCAAACCTTTACATCAATATCAATAATCCATCTTTCATCATTTTCCTTTTATACCCTCACTAGTCCTTGTAGCCCTGAAAAAGGACAAATTCTGACAAATTTTGCAAACCAAAAGCTTTCATACCTGAATAGTAATATTTTTAGGCACCCATTATCCTCATTAAGGTGCATTTTGAATTTCAACTCTTAACTTATCTCCAGTGAAAAGTTATGCTAATTTTTACAATTTTGTCTTTCTAGTCAATTAGCCCTCCTACACTGTAAATCTCCAAGTTTAGAAGAAGAACCTACAAAAAATCAAACAAAAATAATTATATTTTTGACACCCTTTATCTTACTCTTTCTTTCCACCATGGGATTTTTCTTAAATCAACTTCTATCTCTCTTTATCATCAAACCCTCCTTTTACTTGTTTTGTAAGCCTAGGCTAGGGTTTCTTGCAAATACCTAGGGTTTTGACTCTTTTCAATACACCAACTACTCAGACACCTTAAAATACCTTATTTAAAAATTTTCAAATCATTTACATCATCTATATACCTCTTTATCATCATTTTGCTCATTTTCTTGGTTTTCTTGTTCTTGGCTAGGCTTAGTTTTATTCTTTCTTATAGCAACTTATTACCTTGATTTGTTTTTTCACCTCTTTCCTAATTTTTTCCACTCTATCACACTCGCATAACCCTCTAAAAATTATTAATATTCATTCTTTTTCCTTTTAATAGTTTTGTCAATCAAGGAATGAACTGAATTGCTTCTGATAAAATTGTGCAAGCTCATTTTCTCGCACATTATGTATTGTCTCAAGTATAGTCTGATATAGTCATGTTTTCTCTCATTTTCATGGCTCTAGTATCTTTCTTATGATCCTTTCTTAATTATTTTTTACAACCTTCTCTCTAGATTCTAAACCAAACTTATTTTTCTAGGTTTTCCTTCCCAACATTTGAGGTTTCTTAAGTCCTTTTTAAGACTAATCTATAAAGTACACTATTTTAAACTCCCTTTAAACAATTGACTTTGAATTCTTAAAACTTTTGACACCTTATTGAAGATTCTAACTCCATTACCATCACCCTTTAATACTTAACTCACATTTAGTTATTTTGTTTACAATTGAGTTGTTCTTGCTTCACAAAACCCCAAATTTTACATCTACAGTTATATGAAGTAATTGGACTCTTTCCTTACAGCTTATCTTCTTATATAGGTATTGAATACCAACTATAGTCTTTATCAGTATCAAGCACCCTCTTGTTTTACCTAAGGCTTATTATATTTTAAGGTTTTAAAACATTCCTGGAAAGACACTATAAACCCTTCTTCTCATGAGTGATTCATAAGGTTCTTCAAACTTAAATTCATTCTCCAAACCTCTCGAGTGTATACACCATAAGCCACCTAATCATGATAACTCTCTCTCTATCTCTCTCTCTATTAAATTTAGTTCCTTAATTCACATTGACAACCATGAAACAAGATAGTGGATCATTGTAATTCCCTTCAAGACCTTCTCAATTGTGCATGTACATTCATTTTATGAGTTTACATACTTCCACGTGGCGGGGTTTCTTTATTAATTTTCACCGATTAAAGTTTGTAATCTCTCCTGATGAAACTAAAGTATATTCATACCCTCAACAAAAAGACTCCTACCTCCTTATTCATCTATTATCATAGGGTTTCTAGGGTTCTATATGCTTAAAACAATGGACTTAGTCATCAAATTCTCAAATTAGGGTTTCAAATCCAAAGGAGGGTTTTAAGACTCAATATCATTGATTTAGAATTATAAACTCCTTCCTTGAAATCTTGAAGTTTCCCCAAATTTACCTTGACTCTTCCATACTCCTCTTCACATAAGAATGCTTTCCAATAGATGATGAATGATAATTTGTTTTGTCGCGGTATTACAAAACTGTATACTCAACCTTTCTTACTTGGTGTAACTACACAACATTATCTCAAAAATGTTATCAAATATTTCATGGAACCACACTCAAACATTAATTAAAACCCTATATAATGTCTATTCATTCATGCAGAGATATGGCATGCATAATTAATCTCTTACCTCTATTACACAATCACTCATTGACCCTCATTGTTATTTTCCCTTTCACAGTCATCTACTTGGTTTTGTTAATATTATGCCACTTTTGTTTCCTACAGAGACAATCATTCATTCATGGAAAATACATCTTATACTAATATATACTCTAACATAGTCTTACATTGAAGAAGCTTCTTTATTGATTAGGAAATGATCTTCTCAAGCTTCCCTAAGCCACGAAGGCTCTGTTATAGTAATATACTCCCCTCATAACCTTTTCAAACTTTAAGAGCTCCCTTTTATTTGAATGCATAGGCTTTTCATAGCATCTTGGAGGTAGTTAGGTTTCTATTACCTAACCATACATGATTTCACTAACTCCAGGTGAGTTTACATCTTGGTTAAAGGGATAAGAGAGTAAGTTAACATCAAGAAAACCTCTTCACATTCATTTTAGGCCTATCTAACACCTAGAGGTCTAACTTACTAATACTAGGCCTAATTCACTAACACCTAGGCTAGATTACACAACTTAGAACATTTGAATATTTAAATATGGATTTTGGAGGGAAACCTCCAAAATGCCATTTATTACAACAAGAGGGTCCATATAGGCTAAATAGGACCTCAAAACATCCTAAGACACCCTAGAAGACTAGTCAAGCCAAAATTTGAGCTAATTACATTGATGCTTCTACATCACATGTGAAGGAATATTCATGTATTTAGGTTCTTGGATAGGTTTGAATATTTCTTGCTGACATATGTTGAAGCCTAAGAGAACTTTGTGAAGGGGAGAGGTCATCTTGGGAAAAGAAAGTGATGTGAAGTCAGTTTTGAGGCTAATAGAAGTTTGAGAGAACCATTCGCATGAAGTGGAGAGGTTGACTCAATGTGAAAATAATCATTGAAAGACCTGATATCGTCATTTGAGAAAAGATTTGTTGAAACCAATGAAAGACGAGTGAAAATTTGAGAAAGTGAGAAGAATACAAAGGTGTTAAGACTTAAGCAAACTAGGAGAAGAGCGGATAATAAAAGTGAGTTGAAACAGTGATCACAAAATAAGCAACCAAGTAGTTGAAATTGTATGATATAAGTCGATATGTAGCTCATAAATTTGGGAGTGAGTTTCCTTGCAAGTAGGTTCTTGCGAACAACATTCAAGTTGATGTTTGGCATAGAAATGAAGTAGGTGCTTCAAAACTAGTGTAACAACCCATTTTCTCATAATGAAATTAAATCGAAAATGAAGTTAAGAAAATACATCATATTTTAAAAATATATATAATGAGAATTATATATGCTACTTACATCATCATATATATCTCAAATTTCTTACTTAACTTCCAAATCATTTAAAATTCATTATCAATAAAGAAGAAGGAAATATCATTTCATTTCATTTTCCATTTTCAAAATAAAATTTGATATATCCAAATGTCATACGGTAATCATAATAATGTTTTCAAACATTTACATTCTACACTAATTCCATTCTTGACAAATTGATAGTGATCATATCATATAAACTCAATAGATTGATGCAGCCTAGAATTCACCGGTAAAATCCCAGTGCGCGGCACATCACTCAAGCTAGACCGAGTGCTCACCCGAAGGGCGCAATGGTACCAGGTCCCTCTTTAGGGTTGTTATTGCAGGATGTTATCATGATGAAGACTTAAAGCATTCAGATCTATGACTAATATATCATTCTACAGTACATATTCAGATCTAGATCTAGAGAATAATAGACTTAAGAGATAACCATGATGAAATCAAGCATGCACGAACCAATTATACTCAAGATTTGACACTTTGATTCAGCCAACACACTCCATTGCATTAAACATGATAAATACATAGAAGCTTATTACAATAAATAGTATCATAGTCTATGTGCACATCAGATTTGGCAAAGCATAACCTCACAATAATTCAGTTCTTACATGCCACACTATGCCACATAGTTCTTTCATATTTATAAGGGTGGGGACTTTCCCTTCACCACTTATCTAACCCAAAAATAGGTCGCATGCTATTATTAGCGACCCGCCATTACAAGAATAGCTACACATTCAAGTGTTCTAACAATAGACTTCTTCTAGTTAACTGTCAGTAGTAAATTTATTCTCATCATATATCCATGCAGAGCACTTCATATTCTATCCTCCAAAAATAACCAATGTGTGTCACACAAGTTTCCAACCGGTTTGTGTGTTCCACACGCTATCTCCAAAAATAGCTCCTCATCGTGAAAACAACTAAGTCCCAAATTTGTCTCTGTCTTCACACGTGATTCCTTTCCGATCCTTCCGTGCTTTTGAATGTGCTCTACTCTTCTCGCGCAAACCTTCTGTATGTTCTTTGCTAAGTGCCATATTTTATCTGACCAACATTACCCCACACTAATTGCATTGCTGCCCTAGAAATGGTTTGTCTCCAAATCGAATCAAAGAATGTGAATAAAGAGATAGAAATAATTTTGATGAATAAAATAATGTCTTTACCCTGCAGTATCTTCTGCTTCAACCTGAGGAATCAATTCTGGATATTCTTCTTTTATTTACGCCTCTAAAGTCTACCAATCATTGAGCTCACCTCTGTCTTTTCTGGGATATCCACTGCAATTGACTCTAACTCATCTTTTGTAATCTCTCCTTTTTCATTCTGCAAGACCAACACAATGTTGGACATGGCAGTCATTCTTCCTTCTAATAAGTCCATCTTTTGCGTGATGAGTTTCCCAAGCTCATCCAACATTTCCTTGTGTGGTTCTTGAGTTGTTGTAAGGGCCTCGTGCTTCTTCTTGACAAGTGCTAATCATTCTGCATGTCCAAGGTCTCATCTTTCATGGCCTTCAGGAATTCATTGTCCACTATAATGGGTCGGGTTCTTAAAGCCGCTTCAGGGTTGTACAAATGTTCAACGCTTGATCTAATTTCTTCAGTTCCTCCTACAAGCTCTGAATGAACCCCTCATATGATGCAATCTTTCTCATCACCAAATATTTTTCTTACTCTTCTTCCTGTTTTGGATCCTTTGGTTCTGGCAAGCACAAAGGTTCATCTTCAAACACCAAGTCCACTAAGGTACTTACATAGTCCATTACCGAAGGAAATGTTTTAGGTACCTTTGGCTCTAAGTATGGCTTCTCTTTCATGATATTTTCCCCAAATTCCTTTGTCATGCTGATGAAAATAGTGTTCTTTTTATGTGCCAAGTATTTTTATTTCTTTAGGCACATTATTTCTACATCCTTCACCTTGATCTCCATATTGTTGTAGCCTTATCCATATTTCTTCATGCCACCTTTGTTGATACTTTTACGAGTGCATTTCTCACTTGTTCATCTTACATAATAGTAGGCGTTATTGTTATGTGTCTGGCCTAAGGTGTCTTCTTCAACATCCTTGATACACATGACTCCTCACATACATCAAAGTATAGTTCATCCATGTGTGTGTGCATCGACCATAATAGTTGTTTCCTTGTGCACATGGTTGCCATATCTTCATCCATTAGCTCCTAGCCATTCAACTCCTTTTGTGCCAATATGCTCGAAAATTGGCATGGAAAATTTTTACATGTGTCCTCAAAGATAGCCCATAAGCTGGTGGAACATATTCTCCACTTTTCTTTTTGATCCCAACCCCTTATGAACTCGGGCTTCAAGGTTTTGAGCTTGTTCAGTTGTACCCTGAGCAGTCTCGTTCATTGTCTCATCTACCTCCTTTTCTCCCTCTTCTCAATCCTTCATTTCTTCATCCTTTAGTTCTTCCACATTCTCTGGAGGTATAGGAGAATCGAATGCGCTTTCCTCAGACTCTTTCACTTCCTCATTCAGCTTCAACTTCTTCTTTTCTTAGTTGTATCCTTCTATGGAGAGAGTTGAGGTGATTTGCACACTGATTGTGGAGTAACACCTTGGGTCCTTGTTCTCCTGAATACTCTTGTTAAGTGGCACTCTCCTTTTACCGCATCTAGGTCCTCATCATCTCCTTCTTGTGGTCTGGGTGGATTAGTCATGCACTCAGCTTCTACCCTAATTAGATGTTGTCTCCTTCCTCTATGCTCCAAACCACCACTATATGCATGCTCCTCTTCTTCATCATCTATTTGTATTGTCTCTGTGGGCTTAGGTGCTGGAACATTTTCCATTGTATGCTTACCTTTTGGTGGTCCTGGGAGCCCAAACTCATTCTCCACATACTAGTGTTTTATAGCTCAAGCTTGAATTGCAGGTACACAAGTGCTTCTCTGGTGTCCCCAACTACCAATATTATAGGATTTATGCTTATAATATTTGATATGAGCCTCTCAATGTAGGCATTCTGCCATGGATATACATATTTCTTTCTCATAGTGTGGTAATCACAATCCCCCTTATCTACATTGAATATTAGGCAATGTGCATCCAAAAACCAAGTAAACTTATGCCTGGAAATATCTTGTTGTGAAGGCATATGGTAATTTGCACCATGGGCTTTATGCCCCATCCTTCATGGTGAACCGTGCTATGCAAAAGTGTTGGTATACCATGAACTACACTACCATCCCTACTACTGAAGGTAACTCCTTGGGTATGCATCATTCTTCTTCGAATGCTACATAGAGCCTATCATACCACTTCAATACCCTCTACTTGAATGGTCCGCTCATTGATCCTTCACACAAGTATTTTTGAAATCTCTCCACCAAAGAAAATAAAATGGCTCCAAAACTTATTCTATCACCAATTCATGCTTCTTCAATGATTTTATTTGCTATGTGATCCACGATATTTCAGATCACTCCTTGAGACATTTTCTTTGTAACATGCAGCCACATTGTGTTTACATGCGACCATCTCTCTTAGTCATTTAGCTTTCTTGTTGTTAGAGTAGGTATTTACCTTAGCTCATGTTCACCTAGGTACTTTATTTACCTTTATTATATTTATCCTCACCCAATTATGTGTGTGGATATTTCTTTTATCTTATTTAGATATTAGGAGATATTATATATTTGTTAGGTATAGTTCTTTCCTTGATCTATGGTATTGACTACTTATTTCCTTAATCTATGGTATTGACTAGATCCTTGATGTCTAGTTCTATCCTAAATCTATGGTATTGACTAGTTCTTTGATGACTAGTTATTTCCTTGATTTATGGCTTGATCTACGACCTTGACTGGTTCTTAGATTGTTATTTCTTGACTATTTAAGCAAGACCCATTCTCAATGTATTACATTGAGTTCCATAATAATATATGATATTATTTCTCATTTGTTTGCAATGGTTTTATGTAAAGCTATTCGGGAATTTCTTTCATCTTATTGATTGTGGTGTTTGATTAGCATCTATGTTCTTGGCTTGGTACGATCTGGTTATCATTCCTTTCACTTGTAAGATGTGCTTTGCCGCACTCACTGGATACTTCTTTAATTTATTGAAATCCATGCCTCGCAGACCTTTGGTATACCAAATCTCCTTACTTGTCTCTAGGATTTTGGCCTTATCAGTTAAATTTCTCTCCAGATCCACTCCTGAGGCCCTTAGTTATGTCACTATTGAAATCAAGGCAGTTGTGATTCTAACCCTCCATCCGGTGAAGTAGAAGAAATTCTCATGGACTCTGCTCATCAACCATCGATACAATGGTTCCCAAATTATGGCATCTCGTATAATTGGTAGACTCTAATCTGATTTAGTAATTTCTTAATAGCATCATTATACATTGGCATATCTTCTATGGTGCACTTGTTCATTTTTGTACTCAACAATGCATCGAGATCCTTATTATCTAATGTACGATGGTTGTAATCATTGATTTTACATTGACGGATCTGGGAATCCCATTTTTGTCCCAAGATCATGCCCTCTGGATACTGTATTTTTGAGAAATTACTCTCGGGAGTAATTTCTTCTTCCACTTCGACCTTCTTCTTCCCTTTTACTCTTGTTGCGGGTGCTTTCTTCAGTTCCATCTAAAAAAATCTATTTTCTTCCCTCTACAATCAAGCAAGTTGAAACCATAGTTCAAATCTCTATGTCCTAGTGGAAATCATGTGCCCTAGCTCATTTGTAATGTGTGTAATTTTCTCAAACCCTTCACCTATGGGAACACAAGCTTCTCATGCGCACAAACCTTCTCTCCATGTCTAGTTTCACACTCTTCGCACCTCAACGCGATTACTCGGCTCATTCGCACTTAGCTATTTTCAAATTCTCTTAATTACTATATATATATGAACTTGCATTCCGTCCTTCTATATATTTTCAAACATTTAGTGAATTAATTACTCCTCCACCCACCAATAATCTTCTCATTAATCGACCATTTTGTTCCTTCCGTGTGGTACATCTTTGCGCCCTAGTTATAACCATCTAGCGTGCCCTTCTACCTTCTGGCTCTATACTTCTCTTGAGTGCACTTCCATGCACCTAAGTACCTCATCACTATGCCTTCCACAAGTAGTCTTCACGGCCTCTACTTACCTCACGTTATACTTGTTTCTTCATCTACCTCCACCTATGGTCCTTATTTCCAGAATTAATCTTTTTTTTTCTTAATGCATTTTTCCAACTTGAATAACAACCACAAGAGATAGTTCCTTTCATGTGTACTTGTTTTCATCAGTCCTATACCTGGATATCAATAACCACCCCACACTAAGGTTAAGTGCAGTCCTCTTCACATAGAAATTCTCCAAATAGAAATTAGCTTTTGGCGCGTAAACCGCTTATTACACAAACACACCAACTAAATTGACAAACCATAGCAAAAAGAAGGAAACACATTTAGGAAATGAATAATTGAAAACCTAATCTAAATGGCAATACTACCTTATTACAAACACCAAGAAGACTCATTTATAGTAGGGCTTGAGCCTACTCCCATTGAAGTATCTAGGTAACCGTATTCCATCAAGCACATATAATTGAAAAGAACTTTTTCAAGTATGTGAGTAATGACATATGGCCCCAACCAATGTAATTTGAGTTTACCGGATGGCATAAAAATTTAGAATCATAAAGGAGCGCCATCTATCATATCTCAATATTTTTATCCATGATGTGCCTGTCATGCCATGCTTTCTTCTAGGCCTTCTCTTTTTTTACTCCAACGTGCTATTTCTCATCTCTCATCTAACTTGATTAACTTTTCAATCCCTTCTTCCAATGCTTTCTCATCAGCTAGACCTCAAAGCACATGTAATACGTAAAAAGGTAACATGAATTTCATAGGAAGAAGCGCCTTCGCGCCAAACACTAATCGAAATGGTGTGGCTTTGTTTAACATTTTATATGTTTTTGATATGCCAAAATTACTGCAGATACTTTATCATCCCAATCCTTTCTTCCAACATCACATATTTTTGTCAATGTCTGGCTCAAAATTTTGTTGAAAGTCTCAGTAGTCCCATTTTCCAGAGGATGATATGGTGTAGTCTTATGGTGTGCAATCATGAATTCATCCAATTAAATTTTGATTGTCTCATTCAGAAAGTGTGTGCCCCTATCACTAGTCAAACTTAAAGGACATCCATACCATGTAATAACATTTTCCCATAGAAACCTAGTTGTTCTAGCTGTTGTGCAATCCTTTGTAGGTGTTGCTTCTTCCCACCTTATCAGATAATCTATGCAAGTTATGATATAGTGAGATCCAGTTCTACGCGCAGCTGTTGAAATAGGACCCAAAAATTCTATAGCCCATTTCTCAAACGGCTCTACACTAGGAATAGGCTTTAATGGCATCTCATCTCATTGTCTTGGTTTTCCAAGATGTTGACAATGATCATAAGTTTTGCAATAATCCTTACAATATTTATACAGGGTATCCAACCATAATCCAGTGAGTAGAATCTTGCGCACAGTGGCGTCACCTACATGGTGGCCACCTGCTATCCCACCATGATTTTCCTCCATTATATTTGTGTGTTCATATTCCGGTATGATGTAACAAAGACAATACTTTATCTGGCCTAACTTGTACAGGTCACCACTAATTAACATATAGGGTGTCATGCGTATAGAAAGTTGTTTCTTTTCTAAGGATTTCATTCCTTCTGGTGTCATGCTTGTTCGTAGAAAGACAACAATGTCCTCTAATTCGATGGCACTTGTTGTAACCTATATAAGCTGTACATCTAGCATGTTATCTTCAATTACCCGTGCTTCTTCTCCGATCGTGTTCCGGATAAATGGTCTAGTCTAGAATTACTTTTCCTTGGTTTTACCACAACTGTGAAATCAAATTCTTGAAATAAGAGTACCCATCTACATATGTGCCCTTGTAAAATGGGTTTGTTTACCAAATACTTCAATGTCATGTGATCTGTATAGAAGACAAATGGTGTAGCCAACAGGTACTATTGGAATTTATGTAGTGCATAGATCATTGACAAAGCTTCGTACTTTGTAGTTGTGTAGTTTATTTCTATAGGAGTCAGCTTTCTACTAGCAAAATAGATAGGATGATCTATAATACCTTCTCTAGGCTAAGCCAATACTGTGCCAATGGTCATGCCAGAGGCGTCCACATGTACATGAAATGGTTGGTCCCATGAAGGAAAATGTAGAATAGGCACGGTAGAAAGATTCTCCTTTAATGTCTTAAATGCGTGATGTTGCGAGTTCTCCCTAGTAGAACGTACCTTTCCCTTTCAGTAACTCCTCTAACAGTGTGAAAACTTTGGAATATCCTTTAATAAACTTCCTGTAATATCTTGTATGACCCAAAAATCTACGCACCTCACTCTAATTGGTAGGCTCTTTTAAGCCTATTGTAAACACTAAAATTAGGTCACACTCCCCTTTGGTCCCTTGACATATAAGCACTCTTTATTATATTTACCTAGCCATGACCCCCTTCACCCCACTAATATTAATTTAATTAAATTAATGCATTATCCTCACCATATTTATTATTTAAATATCTTAATTTAAATAATATCCACACATACACTTCACTTAGACACCTCATCAAACCAACTCAACCTAAGACCTATTCTTAGTAAGTTGCCATAACTAACTAAGACTTACTTAAACTCTAAAAATCAATTCCTAATTTCCCTCTAACCACATTCCTGCATGCTCACAAGAAGCTCCTAGTCTAATCCGCATGGGATAGCAAAGATGAGATCCAAGGAATCAAGAGGATCACCCTAGTTTAGTAAACCTAGGAAATCCTTCCTTGACCGACTTCAGTTACCCCTAACCATTGCCGGTTAAGCCAGACCGCCATAGGTTACCCCTTTTAACCCCTAAACTACCTTATTATCAAGGTTGGAAAACATTGGGAGAGAGTTGATGAGTAAGAACACATCTCAGAGAGATAACGCATCTTCAAAGAGAAAATTCCAGTGAAAACTCACATCCAAGGAAGGAGATTGAGCATCTTCTCCTGCATAACCATCCCAGTCATGATCTGATCTATCCAAGAAAAGAGGAGTGTACATGCAGCCCATGCATAAGATTTTCTTCAATTGGTGATCATTTTCAACCTTCAAACCCATCATCAGTACCTCCATCCCTCACATACAAGCATTCAGGAATGGAATCCAAGTAAGTATAACATCATACTTTCCTGTTTTATTTCATTTCATCATCATTTTCATCATCCATTGTTTATCTAGCCCCCTATTGACCTTCTCCCACATTTTCACCTCCATATACCCATTAAAACCTCACAAAATCCTACTCTAGTAACCCAATATTTCACACCAACTTACCAAAGTCCTTTGTGTAATCATAAAGGAGATCCCAACTTTTTCGTGACATTTCCGGATCTCACAAGAATCGTAAGCACACCGATTACACCTAACCATCCTCAGTCACCCCGACCAACACCCGGTCTCTGTATTTGCCCACTGCCTAGAACAATAACCCAACCACCTAATTTCATCTTATCCTCATTCACTGTGATCTACCCAAGACCTTTATAAGACTCGCAAAGACCCAGAACCAATAGTTTGACCTTTGGATTCTATTCTAGTTTAGCCTGTTAGATTAGATCTATTTCTTATTGTGTTTTTAAGTGAGATACCTAAATAATTTTAAATAACCATAGGATTTACTTTGTTTATAGCATTAATTTTTTTAAAACAAAGTGGACTAATAGCCATTTAAGAAGTATCACACTTCTCGAGATCTAGCATATGCTAGGCGGTTCACTTCCCATATTGTTTAATCCCTTCCAGGTGGTCTTGTTTTCATTACAGGTAGTTCCTCCTAGCAAAAGGAAGCTCTCATGATCGGATGTGGATTCGAAGTCTTACGCGTGTAGCAACCCATAAACCAACATTTGAACAGGTATTCCTCCTACACCTATTACCCTATCTGCTTTTTTCAACACTTCAAAGAAACAATCTAAGAAAAAGGTGAAACACCTATAATGACTGCAACCTTAGCTGGATCAACCAACACACCTTCCTTGCAGATTATGTGTCCTAACAGTTTTCCAAATGGTGTAGCAAATATGCACTTCTTAATTTCCAAAGAGATACTCAATTGTCTAGATCTTTCAAAAATTAAGCGCAAATTGTCACAATAATCCTTAACTAATCCATACACCATCGATCATCTAAATAAACATGTAATAAGTTGTGAATAAACTCCTTGAACGTTTGAACAAATATGCATGAAAAATATAGCAGGCGCATTTTTCAAACCAACAGGCATCACAATATAGGTGAAGCTACCCCATTCATTAGTAAAAGTAGTTTTTCCTGATCCTCCTGGGAAATCCTAACCTGATGATACCTAGAGAGCCCATCTGTAAACGAATAGATTTTACACCCTGCAACACCTTCTAGTATTTCATCAGTGAATGGCGTAGGAAAGGGATCAGTCACACATGCAACATTCAACTCCCTATAGTCCACACAGATCCTAATCTAACCATCCTTCTTGATATTGATCACCATTGGACTAACCCATTCTGACTCATCGAGGGGCTTGATAATCCCAAACTTCGACATTTTTCCAATCTCTTCTTTGACATTTTCATGCAAGTTGGGGTTAATCTGTATGGTTTCTTTCGAACTAGGCATTCACCCTCTTTAAGCTTTATCTTCATCTACCCTAATGATTCATGCACGCCTTTAAGTTCATGGTAACCTTGAGGGAATAAGTTCTGATAATCTCATAGTAGCTCTATTATTTTTGCCACTTTAGAGTCTAACCAATAGTCTCCAATTATGGGCTCCTTAGGCTTAGTATTTGACCCAATATTCACCTTCTTTTTCTTCATAGGTTCATGATATGCACACATGGTCTTATGTTCATTGTCAACACTTCACGTCTACTTGTTGAATGGTTTATATCAAATCTTCTACTTCTTTGTCATCCACTAAGTAGACCATTATTCCTTTTTCTTTCTCAAGGAAAGCACATTGAAGTAGTGTTTCATCATCCTTTGTCTCCTCAACAAGATGCACTCCTAAGTTTCCTTTATCCAATAACTCCTAAAGGAGTTCTTCAGCCTTATCACTATCTCCCATAGTTAAGCACTTTATGACTTTTAATGCTTCTTCCATTGGAGGCTTGGTAGAGAAGAATTCAAATGTCTCGGACATTCCTGCAAGTAAATCATTTTAGTTTCTAGTCTCCTATGGAGTTCTGCATATACATACCAAGCACACACGCAGCCTTGTAAAGTGGAATAAAACTTTTGCACCTAGAGCGAAGGTGGTAGAGCTTCCTACCCCTCTATCCAAAGTCTCTCACACTACTAAATGTGGTGTTGAATAGGTTTATTACCATGATAAGTACATATTTGAGTAGCATTTGTATTGCTCTATAGAACCTAGTGGCAAGATAAATCCTAATTTCATTCCATCCTACAAGATTATCCTTGTGGACCACCCACCAACACGATGTTGTCCCACATAGGTTATATATAACCATATTCCTTCTCTTCAGTGGGTCTATCCACTATTATTCCATGGCACATAGGAATACCATAGGATCTCTTTCTCCGGTGTAATAAGGTACCAATTTGTTACTTATTCTCCTGATATAATGTGGTTTTTTTTCCTTGGTAAATATGCTCTTTACTTCACGCCCTACCAACTCATAAGTGTTATGAGCCCAATTATCACAAGAAACACTTGTAGTATCGCTAATAGATTGTGCATCCTCCCACTAAAGGATTCCTTCTTTACATGGCTCAAGAACCTCTAGATCCCGGATGGCACGTACATAAATCCTATTCAGGTCTTCTTCACTCAAGGGCTCAACATAGGGCACAAATTTGTCATCTGTTAAAGGGATAATAAATCTTTTCTCCTTATTTTCAAAGATGATATAACCCTTATTGAACCAAAGATCAGCATTATTTTCATAGCACCAAGGACACCCTAATAGAGCTAGGAAGCTATCTAAATCTGTCAGTGCTAAAACCTCAAAATCTCCAGTGAACTTGGCTCCTTGTATGGTAATGGTTGCATCTTTTAAAACTCTGATGGGAGTGGACTTAGTCTGAATAGCCATAAACAATACATTAGAGGATGGCTGCAAAGGGGTCTCCCCATTTATTCCCATGCATCTAAGATAAGAACATTGACTTCCACGCCTGTATAAATCAAGTATATTACACAATAGCCACCCATCCACAACATCATTTAGAGTTATTTCCTTTTCATAATCTAGGCTATGAGGGGGAATATTGTTATGTAGGATCTATCATCCAGTCTCAGTACTTACACGTGGAGTATTTTCTTTTATCCAATTCCCCAACATTAGAATGATATTCTTATGGTACAACAATTTGTACACTTCTCTCAAGTCATCTATATCAGTTTGGACCATCTCTGGTGCTTTCTTTTGCTCCATCTTCTATGATTTCTCTTTTAAATATTATATTTCACCCTGAAGATTCCTGAGTACCTCCCTGGTTTCCTAATAAACATCCTTTTGATGGGAAGGATCTAGGTACCGTGCATGTAGAACCTCTTCCTTAATGATGGTAGGCTTATATTGTAATGCTTCCCTAAGATGCACTACTTCAATGTGGGTCATGATATTTACCTGCAATTCCTTAGATTCTTGTTCCAACTTGGGCATCCACTGATTCTCCACAATACGTTCTATCCTAACCATCCTTGCACCTTTGTTTTCATGTTTATGTTGCTTTCTAATATGCTCATACAAATCTGGGCACTCCTCATAACTATGATTCTTTCCATAGAAAGAACATGTAATATTTTGAGGACATTCACGCCTGTAGTGGTCAGGAGATCTGCATGTATAACATGTTCTACGAGGGAACTTGCTTCTTCCACCACCATGGCCTCGTCCTCCAAATCCACCATGGTATCCTTGACCTCTGCCACGACTACCTTCAAAATGCCCTTCATTTCGATCATAGCATGCCTAATTGTGATCCCGATCGATGCTCGTTCTTTCCTTTAGAGTTACGAAACTCATGTCTGCTGTCATACACCAATATCTATAGCATCAAGGATTTTACCAATCAGCTAATAGTCTTCCATGTCATGAGTCATGGACCTACAAATTTTTTAATAGCATGAAACATTATTCCTTATCACGCGTTATAGTAGTGAGAAGCGGCTAGCATCATGGTTTATATGGCATATCTCATAGTCTAACAGCGGTGAGCACACCGATCCGTGGGGACAACTATCCTTTATGTGACCTTCCACTTCATAATCTATACACCAAATCACTATGCGCATCGCATGTGTTGATTTTTTTGATAGTTTCTCCAATTGCTTTGTCATATCTACATTTTTCTTCTAAAATGGGCTTACCCTATTGTCTATACTTCCAACTACCTCGAGTACGTAAGGTGGATTCAAGTGTTTCGCATGGATTAGTGTATGTTTTATGTGATAGTGCCCTCCTAAAAGGTGTAATCAGGCCTTTAACAAATCGTTGTGTATGTTGGCTTACATGAATATCATAAAAAAGATTAGATAAAAACATTTTAAAATGGTCATCATACTCTTTGACACTCTCATTAGTTCCTTGTTTTATATCCTTGAGCGCACTTATACTCTTCTACTCAAACTCAAGGATGTGAAACTCTTTAAGGAAAGCATCTTTTAAGGCTGCATAGTCTACGTAAGTCTGATCAGGGTCATAATTTTTGTACCAATTATGTGTGTGCCCTTGTAACGTAGTAGTGAATTAAATTTCCCTACACTTAGAAAAGTGATTTCTTTTGCGCGCATGAGTATTTCACACATGTGTAAATGTTGTGGCATCTTCTATGCCCCTATACTTTGGAAGGTGAAGAGACATCTCCATGTAAATATTTTAGGGTTGGTGTGGACCTTACCTAATTGATCCATAACCTCCTGTGTTTCCTCGGCCTCTAGATCCACCAAAGTTAGAGCCGCCTATACCACCCGATCCTAAACCTATAGCTCGGATCGGGCAGAATATGTACTTCCTTGTGTCCCAATAGTAGTACTAAACTATACCCCAACAGTCTGTGAAGTGTTACTACTCCTAAAATATATTCCAAAAATTTGTGCAACTAAATTAAATGTAGATGATACACCCAAAAAGTTACTCCCATATAACAATGAATTTGTTTTCACTGCCATTGATGTGCCTCTTATAAGACTTTCTCCTACTCTCCCACTGCTTGAATTAGCTTGCTGAGTGTTTGTTGTCCTAGATGTTGGAAAACCAAGCACAAGGGCAAGGTTTCAGTGGATTGGATGTGCACCTGTGGCCCAGGTCATCTCTTCGGCACACTTCTTCGTGAGGGCCGAGGAGGGTTCCCTATCATGCTTTCCCAAATGGGGGAGTTCCTGATGCTCGAATTCCACGTCTTCTGCATGAACTTCAACTCCTTCCCGAACTATCTTTCTTCACAATGCCATTTTCTCTACAACCTCCCATTGCTTCTCTACCGCCCTCTCGTGCACCTCATTATACTTAAGACACATTTCCTCTCTCTTCATATCTACCACTACATCTACCATATTTCACCGAGCCTTTTCTTGCCCCGCGGATGGTGGGTTTTAGTTAGCCATTAGTTTTCTCTTTAAATTCAAAGTTACCATCAAAATTTTGATCGCCAATGGAATGCCCTATAGGTAAGTTCCCCTGGGATATCATAAAATTGGAATTCAACTACCTCTGGGCACAAATAAGTGGAAATTGAGTACTCAAAGATATAATTGTTTAAAACACCACGTATCCACAACGTAAGTCCAAATTAGATCAACATCATAAAGGGTCTTAAATTATTTGTGCATCCAGACAAGTGTGTGATACCTCCAATTCCATTTATATGCATAGCAACCAGCCACTCATAAAATTCTATCGGAAAGATAGCAAAGAAAATGTTGTACAAACAATCATGCAAATTTTGCTCCACCCACGTGTGTGTGTTACACTCAGATCTAGTGCTAAACCACCATGTGTATTCTTCTTCTAGGTCGTGTATCCACTCTTCAACACTTGCTAGGGTCAACCGGTATGTCTTCATCATGAACCATCCTGAAAACAACTGAAAAAGAGGTCCCGATAATGGAACCAATGATGCAGCCTAGAATTCACCAATAAAAGCCCAGGCACGCTAGCACATCACTCAGCCTAGACCGAGCGCTCACCTAAAGCACACAATGGTACTAGGTCCCTCTTTAGGGTTTTTGTTGCAGGATGTTAACATGATGAAGAATTAAAGCATTTAGATATATGACTAATATATCATTCTATAGTACATATGAAGATCTAGATCTATAGAATAACAGACTTAAGAGATAACCATGATGAAATCAAGCATGGACAAACCAACTATACTCAAGATTTGACACTCTAATTCAGCCAACACACTCCATTGCATTAAACATGATAAACACATAGAAGCTTATTACAATAAATAGTACCATAGTTTATGCACGCATCAGATTTGGCAACATAACCTCACAATAATTCAGTTCTTACATACCACACTATGCCACATAGTTCTTTCATATTTATAAGGGTGGGTACTTTACCTTCACCGTTTATCTAACCCCAAAAATAGGTTTTATGATATTATTAGCCACACGTCATTACAATAATAGCCACACATGCAAGTGCGCTAACAATATACTTATTCTTGTTAACTATCAGTAGTAAATATATTCTCAACTTGTATCCATGTAGAGCGCATCATAGCCAATCCTCCAAAAATAACCAATGCATGTTGCACATGTTTCCAACTGGTTTGTGTGTTCCACACGCTACCTCCAAAAATATCTCCTCATCGTGAAAATGGCTAAGTCTTGAATCTGTCTTGATCCTCAACGTGTGATTTCTTTCTAATCCTTCTATGCTTTTAAACATGCTCGCTCTTCCATGCAAACCTTCTATATGTTCTTTGCTAAGTGTCATATCTTATCGACCGAGATAGATTATTTATAGTGAGATTTTATTTTAGTGTAAAAGCTAGCAATTTCCTCTTGCTCTATGTTTTTGTCTTCATGCTTGATTTTGGACATGTTTTTTCTTTGTTTTGTTCCTTGTTTCATGTTGGTTCTAGGTTGGTTTTTTCTTTGTTCTGTTCCTTTCTCTAATTCAATTTTGTTTCTTGAATTATTTTTGAATATATATCTTTGCAAACATGATCGGGAGAGGGAGAGTATCATTGGGATGTTTTTACACCAACCACAGACATGGCAGTCTCCCACACACCTCCTTTATGGAGTGGCCCTACCCTTCAATGAAGCACATAGATCATGGACTATGTGGCAAGAGGATGTATCATGTGAACTAAGGTTGTCGTCTACCTTCAGGAACCTACCTTGGGCATCTCACGACACCTAGTGAGCTAGGAATGGAATAATTTATATTCCTATGTCTAATTAAGTATACCATAATTTTACATGCTTGTGTCAAGGTGGGTACCCACAAATTCTCCTGACTCCTCTACTAGATTTATCTACACCTTGAATATTAAATAAAAATTAGTTCTTGAGAAGTTAACGTGAATGGCACTACCTACTACGTCACATCCTAGTCTCTCAATTTCAAAGGGTCTACAACCTTTCCAAAGGTTAAAAATATGATATATTCTCATTCTATAAGTGCAAGAATTAAGTGAGGGAATGACATCATCATGCTTAATAAAAGGCATTAAAATTTAAGTTAGAAAACCCATTCATTTATCACGTAAAGTATAAAATAATATAAGGGTGTAGAAAATTAGACTATTTTTCTATATTATTTTATCAAGATATCATGCAGCAAAATAATTTAATATTTATTATTAACTCATTAATTTGTATTGGGTCATTATTCCTAGATTTTGCGTTTGATTTGATGGATTCTTCTTTATTTATTTTGATTGGCTAGGAGCAAGATAACAGATCAGCACATAAAAGACAAAAGAATCAAAAGAAAACAACATTCAACTAACTTAGATTTAGTGGGAAAGAGAATCACTAGAATTACTATGAGGTGTGTAAATCTGATTAGCTTCTGATCTCTAGACACCACTCATATGAGGAGGTTGACAAACACATTTGGTAAAAATGAAAACTAAGAATTTTAATTTGCAAATGAAATTTCCAAATCTAAGGCTAGGGAAAAAATTATAAACCATAAAAATAAACAACAAGAATCAACTACGATAATTGATTTATTTGTCAGACAATGAGGTAACACATGTCTGCAATAGATGGTTGTGCATCACTTCCTACAACCAACCTTCTCTACCTAATGTTGTGAGATTACAATTGATATCAAGAGTGTATTACATTGGCATTGGTTCAACATGGTTTTAAAGGAAATATCATATAAAAACGTATGGTTATGAAAACTACTCCTACCAAAATGATAAGGAATCCTCCCTTTTTGTCATAGGTGTTGCTAGAATCCTTCTTTAATGATAGAAAATTAAAATACTGCATAAAAGGCTGAAGTTGATTGAAAATCCAATGGAGGGGATTGGAATATGGTTTAGATTATCATTTGGAAGTTTCTACTTATCTCAAAACCCAATCTAAGAGAAGATAAAACTAATTCATGGTATTTTTCAAAAGTAGGATAAACTCGTAGATTATTTGTTGAGTGCTTTTATTTATTCCAAAACCCAATCTAAAAATATATATAATTAATCCATGAAATTTCTAGTAGGATAATCCCCATACCTTTCACTGATGCTAAAACTTTCAAGCTCCTTATGTGTTTTCTCCTCTTCCAGATCTGTTTTGTTTTCTCTCCGTGAATGGATGTTTTCTATTTTTCATCCTTTTTTATTTTATATATATATATTTTTAACTACTTCCATTCTCCCTTTATTAATTAAATTCCTCTCCTCCACGTGAATGTGGAGAATCTGAAGTTAATGGAGTGACTCCTCCTTAAAAGGTGGGTAATCTTCCTAAAATAGGAAATTTTAATAAATTTAAAAAGATCTCTTCCAGTATTGGTGCACCTAGAATTTAAAAGTTCTCCTTGGATTTGTTGAATGTTATTAAAACATAACCATCCTTCCTTAAATTTTGGGTGCCCCTTTTTGGTATTTCACTTGTACATGGTGTTACACATTATTTATTTTATTTAAAATCATTAATTATTTTATTATTAACTTCTATATATTAATACTTGTCTCTTAGTATTATTATTTTTTTAAGAACTTAATTACTATCCCTCACGTGATTTATTTATTTATAATTTTATTAAAAGGTGCCTTCAATAATAATTTGGTGTTATTAATATTTACACATGAACCAAATCCATATATATACTACCTATATAGACCGATAACTGCATCATAGACCTATTTTCCATTAAGACTTAAAAGGGTTCTTACCTACTCTTACGGCCATGCGAGTTTGGGAAAAAAGGATTTATACTTCCCTAAAGTGGACATAACCTAGTCACATGGTTTACATCCCTTTGCCACATTGTTTTCCATCATCTATCTACCTCTTCTTGATGATACTCTCCCTCCTTTTGAGGGTAATGTTTTTGCGCACACCACCACTCAACATAGCACTCACACATTTGTTAGCATTAAGAAATAAATTATCTTATAAAATCGTAATAATAATTAATACTTTTGTGAAGCATAAATAAGGAAACTTGATCATTTCACGTCTAACCATGGTCATATAATTTATTTACTAATCAACATGCATAACTCATCTCAAAACATCTAACAACTACATTCATCCATAATTAAATAAAATTCCATAATATTCAGGTTGTGACATCCCTCCCTACTAGGAAAAGACATCGTCCCGATGTTAATCGAGTAAAAACATCACATGTTTGATAAACTAAAATGATAAGTGTTTAAAACATAGCATGTGCAATCAAATAAAAGTATCAAGTGTCTATCAAATGATCATAATGTCTAATCAAATAAAAGTATCAAGTGTCTATCAAATGATCATAATGTCTAATCAAATAAAAGTATCAAGTGTCTATCAAATGACCATAATGTCTAATCAAAAAGATGTGGGAAGTTCTAAAGAAATTCATCCATGTCCTCCCATGTAGCATTGTTCTCAGAGTATTGGTCCCATTGGACCTTACATTGAGAAATCTCTTTGTTCCACAAATGAAGTTTGTGAGTATCAACGATTTGTAAGGGTTTTACAGAACCACTCCCAAATCCTCCACCTATAAAGATTTCCAATCAATAACATGAGATACATTTGGATGATATTTCTTAAGTAAAGAGACATGAAAAACATCATGGAGTTGAGCTAAAGTGGGTGGTAGAGAAAGCTTATATGCCACTGGATTAATCACTTCCAAAACTTTGAAAGGTCCCATGTATCGTGGAGAAAGTTTGGAAGCCTTCCCAAACTTGATTGAAATTTTCTTTGGTTTAACTCTAAGGAAAACCTTATCCCCTTTCTCAAAATTTTGTGGAGTTCTTTTTCCATCTATTGCCTCAACCAATATTTTCTTGATTAGTATTACCTTCTCTTACATCTCCTGAATCATTTCAGGTCATGTCAGAGATTTTATCTTCCTTTTTATCCCAGATAATAGGAGTGTGACACTTACGACCATAAAAAGCCTCAAAAGGAGTTATTCCCAAAGTAGAGTGAGTGGAGTTATTGTATGAAAACTCAACTAAGGGTAGATACTCCTCCCATCTATATTGTTGGTCCATACAGTACATGCAAACTATGCTTTCCAAAACTTGTTAACTCTCTCTATTTTTTTCATCTGTCTCAGGATGGTATGTAGTGCTGAAATTGAGCTTTGTACCAAGGGTTGCATGCAAGGTTTTCCAAAACCTAGAAGTCATCCTAGCATCATGATCTGAAATTATATTCTTTGGAAATCCATGAAGTCTAAATATCTCTTACAAAAATATGCATGCTAGAGTGGGTGCATCATCTGTCAAGTTTCTGGAATGAAATGTGCCACTTTGGTGAGTTTTTCAATCACCACTAAAAAAATCATGTTTGTTTTTAGACATTTGGAGTCACTAGAAAAATTCCATGTTGATAACTTTCCATTTCCATTCTGGCACACTATGTGGGTATAACAACCTGTAGGATGCACATGCTCAGCTTTGACACGTTGACATTCTAAACATTTGACAAAAAAATTGTAATATCTCTATTCAAACCCGACTATACATATAACTATTTAACATCTTCTACCATCTTAGTCACCCTAGGATGACTTGAATAGGGAGCACCATGTGCTTCCTCCAAAACTATGGTTTATAAACCACCATGATCTGGAACATATATTCTACCATTAAACCTCAAGAGTCCATATCTCTCTATCTGATATCCCTCATACCTATGATCTCAACTATCAACCTCAAGAACAGCCTTGACCTACTTGTAAAATTTATCAGATGGTATCTTTTCTAGGATCTGTTGTCTAAATTTATTATGAACTACGGCCATGACGGCTATGTTTCTTTGTTGACTCGGTGCATCTGCATGACCCTATTTTACTTTCCTTTAATGTACTCAATATCAAATTCATACTCACTTAGAAACTCTAACCAATGTATCTCGGAGGGCATTTAGGTTAGGTTGAGTAAAAATATATTTGAGACCCAAGTGATCAGTCTTGAGTTCAAATGGTTTCCCTAAAAGGAAGTGCCTCCAAGTTCGCAAGGCATGAACAATAGTTACTAACTCCAAATCATGTGGAGCATAATTTAGTTCTCCTTTCCTAATTTTCCTTGACTCATATGCAACAATGTGGTTATCCTATATAAAAAATCCCCCAAAACCATCTCCTAATACATCTATGACCACTGTGAAGTCCCCATTAGGATCGGGAACCATCAAGATAGGAGTTGTTGTCAACTTTTCTTTCAACAACTTGAAGGCATTCTCATAATTTTTAGTCCAAATGAACCTTTTCCCTTTCTTTTGTAGTGAATTAATTGGACTCGCAATCTTGGAAAATCCTTCCACAAACCTCCTATAATACCCAGCTAAGCCCATAAAGCTTCACACTTCATGCACGTTCTTAGGAGAAGGCCAATCCATAATTTTTGGATCTTAGATGGATCAACCGTTATGCCTTCTTTTGATATAATGTGACCAAGATATTGCACTTGAGGTTGGAAAAAGGTGCATTTAGATAGATTTCCATATAATTTGTGTTTTCTCAACCTTTCCAAAACCAACCTTAGGTGCTCATGATGTTCTTCTTCCATCCTAGAGTATATTAAAATATCATCTAGGAAGATCAAAACAAATTTTTCCAAATAATCTTTGAATATATTGTTCATCATGTTCATAAAAGTTGCAGGAGTGTTTGTAAGTCCAAAAGGAAGTACGGTGAACTCGTAATGACCATAACAAGTTTGTATTTTTGTTTTGTATATCCTCATCTCTTATTCTCAATTGATGGTATCCAAACCTTAAGTCAATCTTGGAAAATATCATAGCTCCTCACATTTGATCAAAAATATCATCAATGTGGGGTAAGGGGTACTTGTTCTTTATAGTTCACTGATGGAGCTCAAAATTTCACCCTAGATATGATCATGAATGATAAATAATTCTTAGGCAACATGGGACTGTCTCTCAGTTGTGGGACTTGCGAACTAAGATAGACCTTTGGAGAAGGTTGACTTCCTCTTCCTATTTCTAATGTTAATACTACTCCTAATACTTACGAGAAAATCCTAACCTAAATGTGCCAAGGACCATGAATAGAAAGAGATACAACAAAAGGAAAATCCTAATCAAAGAAGGTGATAACACCAAGGAACATGTCGATCACTCTCCATAAGGGAAAAAGAAAGATGGAAAACATGGGAGAGAGGGTGAAACAGACACACCACAGATGAGAACCATGTAGACCATGCATTCTCCATGTGAACAACACATGAAATGGAGCCTACAAGTAAAGAAAACACACAACATGCCAAGAAATTCAAAAAGAGAGGCAAGGAGAAATAAAACGTGAGACTAGGGTAGAGAGATAGCCACAAAATCTAATTTTATTACTTAAGGGATGCACATTTGATTACATTCATGGAAGAAGATGAAAATACATTATAGAGACCAAACTCAAGGTCTGAAACTTGTAGGAATTTGGCCACCATTTTGACATGGTGTTGTTACAACAAAGAGGGATATATTTTAATGAGTCGAGCTCTTACATTTATAGAAAAATAAGAAGAGAAGGAAAGGAAAAAGGAGAGGGAAATCAGATTTCAAATTTCCCAACCACCAACAACAAGCAATAAATTTTCTAAGAAAGTTGGGTGCCTCTAGTTATCCACTGTCACATGTCATCTTCCTTGTTGGGCACCCATACTACATTAAATTTTGGTAGTTGTGTCACCTATAACTACACATTTTTGCATGTTGGAGAAGTATTCCACCTTTCTACTTATCAATCCTTAGTAAAATTAAGTTTGCAAAGATTGAATCGTCCAATCAAAAGTTATGGTGCTTTTAGTCTCCACATGAAACTGTCATTTTATTCAATATGTGGCTTCTCCTTTCAGTTTTGTGTAGTTTTTACCTCGGTGGGTTGATCTTCATGTTTTCTGTGGCTTTTTTCAACATCCACGAACCCTTTACTTAATCCACGACTTTCCTGACCTCCGCGGCATGCTCTAATTCTCTCTGCAGTTATTTTCTGACTTTGGTGGCTTAATCTCCTTAGTTGCGGCTTTTGATTTTAATCCATGGAAAGGTGAAATACTTCCACAACTAGCATTCCTTTACTCGTGGCTCTGTTCTACTTCTGCAGTATGCTCCAACTCTTCACGGCCTTTTTTCTAAGTCCACGGAAATCCAAGTTGCTCTATTTTTGCAAGGGGTGCAAAAATAAACAACAGTTACTTTATTCAACATCTTGTATTCAATGCAAATCCTTAAATTTCCATCCTTATTTTTCACAAATATCACAGAGCACCCCAAGGAGAAACACTTGGTTGAATCAAACCTTTAGCCAACAATTCTTGTAATTGAGCTTTTAATTCAAACAATTCAGTTGTAGTCATACGATATGGGGCTTTGGATTGGGGTTCAGTTCCGGGCATGAGATCTATTGAGAAGTCAAACTCTCTCCAAGGTGGAAGTCCTAGAAGTTCCTCGGGAAAGACATCCTTATAATCATATAGGAAAGGATAGTCTTCAATGGTTGGTTCCTTTTCACTCTCCATATCATGGATGTGTACTACATACATGACACACCCTTTTCTCTTTTCCTTCTTTAGTTACATCACAGATATTTTCCTAAGAATAATCTCTCTCTTAGTTCCTTGGATGCTTACTTCTCTTCCATTATCATCTAAACACACTACAATCTTAGCAAAAAAATCAACCTTAGCCCAATGTTTCCATAACCAATTCACTCCCAAAATCACATCATACGATCCCAAAATATTTACTAAGGTTACTAGTTTGGGAAGTTATAAATCAGCCTCAAATAAGCATTGCTCTACTTTTTTCTCAACTCGGTTTCCATATTGCACTACCCAAGTATGTTCCATATAACCATATTTTCTAGATATTTTTCTTAAAATTTTAGGAGCTACAAAACATTCAGTTTCCCCTGTGTCTATCAAAATAGTGACTGGATGACCAAAAAGAGTACTTGATGCTTCTATAGGTGTGGTTTGATGGTCATCCTAGAGATTATCAACCGATGCATATATGCGTTGCTAAAAATTTTATTGTTGGTTTTCTTCTTATACCTTGTTATCTCCTCTATTGTTTGATGTATAATGACTAGCATAGTGATCTCCCCTACATATGAAGCACCCATCTTTTGGTCCTTTGGTGAAAGTCCCATGGTTTCTGTGTTTCCATTATTGTTCTAGTTTTGATTGTCATTGCCATTTCTATTTTTGTTCTAAAAATTTCCTGATTTGAAGTTTTTTCCTTGTCTAGAGGGGTTGAACCTATTAGTTTTCTAGTTCTTCTTTTGAAAAGATGCAGATTGAGAGTTGTTCCCCTTTTCTTTAAAATATTTCCTAGCTTCATAGATGGCCTTCAATTTTTTTTATTTCTTCAATGATTTCTCAAATACTTGGTCCATGGTCGAAGGTCCATGAACATCAACCTCAACTCCTATTTAGGGTTTTAATCCCAAGATGAATTTTTTGATATGAAACCACTTGTCCTTCTAATATTGTGGCACATACTTGAGAAGTCAGGTGAACTTCTCCTAGTATTCTATTCTTTGACAATCATTCATCTTTGAAGGTTTTGAAATTTTTTCAACTTCTTGTCAAAGTATAGTTGTGGTAACCATCTTTGTCGAAAAAGAGTGACAAACAATTCCCAAGTAGTATTATTCGGGATGACGTTTTGATCTAGAAATAGGTGAGGTAAATTTTCACTTTTTAATCATCTTCATGGCTCTTGGAATTCAACATCAATTTTACGGATTTTAAAATCTCCAAAACCGATTAATTATGTTATTTAACTATGCACTCGATCTGAATTTTAGTCACAACATTCAAATGTGCATTCATTTATTTTGTTGTGGGTTATGGATACTAAAATTCACTTAACTCCATTTTCCCATTTTAAGATGAATTTCTTAATCAAATAAATAAAAATCCATATTACTGATTTTATCTGATCAAAAGATTCATCAAAACTGAAATAAAACATCCACAAAACATAAATTGATAACAGAGTTCACCCAAAGGCTACATCTCGAATTCACAAAAAGTGAATCGATCTATTAATTCCAAACAAGTACAATTACCCTTCCATAATGACAATAGTACTTTATACCTTTAAATGAGCTGATACAAACCTTGTGGAACATTGAAATTTACCATAAAATGTTCCCAAGTCCATCTGTGGCCCCTACAGTGTCTTCACAATGTGACCCCCTTACAACCGTGCCTGAAAAACACCTACAAATGGATATTTATAAACACTACATGAAAAGAATTACATATTTTAATTCCTTTCATAATTCTAAACAACTTTAATTTTTACACCATGATGAAATTCGACATCTCAAGGCCTCAAATCCAAGGTTGAATGAAGCCTTATCCTTATCCTTCATACATAGTCATGCCATTTTCCTTCAACAAAACCTTGTTTGCTCAATTTAACAATTGACCGAGCTACATGGTGAGTTGGTTGGGGAAACCTATTTGCAATGAAGAGGTCATTAGTTTGAATCACCACTTCAACCTTTTGTGTCAAGTCATTTGTGCAATGGCATGGGGTAAATCCCACATGGATGGCATAAAAGGTGGGGTTGTGGTTTAAAATAGGTGTTTTAGGCCTATCTAAATGTGGCACATATCCACATCCACAAGTGTTTTGTTTCCCAATACAATAATGGTTCGAGCTATGTGGCCATTGTGCCAAGTTGTGCATTGTTTGGATGTTGATTGGCCAACTATGAGGGCCGAGCTATTTGGTTTAACCGCCCCAAAAGCCAACTAATGAGTTTCAATGCCCTTTGGGGATGAATTGGCTATTCCACATTATAATGTGGATCCTCTCCACTTTTCCTCGAGTATATATATGTATTAATCCACCTTTCAAGCCCGTAGGTTATATTGTGTATATCCCACCGACTTATGTGGCTAAAACGATAAGGTCGTGGCATATTAATTAAACCCAATACTTGTGGATACGATGCCAAGGTAATATTCATTTTCTTGAGAAATGTGGAAATAATAAGTGTGATCAACTCAGTGGTGATTTTATCACCCCACCGAGCTAGTTAATAGCTCGCCTGAGCTCTGCAAATGCAACAATTCAGTCCTAAAATGCAAAATATAAACTCACTAATACAATAATCCCACATGGGCAATGTTAGAGAAAATTATATGGCATATAATATCAAAAATATGATAATGGAAATATGAAATAAAGCGGCAAAGGCACCCCTACTAGAAAAGAGTGTGTCGAACTTGGCTGAGGGTCCCCAGCCACCAAATAGCGAGGCCCACCAAATTTTCATGCATCAAATACTAGAGCCTCGAAAACAAAAAATTTAACCTTTTTCACCTTATTCTAAACTTTCCACGTGTCAACACATTATTCGCTAGTTGACCAACTTGGACCATTTTCAAACCAATCTTTGACCTATGATATTTTGTGCATTTGGACTCCATTCCGGAGTTTCGCATACGATCAAAAGGTCTTGGAATTATCTACACCATGGTCACAGTTTAGGGAGGTTTAGGAAACTTCCAACACCTAAAAATCCTTTGGATCACTCCTCCCAACTGGGAATTCTTTTTGTCCACAAAAATTCTTTATTAACCCACAAAACATGCTAACTCTTCCTACAATTTTACAAACACATACAAGAACCTGAAAAATAATTATAGGTTAATCAATTGCAAATAGTTGTTTAGCTAGTCAAAAAAATCAATCGAGATAATAACACCCATTTTGTAATAGAAATCTAGTGTCCAATCGATACTCTACAACCCCTCACAAACTCTATACACAACCGTGAACTGTTAATCCCACTTTGTAATGCCATCACAAACAATCAATCGATAACAACACCCGTGCTGCAACAATAGAAATCTAGTTTTCAATTGATACTCTATGATTAGGCCGATTACTTAAATTACAATTCCATAAAAATAGCTCATTATAACAGACATCTAAATTGTCCCTAATTACGCTAGTGTCCATTATCTATTTAAAACTATAAAAATGTAAATATTCACTATCTAGAATTTTTATACCATCAACACCAAAAAAATAGCTATAGTCAATATTGAATCCACGTGAATCTTCCCAAAAACACTATAATGCCATCACAAACAATTGGTCAGATAATAACACCCATTCTATTACTGAAAGCTAGTGTTCAACTGACACTTTGTGATATGGCTGATTACAACTGAAAATATTCACTATCCAGAATGTTTAGACCATCAACACCAAAAATAGATATAGTCAAAACTGAATCAACATGAATCTACAAATTTTATCCATACACACTGAACTATAAAAGGATAGATCAAACTGTAATTGTGCTTACCAAAAACGGTGAACTACCATCTGTTGTAAATGATCACTAGGCATAATTGCACACCAATTTGTTAGTGCAAATAATGTACACTTCAATTGTAACTACACGGGGTAGTCTACAAATACATGCCCTAAAAATAAGGGTAGTCATGAATGTGCAATTACCCTGTATAGACACAATGGATTTGTATATTACCTACAAAATCAAAAAGGTGTCAACAGACTTACACAATGACATTTAACAATAGTAACTGAAATGCAAATTTCAAAAAATAGACATCATTCATCACATGCCCACTAAAACTACATAAACTGCTGATAAAAATAGAAAGTGGTATATTGTCATCCTTTAAAAAGTAAGAAGTTAAATCTGAGAATTTTAAACCTATCTCCCAGATCCTCTTATAGGTGACCCCAATTTCCAATTTCAAAGTAATTAAAACACATGAATTTATCCTTCAACATACACCGGAAATCTACAAATACTTTGAAAATGTTTGCATACTTTTCAACAAATATTGCATTGCAAAAACTTAATCTATCTAACTCACATGAGCCTACATTCTCCATTTTCAACAAAACATATTTTTAGTGGTTTCACAATGGATAGCTTAAAGGTTGATTTAAAAGTGGTTCAAAACTTCCTTTACCTTGACTCCAACTTGTCTTACCATACACTGGATGGTTTGTTGGATGAATTTTCCAACATTATCAACCCGATGCCCACTCAACCTGATAATTATTGTAAAAATTTATCTTTTTGTCATGTTTCCAAGGTAAGGAATCAAATTTACCATGTCTCGCCAAAGTAGCTATGAGATTGGTGTTCATCTCATATGCATAATCAGAATCGCCCGTAGTTCACTTGTACTTGTTCACATTGAACTAACTGCACTAACTAAAGCAATCATTGTTAAATCAAATTAAAACTGAAAGCAAAATATCCAGCTAAAACCATCTCTGATACCAAAGTTGATCCAAAAATAGGTGAGGTAAATTTTCACTTTTAATTGTCTTCATGGATCTAGGAACTCAACATCAATTTTATGGATTTTAAACACTCCAAAACTGATTAATTCCTTGATTTAATTATGCACCTCAATCTGATTTTTAATCACAACATTGAAATGTGCATTAATTTATTCTATTGTGGGTTATGCATACTTAAATTCACTTTACTCCATTTTCCCATGTTAAGATGAATTACTTAATCAAATAAATAAAAATCCATATTACTAATTTTATCGATCAAAAGCTGGATCAAAACATAAATTGATTATGGAGTTCACCCAGAAGGCTACATATGTGAATTCATAGAAATCGAATCAATCTATTAAGTCCAAAGAATTACAATTACCCTTCCATAATGATAGTACACCTTTACACCTGTAAATGGGTGATACTAGACCTCATGGAATTTCTGTAATTTACCATAAATTGTTCCATAGTCCATTTGTGGCCCCTACAGTGTCTTCACTATGTGATCCCCCTACAACTGTTCCAGAAAAATACCTACAAATGGAGATTATAAAAACCACATGAAAATAAATACATATTTTAATTCCTCTCATAATTCTAAACAACTTTCATTATTACACCATGATGAAATTTGGCCTCTCGGGGCCTTAAATCTAAGGTTGAATGAAGTATTATTGTTATCCTCCATACACAGTGATTGCCGTTGTTCTTAAAAAAACCATGTTCACTCATTTTAATAGCCAATCGAGCTACATGGTGATTTGGTTAGGGATATCCACTTGTAATGGAGAGGTCACCAATTTGAATCACCGCTTCAACCTTTTGCATCGTGTAGTTTATACAATGGCATGTGATAAATTCCACATGGATGGTGGAAAAGGTGGGGTTGTGGTTTAAAATAGGAACTTTACGTCTATCTAAATGTGGCACATAGCCCCATCCAAAAAAAAAAAAAAAAAATTGTATCCCAATATAATAACGGGCTAAGCTATATGGCCATCAGGCAAAGTTTTGCGCTACTTGGATGTTGATCAGCCAACCTGTGAGGGCTGAGTTGTTTGATTTAACCACCCCAAAATCCAACCATTGAGTTTCAACACCATTCGGGGCCAAGTTGGCTATTCCACATTATAACGTGGATCCTCTCCACTGTTTCGCCGAGTATATATATGCAGTAATCCACTTATCGAGCTTGTAGGTTATATTACGGATATACCACCGAGTTATGTGGATAAAGCGATAAGGTCATGGCATATTTGTTGAACCCGATAATCATGGATACATTTTCAAGGTAATAGTTATTTATCTAATTAATGTGGAAATAAGAACTCGTGATCAACTTGGTGGGGATCACCCCATCGAGCTAGTTAATAGCTTTTCGAGCTTTCCAATGCAACAATTCAGTCCTACAATGCAAAATATCAATTCTCCAACATAATAATCCAACATGGGAAATTTTAGAGAAAATTATATGGCATATAATATCAAAAATATGATAGTGGCAATCTGAAATAAAGGCGGTAAAAGGTACCCCTCCTACAAAAGAGTGGGTCAAACCTGGATAAGGGCCCCCAACCAGAAAATAGCGGGACCCACAAAATTTTTCATGCGTCGAGACGGAAGCTTAAAAACACAAAATTTAACCTTTTGCAAAACTTTCTACGTGTCAATGCATTATTCACCAGTTGACTAACTTGGACCTTTTTCAAACCAGTCTTTGACCTATGATATTTTCTCGCATCTGGACTTCATTCCCGGAGTTCTATATACCATTGTAAAGGTTTTAAAATGCACTACAATGTGGTCATGGATTAGGGAGGTTTAGGAAAATTCCAACACCTGAAAAATCCTCTGGATCAGGTTTCTTTCATCTTTAATGTTATTCTACCAAGCCAATGCCTCTCCAGTGAGTTGATAGGCTCCCCATATAGCTTTGGTCTCAGCTGAAAAGTTACGGAGCTCAAAGTATTGCTCCATCTCAATAATCCATGACTCAACTCCATCTCCTAGGGCATCTCCTTTGAATTTAGGAGGTAGGACCCTCTTGAGATCCTTGTCCAATTCAGTCTCTATTCAATGTCATTCAGCGGCTCCTCGTTGATTATTTTTGTTCTATTTCCTCTTTATGCTCATTTTTCCCTCTACTTCTTCTTCAACCCTCTATTCTAGAAGGTGTACCCTATCCTGGTTTCAGTTAACATTTCCATAATTTGGTCTAATTTGTCTTGTTTCCCTTGACCCTCAACATTAGTTTCCCGTTGTTGGAAACTAATGTTGAGGGTTAAAGGTAACAAGAAAAATTAAGGTTTCCCTAATCCAATTGCAGTTCAGGGCCATTGTTTACCTAAATGATTTGAAAGAAAACAGTATTTAAGGTTTTGTAATGAGCTCCATTAGGCTAAGTGTTGAACCTATCTCTCTAATACCAAGATGTAACAACCCATTTTCTCATAACCAAATTAAAGTGGAAATAGAAGTTAAGAAAATATGTCATATTATTTTTTTAAATATATAACAAAAGTATATGTGCTACTTACATCATCATACATATCTAAAATTTCTTACTTAACTACCAAATCATTTAACATTCATTATCAATAAAGAAGAAGGTAAGATTCTTTCTTTTCATTTTCCATTTTGCAAAATAAAATTCGATGTATCCAAATGCCATACAAGTAATCATAATAATGCTTTCTAACATTTACATTTTGTACGAATTTCATTCTTTACAAATTCGAGTTGAATTTCTTTTTGTTTTTTCCAGTTGTTTTGCGAATAGGAGGAGGAGATACGTATTGATGGAACCCATTTCCCTTTCCAACTCTAGAGATATTTAAGGAGTGATTTCATATGAGTTTTTATGGGGAGATGGAGAGGAAAAACTGACAAAGGGGGTGGAGATGTTCGTATTTAAATTAATAAGACCAGGTGATCTTATTTTCCATCTCCAGGGAAAAATATTATCATCTCCTATTAAAAAAATCCCTAATTCTCCTTTGGGAGCTTCTACTCTAACATAATGTTCTTGTTTTGATAACTCAAACGTAGGGGAAGGTTTTTTACTAATAAATCGAGATTCAAAATCGTTCCATTGCGAATCTTTTCCCTTATTTAGACGTCGGACCTCTAAATTCTCATAGGGCCCTCCCGGAATTACTTCTAGGGCAATAAACTCAATATATTACTTATAGTGAGCTTTTTTTTTAGTGTAAAAGTTAGCAGGTTCCTCCTGCTCTCTATTTTTGTCTTCATGCTAGATTCTAGACTGGTGTTTCTTGTATTTTGTTCCTAGTTTCATGTTGGTTGGGATTTTTTTATCATTCTATTATTTTCTCCAGATCGGTTTTGTCTTTTGAATTCTTTTTGGATATATATTTGGATTGTATATCCTTGCAACCATCCTCGGGAGAGGGAGAGTATCATTCATATTTTTTCCCACTAACCACAAACATGGCATTCTTCTGTGCACCTCCTTTATGGAGTGGCCCTACCCTTCAACAAAGCACATAGATCGTAGAGTATGTGGCAAGAATGTGTATCATGTGGCGAGGTTTCCGTCACCTTTGGGCACCTACCTTAGGCATCTCACAACACCTAGTGAGCTAGGAATAGAATAATTTATATTCCTATGTCTAATTAAGTATACCATAATTTGACATGCTTGTGGCCACAAGACTATAGGGAATATGAGAACCCACCAAGTCTCCGACTCCTCTACTAGATTTATCTAGACCTTGAATATTAAATAAAAATTAATTCTTGAGGAGTTAATGTGAACGACACCACCTAGTGTGTCACATCCTAGTCTCACAATTCCAAAGGGTCTACAACCTTTCCAAAGGTTAAAAATATGTTATATTCTCATTCTAGAAGCGCAAGAATTAAGTGAGGGAATGACAACATCATGCTTAATAAAGGCATTAAAATTTAAGTTAGAAATCCCATTCATTTATCACATAAAGTCTAAACTAATACAAGGGTGTAGAAAACTATACTATTGTTCTATACTATTTTATCAAGAGATCACATAAGCGAAATAATTTAATATTTATTATTATCTCATTAATTTGTATTGGATTAGTTTTCTTGGAGTTTGCATCTGATTTGATGGATTATTGTTTATTTATTTATTTATTTTGACTGGCTTGGAGCAGGATAACGGATCAACACATAAAAGACAGTAATGGAAAAGATAATAGCATTCAACTAATATTGATTGGATTCAATGGGAAAGAGAATCTCCAGAATTACTATGAGTTGTGTAAATTTCATTAGCTTTTGATCTCCAACCACCATATCGTATGATGAGGTTGAAAAATGCATTTGGAAAAAATAAAAACTTAGAATTTTAATTCGTAGTAAAAATATCCAAATATGAAGCTAGGGAAAAACAACTTACCATAAAAACAAACAACGGGAATCAACTACAATAAATTATTTTATTTTTC
Source organism: Taxus wallichiana var. yunnanensis (assembly GCA_018340775.1). Lineage (NCBI taxonomy): Eukaryota > Viridiplantae > Streptophyta > Pinopsida > Cupressales > Taxaceae > Taxus > Taxus wallichiana. The sequence continues at coordinate 372,640,427 of CM031244.1, read as the reverse complement.
GAGACAATGGGGTAACGCTTTCTTGAAAATGCATGCATGCAATAGATGGTTGTGCATCACTTCCTACAACCAACCTTCTCTACCTAATGTTGTGAGATTGCAATTGAGATAAAGAGTGGATTACATTGGCATTGGTTCAACATGGTTTTAAAGGAAAGATCATATAAAAACATATGGTTATGAAAACTACTCTTACCAAAATGATAAGGAATCCTCCCTTTTATCATAGGTGCTGCTAAAATCCTTCCTTAATGACATAAAATTAAAAGAATACATAAAAGGCTAAAGTTGATTGAAAATCCAATGGAGGGGGTTGGAATATGGTTTAGATTATCGCTGGAAGTTTCTACTTATCCCAAAACCCAATCTAAGAGTAGATAAAACTAATTCATGGTATTTTTCAAGTAGGATAAACCTGTAGATTATTTGTTGGGAGCTTTTATTTATTCCAAAACTCCATCTAAAACAATATATAATTAATCCATGACATTTCCAGCAGGATAATCCCCATACCTTTCACTGATGCTAACACTTCCAAGTTCCTTATGCATTTTCTCCTCTTCGAATCTTTTTTATTTTTCTCCTGTGAATGAATGTTTTTATTTTTCATCCTTTCTTATATATATATATATATATATATATATATATATATATATATATATATATATATATATATATAATTCCATTCTCATTCTCCCTTTATTTATTAAATTCCTTTCCTCCACATGAATGTGGAGAAATTGAAGTTAATGGAGTGACTCCTCCTTAAAAGGTGGGTAATCTTCCTAAAATAGGAAATTTTAATAAATTTAAAAACTACTTCTTCCAACTAGTGCGCCTAGAGTTGAAAAGTTCTCCTTGGATTCTTTGAATGTAATTAAAACATAACCATCCTTCCTCAAAGTTTGGGTGCCCCTTTTTGGTATTTCACTTGTACATGGTGTTACACATTATTTATTTTATTTAAAACCATTAATTATTTTATTATTAACTTCTATATATTAATACTTGTCTCTTAGTATTATTTATTTATTTATTAAGAACTTAATTACTATCCCTCACGTGATTTATTTATTTAATAATTTTATTAAAATGTTCCTTAATAACAATTTGGTGTTATTAATATTTACACATGAACCAAATTCATATATACATATACTACCTATATACACAAAAAATTGCACCATAGACCTATTTTCGTTAAGACTTAAAACGGGTTCTTACCTAATCTTGTGGTCATGCGAGTTTTTGAAAAAGGATTTATACTTCCCTAAAGTGGACACAACCTAGTCACATAGTTTACATTCATTTTCCACATTTTTTTCATCATCTATTTTCCTCTTCCCAATGATACTCTCCCTCCTTCGAGGGTGATTTTCCCGCGCACACCACCACTCAACATAGCACTCACACATTTGTTAGTGTTAAGAAAGAAATTATCTTATAAAATCATAATAATAATTAACATTTTTGTGAAGCATAAAAAAGGCAACTTGATCATTTCACATCTAACTATGGTCATATATTTTTTTAATCAACATGTATAACTCATCTTAGATCGTCTAACTAAATTCATCCCTCGTTAAATAAAATTCCCTAATATTCAAGTTGTGACAACTGGATTTGGTACTTCAAGGTGAGTGGGTGCTCACCATATGGTGAAACCATTTTAACTTTATAGGATAATTGTCCAAGCCAGTTCTCTAGTTTTAGTGATTTTTATCCCTGAGATGGGTTTTCCACATTAAATCTTTGTTCCTCATGTGTCCATGTGTTTTTTTCTACTTCTCTTTTTCATGGTTAAAAATTCATGCTTATCATGGTTAAGATAGTTTAAACTCTAATGATCAAATAATTGTAATTTGCTTCAAAATTTTAAAAAGGAACTGATTCACCCCCTCTCGGTGCCTATAATTTATAAGAGAAGAAACTCAAGAAGATCCTGATGATTGTCCACACTACGAGGTGTTAGTCTCTGGAATATTCTTGGATGCTTCTGAAGAATATCATATCCTTGAACCTCCTCATGAGAATCAAATCAGCACTATGTAATATGTTGAAGAATACATGACAAATGAGCCTCCATTCGTCAACTCTTCCTAGCTCGAGGCATATCCCATTAAATAAACAATGAATTCAAGAGAAGAAGATTATGGTTGCATGACGGATGATTCAATTCTTTCCAAAGGCTCTACCAAAAACAAAGAAGTACAAGAAGCATACCCTACATCTTAGACTCAAGATGATGAATTCAAGGTAATCATGGATAATCTACCTTCCTATTTTTATTCTTTAAGTGATGATAAAATATTGAATGATGAAATGGAGATAGTTGGAGAATCAAATGCTTCCTCGGCTCAATCACGGATTAAAAAATAGAAGAATTTAATTTCTATCTAAAAACTAAAGAGGATGAGAAAATTAAGCATGACCTTTCTACGAATATTTGATTTCACCACCCTCATCCAAGGAGCACAAATCTTATCATTATAGTGAGTAAAAACAATTCATTGTCCATGTGAGCAAGAAAGTTTAATAATGAATGATCAAGATAGAGTTGAAAACTCTTCCCATATTGTTGCCCCAACATGGTTCTCTACTTCTCATCATGAGGAAAATGAAATGGATCTCGAGCTCAAAGGAGTGCCTTTCCCGCATAGCTTGGATCTTTTCTCCTTATTTGAGAATTTTGAAAATCAAGTATGCCCATTCTTATAAGAAGGTGAACCTTGGATGACAAGAAGCATATAGGAGGTGAATGAGGATGTTTCAAATGAATCATGGACATGTGTGGATCATATTTTTAGTCATCTCCTTCAAGCTCAATGTGATGACCTTTCTAGTAAAGGTGAGAATGAGTATATGGAAAACTCGGAAGAGTTATCTATGCAAGAAATCTTGAAGGTTGCGAAAGCAAAGAAGATCCTAAACTCGGTCTTAAGATCCCGACTGTGCCATGGAAATCCAAGATAGACATGAGGAAATTTATTTTTCTTCTTTCCATGCACCAATATTCGATGATGATACAGAGAGGATGGATGATCTTGATGTCTTCCTTGATACATGGATGGATGAGAGAAAATGTGAAGGTGAGTCTTTCTCTCTCTTGTTTTGTGAAGAAGATCATGAATGTAAAAGAAACGATATTCTTGAATCCCTAATGAATATTATCAATTTTTAAGACAACATCTCCACCATGGAGGATGATAGTAGGGAAAATTTTGAGCTCATTTTTATTGAAGATAATTGTTCAAAACAAGGATAAGGGTTGTAGGAGTCTTGTTATTTTATTTGAGGTCAACTTATTCTCACCAATTTTGGATGTCCTACCAATTCGTAATAAAAATATGCACTGCAATATTCACTCAAGGGTGAAGAATTATCCTATGACTAAATCAAGAATCACGGTTTTGAAAATGATATCAAGATGGACTTTGAGTGGATAGATATTGACAACAATTGTTCGGATGAAAACGGAGAATGTGCATGATTCTTGTGAAAGGATTCAAAGTCATATTACACTCACCATTTCCCAAGCTCTAATTTTTCTTGAACATGTTTCCATGTTGTACTAATTTCTTGAGGATGATGAAGACTTCCTTCCCAGTGATGTGGACTTTATTTTTTAAATAAATTTCTCATAACAAAAAAATGAAATGTTTAAAGAATCCGTTGAATTGAAATAAATTCAGTTTGTGCTCACTCCTTCTGAGTGTCTTGCTAATTTAAGAGATGATTTCATGTTGTAATTCAAGGAGGATGAAATTTCCCATAAAAAATTCAAATTTTCCACTTTTGATAACATGGAGGAATGGTTTCTCGTGATCGTATGACATCAAATGGAAGTTGTAAGATGCAAGAGTTTCAAAAAGGTAACAAAGTGTTCATTGGATGCAAGAATGTTTTTAGTGAAATATGAGTATGAAGATGGAATATTGGTGTGTCTTCTTCTTCTCAAGCCATGTAAAGCCATCACAGGAGCATGGTATGATCAGATAGTGACTTTTGTTCTTCAAAGATCACATTTTAGTCTATTGTTCCATGATGGTATGTACTTTTCCCAACCCATTTTTGGGTATGTTTATATTATTTCCCTGACTTTGTAAATATCCATACCCTATAATGTAATTACCTTTCTATTGTGTGTTGTTTTCACTTTTGATGTGTTTCCCTTCCGTGTGTTTGTTCATGTGTTTCCATTTAGAATAAATGACTATGTATAACCCAATAGATAATGCATTGTTCTACAAAGTGAATTGAGATTTTGGCATTCATTTGTGCTTTGTCCTCGCTGCACTAAATCCATAACATGTCCCCAAGCTAGATCCATTTGTTGTCATACAAATGTGCAACATAAAAATTTAAAATTTTCAAGCATGACAACAGACCCTAGTGTCAAAATTTTGGATTGTAAACCTTCCCAGGAATTCTTCATCTTATTTCATCCCTTATTTAAGGCTTGTACCAATAATTTTATTATTCTCATGTGTTGTAATGACCTTTCCCATTTTTTGTAAATATGTAAACAAGCTCATGAGATTCTTCGAGACAGTGTCTCTCGAGGTGAATTTTTCAATGGACTTAGGAATGGCTATTTTTAGCCTTTCTAAGGTAGGTTTACATCTCTCATAGCTAATATGAAGGCCTAAATTCATAAGGAATTTATATCAAAGAGATGAGATCATATTACATGTTATTTAGGAATATTTAACGAACATTAGGTAGTTTAGGAACAATTTCATTGAAAGTGGGTTTTTGAAGGTGAAGGAGCTCGTAGTTCAAAAAAGAACTTGAGCTTTGAAAGATGATTTCAGGATCTCTGGAAAGATTTGGAGGCCAAAAGTATACCATTGGAAATCTGCATCAATTCCCTACATGATGGTATTTTCATATTTGTCACAAGACCAAGGCACTTTTATTCACAACTCATTTTTGGAAAGCATGCCTTTTGATCATAAGAAAGAAGTCTATTTTTAAGGTGTTTTGGGATTAATCATACCTTTATACCCATCCCATTCTATTCATAATTCTCTTAGGAGTCAAAATTATATATGGGTTCATCAAACAGACCTCCGAGAGCTCTGGCAACTTCATTTTCAAGGTCTTTCCCAAGGTACGCTCTCGCAATTAGAAACTTTTTCCAGTGTCACGTGTCTACAAGAGGCTTAGGCACAATTTTTTTCCATATTGTACCTTTTCCAATGGGATGAAGGGGAAACAAATGTGCCCATCCACTGCTTCATATCCTAGACCCACCACATGACCTTGAGAAGCCTTTGTAAGCACTTTTCACAAGTTTTCTAGCCCCCACCTCACGCAACGTATGTTTGCCACTTGTCACCATGAGGCTGAGGTGCATTTTTCTGTCCCTTTTTGAGGGTGAAATGGGGACAAAAATAATTTCCCTCCCCCTTTATTCCACATGGTTCCTCACATGACCGAACTCAGCCCTTGGGTACTAAAAACAAGCACTTCTCTCTCACCCATCAACAAATGCATGTGCTCCACTTGTCCTCATAGTGCTAGGAAAATTTTTGTGTCCTTTTCATCCCTTTTTCAAGGGGACAAGGGGAAAAAAATTCACCTCCACGCCATAAATAAATAAAAACCAAAAATATAGTGTTTTCAAAAATCTTCCTCTCAATGCTCAAAAACCCTCGGAATGATGCCAATTTTTTCCAAAAATCTTGCTACCATTTTTATTCCTCCCATTTTCATCCTTGCTCCACATGATCACAGCAGAAAAATACTCATAAAATTTTCAATTTTCTAAAACTCCATGTTCATTTTTTTCCATAATTACTATGTGCCCCAGATCGAAGAAAATTTCATATCTCACAATCTGGTAAACGGATCGAGGTGAGATTTTTACAAACTTCCTCTTTACAAACTCCTTCAAGGAGAAATTTATAGCATATTAAATGATTATCTATATTTTTAATGGTGAAAATAACCTTGTTATGTTCCCTTTCTTCTATTTCTTCAATTTCACATCATTCGATGCACAAATCGAGCTAAAAATTTGAACGCATAGTCTAGAAGAAAAACCTATTCCAATGAAGCCAATTTCATCGCAATATGAGGTGGGAAATAACACTTTATAAAAATCTCATGGAATCCATTAATTTATACCATGACATATAATTGAAAAGGAAGTGAGGCACCTCTGTACTTCCCATGGTTCCAGTGGGTGGGATCACGTGAAAATTGGAGCAGAGCTTCGAAATGAATTATGTAGACTTCTACAAGTAGTTTGGTCGAGTCCAATACCAGGAAGACAAATTTATATTTTTAGTAATTCTCTATGGTATCACCTACTGTAAATAATAATTCTAATAACAATGTGCATTCAAACTCCTCATCCCATTCCCTCATGATCGAGACACTCGAAAATTGGCAAGATTGACAAAAAGGAAAACATTACCTAAATGGGATCATAATGGTGAATATTCTAAAAATATTACATGGGTGAAATGAGCTAAAAGTGGTCACATTTCATTCCTTCATTACAATGGTATTGGCACTCATAGGATCTCCTCTCTCTATTTTCAATTCAATTCCCACATTCACATGATGTGGTAAGTGAAGAGTGTAAAAACGAGAAAAATCTTGTTTTGTACCAAAGTCCCTTTCAATTCATTTCACATGGAATGCATGGTCAATTGGTGGATGAAATTGATTTTGGTCTCATTATCCTTTCCCCACTCTATAATCATAAGGATTTTTTCTCATGCTTCACTCATCATCAGTGCTCCCGCAGTGGAAGAATCAATGATCATGGTTGGGTGAAAAAAGTACATCCAATTTATCCCATGTGAATGGTTGATCATAAAGATGTAATAGTGTCTCAAAGATAAGTAGTTTCTCAATGAGGGGAGTCATCTTCCAATATTATCAGTGGTCTAATTCTCAAATACTCATCACTCCTCTTCTCGATGTGTTTAAGCGGTGTGGTGAAGGTTCATCATTTCAAGGATTTTCAAAAGAGGCAAGGTGTTCAAAATGGTCTTCATCAAAGCTCTTAGTAAGTGCATTATAATGGAGGGTCATCAACGGTCATAATTTGATCTTCAATGTCCTAGAGGTGGAAGAATCATCATGGTTGCATTGTACAAGAAATTTTTTTCAAGTCCTCATTCATATACATGATTGGTCAAAAAGGAGTGACAATTTTTCATGGTTTGTTCAAGTGTGTGAGGACATCCTTCATTATCTACAAGTGGTCTAGTGATCAAGTGATTCTCACTTCTTCACTCAATATACCTAATGGGATACAATTTTTATCATTCAAAAGGAGGTTTCTCATGGTACAAAAGAGTTCAAGGCTGCAAGTGTTCACCATTTAGGAGGCTTCTTTCAATATAGAGGAGAGTTCTTCATTTAAAGTTCATGATTGCATCGAGGAATTCTATTGGATCATCACAAGGAGTGGATTTTCTTCATCTCCTCTCCTTCTCTCTTTCTCCCTCTTCCTTCTCTCCCATTTCTAATTCTTTGTTGAGTGTAATCATTATATTTTGTCCTATTCACTTAAGTGACATATTTTCAAAATTGTAAAAGTATTATCTCCAAATTATAAGAGAAAAAAATTAATGTGTCTCTTCTAATGGAAAATGAAAGGTCATAAGAGGAATACAAACATGAAGAGTTATGTGGGGTAGATGAGAGGTCAATTCACATTATTATAAATTTGGATGGCTTCTCTATTCTAAGGGATCTTGAAAATGTTAGATCTTTATAGCATCTATGTTGTAGCAATTGTGGATTATTGTATTTGAGTTTCGTATCATCAATGCACATGAAATAAAAGATACATTTATTCAATTCCTATTTTCTTAATGTTGATCAAAGAACACTTGACAGAGAAAGCACACAAGAAGTCCACATGGGAAAGCAAGTCATATGCAAAGGCATGAATGGATAGGAAGAACACACGTGCGAATAGAAGTTCAATTTTCAGGACTTAGCCATTTTTGGGCATGAAGATCTATTTTTAGAAGATGGCATGCAGAACACACCAACGATGCAGAGACATGCGCGCCATGCATTGTCTATTTCTGGAGGATCGGATTTAGAGCACTTTTTCATGGAGACAGTCTAAGAATAGGATTGTCACCTCAGTTAACTATTAGTATTCTATAGATAACACACTTGTATGTGTGGTTATGCATGAAAATGGCACGCGGATTTTAATAGCATGTGGCCTATTTTTGGAATAGATTAGTGGTGAAGGGAAAGTCCCCACCCTATATATATGTAGTAAATTTATTTATTTTTATTATTGGTAAATAATTTTTTAAAAGGGACTATACCCTTGTATACAAAAAGGGGCCTAGAAGCCAGAATAGGAGTGAAAAACAATATAAGAAGGATCAAGATCTAGATAATACATAAGAATCTAGTGCATCCAAAGAGAAGTTACCCCAAAACCACTAACCAGTTTGAACACTATAGAAGAGCAGCCAAAAATAGCAACAAAACAGCAAAAACCATGACAGAAGTCAGCAAGAACATCACAGGTCCGCAATTACTTCTTGGCGGCTTTGGCAATTCTAGATTTGATAGTTTTCTAGGAGGTGAACATAGCCAATGCCATCATGTGAGAAGGGTCAGTAGTGTCCAGCTGTTGAATGGTTTGTTTTCTTTCTTTTTCCGTGCCCCAAAGAGTAGCTGGTATGCCGCTGAGATTAGAGACACAATGGACATGTTGCTCAATAAACTCCTCAATTGCACTAAAAATAGCCATATTATGATCATGGTGAGTCTTGGTTTTTCCAAGTCGGTTTTCCAGGGAGTAAATTTTTTTGTAAATATCCTCAACCTGATTGTTGTCAATATCAGCCTCCTCCTCCTTCATTCTCTTACCTTTTTCTTAGATAAGTTTTTACTTCTTCTTTCAGCAACAACATGTCAGTTTCTAAAGCTTCCAGCCTTTTAGTGGAGCTCTCAGCATGTGTCTCCTGATAACCCATGCTACTAATGTGTAGGAGATTATGAGCAACCTCCAAATCCTGAGTTGCATTCCCCAAAATAGGGGTATCAAGGTTCAGCCTTTTAGAAGATCTAGTGATAGGTATTTTTGAGGTGGAGGCAAAAGGGGTGGGAGAAGAGGTGGGGGGATGACAGGGGGAGCCGAGAAGGAAGTCAAAGGGGTAGCAGCTGCAGTGATGGGGATAGAAGGAGTGGTAGCGGCAACGGTGGTGGGAAAAGAAGGGACAGAGATGGGGGAGGTCGGGATGCTAGGAAGCTTAAGAAGACACAGTTTATGCAACAAGAAAATGAGACCTTGATGTAAAGGGACCTGCATGAGCATGTTTTTGAAACTCCAAGATGGAACACTCAATAGAATTAAGAAAATAATGAGGGAAGCATGCCGTGTAGTTTTCTACGAAAGTGATTGAGGAACACAAGATGCTTCAAGGGCACTGTGACAAATCTCCCCTCAAAAGAAATGTATCTCACCATCAAACGGGTGACCTCGTCAAAAGGTAGAGGGATAGAATTGACTTGCAGACCCGCCATGAAAAAAATAGTTTCTCATTACCCTCCACAAATTTCCTCTCCTCAGCCGGCCTGTTAATCCTTTTATTGAAGAATCAGCTTCCATCCATTCCAAGGCCAGTAGCTTCGGCGATTAACTCTTCATTGATCAAAATTTTCTGTCCTCCATATTCAACTTTGCGGTCTTTCCAGTCCTTCACAAATTGCATGGAGATGCTTTGGTCGTGACCCTATATCTTCTCAATGATATTAGTGATGCCTCCCTGGTTGAGGAGATTCCAAAGTTCTGCATTATTTTTCCACTCGGGTCTACGTTGGGCTCGATCTGACAAGGGGCTCCTCCCATTTTCACCGGGCTTAAGTGATTGACAGTGCAAGATTCACAATCCCTATGGGTGATTTGACAGTAGCCACAGTTCCCAACCCACCTTTCTCTATTTTGTCTCACGCTATGGTAATAATGAATAGTGTATCTGTTGTTGTTATAGCGCTTCCCACGAATGCCTTCTTTATTGCTGCTCTGTACCTGTGAGATCCCGCATGTGCGAGCATCAGTCCCCTTTGAAATCCATTCTAGATCATCATTAGCCTTACCATGGACTTGAAAATTTGTAAAAAACTGTTTAACAACTGTTATAGGCATAGAATTTCCCGCATGTGTGGCTTTAATTTTTAGATGAATCTATTTTATATCATCATTATACTTTATATAACTTTGAATTCCCATCAATATCTGATTAAGCACTACTTTAAACTTATCCATGCATGTGAAAGTATTATTCATAAATACCCACTCCAAATACTTATTAATCTTATCCCAAATTTGTATGCCCATAAGTCTCCGCTTGTATGTTGTTTTGAATCTGCTCAGGAATGTGGTCACTATTATCCCAAATAATGTGATTAACATTTATGCCATAGTTAGCCAATGCATCTGCCACCTTGTTACCCTCCTGGTAAGTATGCTTGATCTGGATATTATTGAAGGTTTGGCAAATACTTATGGACTCCAAGATGAATTCTTTGATGTTCCAACTTGGGGGTGAACACTGGTTAAGATGATTGATTATATTGAGTGAGTCTCCTTCCAGAATGAGATTTTGGATATTATGAGTCTAAGTAATTCTAAGGCCCCATAAAGCAGATAATGCTTCAGCAAAATGATTAGTTTGAATTCCCATTTCTTGGCATAAGCAGAAATCACCAAACTACCTTTATGATCCCCGATCCTCCTCCCCGCGCAATTCCGGGGTTACCCTTAGAGGCCCCATCAAAGTTCAAACTTATACCGATTAAGATCGGGAGGATGCCGAGTGTATCAAAGATATATCAATATTATTACTCGAATTATTTTAGATATTGTCGGCTCAATCTTCCATTGGGACAATATATGCCCTTCATTTTACGGATAGCTCTTGTTCTTGGGGGTTTAAATATAGCAATATTCTCTTTAATAGCATTAGAAATTTTCCCAACATCTTGAGCTTATAATTATGTTTACTATTTCTAAAGATGATATCATTTCTATCTTTCCATATCCTCCACATAATATGAGGCATTACCAAATTCAGAGCCTTCTCACAACACAATGTTTGTATGGTGGGCTCCATTGTATCCAGAGCTGACTGAAATCCCTCGGAACCACCCAGGAAGCTTTAAAATTAGAAAGGGAAAAACTCCACATTTTGGTAGCATATTCACAATGGATAAGCAAATGACTGATATCCTCAGAGTATTTTTACACAGATGACACCTATTAGGCATTATAAAACCTTTTCTAATCAAGTTGTCAGTGGTAAGAATTTTCCCTTGAGAGCAAGCCAAAAGAAGAAGTTAATTTTAGGTGTTAGCTCCTTCATCCAAATTCTATTCCAATTAAACTCAGTTTGACTATTGTCAAAGAAAGTATTATAGCCAGTTTTAACAGTGTAGTTCCCATCAATAGAACTACTCCAGACCAACTCATCCTTAACTTCGAGCTGACTTAAGGGGATAAGGTCCAACTGATCTTGCAGAGAGGAAATAGTTTGGGTCAGATCATCTCCATCCACAGTAAGTTTTTTCCATTTCTTCTTGTTGCCATTTCTTACAATATAATCTTTGATTCTAGTGTCGTACTTGCTTTCAAGGCTATCTTTGATTGTTCCAAATTTGTCCATGAGGTTGCCATTAAACCAGTTATCATCCCAGAATTTTATATCACAACCATCTCCCACTTTCCACTTACTTCCTTTTTTATGAAATTTCTACTCTTGACTAAGTTATTCCAAAAAATAGAACCATAAGGAAGATGCTCATCTTGAAGAAAAGAAGATCCAGCTTGTTGATTAAGGTATTTTGCCTTAATTAATTCTATCTAGGGTTGCTTCTCAGTTAGCATTCTCCAGCCCATTTTCACAATAAGAGCCTCATTCATTTTCTTGATGTCTTTTATGCCCAGACCTCCTATAGATTTAGGAGTACAAACCTTATCCCAAGTAACTAAGTGATATTTAAATTTCTCCTCCATGCCCTGCCATAAGAAGTTTTTTTGAATCCTCTCAATTTTATCCTGAAGGCAGCAGGGATCTTATAAAGAGACATTATATAGATAGGCAGGTTTTGAAGAGTGCTTTTAATGAGCAGGCATTTACCAGCACTAGAAATAATGGCTCCTTTCCAGCCAGCCAATTTTTTTAAATCTCTCCAACAAATCATAACACACCTTGGTAACAACTTTTTTAGTACCCAAAGGAAGTCCTAAGTAAGTTCTGGAAGTGCACTTATTTTACATCCCATAATTTTTGCAATTTTAAGTTGTCTTTCCTCAGGTGTATTGAAGAAGAAAATGGAGCTTTTGTCATAATTGATCTCTTGCCCAGAAGCATCTTCATAGAGTTGTAGAATAGCTTTGGTAGCCTTAGCTTCAAGGAAGGATGCCATTAATAGAAGAATTGTATCATCTGCAAATTGCTAATGAGAAGCTGCATGGCTAATGGAAGTGGGCTTAGAACCTTTCAGAAGACCATCAATAATTGCTTGACCAATTGATCTACTAAGACTGTCTGTTATAAGAATGAAGAGCAGGGGGGATATGGGGTCCCCTTGTCTTAGCCCTCTGCTACTTGTAAAAAAGCCCACCGGCTCACCGTTAACCACTACTGAGAATCTGATCGTAGTGATGCAATCCTTAATAATTTTTCAAAATTTAGCAGGGAAGACAAATTTAATTAGAACTTTGTCTAAAAAAACCCAAGAGACCTTATCAAAGGCTTTATTTATATCAAGCTTAAGGACCATATTCACTTCTTTTTTTCCATAGAGTGTATGGTTTCATGAACCATTATCACTCCATCTTGGATAATCCTACCTTTAATGAATCCACTTTTCTTCCTTGAGATTAAATCATTCATAATAAATTGAAGCCTGGTAGCAATGATTTTGGTAAAAATTCTATAGATAACATTCACAAGGTTGATGGGTCTGAAATCTTTGAAGTCCTTAGCATCCATTTTTTTGGGAGAAAGCATAATGTGGGTGTTATTCAGCTCTTTCAAAAGGTCACCACTTCTATAGAATTCATTCACCGCTCTGAGAAGATCATCCAAGCATATTTCCCAAAATTTCTGAAAAAAGTTATAAGAAAATCTAGCCGGGCCCGGGGCCTTGTCGCCTTCTAAAGTAACACAATTTTTTGTAGTTCTTCAAGTGTGACAGATTTAGTGATATCTTTAAATCTCTTCTCCTCAATTTTGTTTTGGGGAATAGCCTCCGTCATGAAAGAGATTTCCTCATCAGTAATGATACTCCTCTCATTGAGAAGTTTTTTATATAAATTGAGAGCTTCCTCTTTAATGTTGTTGGGATCTTTTATAACAGTGCCATTAATTTTAGTGACTTCCATAATCCTGTTACAAGCTCTGTGCTTCAAAGTGGTCATATGAAAAAAATATATTTCTATCTCCTTCTTTTAGCCAGATAGCCCTAGATTTTAGTCTCCATAAGGATTCTTCTCTACTACAAATCGTATGCAGTTCTGCAAGAATGTTCTTTTCCTCAGTTTGGTCTTCAAAATATCTCCCCATTATATTCATTTTAATTTCCAGATCTTGGAGATTTTGTTTTAACTTCTTTTTTTTTCAAAAACATTACCAAAAACTCTTTTATTCCAAAATTTAACTTGTTTTTAACATTTTTGAGCTTCTGAATCAATCTATATTGAGCATTGCCTTCACCATTCCAAACCCACCATTCTTTAATTTTGTCATAAATGTCATCATGCTCCATCCACATCTTTTCAAATTTGAATGAGCTTCTAATGGGCTTAGTCCAATTGAGAAGATTTAAGGTAATCGGATTGTGGTCCGATCCAATTCTGGGTAGTGAAGATAGATGGAAGTCCTGACTAAGAATCCAACTAGCAGAAATCAGGGCTCTATCTAGTCTAACTTGAACAAGATCTTTTCCCAACCTTTGCCAAGATTGTAAGAATCTTACGTGTTATTGTGATAAATAAGATATGGAAGATATGACTGAACCTAAGTTATTCCTGTGTATAATTGGGTAGTGCATGTTCTTATTTATATCATGATTATTGTTTAAACCTATTATTTCGTAGATCTAGATCTTTTATGCACTATATAATGATGTATTAAGTTATGAATCCATATGGTTTAATTATTCATCATGTTAACATTCTGCTACAACAACCCTAAAGAGGGACTCGATACCTTTGCGTGCTTCATGTGAGTGCTCAATCTAGAATTTGAGTGATGTGTCAATGCATCTAGGGTGTCATCGGTGAATTCTAGGCTGCATCATTGGTTACATTGTCGGGACCTATTTTTAAGTTGTTTTTCAGGATGGTTCATGATGAAGACGTGCATGTTAACTCTAGCAAGTATTGAGGAGTGGATACACGATCTGGAGGAAGAATATGCACAGTGGTTCAGCATTGGATCTAAGTTTAATGCACACACATGGGTAGAATATAATCTGTATGATAGCTTATATCGAGCCTTTTCACCATCTTTCTAGTAGAATTAAACGAGTGGCTGATTGCTTATGCATCTAAGTAGAATTGGCGGTATTGCGCACTTTTCTAGACATAGGAATAATTTCATGCCCTTTATGATGCTGATATGATCTAGAATCTGTTGTGTATACGTGGTTTTGTGGTGTTCTAAATAGTTATATTATGGAATATTCAATTTCGACCTATTCTTTCCCAGAGGTATCCGAATTTAATTTTTGTGGTATCCTAGAGGAGCATATCTGTAAGGTATTTCATTGGAAATCAAGATCTTTATGGTAACTTTAAACCGGAGAGTAAACAAATGGCTAACTAAACCTCACCGCACGTGAGGGCAGGAACATGTTTGGTGAAATATGGAAGACCTAGCGGTAGAAAGGCAGAGAGAGGAAAGGCGTCTTAAGTATAATGAGGTGTGTGAGAGGGAGATAGAGAAGAAGGTGTACCATTTCAAAAATTATAGCATTGAGGAGAGAGATGTCTCGTGAAGGATTTGAATCTCATGTAGAATACATGGAACTAGAGCATCAGAACTCCCCATATTTGAAAGAATGACAGAGATCCCCCCTTAGCCTCACATAGAAGTGTGCTAGCAGAGACTACCTGGGCCATGGGTGTGCATCTTAACCCACCTGGTGACCTAGCCCTTGCGCTTGGTTTTCTAGTATCTAGTACGACAAGTAATCAGCAAGTGAATTTGGGAAACAGGAGAACCAGAGTAAGTCAGAGAGAAAGTACATCAATGGTAGGACAAACAACTTCAATGTTATTTGGAGGAACATTTTCAGGCACATCATCTGCACAGAATGTAAGCACGCAAAATGTTGGATTCACCTCTGGAAGTGGAACTACCACACAAACTATAGGGGTTTAGTATAGTACTACTATCAAAGCACATGGGAGTACATCTACAAGTCCTATTCTAGATACAGGTGGAGGATTAGGAGGTATAGGTGGTTCTAGTTCGGTGGTTTTGGAGGTAGGGGAAACACATGAGGTTCGGATCGGGTGGGATAGGTCTACACCAACCCTGAATATTTATATAGAGATGTCTCTTTGTCTTCCGGAGTATAGGGGAATAGAGGATGCTGATGAGTATGTGCACATATGTGAAATATTTTGGTGTGTGAAAGGGATCACATCTTCGAATGTAAGGAAAGCCAATTTGATACTACATTACAGGACATGCACACACTAGCTAGTATAGAAAGTTTGACCCTAATCAAACTTGTGTGGATTATGCAGTGTTGAAGGATGCTTTCTTGAAAGAGTTCTATATCCCATAATTTGAGTAGAAGAGTATAAGCATGCTCAAGGATATCAAGCAAGGCACTACTAAGAGTGTACATGAGTATGATGCCCATTTTAAAACACTCCTATCTAATCTTTCTTATGATATTCACGAAATCTAGGATGCACAATGGTTCATTTCAGATTGATTACACCATTCGAAGGGCAATATCACACAAGACATACATTGATCCACGTGAAGAAGAATTGGAAGAAGCTTTGTGTGCTTTGAGGTAGTTGGGAGCATTAACACTGGTGTTATTCCATTCTTAGAGGCATAGATTGCATATATGGAAAAATAGTTAGAGAAGCTATCAGCAAATTCATCCCATGAAATGTGCTCAGGAATTTGGTGTACAGATTGTGAAGTGGAAGGTCACACCAAGGATAGTTTCCCTCATAGATCTATACGCTCATTATTGTTAGACTGTGATATCTATCATTTGAATCATGATGCTAGTCACTGTCCTTTGTTATAGCACACGATAAGGAAGAATGTATCTTGTTACTATAAAATTTTCCGATCCATGACCCATGATATTGAATATTGTTAGTTGATTGGTTAGATCCAAGATGTTATAGACATTGGGGTATGACAGAAAAGCATAAAAGATAATTCTAAGGGTAATAATGAGCACTAGGATCAGGATCATAATCAAACACGCTATGATAGGAATGAGGGGCGTATTGGAGGGTCGTGGAAGAGGACATGGATATTATGGTGGATATGAAGGATGAGTCTGTGGCGGAGAAAGAGGTGAGTTCCCTCATGGAACATGTTATACGTGTAGATATCCTGACCACTATGGCGCGGATGTCCTCGATATATTGCATGTTGTTTCTATGGAAAGAACCATAGCTATGAAGAGTGTTTA
Source organism: Taxus wallichiana var. yunnanensis (assembly GCA_018340775.1). Classification (NCBI taxonomy): domain Eukaryota; kingdom Viridiplantae; phylum Streptophyta; class Pinopsida; order Cupressales; family Taxaceae; genus Taxus; species Taxus wallichiana. The sequence goes on along the minus strand of CM031244.1, from coordinate 372,623,750 downwards.
GACTTATATGAGCATCTGAGTAAGTAGCATAAGCAAGAAAACAAAGGCGTCAGGATGGTTAGAATCTAGCATGTGGTAGAAGATCAGTGGATACCCAAGATAGCACTAGGACCTGAGGCATTAATAGTGAATATTATGACACAAGCTGAACCAAGTGCGCACAAGAGAGGCATTATAGCAGAAACCTACCATCACTAAGGATGACATCCTTCATGCCTGGTACCAAGATCCTACCTATCGGAAGGAGGTTTATTAGGATACCATAGAAGTGCTAAGGAAACTTTAGGGTGAGATACAGTACTTAAAGGAGTAGAAGAAAGCATCGGAGAGACAGGTCAAAATGATATCAATGATCCGAGAGAAGTGTAAAAATATTGCGCTAGTAGAACATCATTCCACTATTAGGAAGTTGCTTAAAAGGGAACACTCCAAACATAAGTATTGAAACCGGAAAACATATCGTGCATGCAAATATTTCCCCTGGTAGCATTGACTATGACAAGTAAATTACTCTTAATGTTATTGTGGATGGATGGTTGTTGAGTAACATATTGATTGATACAGTGCGAGTAAATGTTCTTATATTAGATGCATGGGTATAAATGGGGAGACCTCCATTTCATCCTTCCTCTAATGTGTTTTTTATGGCAAACTGATATAAGGCCACTCCCATAGGAGTTTTTAAGGATGCATCTATAACCATACAAGGGGCCAAGTTCGCTAGGGATTTTGAGGTATTAGCACTTGCAGAAGAAGACAATTTTCCATCCTTTCTTGGATGCCCTTGGTGTTATGTGAATAATGTTGACTTGAGATTCAATAAGGGGTATATCAACTTTGAGAACAAGGAGGAAAGGGTTGTGATACCTTTGACAAATGGGAATTCTACACCATATGTTGATCCTCTAAGTGAGGAGGACTTAAACAAAATCTATGTACGTGTTATTCATGACCCAGAGGTCAATGAGCCATCAAAGGAATACATCCTACAAGGGGAATACTCTCATTCTATTAGTGATACTATGAGTATTGCTCGTGACAATTGGGCTCATGGTACATATGGACTAGTAGGGCACAAGGTAAAAAGTGTGGTTACATGCAAGAATGGACTTTATTTTGTTCGACAGATAGGTAGCGCAGATACCATGGTATAAAGGCGTAAGATCTTCCCGTATTTTTGAAAGCCATGGAACGTGAGTAGAAAAATCAAATTAAGAGAATAGATATGTTATTATATACCTTGCGCGGGACAACAGTGCACTGGTGGGTAGTCCACAGAGATAATATTATAGAATGGGAGGAGATAGGAATCACCCTATCTACTAGGACTCCCATCACAAAAGGAGGGAACCCCATGCATGCCGGCCTATCACCCAATAAAAGTTGAGCGCTCACCGAGGCATGCGTGGGTACCGAGTCTCTCTTTTATGTGAGTTTAATGGGAAACATCATCTATGATTAGTGTAAGATTTTTTATGAGGGAGGTTGAAACATACAAGAACCATAGGGCTCAGAACGGCCTCTAGATCCTTGCAGTCACTTTAGACTGAGTGTTTTAATAGAATCTAGAACATGCATTATGACAAAAAGAATTATACAAGCATTCATTCATAGCATGAAAGGAAAGAGAACTTATAAGAGAGAAAATATGCATTAGAACCATTGATTTCATGTATATATTATATCGGTAACCTCATTACATTCATTGATTCATTATAGAGTCTCAGAGAGTAGACCACAGTCATGCATATCACTGGACTTGTGTAACTAAGCTATCAAAAGAAAAATTACAACTCCATGCCCAAGACATTCTCTCCTAGATGTAATTATCCATTAACAGAGACCTCACACATCTCTGCAGAGCTCCGCTCACTCTCTAGATCTATATTCCAATTCCCGCTCTCTCTAACCTGCTATATCTCAACCTTGTATATCTTTTACTCTGCAAGCACTTGTATTTATAATTCTCCTACACTACCAACTCACCTTCCAGCATCCTTAGATCTAGTGCCAAGTGTCGAATGTGGTCCATGCGAAGCATGCTTCTCAGGCCTGAGCTTTCCACTTTATCTCATGATGTTCTTCTAGAAGATTCCATCCAAGGCATGCTCCTTCTGGGCCAGCCTATCACTAGGATGGCATCTTATCCATGTGCACAACCAATCATGCTTTTCACGTGTTCTACCCTGGGTGCTCAAATTGACTAAGTCCCGAGCCTCCTTTCATGCATCGCATGTGTTATGTGCTTCCTTAAACCTTTCTCTCATGTTTTTTCCTTGCACACCTTTTCATAACTAGGACCCTGTGCACCTATGCACCTTCATACTTGGTTAAGATTACAGGGGTCCAACATCACCCCACACTATGCTATTCTCCATCCTCGGAAACACTTTACTTAACCAAGATGCATGCCATCAAGGGAATCAATGAATAGTCTTACACTTTACAAAAAGAATAAGGAATGAAAGAATTGGGGAAAGAATGAAGAATGGGGGAGCATCAATTCAACAAGCTAGGAAAATATTTTCGAAGATCTACCTCTAGCTTATTCCATACTTGACCTCGACCCTGTGCCTTCTAGTAGAGGTCACCCACCAGGGTGCTCACTTCATCAAAACTTAGGCCAACTCCCTGGGTGCCCAAAATGTCCACAATCTACTCCATCTCTTTTCCTAGGTCCTTGATTTTATCCATCCTTCTAGTAATCTAGGGGTATAGTTCCTTTAGTCGGGCCTTAATTGAGCTCCTTAAAGCCTCAATTGCCTTTGATTTCTTCTCTACTTCAGCCAGAACCTTGTCCCTCTCTGCACTTGTTCCCCTTGTTCTTTTCTTGGAATTATTTTAGTTCTTGCTTCAAGTGTGGTGACCAAGAAGCTCACCACCTTATCTCTATCTCGCGCATGTATCATATGTGGCCTCCAGATTGGGCAGTGATCTTAACCTCCATGAGTACTTGGCTATACTGGAAATGAGTGCTACCACCTTCAACCTGTCCTCCTCTTTCAAGCACGTGACCACTTCTTTCTATAGATTCTAGGGCCAAGGGTCATCTCTCCATAGTGAGGATGCGTGTTAGATCTTCTATACACTCCAGGAGGGATGAGTACTTTGTGTGGGTGGCGCTAAGTCTAGGTGCTTCAAAAGGATGGCACCTTTGATAGACTCTATTTTCTTGTAAACTTCCTGCACCTTTACCTTCTCTTCCTTTAACTCACACCTTAACTGTGCGTTGATCAGTTCTTCCTGTTTCAAGCTCTTGGCCTTCTCACCAGTTCTTCTTCCTTCTTTCCTAACTTCACCTCTAGCACTCTGATCTATTGTGCATGAATAATCTAGCCTCGGTCTCGACCATGACCTTGTTAAGTGCATTGCATAGACTTGCTCATCCGAGAGCTCTTGAGAATTCACTAAGGGATTGACCCCCTTAGATTTTGGCAATGTGATGAGTGCTCCTTGGCAGACTTTGAAGTCTGGCTCATCAATGTGGGACTGAATGCCCAAGAGAGCATCTTCTTGGTTTTGGGGTACGTGTCATCCTTCTCAAAAGACCCCATGGCTAGGAGCCTTTTTGTGGGTACATAGTGCTTTGGAATCATGTGCACATAACACCTTCTTTATGTCATCAACATAGCCCATTACTTGTCTCTATTCTACATCAAGAGTTCTTCTACCCAAGTGCGTGCCTTTGGGGAAGCTTACTGTCAAAGTGGGGCCTCCCAAGCTGTCCATGTTCTTTTTGATGTTCTCCTCCTTCCCCTTCCTTCAGCACTATGTCTACGTTGCAGCTCCAACTCTTGGTCTACTAGGACCTCGAGCATTCTCTGTGCTTCTCTTTCTACCACCTCAGTGATCTGCTCCTTTGTAAAACTTATGGCTCCCTGTTTCTCCCTAGCAACCTCCTCATCCTCCTTCATGTCTTGGTGTCTTCCTCATCCTTTGTGTGCCCTTATGCCCGCATGAATATGAACTCCTACTTCTCATCTCCACTCTCCTCTTCTGAGTCATAGAGACACTAAAGACATGTGGCTCCTAGTCTTTCTCTACCTCTTCTTCCTTGCCATCATCTCCCTCACTCTCATCTTCTCTTTCTCCCAAGTATTTTTCCAAGTTGTCGGTCACCTCGAGTCAGCTTCCTTATCCACCCTCTACTTTTTCCTGAGAGGTGGCTCCTGATCAGGGGATTCGGCCTTATCTTCTTCCTCAGGTGATTCTTCCTTGGTGATGGGTTTCCTAGGCACCTCTACCTCTGGCATCTTTTCCTTCACGGAGACTTCTTTCTCCATATGTAAGTGCTTGGCTTAGCGCTCGTGGATGGCATGCTCACTATCTGAGTAGTCTACACACTTGGTGCTTTCTCCTCTCTTCCCCTCTTCTTGGGTGTGGGCTTCTTTCTCTCCATGGGATCCTTAGGTATGGAGACTTCATTCTCTAGATATGTGCCCTTCTCAAACTTTGGCCTTATACGCAAGTACACATGCATCGTGGATCCTCCAGTGATGGGTAGCATCATCGGCCTTGTCATTTGAATCTCGTGTGACACGTACTTTTCCACACACGTGCTTGCCACTAGGGTAATTAGCTTCTTCCTCATCTCCCTATGTTCCCGGTCAGACTACCAGCTCCAGCCTTAGCTTCTTTGACTCCTTAAATTTATTCACTCCCACTTGGAAGTATTGAGTAGTGAACATGAAGGGAGCTTGCACCAAGGGCTCCATGATTGTCTATCAGCTTGAATCTACCCCTAGGTAGTAGTGTTGATAAACCATGAATTTGGCTTCCCCCTCGGTGGCATTGGGAGTTGTTTAGGGATTCTCCACTCTGCCCCAAATGCATTTCTCAGCACGTGTACCATTTCTCCATGCCTCGCCTTGTGGGGTGTTGTCATTATATCGTAGGCATATTTTTCAAACCTCTTCGTGGGTGAAGGATCCTCGGTGGGGTACTCCCATACAAATTTTTCTAGTGCGTCAGGCACCCCAATCTCTATGAATACAATGGTGAGAAAGACGTTGCCGAAGAGGATCCTGTCCCCTTCCTTCACGTAACTGACAATTTCCTCTGTGATGTACGTGGATAGGTTGTATATGGTTCCCTCTATAATCTTCCTACAGACATGTAGCCAAGGTTTGTTGACCTGTGTCCACCTCTCTGGCCATTCAGCTTAGTCACCAAATGTGGCCATTTTCATTATGAGGTCCTTGATGTCTAAAATGTCATAGTACCGTGACCCCTTCTTGTAGGCATACTCGGTGATGGTCTCTTGAATAGCCTCCTTATCACCAAGGTCATCTTCCAAGCTATCTCCCTCACATATGAGGCCTGTAAATTGTGAGATCAGCTGGGGAGTCACATGCATCTTGCCCTGCAAAGTGGAAGTAATCTTCATGCACCCGTGACATCAACCATTAGTACAAGCACTCTGGCTTTCCAAAATAAGGCAACTCATAGAGTTGCAACAGCCCTACCTTCTCCATTTTAACCTTAACATCATCATCGTATATAGGAAAACCCTCAGGTGTTTGTTTTTTGGTGGGGCGTACTAATTCCAATGCCATTTCCTTTTCTATTGTGTTCATGTGGTGATTATAGTCACTAATAGGTACACTTCTTAGGTGGGATTCCCATTCCTTCCCCATCATCACCCCATCTGGGTATTGCATCTCTGCATACCATTCTTCATTTGTGTCTACCTCGGGTTCTGGTTGTTTAGCCTTGGCTTTGCCCTTTCCTTTCTTGGGTGCCATGGTGAGGTATTTTTATCACTCCTATTCTCTCCTTGTTACTCTGTCTACTTCTTCCAATCCTCGATCTCAAATCCATGATATAACTCTTCTGAACCCATGCCCTAGTTTTTCGAACCCTAACTGGGATAAAATCTTCACAAGACAGTGCCTCTTCAACTCTTTCCATGCCGTGTAACCCTTCCTTCTGGTTCACAAACTCAAATTGGCTGCTCACATGCTTCAATCTCATAGATCTTCCTTCACTCGATCGAATCTAAAAACCCTAGTTTATAGAACTCACTTATATCTCAAACTCCTCTATTTTGCAAAGTAAAAATGAGAGTGCCCCGACCCTTTACTTATAGTTTTTCTCTTTTCTGAACATTAAATGCTACCTCACCTACCACCATACTTTGTTCATTTAATGTGGATTTTTCAAACAAATCCCATCTTCAGTGCCTTTACTCACATGCCCAACCTATGTGAAAACTCCTCCAACCTTTACGGCGCGTGTAACCAATCCAACCTGACAGGAGACTCTTGCACATGTGTAACCCATGCGAAGGCACTTCTTCTGTCCTGATTCTTGCTCTCACCTACCTCATGTTGCTTTAAATGCACTTTCCTCCTTAGTATGTGGGATCTACAAGTAGCTTTATCCTAGCACCAACCATTCTTTTATCTTTTCTCTTTATATACCTCTTTCAACTCGACTACTCAACAAGGATTTTCAACACAACTTCCTTGGTACTTTAATCATGCACTTCTTCACTTTTCTCCACCCCACACTTAAAAGTGATGCATGGTCCTCTGTGCACTTACAAATTCTCAAAAATAGAAATAAGGTTACTAGTGCCCAAGGTGCAAAACAAAACAACAATGCGAAAGGGAAACACAAGAAAGGGAAAATGCATAAAGAAAACTTCTAAACTAACTGGAAAAACTACCTTATTTACAAACATCCAAAAGACTTATTTATAGTAGGGCTTTAGCCTACTCCCATTGAAGTGTCTAGGAAACTTCATCCCATCCAACACTTGTAACTAGCATGTACGCCCGAATCAAGGATGTACGAGATTGTGTAAGGACCCAACCAATGGACTTTCAACTTCCCTGGATGGCGCAAAAACTTGGAATCATATAGTAACACCATCTACCCAACCTCAAACTTCTTATTTCTAATGTGGTGATCATGCCAAGCCTTTTTATTTTGATTTTTCCATGGTTTGGCTCCATAGGTGAGTGATCATCTCTCATCTAGTTTCATTAACTCATCAATCTCTTTCTTCTAGCGCTTGTTCATCGGCTAACCCTCCGCGTGCTATTCACAGAGAAGGAAACATAAATTCAACCAAAAAAACAGCTTCCATGCCAAACACCAATTGAAATGGTGTGGCTTTGTTTAGCCTTTTATACGTTGTCCTGTAAGCCCATAATATTGCCGATACTTTGTCATCCCAATCTTGTCTTCCGACATCACAAATTTTGGTCAAGGTATGACTTAGTATCTTGTTGAATGCTTCATGGTTCCATTTTCTTGTGGGTGATAGGGTGTAGTCTTGTGATGAGCCACCATGAACTCTGATAACAGGATCCTCATGGTCTCATTCAAGAAATGTGTACCCCTATCACTGGTCAAACTCAAAGGGCATCCATACCTCGTGATAATGTTTTCCCATAAGAACCTTGTTGTTGTTTGTTGTGTAGTCTTTAGTTAGGGCTGCCTCTGCCCACCTTGTGAGATAATCCGTGCAAGTGATGACATATGTGACCTAGTCCTACGTTTTGGTGTAATAGGTCCTACAAAGTCTATCACCCACTTTTCAAAAGGCTTACACGCTAGGAATAGGGTGCAAAGGCATCTCATCTCTCCTTCCTAGTTTTCCAATGCACTGACAATGGTCACATGCTTTACAATAGTCTCTACAATATTTGTACAAGGTTTCCCACCACAAACCTGCCATTAATATCTTGCATGTGGTGGCATCACCTGCATAATGCCCACCCACACTTCCTCCATGTGCTTCCTCCATGATGGCAGTGCTCATGCTCTAAGACACATTTGTGCAAAACTTCATCATGTCCCAACTTGTATAAGTCTCCACTAATTAACATGTAGGGGTGCGCACGCGTATGGCCAACTGCTTCTTTTCCAATGTCTTCATTCCATTCGGTGCCACACCTTCCTTTAAAAATATTGCAATCTCTTCCAAATCCAAGGGGGTGCCAACCTAAATAGTTGCATGCATCGGCATTGCTTCCTCAATACTCTGCGTGTCCTCCCCTGAATCAATTCTTGACAGATGATTAGGCCCATAGTTGCTTTTTCTAGGCTTCACTACAATGGTGAATTCAAACTCTTGAAACAACAACACCCATCGACATATGCATCCTTGTAGAATAGGATTGTTCACTAAATACTTTAATGCCATGTGGTCAGTGTAAAACACAAAGGGTGTTGCCAACAGATACTATCTAAACTTGAAGAGTGCATAGATCATTGACAATGCCTCATGCTCGTTGTGGTATAATTCTACTCTGCTTTGGTGTCAGCTTCTACTTGCAAAACAGAGAGGATGATCAACAATCCCTTCACCTGGCTATGCAAAGCACTACTCCAATGGTGGTCCCTGAGGCATCTACATGGACATGGAAGGGCTTGTCCCAAGAGGAAAACATAAAATAGGCGGTAATAAGCCTATCTTTTAATGTATCAAATGCCCTCTGCTGCCTCTCCCCAATGGAAGGCACTTTTATGTCTAAGAAGCTCCTCTAAGGTGTGGTGATCTTGGCATATCCCTTAATGAATTTTTATAATAGCCCATATGCCCAAGGAATCACACATGCTTCTGCACTCTAGCTAGTAGGCTCCCTTAACCCCACAATAACTACAACCTTAGCGGGATCTACCAGCAAGCCCTCCTTACATATGATATGCCCCAATAAAGTCCCAAAGGGTGTAGCAAACACACATTTCTTAATGTTGAGGGATATCCTCAACTACCTACACCTCTCAAACATTAACCTCAAATTGTCACAATGGTCTTTAACTAGACCATATATTGTCCAGTCATCCAAATAGACCTAAAGAAACTTATGGATGAAGTCTGGAATGCTTGCACCACTATGCGTGAAAAGATAGCAGGTGCATTCTTCAACCCAAAGGGCATGACCGTATATGAAAAATTTCCCACTCGGTGGTGAAATTCATCTTCTCTGGTCTTCCTTTGCAATCCGGACTTGGTGGTACCCTGAAAATCCATCCAGTAAAGGAATAGATTTCACAGCCCAGTGACTCCTTCCAAAATTTCTTAGTGAAGGGGGTCAGAAATGGATCAATGACACAAACTACATTCAATTCCCTATAATCCACACAAATTCTAATCCACCCATCCTTCTTGATGTTGATTACCATCGAGACTTATCCACTCTCGATTCTTCCACTACCTCAATGATCCCAGAAGCTATCATTTTTCTATCTCCTCCTTGACCTTTCACATGTGTAAGTTGGGATTCATTCGGTAGGGCCTTTTCCTAATCAGGCGTGCACCATCCTTCAGTTTTATCTTCATCTCCCCCAAGGAATGGTGAACACCTTTGAGCTCATGGTACCCACGTGGGAATAAATCCTCAAATTCACGTGTAGTCAGATCAATGATCTTTGATACTTCCTTCTCTATCTAGTAATCCCCAATAATAGCTTCCTTAGGTTCTTCTCCTAAACCGATGTTAACTTTCTTCATCTTTAAAGGCTCATGGTAGGCAATGTGCATGAGCATCTGCACTATCCACTACCTCGTGCATCCCTACAGAATGGCTAACATCTAAGTTTTCGATTCCTCTCCATCAATCACATATACCAACTTTCCCTTCTCTTTTTCCAAACACACGCGCTCAAGTTGTAACTCTTCTACTTCCTCTTCTTCTTCAAAAGCATGCCTCAATCCTGGTTCACCTAGTAATTCCAACAACCTATCTTCCATCTGGCACTATCCCCCATGGTAAGGTGCTTGATACCCTACAAGGCCTTATCAACTGATGGCTTGGTACTCCGATATTCAAAGGTTTGAATAAGGTCAGCCATGAGCTCTTGCCAATTCCTTGTCTAGCGGCGTGTCTCGAATGAATGTACCATGTGCGCGTGTAACCCTGTAGTGTAGAATACAACTTGTGCACCTAGAGGGATGGTGGAAAAGCTTCGCACCTTCTCTCTAGACCCATTCACACTCTTGGATATGGAAAGAGGTGGGCTCCTTCCCATGGTACTCCTTGATGATGGTGGGTACATTGCTCCTAGAAAATCTGACAGAGAGAGAAATTCTTACCTCGCACCATTCTAAAAGGCTCTCTGATGTGTGGCCCACCACCGAGCTGTTGTGTCTTGAGAAAGACATAACTTAACATCTCCCTCCATTCCTTCTCATCCTTCCATTGAGCTTCTACCTCCTAGAAAGATCTCAAGGAAGGCTCCTCCTGAATACTTGGGTAGTTCTTTTCCTCCAAGGTGTCGAACCATGCGCACCTTTGTCACCTTGGTCACCTGACCCTCTCAACTACCATCCCATTAATTCGTAAGTTCCATGCACCTAATTGTCACATGCCAGACTAGTGGTATCACTCACTGACTGAGCATCTTCAAACTGGATAACCCCGTTAGTAGGGTGTATCATCTCAGGGTCTCTGATTGAGCACACATAAATCTTGTCCAAAACTTCCTCTCCCAATGGTTCAATATATGGTGTCAACTTCCCATCAGCCAAGGGTATAATGACCCATTCCTCCTTGTTCTTGAAGTTGATGTACCCTTTGTTGAACCGAAGGTCCACATTGTTCTTGTAACACCAAGGGTGCCCAAGTAGTGCTTTGGGAAATTGTCCACTTCGTGAGTGCCAAGACTTCGAAGTCCCCAGTAAACTTGGCTCCCTGGATAGTAATAGTTGCATCCTTCAAAGACACCGATGGGCATTTCCTTAGTCTTGTTTTCCATATACAACACATTTGAAGATGGTTGTAATGTAGGTCTTCCCATCTGATGCCATGCATCCAAAGTTAGAACATTAACCTCCACACATGTGTCAATGAGGATATTGCTGAGGAGCCATCCATCTACAACTGCATTCAATGTAATCTCCTTGTCATAGTCGAGGCTATGAGGGGAAGGTTCATCATGTAAGACCTATCTCTCACGCTCTTCTCGGTGCGTGGTACCTTCTCTCTCAACTAGGATCCTAGAAAGGGAATGATATTCTCCTGCCTTAACATTTTACACACCTCCTTGACCTCATCTAGGTCATCTTTTGCACCTCGACTCTCCTTCCTTATTCCTCCCTCCTGGATTTCTCCTTTAGACATTGGATCTCCCCTTGTAAGCTTGAATAACATCCATGGTGTCTGATATATTTCCTTTTGATGCGTGGGGTCTGGATACTTTCCATGAATGACCTCCTCTCTTGAAACTAGGGTTTTTATCTTGGTACCTCTCTCATGCACGTGTGGCTTCTACCCTTGTTGTTACCAAGACAGGTTCCAAACCTTCATCCCGTGTTACCGAGGCATCCATTATATGTCTTCCTTCTTGATGTTGACCATTGCAATGCCCTTGTCCTTCAGTGCTGCTTGATTCATATGCTCAAATAATTCTAGGCACTCCTCATACTTATGCTTCTTTCCACACCATGAGCACTACAATAGGTCCAGGCACTCACGCTTGTAATGTTTTGTAGATCCATAGTTGAAACAGGTTCCACATGGGAACTCACTCCTTCCTCCTCCATGGTTACCTTGACCATGAAATCCTCCTCGAAAACCTCTTCCATGCATGCCTCCTCTCTCGCGCTCTCATAATGGTGATCATTATCCTTGGAACCACTAGCAATGATGGTTTGGTGCACCCCATGATCAATGGCCTCATGGATCTGATCAATGAGCCTACTAGATCCTTAGTATCATGGGTTGTAGAGGTGAAAATTTTACGTAATAACAAGATACATTCTTCCGATCATGCTTTGCTGTAGCAAGGACACCTACTTGCATCATGGTCCCCATGACAAATTTCACAATCCACTGTCACAACATGTACCATCCTCCGGGGAAATTATCCTTAACGTGTCCCTCTATTTCACAATTTGTGCACCACAAACCATTGTGAGTCTCATGGGTTGTGTTCGCAGATAATTTTTCCAATTTTTTCCATAGCAGCAATCGAGCCTCCAAGAATGGGCTAATGCCAGTATCAATACTACCAATAGCCTTTGTGCAAGGTGAAGCTTCAATGCTTCGGTGGGTCTGTAAAATTTTTATGAGATAAGGCCCTTCTAAAAGGGGTGATTAATCCTCCAACAAACCATTGTGCATGTTGAGAAGGATGAATATCATATGATAATTTAGACAAGAGAGTTTTAAAAGTGCATCATCATACTCCCACACACTCTCTGCCATTCCTTGTTGAATCTCCTTCAAAGCGTTGATGCTCTTCTACTCAAACTCAGGAATGTGGAACTCTGCCAAGAATGCATTCTTTAAGGTAGTATAGTCCACCACCATTTGATGAGGGTCATACTTCCTATACCAGCTATGTGCGCGCCCTTACAACGTGGTTGCAAACTGACTAGCCTTCCATTATGGGGTTGTGATACCCTTCACGTGCCATAGTAGTTCACACTTGTGAACATGTTCCGTAACATCCTCAATGCCCCTGTAATTTGGTAAATGTAGAGACATTTCAAAGAATACTTGAGGTGGTGGCTGGGGTCCCTGTCCTCCTGAGCCAGAGCCTTGGTTCCCTCTCGGTGTTTCCTCCACCACCTGATCCACTAGGTCCACCGGGTCCTGTGCCTCAGAGCCACCAGATCCACTAGAACCATTGGGTCCAATAGGCCTGTAGGAGTTGTATGCCAAGCACCCCCATGGTCCCACTGAACTATGCGCCGATGGTCTGTGATAGCACCCCACTACCACTACTTTGTCTCCACCACTCCCTGATGTGAGACCAAAAGCTTGTACACTTGCTCCTTGTCCAAAGACTCCTCTCGAATACTAGAATATGTGCAGCCATAAAAGAAGGGACTATAAAATTATATCTCCTAGGTGTGGATCTATCTCTTCCACCGATATCAACTGGGTCAATAACACTTCTTCCTGGTTTGGGAAAACCAAGCGCCAGGGCTCGGTCACTGGGTGGGTTTAGATATGTGCCAATGACTCTCCTTTCTCCATGTGACAAACTCTCACCAGAAGCCGAAGGGGTCTCCCTCACATGCTTTGCCAAGATGGGGTAGCATAGACTGCTCAAGTTCTATGTCCTCCGCATGAAATTCAACTCCTTCCCATAATGTTTATCTCCATAGATCCATCACACTAGTAGCTTCACATCATCTAGCAATCTCCCTTTCATGCACTTCACTATACTTGAGCCATCTCTCTTCCCTCTCCTTCTCTGTTGTGATATCTACCATCTTCCTCCACCCAAGCTCCCTTACCCAAAGACTCAGAATGGTTTAGCCGGCCATTGGGAAAGCCTCTAAACTCATGGTAACCATTAATATCTTCATAGCTAGAGGAATAACATGTAGAAATATTCCTCTAGGTTCTCACAGAAATTCAAACTCAGCAACCTCCAAACAAGAATACATGGAAATGGCATACTCCAGAGTGTAACTAGTTAGTACTCCTCTCCACCAATGATCTACAACACGGGTCCATGTCAGATCTACATCCTACAACCTTTGGTAGTCTTCTTTGGTCCACACATGTGATCCATAATGCCAACTTGATCTAGACACATAGGCTGAAATCCATTCATATAGTTCTACTTGGGAAGCAAGTAGAAGAAGGTCTCATACAGATCATGGTAGAGGTTCTCTTCTACCCATCTACATGCATTAAACTTAGGTCCAGTGTTGAATCTCTGAGAAAATTCATCCTCCGTGCTCTTGAACCATGATTCAACATTTTCCAATGTTAACCACTCTGTCATTACTCACTACATAGATCATGATGTATGTTATATCCCACTACAACTTCAAAAAGAGGTCTTGGAAATGGAACCAAGATGTAGTCATTTTTACTCCCATTACAAAAGGAAGGAACCCCATGCGCATCTGGCCTATCACCCAACGAAAAGAGCTCGAGAGCTCTCACGAGGGCGCATGGGTACCGAGTCTCTCTTTTATGTGAGTTTAGTGGGAAGCATCATTTATGATTAGTGTAAGAGTTTTTATGAGGGAGGTTGAAACATACAAGAACCATAGGGCTCAAAATGGCCTCTAGATCCTTGCAGTCACCTCAGACCGAGTGCTTTAATAGAATCCAAAACATGCATTATGACAGAAAGAATTATACAAGCATTCATTCATAGCATGAAAGGAAAGAGAACTTATAAGAGAGAAAATATGCATTAGAACCATTGATTTCACGTATATATTATATCGGTAACCTCATTACATTCATTGATTCATTACAGAGTGTCACAGAGAGCAGACCACATAGTCATGCATATCACTAGACTTGTGTAACTAAGCTATCAAAAGAAAAATTACAACTCCATGCCCAAGACATTCTCTCCTAGATGCAATTATCCATTAACAAAGAGACCTTGCACATCTTTGTAGAGCTCCACTCACTCTCTATCTATATTCTAACTACTCTCTCTTATATCTCAACCTTGTATATCTTTTACTCCACAGGCACTTGTATTTATAATTCTCCTACACTACCAACTTGCCTTCCAGTGTCCTCAGATCTGGTGCCAAGTTTCGAATGTGGTCCATGCGAGCATACTTCTCTAGGCCTGAGCTTTCCACTTTATCTCATGATGTTCTTCTAGAATATTCCATCCAAGGCATGCTCCTTCATGGACCAGACCTATCGTCGGTGACATCTTATCCAAGCACAATGATCATGATTTTCATGTGTTTACACAGGTGATCAAATTGACTAAGTCCCGAGCCTCCTTTCTCCCATCGCGCGTGCTTTATGTGCTATGTGATTCCTTAAACCCTCTCTCTCGCACTTTTTGTGACCTTACACACCTATGCACCTTCATACTTGGAGGAAGCATTACCACCTTCACTCTGGGTGCATAGATTGTACTCTACTCTATAAGGATGCGCACGTGCCTAGTATGTATATGTAGAACTACATCGAGAGACTAGGAATTGGTAGAATTTGACTGCAGGAATGCTCCAGACCTTTGACTACTTCTCGATTAAACCTCCAGTAGAAGAAGCATTAAACTTTATCAAGTGCTTAACTATGGGAGATAGTGCAAAGACAGAAGAGCATATTCAAGAACTATTTTGTGAGACAGAGTCTAGAGTGCATTTTGAAAAGGAAGAAGAAATGGACTCCATACTACTTGAACACACTTGCCTTGAGAAAGAGAAAGGAAAGATGGTTTACATTATGGATGATGAGGAAGATGAGAACTGGATGTTGAACATTCACAAGAGGTGTGCGAGGTCTTGGAGAGTGTAGACAAGGATACACACTCCTATCACAAACCCGTGAAGACAAAGAAGGTGAATATAGGTTGAGAGGTTGAGCAAAGGAGGTCATAATGGAGACTATTGGTCCAAATCGGAAGTGCCAAAGATCATTGAGTTACTCGGGATTATCGGAATTATTCCCTTGAGGGTATCATGAACTTAAAGGTGTGCATGAATCACTTGGGGAAATGAAGATAAATCTTAAGGACAGCACACACATAGTTAGAAATCTACCTTATAGAATGAACCCCAATTTGCACAAAAAGGTCAAAGAAGATATTGGTAGTTCATGTTGAAATCTGGAATTAAAAATCTCCTTAATGAGTCGAGAATGGGTTAGTCCAATGGTTATCAGTATCAAGAAGGATGAATGAATTAGAATATGTGTGGAATATATGGAGCTGAATGTTGCATGTGTAAATGATCCATTCCCTATGCCATTTGATGAGTAAATACTAGGAGTGCATGGGGCGCGAAATATATTCCTTCACAAATGGGTTTTCCGGATATCATCGGGTTAGGATTGCTCAAGAGGATCAAGAAAAGACCACTTTTACTACTGAATGGGGCAGTTTTGTCTATATTGTGATGCCTTTTGGACTGAAAAAAGTGTCTGTTGTATTCTCGCAGATAGTTGTTTAGGCATTCAAATATTCTATTCATGACTTTTTACGGGTTTATCTAAATGATTGGACAATATATGGGCTTGTGAAAGATCATTGTCACAATGTGCACTTGAGTAGTGTAGAAAATTGAGTATGTCTTTAAACATCAAGAAGTGCATATTTTCTACACCTTTTGGAATACTATTAAGACATATAATCTGTAAGGAAGGTTTGCTCATTGATCTAGCTAAGGTTGCAGTCATTCTAGGACCTGGAAGTGCTTGATCAAAGTGAGGTGCATGGATTTTTGGGTCACACAGGATATTATCGGAAGTTCATCAAAGGGTATGCCAAATTTGCTGCACCCTTGAAAGAATTACTAAAAGGCAAATGTACATTTTATTAGGGAGAACCATAGCAACACACGTTTGATATATTAAAGGAGAAACTTACTACCACACCCATTATCTGCTTTCCCTCATGGGATAAACCATTTCATGTACATGTGGATGCCTCTGGCATGGCCATTTATGATGTGTTAGCTCAACCTAGTGAAGGTATTGTAGATCATCCAATTTGTTTTGCTAGTAGGAAGCTGACTCCTGTTAAACAAAATTATACAACTACAGAGCGTGAAGCTTTGTCAATGATCTATGCATTGCACAAGTTTCGACGGTACTTATTAGCAACCCCATTTTTTTTTATATAGATCACATGGCATTGAATTATTTGGTGAAAAAACCTATCTTACAAGGGCGCATATGTAGATAGGTACTCCTATTTCAAGAGTTTGACTTCACAGTTGTGGTAAATCCTGGGAAAAGTAACTCTGGACTAGACCACTTGTCTAAAATTTACTTAGGAGAGGAAGCAAAGATAATTGAAGAAACCATGCCAAATGCATAGTTATATAGGTTACAATGCACACCATCGAATTATAAGACATTGTTGTATTTTCTACAAATGGTGCGGCAGAAGGAATGAAGGCATTAGAAAATAAATAGCTTGCTATACACGCGACACCGTTTATGTTAATCAGTGGTGACCTCTACAAGTTAGGCAGAGATGAAGTATTATGTCATTGTGTATTAGAGCATGAGCACAAGGATATTATGGAAGAATCCCATGGTGGTATTGCAAGAGGCCACTATGCAAGTGATGTAACTGCCCGAAAGATCCTACTTGTTGGATTATGGTGGGAGACACTGTATAATGATTGTAAAAGGTATTGCAAAGCATGTGACCATTTTTAATGTCTAGGTAAACTAGGGAAAAGAGATGAGATGCCTTTGAGACCAATTATTAGTTCTCAACCATTTGAGAAATGGGCCATCAACTTTGTAGGACCTATTTCACCAACCGTGCATAGGACTGGGTCACGCTATATCATTACTTGTATAGATTATCTCACAAGGTGGGCAGAAGCAGCACCTACGAAGGACTATACAAGTGGCTACAATAGCTAGGTTTCTATGGGAGAATTTTCTTACAAGATATGGGTGTCCTTTAAGCTTGACAAGTGATAGGGGTACACACTTTTTGAATGAAACAATCAAGATCCTATTAGATGAGTTTATGGTTGCACACCATAAGACTACACCCTATCATCCTTAGGTAAATGGAACTATTGAGGCTTTCAACAAGATTTTGAGCTAGACATTGACAAAAATTTGTGATGTTGGAAGAAAGGATTGGGATGATAAAGTGTTAGTTGTTCTTTGGGCATATAGAACAACTTATAAGAGATTGAACAAATCCACACCGTTTCAGTTGGTGTTTGGTGAAGAAGTTGTTCTCCTATAGAATTTATGTTACTTTCTTTGCACATTACGTGTGCTAGTGGTCTAGCTAATGAGCAACCTTTAGAATAGCGTATTGAGAAGATGATTCAACTGGATGAGTGACGAGCCATAGCACGATGGAGTCAGAAGCAAGAAAAGGCCAGGCAGAAATCATGACATGATAGAAACATAAGGGATAAGAAGTTTGAGATTGGAAAAATGGTACTTCTCTATGACTCTAAGTTCTTGTGCCATCCAAGAAAACTTAAGGTACATTGGTTAGGGCCATATGTTATTACTTACATTCTTAAAATAATCACTTTCTAGTTAGAAGCACTAGATGGAACATGGTTACATGGTTACTTCAATGGGAGTAGGCTGAAACCCTACTATAAATAAGTCTTCTTGGTGTTTGTAATAAGGTAGTATTGTCATTTAGATTAGGTTTCCATTATGTATTTCCTTCATTTTCATTATGCTTTGTCACTTTAGTTTTTGTTGTTGTGAAATAAGCGCTTACTTTGCACATGAAGCTAATTACTACATGAAGCATGTTTATGCGTAGAGGACTACACATCCTTTTAGTGTGGGGTGGTTGTTGATATCTAGGTACAAGATTGTGGGAATTGAAAGATGAAAAGAATAAGCTGCTACGGGTGTTTGTCAAAGTAAAAACATTGCTTCTCAAAAGTGACCAAGGATGGAGATGAATGAAGGAATAGTATAACGCGAGGTAAGCTAGAGGCCATGATAACTACTAGGATAAGGTATAATGACAAGGTACTCGAGTGCAAGGATGTGCGCTGAAGAGAAGTATGTGACTAGAGGGTAGGAAGGCACGTTAGAAGGTTATAGCTGGGGTGTGAGGATGTAACGCGTGGAAAGGATGGAATTGGTCAATTAATGAGAGGATATTTGATAGGTGAAAGAGCAATGAATGTATCAAAAATTTGAAAATATATATAAGGATGGGATGCGAGTTTATTTTTACCATTACAATTAAGAGTATTTGAAAGAAGCCAAGTGCGAAGAGTCGAGTGATCATTTTAAGGTGTGAGAGGTGTGTAACCAGTCGTGACAAAGAGATCTGTGTGTAGAAGGAGCTTGTGTCCCGGTGGTAAAGGGTTTAAGCAAAGCAAGGTGGTTGAGACAACCTAGGGCACATAATTTCACCTAGGGCATGCTGAATTGAACTAGGGTTTTCTTTGCACCTTGCAAAATTTGAGTGGTAAGGATCTACAAAGGATTGCAAGGTAGAAATGGCACCCAAGAAAGTAGTTGAAAGCAAGAGTGAAGGGAAAGAAGAAGGTGGTAGAAGAAGAAGAAGAGATGGCTCCAGAAAGAAATTTTTCTGAGATGTAATATCTAGAGGGGTTATCATCGGCTAGGAGTGGGATTCTCACATAAGGAAAAGAAAATTGAGTGAGTACAATCACCGTACCATAGAGAATAAGAAGGAGCTTGACGCATTGTTGAACATGAAGACAAATAAACACAGAGGAAGACATGTCGGTGTATGACGACACTGGTGAGAATATCTTGTAGAGGATAGTAGTTTACCAACTATATGATCTCCCTTACTATGGGAAATTTGAGCCCTTGCACCTATGGCTCATGAGTAGAGTGCATGAGGAATTTTTCTATTTTGCAGGTCGCAAAGTCAGAATTTCAACTGTGCTCATCCCCACGGTAATGGGGTTGAAAGGAATAGGAGATGATTTGCGAGATGATCTAACAGAAAAAACCACAATATTGGAGACTAGAAAGAATTTGGGGTATACAAAGGGTCCGTGTGGTATGGACATCGACAAACTAAAGAAGTATCCAGTTGTGTAAGTGGTCGTGCATCTTGTTACAAAGCTAAATGACTAGGAAAGGTGGTCACAAGTGAACACCATGTGGCTGCACATTGTCAAAATTATGTCGAGAGGAGTAGTCTATAACATTTCGCATTATATTGCAGAGACAATCATTGAGGAAGTGTGCGCAGGAGGAAAGATCAGCTTTGGAGTTGTTCTGTTATCACTAGTGTTCATGGAGATCGGAGTACCTGATGGACCAAAAGAGAAGGTATGGGAGTATCCAATGGAACAAAAATCACCTATAGAACACTTTAAGAAGTACTTGTGTGAGGGATCCATGATAGATCAGGTTAAGAAATGGGCTGAGAAGTGGTATGATAGGCTCCGTACAACTTTTGAGGAAGAATGGCACATCCCCAAGGACTTTCCTTCGGTGGTTGGAAAGGCAGTTCAATTTGTTGTATACCAACATTTATGTATAGCATGGTTTTCCATGAAATATGGAGCATGGAGCCCTTGGTGTAAGTTTCCATATGCATTCACAACAAGGTACTTCCAAGCATCAGTACATAGGTTTACAGATGCGTGGTGACTGACATTCAACGTGGATAAGGTAGATTGCAACTACCACACACTAAGGAAGAAATATGTGTATCCAGGGTGGGGTGCATATGTTGAAAGAATCATTTTAGATGTATTGAGAATTAAACTAATAAGTTTTGTGGTGAGAGATATTGGAGCAGCATTGGTGTATCTCTAAATAAATCCAAAGATGGAGAATAACAATTATGTGGAAGGTGAGTTCGTAATTCTAGCACCACCAAAGGGAAAGCAAACAATGGAGAACATCCTAACACCTAAGTGCATAGAGCCAATCGAAGCAGAGGATGAGAAGGATGAGCATAAAGATAGTGGTGGTCTGGAGCATATAGGTAGAAGACATCCTACGAATAAGGATGAAGCTGAGCGCGCCACTACACCACCTCAACCACAAGATGGGGATGATGAGGACTTGAATGTAGTCTAAGGGGAGCACAGATTTAAGAGGGTGTTTAGGATGACAAGAACCCAAGATGCTACTCCACCAATGGTGCACAGATCACCAAGACTCTCTCCATAGAAGGAGGAAATTGTGCAAAGAAGGAGGAAACTGAAGTTGAATGAGGATGCAGAAGAGTCATAGGAAATCGTGCCTAATTCTCCTACACTTCTAGATAATATAGAAGAACAAAAGGATGAGGAATCAAGGGGAAGAGGAGAGGAAGAAAAGGAACTAGAGGAGATAGCTTTAGAGACTACTCAGGACATAGAGACACAAGTCCCAAATTTGGAAGCTAAAGTCCCTAAGTAAAGAACGGTCTAGAAGAACGAGTGGAGAGCACATTCCACCAGCTATGGGCTATGTAGAGGATGCAGGTAAAATTGTTTGTGCCCATTTCCAGAGCACACTGACACAGAAAGACTTATATGGCTGGGAGCTCATGGATGAAGATATGGCCACAGTGCGCATGAGGAATCAGTTGTCATGGTCCATGCACACACACATGGATGAGCCAAATTTTGATGTATGTGAGGAGTCATGCGTATCACGGAGGTTGAAGAAGAAACCTCAGAGCTAGACACATGACAGTAAAGCCTACTATCATGTCGGATGAACAAGTGAGTAATGCATTGGTCAAAGTCTCAACAGAGGTGGCAAGGAGAAATATGGACAAGGCTACCACAATTAGGGTGGTTAGAGAGGAAATTAGGGCGAGGATAGATAAATAGCATGCCTAATGCAAAAGAGGGACTAAGTGCGAGAAGAAGAATTTTTATTCATCGAATCGTAGAGAAGATTGGTGATAATGTCATAAGAGATAGGCCACACTTAGATACCAGGGTACCATAGACGTTTCCCTCAGTGATACATTATGTAGGAAAGTTAGTGGACCTGGTACTTGAAGATGAACCTCTATGCATGCCATCACCAAGGGATCCAAAACAAGAAGCAGAACAAGAGAAATATTTGGTGATGTGAAATATTGCATCTTATGAAGGGTTGTTGCAATTACTACAAGAAGAATTGAAGAAAAAAACCAGGCTTTAAACATCTGCACACCTCTAGAAGTGCTTATCAACATAAAGACCCTGGAAGAAAACAATGAGGTCCAAAGAGAAATGAAGGATGAAAAATTGGGCCATGTAGAAAGGTTGTCAATGGTTAAGCAGAAGCGTGAGGCCCTAACAGTAGAACAAGAGCCGCATAAGACTCGGCTAGAAGATCTTGGGAAGCTCATTGCGCAGAAGATGGATTTTCTAGAGGGAAGAATGACCTCAATGTCTAGCATTGTGTTAGTCTTGCAAAATGAAAAAGGGGAGATTGTGAGGGATGAATTGGAGTCCATTCTTTGTGGAAATTCTAGAAAACGTAGAACAAGCACTTGTTGAATGGAAGACCTTGGAGGCTGAAATAAAACAGAATATCCTAAATTAGTTGTTCAGGTTGAGGAAGAGACTGCAGGGTAAAACATTCTTTCATACATTTGTTCATTCTTTCCATTCTTTCCATTCTTCTATTCTTTACTTCAGTATTTTGGAGATACCCATTGTCGGGGTGACAATGAGATTAGTGTGGGGTAATGTTGATCAAAGAACACTTGACAGAGAAAGCACACAAGAAGTCCACGTGGGAAAGCAAGTCATATACAAAGGTGTGAATGGATAGGAAGAACGCACGTGCAGAACAAAAGTTTATTTTTAGGACTTAGCCATTTTTGGGCATGAAGATCTATTTTTAGAAGATGGCGTGCAGAACACACCAACAATACAGAGACATGTGCACCATGCATTGTCTATTTATGGAGGATCGGATTTAGAGCTCTTTTGCATGGAGACAGTCTAAGAATAGGATTGTCACCTCATTTAACTATCAGTAGTCTATATATATCACACTTGCATGTGTGGATATGCATTAAAATGGCACGTGGTTACTAATAGCATGTGGCCTATTTTTGGAATAGATAAGTGGTGAAGGGAAATTCCCACCCTATATATATGTAGTAAATTACCTGGTAGGAGAGGATGGATATAGAGAGATAGATAACATAGTTTACATGTTTCTAGATTACCATATCAGATCCATGCACGCATCGACATAGATTTCCAGTATTGTAAGAAGCTTCTGTGTTATTGTGATAATTAAGGGATGGAAGATATTGACTGAACCTAAGTGTTATTCTTGTGTATAATTGGGTAGTGAATGTTCTCGATTTCTATCATGATTATTGTTTATGTGTTCAATGAAAAGTTGTAAAAGCCATGGATTTGGGGTAAGAATCTCTAAAGAAACCCCAAAGGCTTTTAACAATCTGATCAATGGACCATGTGATAAGAAATGAGCAAGGTTTTCTTCTTTGCATACATTAATTTGAAATAAACATGCAAACTAAACAAATGAAGTTAACCTCTATTCTTGAAAGCTTAACAAAATATGCCTTCTAAAGACTTAAGTAATTAGTTTTGTTGTTTACTCCATGAGGGTGAATGAATCTCACTAAATGGTTACGTGGCCAAGTTTATTTATTCCATTACTAACCTAACATGGGTTCAAGATGAAGGTGTTTTAATGGTGGATGACCCAAGATCAAATGCCTTATTAGCTTGGCTAATGCAAATGAGATTTTAAGCTTTCTTAGGCTTGTTTTGGCTTTGTGTTATGTAAAGTGTGTGTGTTTTGAATGGGTAGGCTTAGCCTTGTATTTATAGTTTTTGGTTTGGAAGAATTTGGAATTTGGGTGCATGTGGGACTAAAGCTCAAAAGAAATTTTAGATTAGATTAGGATAAACATGCTTTAGGCTTAGTTAAGCTTGGTTTAGGCTAGTTAACTAGGGTTTAGGCTAGTTAAACTTGATTAGCAAGTGATTAGAGACTCATTGAGAGTTGGGAGGGGTCTGGATAACCAATTGTGATTGATAAATAGCCTAGGAAGCCAATAAAAGTGGTCTAGAGAGAACTAGGAGGTTTGAATGGTCAAAAGGAGGAATGTTTAGCTAATAAGAGAGATATTAGCCAAATAAGTTGATTATAGGAAGAATGTGACCGAGAAGGTGTCGTAAATGGGCATTTGAGAATGGAGCGAAGAAAGGTTGATTAACGAAGTGTCGTCAATTGGTTGAATTGGAGGAAATGCTAGGTGTAAGCATATTTTAGGTGTCTACATTTTCCCTCTTTGAGGTGGCGTAAGTGATGTCACTTCAAAGAAAGTAGACAAGCATAAACAAGTAGAAAATTTTGAAGGGATAGAAAAAAATGAGTAGAATGGAGGATGCCCCCTCGATTGTTGATGGGGTGATAGAAGAACTCGATTGATGATCGAAAAGATGATGACAGAAAGAGAAGAAGAAATAATAGTGTGAAGAGAAGAAAAGAAAGGGATATAGAAGAAAAGGAGTATGAGGAAGAGGGAATGAGCTAACATCCATCCATTGCCTTTTAAACAACTTTATTTTTCATCATATTGCTAGTGATCTTCATCATCGGTCCTTATTAAAAAGAATGAACAAAAGTGTAGTATGACATGAAAATCCATATACGAACAAATGTCCATTGCTAAAAACACCAACTCCATGCAACATACAAAATGCAATGCAATACGAGAAAGTAAAAGATTCCTAACTCCATGCAACATACATAATGCAATGCAATACGAGAAAGTAAACAAGCTAACCTAACAGAGAAACAAGATACAATGTTTTTATTATCAAGATTCATTTACAACCTATTTGAATTAACGATAAGGGTTGATGATGGTGCCCCAAGAAAGGATACATGTGAGGGGAATAATGGAGGACACTTCGGTCCTATGAAAAATAATGTGCACTACGAAACAATACCAGGAAACTCGTTGTGCCCCAGAGTATAGACAAAGTAAGAAGCTTAGCTTTTGTTGATGGAGGTAGATCAAGATGATCCATGAGTCACGCACATGAATAGGTGAGAACCTAAAGAGAGATGTTTTGTAGGATGATTTTTAATTTTTAGAAGTTTTCTTAAACATATTTGAATTTTTTTATTTTTTAACATATTTTAATGTTTTGATTTTTATAACATATTTGAATGTTTTTTGATTTTTCTAACATATTTGAATTTTTTTGATATTTTTCTAACATATTTGAATGTTTTTAGATTTTTCTAACATATTTGAATGTTTTTATTTTGAAAGTTTTCTGAAACTATGTACAGGAAGATGAGGAAGTATGGATGCCCCTAGTGATAGATGGGATGTACAAGGGCATAAGGCCACGTGCGTATGAGAAAGGTGAAGATGCAAAAATGCCCCAACGATTAGGTGGGAGTATTCAAAGGAAAACTCTTCATGTGTAGAAGTGGACCCAAGGCCATTATGGATAGGTTCAACATGATGATGAACATAAACCAATGAAGTGTTGGGAAGAAGCAAGGATGCCCCCAACGTAAGTTGGCCTAAAATCACATGATAGAAAGGAAGGAGAAGATTTTTTTGTGAAAGGGGACAAAGGTGTCCGAAAACATGGAAAAAAGTAATCCTTATACACATGGATGTTCTAAACGAAGTATAAGAATGATGTGAATGATATGAATGTAGCTTAGAAGCCTCGATGAAGAAGTGATTAGCCAAAGGCACAAATCATGAGACGAGATAAGGACTAAAGTAAGAGTCTGAACAAGGTCCAAAAAAAGACACTTGGTAACATACTAATCCTGCCTACTCATAGAGATCCAGTGTGTGCACATGGAATTTATTACCTCTTGAAGGGAATATTTAATAGACAACAAGTGAAGACACCCTAGCCAATGTGTAGGAATGATTTATTTTGAAATGATGTTTTGTGAATGGATGGTGAAAGGATAGTTGTACATTACTCCGCTGCTAGCTAGGCATCCATAGCCCGATGGAGATGCATTTGATTCTAATCACAACATTTCTCTACTACCAAGTTAGGAATCCATATCCCCGATAGAGATTATTGGAAATACCCCAAGAGAGAGTTATATATCAATTTACTTTTGCTTTTAGCTTTTAGCTTTTGATTTTTGATTGATTTTGATTCTTTTTCTTTTTGAAAACTTATTTCAGCTCTCTTGTTTGACAAGGGGTTAAGAACCACTAATGGCTTGATGGAAGGAGGTGGAAGTGATTGTGATGATGACATTGGCTAGTGTCAACAAATATGTCCAAAAGTTCTTCGCAACAAGTTTATTAGATGTTGAATGTGATAGGATCTCTAAGAGGTCATTCATTCTTTAATTTACCAAGGTGATAAAAGACCAGGTCAAACGGATACCATAGAGATAAATGTCACAAAATGTGTGTGAAAAGGCTAACCAAAATATCACCGAAGGGATGAAAATGGTAGGAAGACTTAGAAGAATGATAAGAAAGGGAAGAAAGAAACATCCATGTGTATGCAATACCTGATTGCAATGTTTGATCTTTGTACCTTTGATTTTTGTTGTGTTTTCTCAATGTTTTTGTATTTTTGAATTATTTTGATTTTTAGCTTTTTGATAGTTTTAGGAGGTTGGGACTAACAAAGTCACTCCATGTGATAAGATCCAACAACAATGTTTGTGACTTCCTTGATAAGGGAGACTAGGCATGTTTGTTTATCAAGAGTAATATTTTCTCCGATCTCAATGATCGAGGTGAGCTCATACTCAACAAATGATTGTGATTTATCTTGAAACATGGATTTCATATATAGGATCTTGAGTTCCCTATCAGAGGTTTTATGCACTTTGTGCCATACTTGATGGTTACATGTTGATGTGCATTCTTGAATCATGCATTGATTTTTAACCTTAAGATCATTTGATTTGTTGGAGCTTTGGAGCTCTTGGAAGTTTTGACTTGAGCTTGATAATGAACCTGTTTGGGTTTCTTATAAGCTGACGTGTGACTTTTTGATCCCGAGAAGGAGAAGAAAGTGAATGTGGACGTTTAGAAATGATGTGAGAAATGACTGTGGGCTCACCATAACCATTGATAGAATAAATATGTGATGGATGAAAAGGATATGGTCCAAGAATTGAAGAGGATGGGCTACGAGGAGGTGAGCCACTAATAGAAGATGATGAAGGGCTGCTAGAATATGGCCCTAAGATGGAAGAAGTTGGGCTACGAGGACATGGCCCGAGAATAGAAGAATATGATGAAGGGATACTAGGGCGTGGCCCAAGTATAGATGAGGAGGGACTACTCTGGGAGGCATCCCATAGATAGAAGAGGATGAAGGGATACTAGGACGTGGCCCAAGAATAGAAGGTAATGGGCTACCAAGAGGTGACCCACAAGTAGAAAATGGAGGACTACTAGGATGTGGCCCAGGATAGAAGAAGATGATGGGCTACTCAAATGGTGACCCAAGGAGAGATTTTGATTGAGGAATGATGATAGATAAGGAATGATTTGGTAATGAGAAGATAGGCCATGGCTCAATGCTAGACCCCGACATCTCATCATGCTTAGAAGAAGGTGAAGATGGAATAAGAAGAAGAATCAAGTTCCATGACCTTAGGATTTTCCTCTATGTTTGATAAAAGGATCAATTTCTTTTCCCCAATACACAAGTGTATCGAGTTCTAGAAATAATCCTTGTTTACAATCCTCTAAAGGGATATCATCATGTACTTTGATTATTTCTTCATTCTGAGAGAAATCAATCAAGTAGAGGTTGTTTTTCTTTAGTCATAGAAGGTTGAATAGAAGAAATAAGTTTGATAAAGAGGGAAGATTGATTGATAGAAGAAGATGACTCAAGAGAGGAAGTAGGATTGGAGGAAAGCATCTCATGAATGGATGATTTGGATTTGGACCTAGATTGATTTTCTAGAAGATGATGTAATGTAGGAGAGAAAATAGGATCACATAGCCATTTGTTAATTTGTGATGTAGGAGTTGAATTAGATGATTGACTAGAGGGAATCGAGTCGTGGAACTCTTCGACGGAGGAAGAGGTCGTTGAGATGACTAATGAAGGAGGTCCTGAAGAAAGGGAGGACCGTGACTCAAGAACCAAATTAGATGTTTCGATCGATGGAACTTGGAGTCACATGAGTCTTCAAAGGAGGAAGACGTCATTGAGGTGATTTGGAATAAAGGTCCTGAAGGAAGGGAGGACCGTGATTCAAGATTTGATCTAGGGGTATAGAACAATAGTTGGGATCCAAGTCTTTAGAAGAAGAGTGGGAGTCCGAATGGTAGTTTGGATCTGAATCAAAAGAAGAAGAGTGGGGGAACTGAATAATAATTTGGATCAAAAGCATCCAAACCATACCACCGACTATGAGCTAAAGGTGGGGAACAAGGTACCCAATGGGCCCTCTAGCATGAAGAACCAAACGAGGTTTAGTTGTAATGGGAATATTTTGATTTGAATTGCTAAACCTAGGTTCCATATTGTTGTAAATGTGAGAAACCGCATGATAGTCAGTCATTGTTGGTGTTGTTTTAAGCACAAATGTTCTAGATCTAGATAGTGTGATGGAACTCCTTCAAAGGGAAGGAAGTGACATGTTGATTCAAGGAAGCATAATGACATCCAACTAGACATTTTGTAAGTATGGAGATGCGTGTGTGATTTTCTGAAGAAGGTATAAGGAAAATAGACATCGTGATGATGCAATCTCAATGAGATCAAAAAGGATTGTCCTAGAAAAATGATTTTTCAGATGAATAATCACAAGGAACAATCATGCAAGTGTGAAACACAAAGCCAATCAACAAGGAAATACACCCTATGCAAATGTATGTGCAAAGTGATAGTTCGATGCAAAAGATGATCAACACAATGTCAATATTTACGTCAAGCTCAAAATGAACAAGGCGTAAATATTAACAAAGGGAGATCAAATGATGAATCAATCAAACTATGATGATGATCTTGAAATCAAGATCAAGTGGCCATCAAAGATATAAGGATGCATCCACGCACTTTAGACGTTTAACAACTCATCCACAAACATGGATGAGCGTAAATGGACAAAAAAAGTGGTGAACACTATCTATGACAACACTCCTGAAAGATGCCTTCTTTTCCCCAAATGGGAAACAAGAATGCAAAGGTGTAGATAAAAATATGAAAAATAAACTAAGTGCCACTTGGGCAGAGCTTCACCTCATCCGAAGGTGAGAAAGAAGCTAAGCTAAGTGAAACGTCATCTAATTTCCATGATGAAAGGAACTTAGATCCAACTTAAGTGGATTTTTTTCCTTGTTTAAAAAACAAGGTTCTAAATCCAAACAAGTTATCACTTCATGATGGCCAAGACGTGATAAAAGGACTAGTAAAGTGGGCCTCAAGACAAAATGGCCTCCTTAATAAGATCTCTCAACTAGGTGTTACAAAGCCATCTAAGAGCGGGCATGATTTACCCAAAAAGTCACACTGACTAATTTGGGAGTATCTCGAATTTTTCCCCTTCAAGTACAGTGGGAACTAAATGCATCCATCATGTACTCTTTCCAGGGTCATGATACGAATAACTTTGTAACTCTAACTCACAAGGAAAACTAGTCAAGTGGGTAAGCGAGGCGCTTCCTATTTCATCCACGAGGTTACACAAGTGGTGGACTACTTTAGGGTTCCTAGAACCACCCCCATTGTTGTAGCTTAAGGCATTATGCCAAAGGGGTTATGTTCCAGTTGAGTGGATAGGGACATACCCTTTTTCGAAACCTTGCAATATAATGTTTTGAATATGGTGTGTTTTTTTATCTTGCTTAACTTAATGTGGTTTTAAGTAGCACACCATTTGGCAACCTGTATGAAAACATGTATTAGAAGGTTTGTGTCTTGTTTGGTTTTGACGCCTTTCTTTGACATGCAATTTTGGTCCTACATACCAAGATTAGTAATTTTCCAAAAATGTCATATAAAGGAGATAAGATGTTGTTTTTATTTCCCAGATCATCCTAAGACGCAAGGAAAGAGCATACGCAACAAGGTATCTCACTCAAATTTGTAATAAATGGAAAATTCCTAAGTACAATGTGAAAATGAGTTCCTTTTAACCAAATTTGAAAGCTAAATAAACCATTTTGCAAGTATGAAGAAAGTGGTGAAACGTTTTTGATTCCCAAGATCACCTAGAAAGGTGCGAGGGAAGAGCATACACGTTTCAAATTTTCATGAATAAAGATGCAAATGTTTTTAAACAAGTTAGTATAAAATAAATTAATGCAAAGGAAACCTATAAACCACTGTTAGAACCCTGCAAGAGTTAGAAAACCAAGAAAATCGAAAAATTCTAGAAATCCAATTTTTGCACTTTTTTAACAGTTTTTAGTAATTTACATTTTTGGAGGTCTCTGGAGCACTTTGGGAGTTTTGTGATAGAATTTAGTATACCAAAGGTATCTAACTTTTGGAATTTCCTCACAAAGTATGCTTCATTATCTTTCGATGCCTATTCAAACTCTAAAAATGGGTTAACGAGTCAAAAGATATGATCAAAACAAGTAGCACTAAAAATAAAATGTATGAATCTGGACTACACAGAGACACCTGCGCACCCAGAATGACACATGCATGCCCCAACCAATAGACATGTGCCCAAGTAGACAGTGCACGGGAAAGGAAAAAAATGCAAAGTCAACAGAATGAAACATGACACCTGCGCACCCAAAGTGATGCATACGTGCCCTAATCAATGGATATGCACCCTAAAACAAAAATAGACAATTTCAATTTTTACACATTCAACCTATTTACGCATATGCGTGACAGAATGAGAGAGGTGCATATGGGCCCAGGATATGAGATAGACATGTGTGTGTCCTTTTAGAGGTGAAATTTTCAGAGGATAGATGATGTGTCAAATAGGTATCAATGATATGTACCTGATTCACGATGGGACGCTATGGTTTCAATGTGTAAGTGCCCCTTGTAAACACCTACTGCACCTGTGAAAACTGCAAAACTCATGGATTTTAAAATTTTCAAGAAACAGTTAGTGGTTAGTCAAAGTGTCCTATTTCTATATCAAACCCAAAAATACATGTAAATGAAGGTCATTTATCTAGTGTTAGAAACAGAAATAAGGAGATAACAAGTGATTTGACTCAAAAAAACTTGAAAATGAACTTTGAAAACCTAAAAGACCTCCATTAATGGAGGATGGACATAAGTGTCCCACCAAAGTGCGTGCCAAATGTGTTCAATGAAAATTTTACAAAAGCCATGGATTTGGGGTAAGAATATCTAAAGAAACCCCAAAGAATTTTAAAATCCCGATCAATGGACCATGTGATAAGAAATGAGAAAAGTTTCCTTCTTTGCATACATTAATTTGAAATAAACAAGAAACTAAGCAAATGAAGTTAACCTCTATTCTTGAAAGCTTAACAAAATATTCCTACTAAAGACTTAAGCAATCAGTTTTGTTGTTTACTCCATGAGGGTGAATGAATCTCACTAAATGGCTACATGGCCAAGTTTAGCTATTCCATTACTAACCTAACATGGGTGCAAGATGAAGCTATTTTAATGGTGGATGACCCAAGATCAAATGCCTTATTAGCTTGGCTAATGCAAATGAGCTCTTAAGCTTTCTTAGGCTTGTTTTAGCTTTGTGTTATGTAAAGTTGTGTCTTTTGAATGGGTAGGCCTAGCCTTGTATTTATAGTTTTTGGTTTGGAAGAATTTGGAATTTGGGTGCATGTGGGACTAAAGCTCAAAAATCACTTTTAGATTAGATTAGGATAAACATGCTTTAGGCTTAGATAAGCTTTGTTTAGGCTAGTTAACTAGGGTTTAGGCTAGTTAAACTTGATTAATAAGTGATTAGAGACTCATTGAGAGTTGGGAGGGGTCTGGATAACCAATTGTGACTGATAGATAGCCTAGGAAGCTAATAGAATTGGTCTAGAGAGAACTAGGGAGTTTCTGAATGGTCGAAAGGAGGAATGTTTAGATAATAAGATAGATATTAGCCAAACAAGCTAATTATAGGAGGAATGTGACTGAGAAGGTGTTGTAAATGGGCATTTGAGAATGGAGCGAAGAAAGGTTGATTAACGAGGTTTCGTAAATTGGTTGTATTGGAGGAAATGCTAGGTGTAAGCATATTTTAGGTGTCTATAGTTTAAATCTATTCTTTTCTAGATCTAGATCTATCATGCACTATATAATGATGTATTAAGTGATGGATCCATATGATGTAAGTATTCTTCATGTTAACATTATTTTATAGCAAACCTAAAGAGGTACCCAGTACTTTGCGTGCTTCGGTGAGTGCTCCGTCTATGTTGAGTGATGTGTCGGCGCGTCTAGGGTGTCATCCGGTGAATTCTAAGTTGCATCACTTAAGTATTCTTCTACTTCTCTCTTTTATGCACTTTACAAGTATAGTAACGGAAAATAATTTTGCATCCTTAATAGATGAATCTAAGGAACTTGTGTCTTTAATTCAATGGTCCCTTTTTGACTTCATTATTTCTTTCTTCTATATTGAATTTCAAACTACTCTGGTTATTGGGTGTGAACTCTGCAATTGGCCTACTCACAAAGAATAACCTTCCTTTCCTAATTTATCTCCTTCACCCCCATCATTGTAATTTCCTCCCTTATACCCCATCTGAAGCACTTTTCCACAAAGTTCAAGGAGTGTTTATGTGTGATCCCGACTTATTTGGACAACCCAAAACACTTAGGTAGAAATATATTAGTTTTAATTCAATAATAGGAGCTGCACCATTCGATGAGAGGGCATAGCCTAATGAATTTTGGTGGAGACACATAATTTTCCATATCGACAAATTTTCTCACCAACATAATTACAAGTTTCAATGGGTATTATTCCCCTATAGGTTTTCCCAATTACATCTTGTGTGTTCTTGTGTACTCTCTCCCGATTATGTTCATGTGAATGATTGTTTCATATTTTTAATCTCACATTAATGAATGGTTTATTGGTAAATGGTATATGTAAGTTGAATAAAATTCGTTAATGTTTAGAAGGACCAATTCAGCACCCTCTTAATCTATTTTTCTTCTAACAAATCCAAATGGTAGATGACTAGGAAAATAAGTGTATTTTCCCAATTAAGTAACTAATTTAATTAGCTACAAAGTGAAATATAATTAATTAACCATTTATTTAATAAATTATAATTAACTTAGCTAAAGTGGTGTTAGGAACTAATTTAATTAATCCCAAAAGGTGAATGTGCATGAATTAATTAATTTAATTAATCAATCATAAGGGGATGAATAACAGGATGTGAACTGGGATAATACTAGAAACAAGTATGTGATTTTGGGGTGTCTACATTTTCCCCTCTTTAAAGTGTTATTATGAAGTAATAGCATTTTAAAGATAGTAGACCTATCCAAATCAATGAACAGATAATAGGGAAATATGGTAGATGTTAGGAATTTCCCTGGTGAAGCATTTAGATGCCCGATGAGTAGGATGGTAAGGGAATGAGAAAGGAACACAAATAACACACAAAAACCAGTAGATTAATAAAAGGTAAAACTAAAAATGCTAAATGAAATGTGGGATGTCCCACAGCTTGCCATAATATAAGCAATGGAAACTATAGACAAAGTAGAAGTAATAAAATAAACACAAAAAAAATCTCAATTGCAACATTCTTGTAAACCTCAAGAATATTTTTGAAGCACTTGGACATGTAAAATCTTAATATTTGAATTATTTTGGGTACTCTTGATTAGTTCTCCAAATGTAGGATTCTAATATTACAAGTAGAAGTACACAAGGATGTGGGTGGAAAACTTGGAAGAAGTTAGCTATATATTTGCATAATATTCCAAGGGCCCTCCACATAGATTATTTCAAAGGATATGGTTTTTTTTTATAGCTAAGGGAGAGGCCATCAAATTTGGATCATAGTTTGAATGGTCTCTAGGATAATAATTGTAATTACTTGAAATACCAAGTAGACTTAGTTTGTGTAATTGTAGCTTTGAAGGGGTAATGATTATTTGTTTAGCAGAAGTTACATCCTATAAGGTGGTTGTATGTGCAACTCAATTTTCCTCACATTTCTAAGATTATAAAAGTGGGGCTGACTGGAATAGGAAGTGGATTTAAAGTATGTCCAAGTGTAAGTTGACTAGGAAAATAGGTGTATTTTCCCAATTATGTAATGAATTTAATCAACTATAAAGTGCAAGACAATTAATTAACCATTTAATCAACAAATGATAATTAAATTAGCTAAAGTGTTATTAGGATATAATTTAATTAATCCCAAAATATGAATATGCATGAATTAATTAATTTAATTAATCAATCATGAGCGGTTGAATAATGAGATGTGAACTTGGATGATATTGGAAACATATATGTGATTTTAGGGTGTCTACACCACCCAAACCACCTATAATCAACCTAACCAATTTTACCCTAACCCTTTAACCTCCTAACAGCCTCAACATCTTCATAATCATATTCATGCATCCCCATTCCCATTTTAACCCTTTTAGAAGTGGTTAAAACCAATTCCAAGCAGGCTTGCCCACTTTTTCAGGTTGCCAAGTAATTCTAACTAATTGTCGATGATTATACAAGTAACATCAAACCTTGATGGAAAGGATCCTCAAATGTTTGCAATGAAGATTTGGTTCTTTGCTGACCTAGAAAACATTACTATAGACTACCTAACATCAACTACATCCATGTTATGTCCTTGGAAGATTCACAAATCTTGTAATATTCTCACAACATCGTTCCTTAGAATTCTTCATCCAAGGTAAGATCTTGTCATCTATTTTTCATATTCATTTTATTAATGCATCACCTTAAAGCTTGAATAAATTTACACATCATCTATTTTACACCTTTTTTCACACTAATTTCTAGTTATTTTTATAAATCACCAACAATTACCTCCAATCATTGGTGATCCTTGTCTTTTTATCACTTTAATCACATTTCTCATATTTTTAATCAATATATCAATCTTTTTCTATCTAATCTACCTATTTTCAAGTTGTTTCTCTTTATAGATGATTGTACTAGGTTAGGCACATCCAATTACAAGCATATACGACCTTCCTATTGTTTCACAACCACTAGTTTAGGAACAATTTGACATTGCACATGAACTCAGTATTTGTGCCATCTCCTTGACACCAAATGTTGAAGACATTGAAGATCAACTTGAAGTCATATGTGAAGAACATGATGCTCGCTAAACAAGCCTGATTTAATTACTTCTTGGATTTTTATCTTGTCGTAGCCCTCGCTAGGTCACCTATCACGAGGAGTAGGATATTTCTATACCATTAGATTTATAATCATCCTCTTATTATTAATTTTTTCATATCCTTATCACTTAATTATAAAATGAGTTGACACCCTTCAAGGAATCCCTTTAGTTCCTAGGACCAGCCTTCTTGAGAAATTCACCATATCCTTATATAATGATATTTTGTTTATCTATATCGGTGTGAAGGTTTCTCTCATTTTCTAGAAGTAGGATTCTCAGACCCATTTTCATTCACACATATCGACATTGCATTGTTGACACAAGTGTCACTAAACCATGTTTTCTTTTAAGTTTTGGGTGTTTTGTCATATAATTAACGAACCAAAATTCACCATGAATAACTTCTATGGTATTCGAGCCAAAAAGTGGTACCCATTGAGCTATGTAAACAAATGTCTAAAGTGCACCTTAAATTCTATGAAATAAAGAGGAAAGAAGTGACATTCCCAATTCGGATGGGAATTTAATCTTATAGAAACTCAAAGAGATGTAGGAAATATAGATGATTCTCTTAGATACTTCAAATTGTATGCATATTATTCTATGAGATCATTTGAATGCAAGTAGTATATGGAGTCGAAAAAAATACCTAAGTATGTCCCATTATCTAAAAGTGGAGGACTATTAGGAAGACTGCATGTATGATTAGATAGAAGTATGAAAAATAGACTTCTCTAGGATGACAACGTAATAGATGAAGGATTTCCAAATTACATGGGTAAATAAAGACATTGAATATGATGGTAGTGAAATGATTGATTCTAAATACTTGGAAACCATTTTATTCAATCCCATCACTTCTATAGATTGGTCAAGGTAGTGGAGCCTATTGACATATTGACTCGCATAGTGGTCATTCCTCGAGGTAGTAGTAATGGCTCCTAAAAATGGTACATGAGAGTAGCCATAATCCTTCATCTTCTTACAGAAATCAAATAAAACATGGAGTAATGTGTACATCATATAATTAAGAGGCCCAAGGAATGATAATGCCCCTTAAACAAGGAGAATTCTTCTAAAAACGTCTCCAAAACCTTCACCTGAGTCCCCTTGTAGGAAGTTTTTGGTAATAATAATTGACTCATGTGCTCTCGAGCCAAGAGAGTTCATCATTTCTCCCACTATAAATAAATCTAACTCTCCTAAGTTTCCCATGCAGTCATCTCAAAGGTCTCTCATGCCTCGATTACATTGTAACACCCGAACTTAAAGCATTCTTAATGTCATTGTTGGTTGATGAAGTTATGAAGACACTCTCAAGAGCATGGTAATGGTGATAAAGTGACATTTGATATCAATAATGTAATTAGATGATATAAGTAATTAAAAATGTGCTAGATTCATTATGATCATCAACTAGTAATAATACTTAATGATTAAAAATATAATATATATATATATATATATAATGATTTAATGTTTTTAATCAATAAATATTATTACAAGTTGATGGTCATATGTGTGTGTAAAAACACACACAATGAGATATGTGTGTGTGTGTATTTATGTATGTAGAACACACACACACACAGATATATGTATATGTATTTATGTATGTATGTATGTATATATATACATATATTTCCAATGTGTGAAAATTTTAGTTATTCGATGACCACCCTTTAGTTTGTATTATTATAAGGTTTAATTAGAGCTCCACCACTTTTACACTCGATTAAGGTAAATGGCATAGTGACAAGGACCATCATCTAGTTGCATTATTTAAGGTTTAATTTTCATGAGGATTGGTCTTAGACCACTTTGCATTCAAATTGTTAATGTTTTGGAAAACATGGTCATCAACCACTTGGAATTGTTATTGTTTAATGTTGGTTTAATTGTTGGTCACATACCACGTAGGATAGAACTTTGGTTAATAAAGTAATATGGTCATGGACCATTTGAATGCATGTAAATTTATTAGTTTTAAATGTTTAAAACTTGAGGAGGTTTTGGTGGCCACGACATGGGACTAATAAAGTAAGGAAGAAATTAATGTGGTTTTTAGGGAACTAGTAGCTTCCTTGAGAAGTTAACCATGCATTCACTCCTCTCCCTCTCATTCACATTGTTCCATTCATTTGGTATTTTGGGTCTTCTTTGGGAAACTCAGTATGGAGGTTTTGTATGAGATATTTATGGAATTTCATTTTTAGTTTGTGCATGTGAATATGAAGTTATTATTAATGGGGTATTCTATATTTAAATCTCTTCTCGGAATGTTTTATGGGATTTTTGGGAGCATTCAAATTCTAGGAATATTTCAATGGAAGAATTAGGAAAACAAAGACAAAACAAGGCATGGGTTTTCTCTCATGTTTTTGTTGTTATTATCATGAAATTTTAGAATACATTTTTGGTTTTTAAATTTATTATTGTTCTTCAATTTAAATGTGAATTTTGAAAAGGAAAACAAATGGAAAGGATTGGAAATGAAATAGGTTTTGTTTTTAAATGTGACATTTGGATTCTTATCTGATTTGGCATTCTAGTTTTGATCTTTTGTTTGAAATCTAGGATAATGAAGTAAATATGAATAGTTTAGCAACTAGTTTAGGAGATCTTTTTATTATCTTATTTTCAATACATTTCTTTGGGTATTTTACTGCTAAATCTAGGAAAATGTGGAAGGAAGAAGTGATTACAAACTTGGCAGATGATTATTTTCAAGTTTGTAAACTATATACATGTGGGTTTGTTTTGTATTTGTGATTTGGGATCAATTTCAGATATTGGGTCTGGTTTATGTTGCAAGTTGTATCTAGCTCATTAAGAGCTCACCATTTGATGGTTTAAAACTCATTTTATTTTTGAAATCTCTCTTGGAGTGGGGTTTTTTTATTGGTTGGTTTTTAAGTCCTCCTTCGAGTTATGCAAGTACCAATTAGCTCCTTGTGAGCTTTTTGTTATTAAATGTTATAAGGTTCTCTCTAACATGAATGAATTGGTTTCAATCTCTCCTTGAGCATATTCGAATTGGGTATTCATTAGGAACTTGGTGTGAAACATGTTTTTGGAATTTAATTGTTCTAGTTAAAATGAAAAGATAAACATAGCCCAAATAGAGCTTTAGCAGATTTAGATTATTTTAGGTCATCTTTCTTATTTAGTTATCAATGGAATTGACTATTTGGTTGTATTCTATCTCATTAAGATCCTTTTTGTTATGGGTTTTATTAAGTTCTTAAAATATGAATTACTAATCTCTTTCTCTCACTCATGATTACGGGTTGGTTTAGTTATTCATTAGGGACTTGATACATTTTGGTTATTTGAATATTCGGAAGGGTTAATAAGTGACTACATCTCATGAAATTTGATGCTTGGTAAGATTTAGAATAACAAGGAACTTGATTGTTAGCATTGATTTTAGCTCTTTATTAACATGAATGTTTGACTTGTCTTGATCATGATTGTTTTCTATTCAAAACTTTGTAAGTATGGGGAATAGTATGGTTTCTTATAAAAGAAGTGTTTTTTTTTTCCCTTAATATATTATGGGATTTGAAATATTGAGTGAGAATTTGAAATATTACTCGCTAGTTTAATTTATTTTATAATAATGGTAATTGCTCCATTTTGGTTGTAATTCAAATGGGAATATAGAAAATTGGTAATGGTTTAGAGATAAATCAATTATTAGTAATCTATTCACACCGTCTTGAACCTTGATTTAATTTAGTTTTTATGATTAAGGAACTAAATGGTGAGATGGAGTTGTGGCTCTCTTA
The DNA here is from genome assembly GCA_018340775.1 of Taxus wallichiana var. yunnanensis. Classification (NCBI taxonomy): domain Eukaryota; kingdom Viridiplantae; phylum Streptophyta; class Pinopsida; order Cupressales; family Taxaceae; genus Taxus; species Taxus wallichiana. Next base: position 372,585,363 of record CM031244.1, on the reverse strand, counting down.
TGAACATTGTTGTTTGAGTTTGTTTCAATGATATTTTACTTAAGCATGGAAGTTCTATACGAATGAAAGGTTCTTTCCAAATTTTTATTAGTATTGTTTTACAAAAATTAACTATTGTAAAATAAAGGATAAAAGGAATTTAATGATACAGACTTGGAATCTTATCTTGGACTATTGTATTAAATAACAGTGATAGTATGACACTTTAACATCTAAAAGTTAAGTTGATTAGGTTGAATTCATGTACTGTTTGTAAACATACTAATACAATATGAAGTATCATTACATATGTGTATTAGATAGATATCTTATTATAAACCTAGAATTTTATATTTATATCTTATAGATTATTTTTTACTAGATTAGCTAATAAGAAGGGATCGGCTCCCAGAGGCCTTACAATAAAATACACATCGTGAAATCTCCTAGTAAGAAAAAAAAAGAGAGACAGGACCAAAAATATTTAAACGGGATTAACTCAAGAGAGAGAAGGTCCAAAAAACCAACCATAATATGGAGAAAAAAATAACACTCTGTAAAACAGGTAGACACGATTCGCATATCGTCAGCTAAAAGTCTAGACCAACAAACCAAAAACTAAATTATCTTATGACACTTAGGGGTTTTTCCATAGTATTGGTGGGATCCTATTGTTGATGTTTATACTCCAGATCTTTCTTACTCACCCTCCCACCTTCATCATCCTCGAAGCGCTAATGCAGAGTTGGAATTTTCTTTTCTTCAAACTTGATTCTCGCAACTTTTACTCATTTCCTTGACCGATTTCTCCAGCTCTAAGACTTCCCTCTTATTTTTTATATAACATGCAGATATTTTTAGAATCACCAATGCAATCAATCATCCCATCCCGCATGTCAGAGTTATCCTCTTCCATCGCCTACACAATCATCTCTAGATGTTGTATTCTATTGTTTAGTTTCTCATAATTCTAACCCTCTTCCTCATGGGATTTACCTTTCCCCTTAGAGGGACCTTCATTTCCATTTTCCTCCAAAACCCTATTCTATGGGCTCTCCTCCCCATGAAACTATTTCAAGGACCCTTACCCGTGCGCATCTTGGCCAAGCACTTTTCCAAGGTAATGTCATCCTCGGACCCACTACTGGTGGTAACCTCCTTAGGCATAATGGGTTTTCCATTATGATACAAAAGAAGAATAATCCCTTCATGAATGGGATATTTAAGCATCTTGTTATGAAAATCCCTCACAAAGACTAAGAGTGACATGTATAAAAAGAAAGGAATGCTCAACATAACCTGATGCCTAAACATATTCAACAAAGATAGGTGATGTGTGTATATCTTCTGAAACTTTCCTTCGAGAGTGATATACCACATAATATGATAACAAACATATTTCCACACCCTAAGAATATAGGACCTAGCAATTTCATCGTAATAAAATAGACTCTTTCCTTACCTTTAAAAAAGGTGTTGATTTCATGGTCTCTGTGATTCTAGTCCTTGAAAATCTTAAGTCCCTACGTGTCCATGCCCATAACTTGGGTGATAAACTACTCCAAAACTCCAATTTCATCCCCAAATAGCAACCCTTCCATTATTCCAAGCCTTTCTAAACTCCATGGTGAGAGAGGGGTCATGCCCTTTCAGCTTTGAAATGTACTCCCGAAGCCCCCAATTCTAAGCATGTGCCACATCGAAGGATTTTTAATGATAGCCCCATGACTCGAAGGTTTAACATAAACTCTATCTCCACCTATGGCTTCTCTATTTACCCCCAACACCAAACTAGTCACACAACAATTTTGTAAGGTTTGAAATGAATGAAAATCCCTATATTGATTCCACAACACTTAAGCTCCCTACCTTGACAAGTGAAAAAAGTGATATCCCTCGTGTGACAAGAAATAATTACATTATGACCTATCATGGTGAATAATATTATTAATAGATAAGGGGATTTCATCACCCTTCACCCAAACTTTTAAATCATTGCAAGACACCCCTAAGTTATCCAACTTATCAGCACATTTATTACCATTATGGGGAGTATGTGTGATACTATAATTTTTAAATGCTTTAAGATGTTCCCTAACATCCTATAAAATATTTCCAAGTGTCCAGTTCTGAATGATATTCCTTTTAAGGTCATTCATAATGAGCAACAAATCACCTTCGATTTGAATATGTCTAACACCCTTTTCCTGGCTATGTTAACCCCCCACAATAAAGCTCTAGCCTCCACCACATTGTTTCTTTGAAGTCCCAATGGCCCAAAGTATATGCAAGAATCCAATCACCCTCATGGTTTCTAATAATCCCCCTCCTCTAGCTTGACCAGGGTTTCCCTTAAAATCACCATCAAAGTTCATCTTAAGCCAATTCACCTCTAGTTTAGACCATTTAATCACTTGGTTTAAGCACTTTAACATCGGGAGGGCTAAAGGTGAACTATTTGAGGACATTTGCATCCTCCCTAGGACAAGAATATTTAATTTTTATTTTTCACCACAATGTTATGTATAAAAAAATAAGGTAAAGGTGAGGTGAGGAGGAATACCTATGAATTCAAAGAAGGTTGTGCACCATTGAGAAGACTAGGTTGATCATGAAGAGCTCCTTTTTGGCTAGGAAGGACTACCTGTAGAAGCACAACAATACCACCAAATAGATTTAAATAGTATATGACAGTGGATTGCCTAGCATATGATAGATCCAAGAAGTATGATACTTCCTAGAAAGGTCATCAATCCACTATTTAAAAACAACTTAATGTAAAGAAATGATGGTAAAAGAAAGGTCCTATTGTAACAATACGATTTAGGTATCTCATATGCTAACAATAGACTATATTTAAGATAAATATTAAATATACAACTAAATCTAGAGAAGGAATGGTGTTTTCAAGGTTGGCAGGTGTGGCAAGAGGTGTTTAAGAAGGTCTGGGTGAGATTGGGTGAGTTTTTGGGAAGGTTGTTGGAAAGTTAGGAGCTCATTGGTGTGCGATAAATTACTAGTCACAGAGACCAATATCGGTTGGGAGATGGATGTCGGTACCTAGTAATAGCTAATGCTGGTCATGCATGACCGATTCCAAAGAGGGGAAATTGGGTGAAAATATTCAAATGAGGTGGTTTTGAACTCGTGATTGCACAGGGAGTTGGGGAGGCTTAGGTAAGGTGGTAGGATTTTATTAAAGACTCAAAGATGAAGAAATAGGCATTTGGGATGGGTACAAAGGTTAAATGGGCAAGTGGTTGGGTGGAGGTGAGATGGAAGAGATCCAAGAAGGGTAGAAGGTGAAAGAAAGAATATAAATGATTAACAACCAAAATACTGAAAGAAATGACAAGGTAGAAATCACTTACTTGTAGATTGGAAGTTGGTTGTAGAAATAATAGTTGTGGTTGAAGGAGAGACAAGTCCCAATCTCATGCGCAGAAGGCTCTGGACTTCCTTGTGAGTGATCTAATGCTCTAGAACACATTGTTGATGTTTGGTGGAGGTTGTGAATGCTTGGAATGATCTCTAGTTCATCGTGAGGTCACTTGGATGCTCGAGAATACTAATGCAAGAATTCCCAAAATCCCGAGAGTAGATTTAGAACCAAGTGAATGAGTTAGAATTGTCTTCTTAACGAAACCGAAAGTGGTTTCATGACCAAAACCAGCCAAGGGAAAAATGGCATCGGTTAGGGAAAGATGGTTGTTTTTTTCTAAAAATAGCTAATTCTTTCCCTTTTCTAATGTGATTGAGAATGGTTCAGGTCAAGAAGACTGATTCTTGCTTATAGTGGTGGGATTTTGATAGGATCAAGTGGTTAGTCATTAATGAAAAGTCTAGAATAAGTCTTAGTTAGGTTTAGAATGAGTTATGGCTAGTTAAGGCAAGTTGTTAAGTTAGGGTTAGGTGGTTAGGGTTTGGGAATGGGTCCAAGGTGAGGTGGAGAGGTGAGGTGGCTAGGTGAGGTAGAAATTAATTTAATTTAGGTAATTAAATTAATAATGATGTGAGGTAATAATTAATTGGAATGGGTTTAGAGGTTTGCGACCCAATTTTGTGTGTCTACATTTTCCCTTTTTTGTTATATAGCTTGTATTGATAAGCAACAATGACAAAAAGAGGAAGTAGCTACCCTAAGTATGGGTAGAGGTGGTCCCTCTCAAACCATGAACTGATTGAGGAAAAGGAAAAATCAGTGATGGGTTTGATAAAGTAATAGGTGACGAAAAATTATGTAACATGTGGGTATATGCAATGGTGATATTGGCATGGGTAATAAGTCGTGGCATTCAAACGCATGCACATGTCTAGATTGTGACAAGGTACTAGGCTGAAGAGATCACAAAATCTACATCATCAAAGGTAGATAATTTATCCAAACAAGGTTGATATGGTCTAGGTATCCAAGGTATCGGAAGTTCTCCTAGAAACATAATGGTTCAAGGAGTAGGAACGGGCATAGGTGTGTTCCAAAGAACCAAAAGGTTTAGTCTGGTTCATATAAACTTCATGGCATCATATAATGTAAGGTCAGTAGGGAACAAAATGGGTAGCATGATCGCATAGTAAAGCAAGTAAGAGAATTCAATTGTCATATCGGCGAGGTTGGTGTGGCTATGGGTGTATAGGAAAGGCCATGGGTAAGGCTAAGGTGAAGTAAAAATGTGCCCCTAAGTACACTTAGGTAGGGGGTTAGGTGATAAGGCTATTAGGTGAGCTTGTAGGGTTGTGGTAAGGTTGTGGCAGCAAGAAAATGACATCCTTTAGTAAAAATTTGGGAAAATTAGGTAGAATTGGTTTAGGCAGGGTGACCAATACCGGTTGAGAGGTAACCGATGCCAATAAGGGTGACTGATTTCGGTCACGTAGGGCATGACCAGACTAACTTTGCTACCCAATCAATGGGTTAAAACAAAAAACCCATATGGAAAAAAGCTCATTTGAGCATTTTGACTTGGTGAAAATAACTGGTGGAGAGAAAAACCCGTGAAGAAAATGACAGAGCTTCCCTATTGAGTGTGTTGGTGAGATTTTAGTGGTTGGAGGAGTAGAGTGTGAGGGCCCATGAGATCTACCCGAGAGATTGGATTGGGTGAGAGGTTGGAAGGGGATTTAGACATGGAAGAGGTAGGAGAGGGCTCAGGGGGAGGTCATGTTCCTATTCCAAAGATCCCACCATGGAGGTGACATCAAGTAGAGGTAGGATTTGAGATCCATTTTTTTTTTTGTGAAGAATAAGGTAGAAAAGATTAAAATTTTTGTTTTTCGAATTTGATTGGAATTTTGGTTAAAATCGGGTGAAATCGGGAATGGGAAGGGTGAAACTAGTTTAATTAGAGTCAAAAATGCATCTAGAGGCAATTTGGGGAATTGGGGTGGGTATTTTAGGTATTGTATGATTTTTTTTTTAAATTGAGGATGCGGGGTTTTGGCCCTAGGGCTAAACTAAGAACCGATTCTGCCGATTATCTACGGCATCTATAGGCTGACTAGTGTCAATGGGTGAAAAGGGTACCAAAGATATCAGTCATGGTGATGATGTCACCACTATGAAAAGTGACTAAGTGAGAAAAAATGTTAGTTGGGGAGGCCAAAAGGTAGGGGAAGGGTGGGTAGGGGTGAGTTAGATTAATAGGTGAAGGGGGAAAATAGATGAAACAAAGAAAGTGTAGATGTTTAGGCTAGGTAGAATGTACTTCAGGAAAGTAGGTTGGGTAAAGGTGGGTAGGCTAGGAAAGGCGTAGGTAGGTATTAGGCTAGGTAGGGTCGAATAAATGGTTGAAAGGGCCAATTGATTAACATGTGTGAATGTTGATGATGCAGTCGAGACATCAATTAACCCTATTAGTCTAGATGATATCTAGCATTACAGAGGATGAGTGGGCTCACATGAGGGATGTGGGTTGGGCTCTGTTAGACATTACAAGCATATTGTGTGAGATCATAGCATGATGGTTACCCACATCGACTAATGGGACTTGGAGACCAACACATTCCATCTACCTATATAAGAGATGACTATTACCCTGGAGGACGTCTACAGGATCTTGAGGCTACCTATTGTTGGGGAGTCATTATATCAGATCTCTTTGAATGATTCGTTTGATCCTATGGTTAAATTTTTAGAGAGGCCATGGTTGATTTGTCTTATCACAGTGTGAGCTTTAGCTATGGGGAGATGTATACCGCACATCCACAAGAGACTAGATTAGCAGTGTTGATGATGGTGGGGATTGGTTTTTGCACTCCAGACTCATAGGGTGGGAGGTTTCCACAGCACTGATGGGAGTGTTAGATGATATGATTGAGGATAGGGTCTACTTTACATGGGCGCGGCTTTCTAATACGCTTATATACGGATCTATGGGCATATAGGAGGATTCGGAGGTTTGGGTTTTGATGTACCTATCTTTTGCATTATTGGGCTTACGAGCATATAGTATGCTTGTATCTACCAGCCTACCATGACAGGATTGGTACAATGGTATTTATAAAGCAGGGTATGGGAGGTGGATTCGAGATACGGGCACATGCAAGGGTAGACATGGCGTGATGAGATGTGATATATTATAGGTGTTTACTAGTTGTTCTTTCAATGATCAATGTTTTATGGAGGCCATATCTTAGTTATCATGCATTTAGAGGTATGGAGGAGGAGTCGAAGGTATACAATCGGTGTAATGAATACGAGAGACATAGACCCGAGAGAGCATGAGATGATACCGATCGATTGGGTAAAATGTCAATTCGGGCTACTGACGGGATGTGCCTCTACCCTTCCCATAGTACTCGCAGGACAACATGGAGATAAATTTATCACCACCACATCCTATAGATCTAGCAGGGTAGAGGAGCAAGTGGCGAGATAAGAGGATAGACGATGCGAAGCTATACAGATGGATATAGGCAATGGTGAATATCATATGGTAGGAAGCACCTCCAAGGTAGGACAACCTGATTTGGCTACTATTACTATTGAGAGAGATATATTATAGGGAGTGGTGACTACATTACGTGCCCAGTCACAACATTATAGGGGTAGTTAGAAGCATCTTAAGCATAGGTGGCCACCTTACATGGCAAACTATCAATGGAACATTTACATGCACATGCATAGGAATAGGCACAAACATAGGATAGATAAGGACCGGGTCCATCAAGAAAGGTGCATGCCCTAGGATAGGGTCCACGGCCTTAGGTATAGGGATAGGGGCCACTATTGCTAAAACAGGTCCATAGATAGGTTTTAGAACGATGGCACCTCCATAGGTGATATATATGGAAAAATATAAAGAGTTTGTGGTGGAGGCCAGATACTATGAGGATCAGATTACAGAGAGTGGTATCCCTTTTTTCAGCTACAACACCTGTAAGGCCCAAAGTGGGCACTAGTGAGAGGTCCATTCACGGACCCATAGTGCCGAGTTAGGAGCCACCTGGTCTCATCCGAAAGGTCAATGGGAGGTGATTAGCTCAAAGACACAGAGACCATGTGAGGGAAAAGAGAGAGTGGAAGAGGCACCGAGCCCTCCCAGGATGATATAGAGATGGAGATGTTGTTTATTTTTATTTTTGACTTATATATACCAGCTTGCATACCAAAGAGGCAAGATGTACATGAGAGTTTTGAGATACTTGTTTATATCTTTATATTTAGTGTATTGATACATGACATTCTAGTATATAGATAGATGATGGTATTTATATATGTTGTGTTTGGTTTTCATTTCCATTGTATTTTTATCATGGAAACTAGATGTGTAGGCATGGTTTAGGTGATGTATGTTGTGAATGATTGATTTTATTTCCATTATATTGATGTCATGGAAACTAGATGTAGGCATGGTTTGGTTATGGTTGTATGATTTCATTTCATTTCCATTATATTGATGTCATGGAAACTAGATGATTTAAGCATGGGTGTAATGTATGAGTTGATTGAATGGTTTAATTTCCAATGTATTGATGTTATGGAAACTATATGATTCGACATGGTTCGTTGTGTTTTTTTGGGTTAATTTCCACGTTATTGGTATTATGGAAAGTAAATGATGATGTGTATGGGTGATGTATGGTTTGTTTTGGGTTAATTTCTAAGTTATTATTTTTATGGAAACTAACTAACTAGGTTTGTTTATGGGGGAAATGGTGGGGGAAAAGAGTGGTGAGCTAACCTCGAGGGCCCCATGCCCTCAGAGTGCTTCCTACATAGCCCTTGCAAAAGGGGCCTCAGGATGATGTAGTTATCCCATAAACTAGGGAAGAATGAGATTGGGTTAGGTAAGTTGAGTAGGTAGGTTGGATAGGTAAGTTGGTTGGGTAAGGCATGTTTGAAAATATGCAAGGTTGAATGTTGAATAGGTAATAGGCAAGGTGAATTAGGCATAGGCATAGATGAATTTGTTTATGTTGATTCAATTTCGATGGTCTTGTCGAGTTGAAGAGACAACAAGTAAATAGATAAGAAACCAAAAGAAGTGGAATGTCCATGTTTGGAAAAGGCCGTAATGACGATACAAATAGTCTTATGAACATAATTCCCTAGATAAGTTGCATGATCAACAGGTCTATAGTTGAAATAAGTTGCATGATCACAAAGTGTCACATGAGCATTATGTCCCTTGAGTAGATAGGAGTAAATAAATGAAGCTAGGGTGGAGTGGTTCGCAGCATAACCCTGTTGTAGGACGACATGCCCTTTCAAGAAGATACCTAAAACTATAATAGGTAAGTCCATGACCAAAAGTTTGTATTTTTCTTGACTTTGTTTTCTTTTGTTTTTACTTATTTACATGTATAGACTAATCGATGCAGGAAGTCTATATATTGAGATAAAAAGTAGTGTCTCCTTGAGGTCTTTGTGAAGTTGATCGATGCGGGAAGCTCCAAGATAATTTTTTTCTTTTGACAAATATAGATTAGTGTTATTTTTGGATAGACTAAGTACAATAGGTGGCTAGATTTTTATAGTTTTCCTTCAAGGGATAATTCTACTTATAGCAACAAAAGAGAGACATAGATGTCCTTTTGAGGGAATCGTGTAACACTCTGAACTGTTGTTACTTCCTCCTGAGCATTCAAGTGTTGATATGTGATTTCTTTTGTAAAAGGATGTGTTCCTTTGATTGTGAAGTCATGCTTGATATGGACTATATCTTCTTTGTAATTGAAGATCTTTGACTGAGTCGAGAATATGATTGGACTCTTTTATTTCTTTCATTTTGCACCTGAGTTTAATCTGACCTCGGAATGAATTGTGGATTTATCCATCTATAAGACCCAGCCTTGGATCAGTGGCATTGATCCAAGTGATGCTTTAAGTTTATTCGGGATGAACTAAAATTATAGACCTTACGCAAGTTGCAAGGTCTGAATGCGTTGAATAAGCTATTCCGGAGTCTAACTCAGGCTGATCGTGTTAAATGAATTGGTTCCCGATATCGTAATATCAGGAAGGTCTTGATCGTGGGCCAGGTAATAAATTCAGATACATTTATTCAACTAGCCTATTGGCAGTGCTGGAGTGAATCCTTTTCGTGAATGTATGTCTGTAGGTTCTTATTCTGAACATTTTAAATGTTAGACCTAAACTGGATTTATTAAGGTTAGTAACCTAAAACTAAACTATAACCTATGGGTTAGATTAATGTTAATCTAACCTAGGCCTAAGCTATAAGCTAAATGTTCTAAGTTAGTAACCTAGCACTAAGGAGGTTAGACTAAGTAGCATCTTAAATCCTAACCTATGCTTCTAACCTAACTAATGAACAAGGAAGAAAGGGGACCTATGAAGGGGTGTGAGCCATGGGCGGCAGTTTCTATGGCATTAAATGGGATGGATAAGTATGAAGGACAGGGATTTAGTGGAAGTTTCAAACGGCTAGTGAGGTGACATGGCAGAGTCGCCAAAGTTAGAAATGGTCTTTGAATTGTTTTTATCCATCGCCAACTATGGCGGTCGGTGGCAATGGAGATTGAGTGGGAATTTTGGAGTTAATACAATTAATGAACTCGGTCTTCGAGCTTGGATTTCTCGGGAAGACATGCAAAATGGAAAACTGGTAGTTTGTTTGGGTTTTCATGCGCTCGGTTTTTCTCTGTTTGATCACTGGTTCTTCGCACCAGTCTACTTGGTGTTGCATGGCAAATATGAGTGTAACTCGCTCTTTTCTCTGTCAAGGAAAGTTTATAAGGCATGGAAATAACAAATTATTGTTGTTGAATCTAACGTGGAAAAAGAGAAGAAGGCTCGAGCTCTTTCAGTGGTCTTCTTCAGATTTTTAAGCGGCATTACCAGGCATGTTAGGCCCTAACCTTTAAAAATCTTGCTTTCTTTCAAATGATTTCATTAGAACAACTCTGTTCAGATGATTTTTGGGTTCAGTTGGTTTTTATGGTAGCTTGTGTGATTTAGTTGTTGTATCTTCTTACTGGCTCGATTTTTCAAGTAAACCCTTGATGGGTGTGTATTGTGTTTCGAACTGTTGCACTATCTTGCTGTGTTTTGCATTTCGGTTAGATTTTGAAGAAATGCTTGCAAGGAAAATACATGAATTTGGTTCTGTGGGAGTCCATGAATTGTTCTCTTGTTGGGTTCAGACTTCAGTCGATACCTTGCCATTTTCACTTGTTGAAAAGGATACTATTGGAATTCTTGAATGTACATAATATTTCGACTTCTGTTTAATTTATGTCGTAAGTAATATATGTTATTGAGGCTGTTGAACTTCTTGAAATGAAATTATGTCTTGGTTTCTGAAGAAGTACAATGGGAATACATTATGCTATCAATCCCGTTGGAATCCTTGAGTTGATAGTATTTTGACTTCGAAGGAGTTTTGATTGAGAATATTACTTGGGTTCGACTCTTTTTGAACTATTGATGCGTATATTATGTTTTCCTCTTCTGTATAAGCTTAGAGCGAATATTGTTGTATGGACTCAGTTGGAGTCCTTGTTATGAAACCAGTATTTTGCTTCTGTATAAGCCTGATTGTGAATAATTATTATTATTGGCACGGTTGGAATCCTTAATATATATAAATCTTGTATTTTGGCTTCTGTAGAAGCTTTGTCGTGAATACTGTATGATTTTGGATATTGTGGGAATCCTTGAATAGATAGAGTTTTAACTGTTACAGAAGTTTAATCAAGAATACTATACGGGTTCGATTCCTTTTTGAGTCCTGGAAAGGTAACATACATTTCTACCTTTGTAGAAGTTCAGTCGTGAATACTGTATGTTATTGGTATAGTTAGAATTCTTGAATTTGATATGTATCTTGTATCTTTCTACTTCTGTAGAAGTTTATTTGAAGAATACCACATGGGTAAGACTCCTTTTTAATCCTGGAGGCGTATATTATGTTTTCCTTTCTGAATAATCTCAGTTGTGAATACTGTTATGATTCTTGAGTTGTGGTCGCATGAAAGCAACTTCAATCTAAACCTTGTTTTGAGCATTAGTGGTATGGATACTGTTGGAGATTTGAAATGTTGCGAGTTGGCTTGATTTTTGATTTAAACCCTCGCTGTGCGTGCATAACGTTCAGACTCCTTTTTAATATTCTTGTGTCCCTTTCTGTCCGCTTCTGTGGAAAGTAAAGGAAGGGATTTCTTTTCAAACTATACTTGGTTTGAGACCTTGTTGTAATCCGTAGTAGCTTGGCATAGGAGGAAACTCTGAGGAAAATACTGTTATGGAATTTCAGCTTTTGATCTAAGTCCTTGCAGAGTTTTAGTAGGGACTAGATTGAGCTGTATGTTGCTGAGTGGGATTATTGTCATGTTTGTGCATGATTACGTCTTCTGTTAGTATGAATATCTAGTCGTGAGCTTGACTGAACTAATGAGCTATTAACTGTACCTCGACAAGCGATGGCATTGGTTATTTTCTCATTTGTTGATTAGTATGGAAGGTTATGTGGAGTCTATTTGATAGATTAATTATCACTGCCTTGGCGCGAGAGCTACTGTATTGCTAGTAAACTACAGGAAGTTGTTTTATATAAATTTTAACAAAACTGTGGTTCTTCTTGTGGTCTCGTCGACTTATTCGCATGCGTATAAGGTGAATGCTTTACTCTTGAGGAGACGGTATAGTCATGAGCTTGATTTGAAGGGAAATATGAATGACTCGTTTTCTTTCTCTTCTGTTGTAAAGTATTTGTTGATATATTTTTATCTAACTTTTGGAATTGTTTTAACATACTGATGGAATCATGTATTGTTATGATATTCATTTTACTATGTTGAATGTAATGGTCTGTCTGATGTTTGCTATCCTTGGGATTCAGATGGATAGTTGTTTTAGATGCATTTGTTCTTCTTGGTCACTAACGTTTATGATGAAATATCTGGAAGGTATCTAGGACTATTTAGTAACTATAATATGAGTTACGCGTGTATAGTTTTATTGTATTACAAGAGCATAATCTGAAATATGTTTACATGTTTGGTGAATTGATTTCATTTAAACAAGTTGTTTAATGAAAACAATTGGTGGATTGCAATTGTTTTAAGAGTTAGTGCTTATCATGCTCAGTTCATCGAACTGACCCGTGTTGACAATTTTTGTAGATGGTTTCCGTAAGTGGTAAAAGCATGCAGATCTGATAGGATGTTCAGATTGTTTAATTTGGTTTTATGATGAATTACAGCTTGATTCTCTAAATGTACTACTTGAAGAAAGATGTTCTTTTTTTGTTGAGTATTGTATCAAGTATGTTGTGAATGCATAAAATGTATTTGATTAGTTAAAGGAATGGAAAGAGGTATTTGTTACTTATGTGTTTGCATTCGTATCTTGTTGGGTTAATCTTCTTCGGTTCAAATGATCTTGAGAGCATTATTATTATTGTATAATTTGGAGACTTTTGTGATTATCTAAGTAAGCTTACAAGATTATGTGACTGAATACTTATGATTGTTTAGTAGTTCTAGTATGTTCTATCTAAAGCTAAATTGGAATTTAGATCACTGTCTTTCTGGAAGCTAGGCTTAAAATAAACTTGAGCAGGAAGCTAAACAAGCTGAATAAATTATTACTTCCTAGTCTTGATCTAAGTCAAGACAATGTTTAATTGGATTCTTAATCACTATATCTCGATACTAATAAGTAAGATATAAATTCAGTTATGAGAACTGATATAAACCTAAAAAGGGTTTGGTTGGCAATCTCATGTGAAGATTATGGGTTATTGTCCAATTTCGTTGATTTAGAATTATGTATATTCTATGAACTCCTTGATGGGACCTCTAGTCTTAATAACTTCTCTTGTGTAATGGGTTTTATTAAGAAAGGTCATTCTAAGGTGAGGAACCCAGGGATTGGGAAAGGCTAACCTTAGGGGAGCATCTTTTAGTATAATTTTAACTCAACGTGCGTAACACTTATTAATAAGTAGATCTTTTCGAGGTGGATTTAAAGGTTGACGGCACAAGTCAACTGCAAGGTTGTACCTTCGAGAAGATTAGGATCTTCTCGAAGATACAACAATGCAGGTGACCTTTGACGACACCCTTTGCATTGATCGTTAAGATTTACACCTTAAACTTGAACAAGTTACTCTGGGACTGATTAGGAACGTGGTCACGTTATAAGGCTGCCCTAGGAGACTCGGGGTATCTTGACACACTGGATTAACTAGGGTTGACCCAGTATGTCAGCGTATCCCTAGTCCTTGGGGCATCCCTATAACGTTGTCATCTCACTAATCCATTCCTGAGTGAATAACTTGGGGCAGGAGAGTCTGACAGAAGTCAGTATAAGACATTCTACATAACATAGGAATGGGGTGAAGGACGTATTCCAGATTGATGAGTATGTCGTCAAGGAATACGAGACATAAGTAGTATGTTTCAAATCTTTGGCCAAAGTATCACAAGCTGCTGATTGCGTTGTCCTAAGTCACCTAGTCTAAGGGATGAGATGCCGATGAATAATGGTAACAATTATTCAGATAGGTTCCTTGGATAGAGCATTCTGAATCCCAGAATAGGGAAGAGAACCGCAAGAGTGATGTGTTAAATAAAAACGCCAACTCTTAATACTCATGAATAGATCGGTAGATTACCAAGTCATGGAATGAATAGATCGGAGGTACTCGAGTCATTACAGCTACATATGGTTATCTGTTATAAGAATGGTTGTTTTGATTTGTGAGTTCTAAATTATGTATTTAGAACCAGGAAGCATTTATCAAAAAAAAAAATTACTTGTTCTAATGTATAAAAATGAGGATGTTACAAATCGTCTATTTATAAGAATTTTGACTCAAGGAGTCAAGTTTTGGTATCCCAAAAAAATTGTATTATTTTTAAATGAAGTCATAGACAAGACTATAAAGAAGTATAGGCCTATTTTATGAAGGAAAAACCATAGCATGAAAAGTTTATCTATAAAAGAGGGGCTTCAAGTGACAAACAAACATGGGATTCCATCTTAAACAGATGAAAAGTATCCATGAGAATCATGCCATGAGTAGAGTCATGGTACTCATATTGAAGACAAGGCTAAATGGTGACAAATAATCACACAATTCTAGTTTATTTGTTGGTCCTTAAAAGAGGTAGGTGGGAGGAAAGGTTCACTCAAGGGACAAGCATATAAGTGACATAAAGTGATGTAGTACTTTATTCAATAGTAGAACAGTTGAAGATGTAAGGCATTAAAGGGCTCAAGTTTGGGTTTACCCTCAAGAGAAGATAAACAATAAGCTCTTGATCCATAGGTATGGGTGAAAATATAGGGTCCAAGCCAATTAGGAGAAAACTTTCCTTGTTTACTTTTCTCCATCTTGGTCACGAGTTGATTTTCCTTCAAGACAAGGTCGATGATATTGAAATTTCACTCATGAACATGTTTTTTATAGGCGAACTTGATGCATTTTTGGTAGATTTGGAGGTGGTTGAGAGAGTTTAGATGGCATTTGTCCAAAGAGCTCAAGTTGTACCAAATGTTCTTGGTGGAAATATTCATCAGAGAGAATTTCTTTAAGTGATATATGAAGAGATAGAATTTTGAATTCGAGAGGTAGGATGTCTTCTATACCGTATAGACCAAAGAGAAAGGTGTGGCATCAATAGAGGTAAAAATACTAGTATGATAAGCCCATAAGGTGAAAGGAATGTGCGTGTGCCAATCCTTACCAGTGTCTTCAACTAATTTCATAAGAATTTTGTTGAGATTCTTGTTAGAATATTTAGGTTAACCATTTTCCTGTGGGTAATAGGGTGAAGAGAAACTGATTTGAATGCCAAATTTGTCACACATTTTACGTAGGGTTTTGTTTTTGAATTGTTTATCGTTGTCGGTGATGAGGCAATGAGGAACACCAAAGCAACAAATGATATGGTGGTTAATAAACTTGGCTATTTTTTCATTTTGGTAGAAATAAGAGGGATGGATTCCACACATTTAGTGTAATATTTAGTCATTGTGATGATCTAATGATGACATTATGAGGAATGAGGGTTGATCTCCCCAACAGATCCAAACCCCATTGACATAAGGGATAAAAGTATCGGGCAACTTGTAAGGTGTGACTAGGAGTATGATGAAGGTTAGCATGTTACTGAAACTTCACACAATGTTTGACGTAGTCACAATAGTCTTGGTTAAGGGTTGGCCAAGTAATAACCAAGGTGAAGGATACGTTTTACGATAGTGAGGATGCTTCCCCACAAATCCCATCGTGAATTTCTTTGATGGTGTATGGGATTTGAAATCGGTAAGGCATCTCATGAGGATACCGTCAAAGTTGAATTTGTAGAGAAGACCCCCATGATGATGTAACAAGAGACACTTTTTAGGAAGGCTCATCATCCATTGTGAGTGATATATGGAGGTAGGATTTAAAGGGAGAGGTATTCAGTGAACTACTTATACCAAATGTCGTGTGGGTCAGTTTCAATTCTTCCCAAAAAATTTACACTGTGAATAATATAAGAGGGTGACTACAACCATTATACTGTGACAAATATTTTTGAGTCTGAAGGTGAGGCAAGTATTTGAGAAGCAATACAAGCCATGGTATCCACAAATTTGTTAGTGGATTGCGGAGTGGTTTGAATGAGGAAGTGATCAAATGTGGTCAAAAGTATGTCGACATGATGTTTATACTTTTTAATTTCCTCATTACGACACTGGTACAAACCATTGACTTGGTTCACAACTAGTTAAGAGTCACCAAATATATTAATGGATTTAACATCTAGGGCAATAAAAGTTTGAAGACCTAACACAAGTGCTTCATACTCAGCCATGTTATTAGTGCAGTTGAAGTCTAACTTAAAGGATAGTGGCATAGGATCACCATCAAGAGGAATGAGGATGACCCCCACACCTCCCCATGTTGAAATTTGGTAAACAACATCATCAAGGGAGAGGGTGGCAATAGATTTGTCGAGAAAATAAAAGTTTGAGGATTGATGTATAGGAAGATGAGTGTTTATGAGTTGATCGTACTAGTTTTCCCCGACATACTTTTTATGAATGAATCTCAGGTCTAGGTCTACAAGGAGCATGATCCAATGAGTGGTGCATTGGTGTTGGTAAGGTTTAGCATACATGTAGTAGGAGGAACAATGTTGGTGATGAAAAAGGTTTTGTGGTTAAGTAGGTAGTTGCAAGGTTTGGTGGCCACAAAAACCAAGGCTAGGAAAATATTTTCAGCATGAGTATACCTAGTCTCATAGTCTAAAAGAGTATAGCTTATGTAATAAACTGATTACTCCCTGTGTTTCTCATTGCGATGAGCGAGCATGACACCCAAGGAATGGTCTAGTGGAAAAAATGTATTGGTAAAAAGGTTTTTCATCTTTAGGTGGGATGAGCACAGGTGGCTAAAGAAGGTATTTCTTCAACATTTGAAATGCATTCTAGCACTCATCGTTCCAATTGAAGGAGACATCATTTTTAAGGAGATGATGAAAAGGGTGACATCGGTCAAAAATTTGGGAAATAAATCATCGAATGGATTGAAATTTTCCTTACAAACTACAAAGTTATAGAAGGTTAGTAGGTGGAGGCATCTCGAGAATAGCCTTGATTTTGGCAGGATTGAATTCGATGCCCCACAAAGAGATGATGAAACCAAGGAGTTTTCTAGAGAGAATGGCAAAGACACACTTCTTTGGTTGAAGGTGAACACAGTATTGGATGAGATAATAAAATATGACCTTAAGAACTGTGAGGTGTTCGGCACAACTTTTGGACTTACAGAGGAGGTCGTTGACATAATCTTCCAATATGTCATCCATGATATCATGGAAGATATAAGTCATAACGCACTGATAGGTGGCACCAGTGTTTTTCAAACCAAAGGGCATGACATGATAACAGAAGTTCCCCCAAGGGGTGATGAAGGTAGTTTTGTGTTGATCTTCTTGAGCGAGTAATTTTTATTATAACTCGGAGAATTCATCCATAAGAGATAGCATCTCATGGCCAGCTATAAGATCAACGATTTGGTTGATTCTAGGCGAGAGGAAGTCATCCTTAGGTAGTTAAGGTCATGAAATTCCATGTATATGTGGAGTCCCCTTTTGCTTTATTAACAGAACAATGTTAGAAATCCATTTTGGATAATCAATGGGTAGAATGAAGGAAATAGAAAGAAGGTGTTGGAGTTATTCTTTCACAAGAAGGGAAATACATGGATATATTTTTCGTAACTTATGTTTCATATGTTTAGTGTTAGGGATAGTCACGATATTGTGGACCACGATATTAGGTTTAATACTGGGTATATCAGCATAAGACCAAGAAAAATAGTTGTTATGATCTCAAAGGAAAGAGGTGAAGGCTTTGTTTCATTAGAATCTAAAGATTGGCCTATCTTTAGAATTTGAGGGTCAGCCTGAGTGTGAATTTCAATCTCTATGGTTGATTCATTTAGCATGTTTTATATCTCGGAAGGTAATAACCAATAATGTAAGAATTTTCTACACCTAAATAGGTGAGAATAGAATCATCATCTTGACATTGAATGACATTGATAGAAGGTGTCTCGTCATCTAACATGTCAAGATAAAGAAAAGGAAGGGAAGAGGGTACCTTGCCATAGTGATGATAGGTCAGAGGTCCCAAATAAATGGTGTTCATAGAAATAAAATTTAGGAGGGATAGATTCTAGATCAATGGACTTTGTGGGTGAAGGCAATGTGGTGGGTGAGTTAGGTAGGGAAGGCTTATCTTCCTCTATGAGGTCGATTCTAGCCTTCTTAGGAATAGGTGGCATGGAAAATCTGATACCATGATGGTATTTTTGTTTTTGGGTAGTGTAAGGTATGACTGTGTGACAACCTTGCTCATAAAGACCAAATCCAAATCCCTTCCAAGAACATCGATGAAGAAAAGTGTGGGTGAAGAGGCGATTGGTGAGGTATTGGAAGTCAAATGAGAAAGGTCGGGTTTGGGTAGGTGGTTCAAGAGAATAAGAAGAAGTGTCGAGTCCCCCATATGTCAGGTTGGTGTAAAGGTGGGGAGGACCATATGGAAAAACCTCTCCTACACAACGGTTGTAATGTGGGTGTTGGTGAAGGCTTCCATACTCTTGAGGAGTAAGGAAAGTTTCTATGTTGTATAGGTAGTACTCCCCTAGGGAAATGCATTGAAAAACACCTACCAAGGGGTCTGGAGGTCGAGACTTGGGTATCGGGATGGATGAGCTACTCAAATCCTAAGAATGTGGGGCATCAATTACCAATGAAATAGGTGGGTTGGTAAATGGGCTAGTTGTGGAAGCTATGACAGTAGAGGGGATAGATGGGTTGGTTGTGGAAGGTGTAGTAAAGAGAAGTGGTAGATGAGGTAGTGGAAGAAGATGAAGTGGTAGGGGTGGTAGATACCTTGACTGGAACAAGGACATCATTTGGTTGGTAAATCATGTTGTAGGTTTTAAAAGGTGAAGGATCCACATAAATGGTGTAAGGGTTCCCTTCATATTCAAATTTTAGGAAACAATGAAGGGTTGAAGGTACACACCCCATGGCGTGAATCCGGTCAACCAAGTAGCATGTTATATTTAAATTCCCCCTCAAGAACATAGAATAATTTGGGACTGGTACGGGGACCCACGTGGATGTGGAGGATGACGGTGCAAGGGTAGAATTCATGGAATCATTGAAAGAATGCAACATAACATGGTTATTATCTGGTAGTTTATGGGTATGTGTAATTATTTGTATATATGGAGAGAAATGATATTAATGATAGCACCTTCACAATCATAACACTTCAAACACGAGTATTGTTGATGTAGGCGGAGATGAAGAGGGTGGGATCAGGATCATCTGATTGTAGAGGGGAAATCTCTGAGTCAAAGAAACTAATGGCAGAAACCTAAGGAGAGGTAATGGGGGCAGAAGTTTGAGGCGAGTTTTGAGGGTGGCCACATGATGTGGTGTAAATATGGCGGCCATAGGTGTAGGATCATTTGGTGGAACCTTGATAGAATGTAAGACCTCAATTAAGTCCTGATGATGAGACTCAGAGGTTTGAATTAGGTCATACAAGGACATCTTCAAAGGATATTGATGAAGTTGTTTAATCATAGAACGATGTGTGACTCCATCATAAACAGGATAAGTCAGCCCACGATGGTTACCTTTGGGGGTAGGTGCGGAGTTAAATGGTGGGTGAAAGTGCACTTTGGGTGGGCTACCATTTTTCTCTTTTACTTTATATTTTTGTGATTGAGTGGCTACTTGGACCATATTTATTTCAAATATTGGAGGAGGAAAAGAGGGTTGTGGAGATGCAGGTAAAGGCCCTTTGAATAGATATAGGGCTAGACTATGTGGCATTGGGTGAAGGGGGATGGAATTCTCCACCAACAGGTCATCTTCATCAAAGAGACACTTTGAAGTACGTAATTAAAGGAAAATGTTATTCAGTCCTTATTACCTTTGACATCATTCCCTAGTGAGTGATGATATGCATATATTTTGGTGTCATCAAACCCTACTGGTTTAGGTTTGATTGGGTCATAAGTCTTAATAGGCGGTAGTGAGATGGCGGAAGTTTCTAACAACCTAGTGAGGATGTTAGAATAGGATCCTGCTAATGGATCACAGTGAGAAGTCAAAGTTGGCTTGGATGAAGGTGCGGGTGATTTTTCATGGGAGAGGTTCTTTGGAGGTGGTGTAGGTATGACTACCTTTCTAGTAGGTAGTGAAGGTTTTGGTTTTGGTTTAGGTTGCACATTATTGGGTAAATGTGGAGGAGCAGCAGTGTGCAGGTAGAAGGATATTTAGAAGGTGGCGGTACCCTAGAAATCCAAGGTGAGAGTGGCAAAGTGTTGGCAATAGTGTGGTTATAGGTAATGGAGAAGACGTAGGTAGAAGAGGTGATGAAGGTGAAGGTGTGAGAAAAAGAGAAGGTAAAGGTGTGGGTGTGGGTTTCCGCACCTTGGATTTCCTTGGTAAAGAGGTAACCCGACCAAGGTGGAAGGATTTGGACCCAAAATTGAAGGTAGAGGAAAAGGTGAAAGAGAAGGCATGGGAGATACTGGGGTGCAAGACCTAGGAGGTTAGGTCTTCCTCTTAGGTGTGGGAATCGAGTTTTTTGAAGGGTGGTGGTCGAGTAGACAAGTCTAGTTTCATCATGGGATACATTAGGCTAGGTGTTGGTGGGATCCCTAAGGGAGTGGTAGGTTTAGATGTGGATAGGGGTTTAGGTGAAGGCAAGGATAAAGAAAATGGGATGGATATGATTGGTTCGGGTGGTATAGTTTTAGTTGCCTTGAATACCTTAGGATAGATAGTTGAGGTATCCAGAGACAACATCTACATTTGGGTGGATCTTTGGGAGTCGAAGGCTCCCTATATTGTGGAGTAATCAAGATACTCTAATCGGTCCACCAATCACAAGAATGGTTTTGGTTTAGAATATGATGAACCAGTGGTGAAACCCATCCAAAAATCTGAGTCATGTTATACAGGGAAGGTTTTCACCTCTGATTCAGTAGGCAAGAGTGATGTAAGAAGGTTAAAAGGATTATGGAATATTGTAGGAGAAGCATTACCTATAGGAAGAGGAGATAATATTGACTCCTCTATGGGTCAAGGAGAAGGAAAAGCAAGTGATGTGGACTCCTCTTTAGGTAGAAAGGTGGATAGGTTTAGTTCCTCCTTGGGTAGAAGAGTAGGCAAGATAGGCTCTGCGATAGGTAGAGAAATAGGTGGGGTAGGCTCTGTTGTGGGTAAAGGAGTAGGTGTGATAGGTTCCTTTGTGGATAGAGGATTATGTGTGAAAGGATTCTCTGTAAGGGGCGGAGGAGTAGGTGTGATAGGCTCCTCCATGGGTAGAGGAGTTAGTGCAAGAATTTCCTCTATAGAAATTATGGGAGGAAACTAACTAGATGGAACAGTACTATGTTGAAAACGGCATGAAAAGGTTTCTTAAACACACCCATATTGGCATTTGCATGTGCATTAGAGTTGTCCAAGATGAGATCTCCACTATATAGCATTCCTTGGACAATTTTATTAAAGGTTTTACAATTGTCGTGGCTATGTCTCCTAACTTAGTGATAGTTACAAAAGTTGTTTTCTTTGTACCACAACATTGTAGGATGAGAAGGATCAAAACCAATGTTTAGTTTGATAGGTTGAAGGATGATGGCTCTATATTTTAAAAGATTTTCCAACACATAAGAATATGGTTCTCCGACAGAGTGTAAGTTCTCTATTATATCTATATTGAAATTTTTGAACATGAGAGAGGTTGGCAGGTGGTTTTGGTTGATTATACGGATGAGATGGGCCAGTTTTCAGAATCTCCATGTAACACCCCTTTATTTTTGTTTTTCATATTTGGAAATTGAGTCATGATATTGAAGGAATGTCGAGGGTGAGACAATAAGCCTCATTGCATAGCTATATGTATAGTTGCATGCATAGATGTATGTCCTTAGAAGGGTATACACACATACATGTAATTACACACGCAACCACTTGATATCGCTTATTTCCTAGCAGTAGCACCCTTAATTAACTTGACATTCTCATCTTACCTTTGTTTCTGATAGGAATGTAAGGAATACTTACGTTGATAAAAATATGAAGTTGGCAGTGAGTTGTTATCTCTTGCTGAACTTATTTGAATTATGTAAGCATGGTTTCACATCATTTGTTATTGGTCACCTACTTTTCCGTAAAAGACAACTTGATGTAAATTGATATCTTTATTGATCGTTGTTTGTAATGATTGAAAATGATAACTTCTATTCTATAATGAGTAGTGATTGGTTAAGGATGACTAGAATTACTCTTTGCTAACAAAGTGTTATGTCAGCAAGAAACAAGGTTAATGCTAATTGGATGACCGCTCTCGGGATGAAAGCTACAAACCTTGTATGTAAATACTACATGAGTAATCTAGTTCATCAAGTATAAAATATTATGTATGGTTCATCTGTTCTTGGATTATCATTATTTTCTAGTGGTTCAATGATGTTTGTAACCCATTCAACTATCGTTAAATTGGGAAAGGATGAATTTATAAATGAATACTTCATTATATAGATTTTGTGTTAAAGATGGGTTGAAATCAATTTTGTTAGCCTAGATATTGTTAAACCTATAATGGAAACATATTATTCGTATTTAAATTATCGGTCAACCAAGACCACTAAGTGAATTCCTATCCTTGGATTATTTCAATCTTTGAGGTATAAGGCTTGCAATTTTGGATAAGTTGTATCGATTAATGTAAATGGAAAAAGTGGCCATTATGGACCCATGCATTACGAAGACTCATGTTTTGAATAAGTCTTGACCTTGCAAAGAATTCATGCATGCAATAATTGGTAGAAACTTAAGTGTTAAAAATGGGACATAGTCATCATGCGAGTATACTTGGTTTAAAATCCTTTGCTCCATGCTTAACGTTGACTATGCATTGAGTATTATTAGATTTCTCATGCAAATAAGGAGGTATTTTATATTCATAATCCTGCTAATTTTAGGGGATAACTTTGGTGGCGGTGGGGTAGTTTCAAAAACTACCAACCATGCATTGTGTTATTAAATGCATTAAGTGCACATTTACTTCATTGGGAATGATGAAACTTCTTGGTGAAGCCAACAACATGCATTCCATTTGGTTGTTCTTGTTTTTGGTTTGAGAGGTTAAGTGGAAATGAGGATAACTACAGTCGAACTCTAGAAATTTTTGAGAGGAGACTCAAGCTCCAACTCCAGTCTTTTACATGCAAGTATAAATCTATTATGAGGTCATCAACTTGTGTTAAATTCATATTTCGGGATCATTTTGGGAGCTGTGAGTAGATTTCAGTCTCCATTTTGTGCAAAGCTTGTGAGATGATTCACTAGAAGAGCCGCTTGGCCTAGAATGTTTTGGGTGAATTGATTGATAATGTTTTCCAGGCATGATAAATCTCTATCCCTTCTCTAGTAGTTTGTTCCATTGCAAATTTATGTAAATGAAATTCCTTGCATAAGTTTTGAAAGTTAAAACGATTTGGGTTTTGGGTTGCTAAATTATTGCAATAGTTATGTCAGGTATGTAATAGAGTTACCTGATAATATTAAACGTGTTGTAGTTTATAGAAATCCTTCTGCGTATTCACCCTTGGTCATGTGAATTCTTGTATTGTTATCTCTAGTTGTAGCTAAATAGATCTATTGCTATGACTGTTGTAACGGTCAAGAAAAAATCTTGAATTCTCATGTAACTACTTATAATTTGAAGCGTAGTATTTGGGTATGTAGGGTGTGTACGTTTTGGATGGCCAATAGAACCCTGTTGGGAAACATGGTGAATACCGAATCTGGGTATTACCATCAATAGCCTGATTAATGTATAATGGTGAATGAAACTCTAGAATGAAATATATGTGGAACCTCGGTTATTGATTTACTGAGCTTTTAGTGTCAGGGATATGAAGTAGAGTTACAATGGATATTAATAAACGAGTTATAGCTAAATTGTTTTCCACCAGTGAATACACCTTGGTAATGTGAGTTAATGATTTATTTCCATTACTGTAAATAATTTTATATCCAGTATATGGATGCGTATGTATATACATTTTTATGGTTAAAGTAAACCCTTGGTAGAGGAATATGTTGAATTCCTAATCCTGGGTATTTATTGAAAATTATATGATAAGTGATAGGAGAGGAAAGGAACTCCTACAACGATTTACCATATGGATCACGGCTATGGTTGTACTGTGATTTAAAGTGTTTAAAAATATGTTGATAATATTTTAAGAAATCGAAACCACGATTCGATTATGAATTGGTTAGGAGCTTGGCATCCTGAGCCTTGTTTTGCAATTTTGTGATCTTTGATGTCCTTAAACCGACCACAGAGATAGTTGTCTCTTTCAGTGGGAAGTAGGTTATAATGAAAAAAGGGGTCCTACTCACCATTCAGTGTGACGTGAGAAGTGTTTGGAAAACATGCTCTCGTAAATTTTACTGGGTTTGAGAACCCTAAGGGATAGCGAGTATTTTTCCCTCCCTTGGAAGAGGAAGTTCACAAACATCTTGGGGTTAATGGGAAACTAAGTAAATCCCTATTCTACCATAATATCTTACTGTGCTAAAATATTGTGTACTATGGATATGGGGAGTTAGTTCCGATTTTGTGTTTATCTTTAATTATTATGTGATACATATATCTAACATAATATTATGACTTTTGAAGTTACCAAACTGGTCATATAGAGTTTTGTGGCTAAAAGTAAGGGAGCTACTTTCAGCTGATCTAACGTATATGAATCATCCCTAAATCTGATTAACTCAATTTTCAAAACCTTCTGGAATTGTCAGATATTTAGTACTTGTCTGATAATGGATATTTGTCTGTAAATTAGTAGCAAGCACCTGGGTGGTTAGCAATATGTGGCATGATTAAATCTGTACTACTCTCATGGTCTACTTGTACTACAGGATAAGTTATGAAGTAAGTAAATCGAACTTACTTGTATGGAGTACTAATTTAGTAGAGAGAGTTAGGAAATAAGGAAATCAGTAATTTTATAACTTACTTGGATGTAGGGTAAGTTATGAAATAAGTGAATCTGAATATAACTATATGATTTACTCGAACAACATAAAAAGGTAAACATAGTTACTTCAAAGACCTAAGCTAATAAAGTATGGAAAGGGGTAAGCTGAATGGATTATGTGTTTTATCCTCTTATTCCTATATGAGTTATTAGTTGTTTGATGAAGGAATAATTAATTGGATATGTTGTTATTACTAACTTGTCCTTTTGTGGAGATTATATGAATTATTGTAATGCAGCTTTTCATTTACTTAAATGATCAATGGCATAAACTATTAGACATGGGATAAATATTTTTCATGCTCAGTTCGTATGAACTGATAGGTGCTAACATGTTTTGTAGATGTAGATCCGTAAGTTGGAAGGAAGACCAAAGTTGAAAAGTTATCATTATGACTGAAAAATACTACTTCTAGAAATGTAAACTATGGATTTATTACTAATTTTTCATGTTATCACAACAGACATGAATTATATACTTGGCTATAATTGTAATGATGGTAATCAATGGAAGAGGAATGTTTGATCTCTACTTAGTCTTGCTGTTATGATAAGTAAATGAATGAGATAACAAGGTTAATAGTTATTGAAGGAATTCAAAGGAATGAGTGTTTATTGTAATTTTGACTATTGTCATCATGATGAGGGTTAAATGAATGAATTAATAAGTCAGTTTGATAGTACTAACTGGGCTGCATCATGACTGTACATATGTCTACAAATTAGAATGGTTCAACAATAATGAATATCACTTGAGGATATTAGTAATACGAGATTTTGTATTGCCAAGATAAGTGGTAAATTTTCCTATGTGGGATTGACAAATGAAATATTATATCCTTAATGAGAAAGACGTATATAGTTAATATAGATAATAAAATCATATTATAGATATAATATGAGTCATATTGTGACAAAGCATCGATGAGTCAAATTGCTATGTGCTGAAGTTTACTTCATTATTATGGTTCTTGATTAACTAATGGTAATACTACAGTTTAATGGATCGGATAATGATAAAATGTGGTTATGAGGATGTCCATCGTATATATGTTTATTCTTCTTAACTTCTAGGTAAGGAAACTGTTATGTTCTAAAAATATTATGTATCTCATTTCTTTGTAAGCCCTTATTTTATTGTGCATATGACTTCGATTCATCATGCATAGGCAACTTGGCAATGCAAGGTTACCTAATCAAGAGTGAATACTAATTAAGGATTAAAAGAAATCAGGTTCTTTTTAAGGAAAAGGATTAAAAGGAACCATGATGATCTCTAGATTAAATCTTATGATTTAAGTTAAAATAAAGGGGAGAATCCCTTAAGGGTGGGTAAGTCTTAGGTGTTGAATCCTAAGGAAATACTTACACGCTACGAACTTATCGCAAGTATCAATAAACAATTTATAATAAGTATGCTCAATTGAATGATTACAGTTAAGCATAAAATAAGAATGATTTTGTACTTAGGAAGGTTATATATCCTCATGTGTACGAGGAGTTCAATAGAAGGATGATATGTCCTTATACCTTCCAAAGTGATAAGTGATTGCACCTTCTACATTTGAAGGAATATAGAAGTATGATACCAAAGCTGCCCTAAGGTGATATAGATATATCAGTTTCATATAATGAAAATACTTTGGTAAGAGACATAGGCTTAATGGTTAAGAAAAGAAAGTAACTAATTGGCAATAATGAACTTAAAACAATTATTGCTTCGATTCCATTTATGGTTGTCTCTAGCTTGCAATCTATTAAGGTAATTAAGATAGTTTGAAAGAACTTAATACTCTTAAAGCTAACCGCGGTAAGACCTTGGTGGTGACTCATTCGAGGAGGAATAGTCATAAGACCATAGAGTGACTCATTCGAGGAGGAATAGTCATAAGACCATAGAGTGACTCATTCGAGGAGGAATAGTCACAAGACCTTAGAGTGACTCATTCAAGGAGGAATAGTCATGAGACATGGACTATCTTGTTATGGTTTTAAATTTATGTTAAAAACAAAGAAAGATACCCTGCTCCAATACGGAACACTTTGTGAGCTAACTCACTACACCCACTACACAGTCATATCCTTGTAAAGACAACTGTCATTATTTGGATACTACTGCTTAGTAGTTGTGTGGAGTTGCCTCTTCAAGAGTCTAGATTGCAGCAGGAATTGAAATAAGTACAAACCTTGATAGAGTTACAAACATAGATTTGACCTTCCAAGTACACACCTTATATCAAATTATGATGGCTACAGAAGGGAAGTGGTCTGGTAGCAAGGTGAATTGTTATGAAGACACTTACTTTCCCATAGGCATCATAGAATGACATAGAGGTACGTCTTTGTGTGGGTTAAACTAGATTTGTACCTTGTTCAAGACTTGTAGCTGTTTACAGCATCAATGACTGCAAATCCATATAACTGAACAAGTGAATAAGGTGAGATGACAAGATTCCAATGGCGAGTGTGTCATCATGGATTTGAGCATGGCATACATGACTCAGAAACCTTGCACAAGGTAGTGTAACTGTTGATTACATTGTCGAGATTTCACCATTATCTAAGTTGTGACTGCTGGTGGATTTCATAGGTGGAACCTAGGTACACACTTAGGGGTTATCACTTATATATCATATCCTGTTAAAGGGAACCAAAGGGATACATTTTATGTATGGCTTGTAAAGAGAATTGAGGGAGAACAAGTAAAGTTCAGTATTCTCTCATACAATTGCACATGGTTCATGATGGTTATCGGAAATGGATTGCATTAAGACTTATGATGGATTTAAATATATGGGTATTTAAATCAGCTACATAAGGTAAAATAATAATAAAATCTCTATGATGGAAGTGACAAAAAGTGGATGTTACACACCACGTTGGCAGATCCTTTGGCCTTGGAATGGTTATTAGAATGGTTGTTTGGCGGTTTAGAATAAGATTTGTTTGATTTGAAGTTAGTGTTCTTGTTACGCAGCTTAAATTTATCTTCTTCAAGGGCATGTATTTCTAGTTTTGAGCCATGATGAATGCTTCTTCAAACATGCAAAATTTTTTTAACTTTGGAGAGTCGTGGAATTTGTCTAGTGCATGCCCTTATGAACAATCAGTATGAGCTCTCGCTTGTGGAAGCTATAAGGAAATTTAATTGATGAGGCCCCACAAACATGCGATGAAATCTATGATATATTTGTTCTCATATTGGTGAGTAGAATATAGATCATTAATGGAAACCTTCATAGAGATATTGATTGAGAAATGATCAAGAAAATTTTGGGCCAACTGATTGAAAGAGAAGACAGAGTGCCTAAGTAAAGCATCGTACAAGATAGAGTGTGTCCTGTTAAGGACATGGGGAAATTTCTAAGGAGAAAGGAATCCTCATGGGTTATAAAATAACACACTTGTTTAAATGATTGTAAATGTTATTGAGGGTATTCCTTGCTATTGAAACAGTTGAATTTGGGAAACTCCCACTACCTAGGATAAGGGTGGATAGGTATGGATGGGATCATTACAAATTTTATCATAAGTGAGGACATTACAAGATCCGATATGGAAGATTACTGTACGTACCCAAAATTGTAAGGTACTGTACTGCCGGAACAGTGTAACAAGTGCCCCAATGATGATACAGGTCTCCTCGCAAGGTGTTCGGGATCCTGAAAAGCCCTCGGAGTACGCGTTAACATCCCGCATGCCCCGCTTAGCCCCTGTGTCCTTTGTTTTCCCCTTTTTTCCTCTTTTCTTGACCTTTTTACCTTCATTATGAAACCGTCGCCCTGCCGGCGGCGGTCCTCAGTAACCGCTGCCCCGCTTCAGAGCGGCGGTCCTACACGTGTTTTCCAAAGCGCTTTGATGCGACTTACGTAAAATATCAACGTTTCACCAGATTTTCTTTTGCTGACTTGGGCTTGCATTTATGTTTTTGGTCCCTGGAATAGTGTTTGGCCATTGTTTATAGTTTTAGAGTTCAGTTTGGTTTTGATCTTTGGGTGAATGAAAAGCTATAAATAAATGGCTTGTGCTCAAACAAATGGTCTACCCCTCATTCACTTTCATGCTCTGATTTTCATAGTTCAGTCTTTTATCTTGTTTAGAATCCATAGTTTCAGTTCATTTGCAGGCTTAGTTAGTTTTGTTCAGCTGTTGGTAAGCCACATATCCAGCTTGTGCAAACAGTGTTGTTGTTTTATCCATTCCATTGGAGTAGAATAGCTTAGGAAGCCATTAAAGTTACAGGTTTTCTCTTCAAATAGGATAGTTTCAGGTTCTGGTCACTTTACGTTGCATGACTCGCAATAAAATCCCGCTAGGAATTGCATAAGCCAAGCTCTGTACTCTTGCGCTATCCCTCTCCTACTCACATTTTTCAGTCTGCATTCTGAGCTGTCCTTGTCCCAATATCTATTTTTGTCGATGCTAGCATTACACGCTTTTCTAGATCCACGTGAACACGAAAGAATGAGGAGATCATACTGAGGGGACAAGATCACACACACCATCATATTTGCCACTGTTCTGCGGAATCCAGGTTTTAACTTTCAAAGTTCTAGTTAGAATCATATCAAATAGAATAGTTAATTGCTTTATTTCGGTAGAATTTCTATTCTCGATATTGCCAGGGAAGCTGTGAGGATTGATAGTTTCTGAGAGACTATGATTCATTCCTCACTTCTGAGGTAGGATCAAGAATCTTGCAAGTAGATTAGGAAAGTTCTTACATTATTTAGAATAAATCTACAAATCGCACAGGCAAATAACTACACTCGGTTATCTTGTTTGTTTTAAATTGTTATTTAGTTGTTATTTC
This sequence comes from Taxus wallichiana var. yunnanensis, assembly GCA_018340775.1. Taxonomy (NCBI): domain Eukaryota; kingdom Viridiplantae; phylum Streptophyta; class Pinopsida; order Cupressales; family Taxaceae; genus Taxus; species Taxus wallichiana. Next base: position 372,555,519 of record CM031244.1, on the reverse strand, counting down.
TAAATACGTTTAAATAGCTTGCTTTCCTTAAATTCTTAAAAGGTTTCTCAGAAAAATAGAAGTTATATATGTTTTAGGTTTATTCTATGTAGTTAGAATTTGCTCTGTTATAAGTTAGATTTACATTTCGTTTCGTATGACAATCACGGGACCTCGGGAGCCCAGAGAATACATATTCAAGCCAATCGTGCCTCAACCAAACCTCGTCACAGCAATAGTTGACATAGACCAAAATCTCAGAATACAAGTGTTCCAAACAACAACAGATTTGCAACTGATCAGTTCTCAGTTGAGAGGGTTAAACATAGAAGACGACCAAGCGCACATGTTTTGGTCAAATCAACCAAATTACAGACTGCCCTAGGTAAAACATTCACATGACTGTAGAAGGTTTCAAAAGAGAAAAACCTTTAGTTGTGATCCTTTGTTCCCACACAGTGTAGGAGACACTCTCACAGATATAGATACTAGTCTAAGGATCCAGGTTGCACGAACACCTGTGAGATATTCTGAGAAGATCACACAGTTATTGGTCCTAAACATAGAAGCTGAGAAAGCGTACGATTACTGGATATTAGGGATTAGGACTTGATTTCATGACCATAGCAGGACCACAACAACCAAGAGTCTACGGTTGTGATCCACAGATCCCACAGCCCAACGAATCCACAAGTCAATCAGATATAGATGCTAGCCTACGCACCTTGGTATTCAGATCCACTCCACTTCCACCCATCATCATCGAACAATTGTCCTTATTAGATATAGCAGGCTAACAAAGCTAGAGAATTCTAGACTAGGCCAGAGAATCGTCCGTAGAGTCAATTGTTTCCACCATCCACCATATGACCGGAGACGTACACGAAACTATCCTAGGTCATTTTCCATGTATTCCACATCCCATAGATTGAATCACACGAGCTCGATATTGACCTGGAGCCTTCGAGCAGTCATCCCGCCGATCGATCTATCACACCATCCAAGTTAGAAGGGCCTTCTTTGCCTTAGATTCACAAATTCCACTAGTGCGTGTCAAAGACATTAGACCGCCTAACTAGTTTGTCGAACTCCATGCATATTCTACCCCACTTGGCTGTCTCGGCACGACCTCGAGAGGTCGGGCACGTGGAAGAGTCACTTGTAGATTCCCACACTCACCTGTCGCTTCCAGCGTACAATTACCAACATACTTCTATCCATATAAATTTTTTTAGCTACAAGAACTATGACGATCAAGAATACTAGTATGAGCTCCATCTAACTTAATTCACTAACACAATTTATGTACACTTGAAACTAGATGTGAAAGAATTAACAATAGAGCTACTAAAAATATGAATAGAGGCCTCGAGTGTTTTCATATTATCCATCATCATCTTGATAAGATCCATGGTAGGATTATATTGAGGAGAACCCCTACGGTATAAAGGGGTAGATGATATAAATAGGTCATAGATGGCATGTCAATATGCGATGGTGCCAAGTAAGAAAATTTAGATGTAGGTATACAGGCACTAGTAGAACGGGAGGAAAAATACCACCGAATATGAAGTGGATGTGATAGGTGTGTCTAAGGTAAGGTGTAGGTGGGAGGAACTTGTGTAAATACCCTCGTAATAATGGGTGGAAGAGTTTGGGGTATAGAAAGGACCAAATTTTGAAAGGGGGTATAGGATGTCAACACAACTGGTGGTTGTGTAGACACATGTATATAAGGTATTGATGATGAAGGAACTCCTTTATGAGGGGCCATAGATAAGGGTATGGAAAATGTTGAAGGTGTATAGGTCACTTGTGAAGTGGATGGTTATGAGACGGGGTTGGTCAATGCTAGAGTAGTTTGGGTAGCTACATTAGCATTTGCCGATATGGATGAGGTGGTAAAAGGAGGGGCAAGTCGGTAGGCATCCCATAGAGAGGCTGACATGATGAGTCACAGGTAGAAGAATTGGCGAGGTAGTGTTGTAAGGCCTTGGTGTTGTGATCAAGGAATCGAGTGAAATCCTCATCACCCTTGGGTACAATCACAGGTCCATTAGGGTCCATTGGCAAAGAAATAGAAGGTGGTGAAGGCATAGTAGGAAGAGGTATGCAACTAGAGTGGAAGGAAAGTGCTCACACTGTTGGCAAGTCCAAACCATAAGAAAAAGTGTAAAATGGGTAGTCTAAACTTTGTAAAGGTGACAGAACTCATAAACAAGATTGTGCAGATGTATCCTGTAAGGATGGAAACATGTTTTTGTTTATGATCACAATTATTCGAACTCATAAATTCTCAAGACTATCAACACTTTGCAAGATAGATTGATAGCTCACGAGAGGAACCTAGAGCAAAATAATGGCCTAGGGGGTAATCAAGTAAGACATGACCAACATGAGGTAAACCTGGGAGACTTGAACAACCAGTTGCATGCTCATGAAGATTTACCCATAGGGAATAGAGTAATAGATCCCTTCCTCAAGGAATTGAAGAAAGTGCCTATTCCTAGATTCAAAGGGTTATCCACTGACTCGGGTGATAAAGCTGAGGCTTGGTTGTTTAACTTACAACAATACTTTGGGCTGCATGATTGCAACTCCAATACCAAGGCCCGTATTGTAGTTTACCACCTTGAAGAGCATGTTGTCCTGTGGTGGGCTCATTTGAAGCAAGTTAAGGGTTATGTGGATTCCACCATTACTTGGGAAAAATTTGAGAAGAAATTCAGAACTAGATATGTCTCGGCTAATCACCAAGAAAGGAAGCAAACTGAGTTTCATAGTTTGAAACAAAATAACATGACTGTAGCTAAGTATGAAGCTCAGTTTTTAGATTTGATCCGTCATGTGGACTATATGAAGGATGAAGATTCCAAGGTAACTAAGTTCAAACTAGGTTTGAGAGAGGTTATCTAGCAAGACGTAAATATGGTCAACCCTAAGAGTCTTGCACAAGTAGTTAGTGCAGCCTACAGGGTGGAAGAAAAAGAGCAGTCTCGATTAAAATACCGCCAAGAAATGAAAGAGAAGGCAACAAACAGTAAGAAGACTGTTATTTCCTCTTCTGGACCTTACTGGAAACCTAATTTCAAAAGGACTGCTTTTAATGGCAAGCAAGAACAATGGAAAGTTTCATGGAAATAATAACGGGAGGGCCAAGGCCTCCCATTAAACAACAACAAAATAATCAAGCAGGCTGGTGGCAATAGATACACACCTGCTACAGGAGCCAACAAGGTTCCAGTGGCAAACAAAGAACCTCAACAAGGTTGTTGGACATGTGGTAAGAACCATTACCAAAGAGATTGCCCAAAATTCCTTGCAAGCAAGACAACAAGCCACTAGGTCTTCGGCATTAGAAGAGATAACCGCAAGGCTGAGCACCAAGCAACCCCTATTGAGACTAGAGGTAAAATATTTGGCGCTGAAATTTTTGTTCTATTTGATTCTGGAGCATCTGATTGCTTTGTGTCTCCTAGAATAGTGCAAAAGCTAAATCTAAAAACTATTCCTATGAAAGAAAAATGGCAAGTAGAATTTGGGACGGGTAAAAAGTGTAGATTTTTGAATATTTAGATCAAATAGAAGTTGATCTAGGGATGTTTAAAACTAGATTAAATCTGCATGTTGTTCCTTTGGGATCTTATGATATGATTATTGGCATGGATTGGTTGCAAGACCATAAAGCTCAGATTGATTGTTTTGACAAAATAATACATTGTTTTGATGATTTTGGCTTTGAACAAGTTCTGTTTGGTATAAAAAATAGCAAGTTTTTACCCACTCTTTCTACCTTACAGTTGAAAAGAGCAAGTCTGTAAGGGATGTCTCTTATTTTCCTTACACATGGAAGAGTCTTCTGAGGTGAAGGAACCTATTTTTCATGATTATCCAATATTAAATGATTTTAGAGATGTTTTTCCCAAGGAATTGCTAGGTCTACCCCAAAAAGAGAGTTTGATTTTTCAATAGATATCATGCCAGGTTCAGCCCCCCTCTAAAGCACCTTACCGAATGAATATTGTGGACTTGCAAGAGCTAAAAGTCCAACTACAAGAACTTCTTGAGCAAGGAATGATTAGGCCAAGTGTGTCCCCTTGGGGAGCACTAGTGGTCTTTGTTAAAAAGAAAGATGGTACATTAAGGTTGTGTATTGACTACCGCATGCTCAACAAGGTTACCATTAAGAATAAATATCCACTTCCCAGGATAGATGATTTATTTGATCAAATGAAAGGGGCAGCTATATTTTCTAAGATTGACTTAAGGTCTGGTTACCATCAACTTAGAATCAAAGAGGAAGATTTGCATAAAACAGCTTTCCGTACAAGATATGGACACTATGAATTCATGGTTATGCCTTTTGGTTTGACCAATGCACCGGCTGCTTTTATGAACCTAATGAATAGTGTTTTCAGAGATTTTCTGGATAAGTTTGTATTAGTCTTCTGGATGACATTTTAATTTATTCTATAGATGAGAAAGAACATGAGAATCATTTAAGAATGGTTCTACAAAGACTCAGGGACCACAAATTATATGCAAAACTATCTAAGTGTGAATTTTATAAAGATAAAGTGCACTACTTAGGACATATCATTTCTAAGGATGGGATTTCTGTGGATCCATCCAAGATTAAAGCTATTGAAGAATGGCCAGCTCCTAAAAATGTGATAGAAGTCTAAAGTTTCATGGGTTTGGCTGGGTACTATAGAAGGTTCGTGAATGAATTTTCACGAATAGCCCATCCTATCACATCGCTACAGTGAAAGGGTAAACATTTTGAATGGACTACTAGGTGTGAGGAATCCTTTTTAAAGTTGAAACATGCTCTCACTACAGCACCTATCTTGCTGGTTCCAGATCCAAACAGCCCTTTTGAGGTCTGGACTGATGCATCCCTAGATGGTTTAGGGGGTGTAATAACTCAAGAAGGAAAGGTAGTGGCTTATGAGTCACGAAATTAAAGCCTAATGAGATGAACTATCCCCCACATGACTTAGAGTTGGCTGCAGTAGTTCATGCTCTTAAGAAATGGAGACATTTCTTGTTGGGTAAGCCATTCAAACTTAGAATAGATCATAAAATTCTAGAGCATCTGTTTACTCAAGACAACTTGAATGCCCGACAAAGGAGATGGCTGGAATTGATTAGTGACTATGATATGGACATAAAGTATGTCAAAGGTAAAGAGAATCGAGTGGCTGATGCACTCATCCGTAGAGTCCACTTTGCTGCTATTTCTAGAATAAAATTTTTGCTAAAGGATCAGTTGTTACAATAGCAGAAAATAGATATTTTCTGTCAGGAAATGACTGAAAATATGTTGCAAGAAATAGTGGATAGAAAGTATGTTGGGTACTCCTTGGACTTAGATGGTCTTCTAAGGTTCCAAGGTAGAATTTATGTACCTTTTGAAGGAAATTTCAGAACTATTCTGATGCAAGAAGTGCATCAAGCTCCTCATTTTGCACATCCCGGGGTCACTAAAATGACTCATGAATTGAAACAATTTTATTTTTGGCCTGGTATGAAAAAGGATGTGGCTATATTTGTTTCTAAATGTTTAGAATGTCAAAAGGTGAAAGTTGATCATTGCCATCCCGGTGGTAAGCTTTTTCCCATGACGTTCCAAAAGACAAATGGGCAACTATAACTATGGATTTTATTTCTGGTTTGCCAAAATCTAAAAAGAGGCATGATACTATCTTAGTTGTTGTTGACAAGCTAACAAAGGTTGCTCATTTTATTCCTAGTAATCTAATGATGATGATGCACCTATACTTGTTGATAGATTTGTGAAGGAAGTTGTAAGATTGCATGGAGTTCCTGAATTGATTATTACTGATAGAGATACTTTGTTTACATCTCAGTTTTGGCAAACTCTGGTAGCTACTTTTGGCACAAAGCTACATTTTAGTTCTTCTTATCATCCTAAAACAGATGGGAAAACTGAAAGAGTAAATCAGGTATTAGAAGACATGCTAAGAATGTATGTTATGGACCAGAAAAACAAGTGGGAAGATTTTCTGCACTTAGTTGAATTTTCTTATAATAATACTTATCATACTTCTTTGCAAATGGCTCCTTTTGAAGCTTTATATGGAAGGAAATGTAGAACACCCTTGGGGTGGGAAGGCCTTGAAAATTAGGTAACCACAGGTCCTAATGTTTTAAAAGAATACGATCAACAAATGATTGTTATAAGACAAAAATTAAAGGTTGCAAGTGATAGACAAAAGAGTTATGCTAATAAGAAAAGGACTGAAAAATAATTTCAGGTGGGTGAAAAAGTGTTTTGAGGGTGAAACCTCATAAAAGTTCAATTAAGTTTGGAAAGGCATCTAAACTTACACCCATTTGTTGGTCCATTTGAAATTTTAGAGAAAATTAGTGTTGTAGCCTACAAGTTAGCATTGCCTCCTTCACTTTCTAAAATTCATGACATATTTCATGTCTCACTTTTGAGAAAATATGTGCATGATCCCTCACATGTGCTAACTTGGCAGAACTTGCAAGTAGATGATAAGCTAAATTTTCAGCTTGAGCCGGTAAGGATATTATCACAGTGAAGCATTAAGTTGTGAAATAGAGATATCCAACAAGTTTTGGTCCAAAGTGGGACAGCCTAAGTGAAAGAAGTGCCACTTGGGAAGATGCGAGTATGTAAGAAAGAAATTTCCATTTCTTTTTAAGTCTCGGTAATCGGGACATTACCCTTGTTAAGGGGGGGAGGATGTAACATCCCAACTTTTGGAACTCAATATCAATAATAATCTGTTTGGTTGTTTCTTCTTGGTTTCTGTTTGTGTTTTTGTTAGTCATTCATCAAAGGTGTGAGTATATAGCCAAAAAGGAATGGACATCCATCCATATACCCATATGGGTATGATCATAGGTATGCGAGCATATATACTTATTTATATAAGCTAGCATAGTTGTGTGCATACACATGCGAGTATACGCACAAGTGCCCACTCTTCCGTGAGTTAGCACTCACCCTTTTGATTCGGTGTGACATTTTGGTAGCTTCCGGTGTGATATTATTTAATATCATTTGCTAGCCTAAGCCTAATTTATGATGGTATGTTAGCAACATAACCGAGTGTCAAAAGATTATCTAGATGTTTTTGACTCAACCATAATAAATGCATGACATTTTAATTTGCTTGGTTAATGAGCTTGGCATTTAAATGATGCTTGATTAAAATGATATTTTATGGAATTCGACTTATGAGTTATTTTGGCATTAACTTATGTGTTAATTATTCCTTTTGGAATGTGGCACATAGTTTCATTTAAAATAAATAAATAAAATTAAACTTAGCCTAAAAGCTAAGTGGAGGCATTTTTGAAGTTTAATTATGTTTAAATGGATTTTGGAATCCATGGAATAAAGGAGAGTTAGGTTTTTATTTTTACCATTTAGCATGGCGTGAAGAGAGGAGGAAGTAGAGGAGAGACCATGTCAAAAAAAATCTGGAGGATTTCATGGAAGTTTTACGGCCATCTGGAGCTGATTTTGGGCCTGTATTTTGGGATCTTGCCATTCTTTATTGCAGCAATGTTGGGGAGAAATTTTCTAGAAAAATAAATAAGGTTTTGGAGTTTTATTTTGTGTGGTGTGGAGCTAAGAAGCTGGAGGAAGAAAAATAGAGAAGGAAAGAGGAAATCACAAAGGGTTTTTGGTCTTCTTCATCTCGAATCTTTCAGGCAAGGGTTTCTTGTTTTTATCTATGCAATATTTTACAAATAAATGCATATTCAGTTTATTCCTCTTCTAGGTAATGAGAAATATGGATTATCTTTTGTGGGTATTAATAATTTCGAATCAATCCTTTATGGGTATTTGGAAAATGTGTTTAGTTTATTATGGATAATATAGATTTCAGATCTCTCAAGTATGAGAGCCAGTGATTTCATTTTTAATCCTTACTTGATATCTGAAATTAAATAAGGTTATTTACTTGGGTGTTGAGAGAAGATTTCTTGACATTTTTCTATGGGTTTTGGACTGATCTCCAAGGTGCATTTTTAAATGTTGGAATACTACATTTTTGTTGATTCGTTGATTTGCTTCAGCTGTTATAAGTTGCGTTATTTGCTGTTGTAATAGCTGCTGGAAGTGTTGTTTTCTTTATTGATTTATTTGCTGCTGTAACAACTGCTGGAAGTGTTGTTTTTTAATTAAATTATTGCTGCATTTCTTTTCTGCAGCATTGGCTGTTATAATACCGAGTTTTGGGTAATTCCTTACTGCGTGTAGTTAATATTTGATGTGTTATTTTGCTGTAACACTAGCTGTCAAAACACAGTGCTTTGGGGTGATTTCTATGCTCCAGGTTGCTGTCAGATTGTTGTTTTCTTTACTGCAGTGTTTGCTGCTAGTACGCTGCATTTTGTCAAATGGTTAATGTGCAATCATTTGCATAGCATTTGAAAGAATGTTTTGCTATGACATTTTGTCAAATGATTAGTGTGAAATCATTTGGATAGAATATTTAAAGAATCATGTGTTGTGACATTACGTCAAACATTTGATATGCAATCTTTTATTGACATAAATATACGAGTGTGGATTATGGAATTTTATCATGCTGCTGGAATGAATTCGTTGGAATTTATGTGAAGTTATTTTATGGCATTTTATTATGCTGCTGGACTGGATTCATTGGAATTTATGTGAACTCCTTTTATGACACTTTGTCATGCTGCTGAAATGCATTCTTGGATTATATTGGAAGTTTATATTATGACATTTTGTCATACATGGTTCACATGCATTCCTTGAGTATAAAGAAACTGTTGTGCCTTTTGAAAATGTGTTATGTTGCTGATCTGATTTGGCATGTTGTTCATTCGAGCTTGTGAAGTGAAGTTCATGACATGAAATTTTTTCATACAATTGGTATGCATTCCTTGGATATATGTGAAGTTCATTATATGACATTTTGTCATATGGTTGGCATGCATTCTTGGGTATAAAGGATATTTTGTTCCTCTTGGAAATTATGTTATGTTGCTGATCTGATTTGGCATAAAGTTCATTGTAAGAATTGTAAAGTGAAGTTCATGTTGATGCTTTGACAATTGCTTATCATGCCTTCTCCTTTTTATATGGAGCCTATATGTGACATTTCTTCAAACAGTTGGTATGCTGATTTGATTTGGCATGAAATAATATTATGAAATGCATTATGTAATCAGCCTTACGTGAGGTAAGTTTTATGCATTTTCATGTAAGATGGTTAAAGACACCACTCTTGAAAGATATTTTGAACTTGGTTAGTTCATGCATGTATACATGCTTTTTGAAATCATTATTATAATAATGAATGAATTAGTATGTTGATGCATGATTGTATATTCTAAATACATTTTCATTTGTAGAATACTACATATATGAAAATGGAAATCCTTGCCAGTTCAGTTTGAGTTGACCCCTTTGTGGAAAATACAGGCCATTCTGGAGATAAGGGAAAGGAAAGAATCTGAAGGGATTCAAGCTGATTTCAGATCTTGATTAGTTACTTTTATATTTCAGTTATGGAATAAATTGTACTTGATGTACTACTGGAATAATTAGTATATTATATAAGCTTATGAGGCTCTTTGCCATTGCATGTAACCTTATAAGATTGTACTGAGATATTGAAAATAATGAAATGTCCTTTGGACTCAAAGCTGATTTTTAGCAATATGTTTAGCACATATGATTTGTTTGTATAATTTTATGATTTGATTATGTGAGAAATCAACATATCAATTTAGTAACGGGAATAATGGGAGTTAAAAAAAAAAAGTAGACGTCATTTTTGAGGTCCTTACATATTTCCTTGGAATATTTTCCTATTTTACAAGAATTTAAGGATGCATTTCAGCACGAATCACCTAGAATTCCTCGAAAATATAATTTGACTTTAACTTTGATATCAAACCTATAACTAAACCAATATCTAAAGCACATTACAAAATGACAACAATAAAGTTAGTAGAACTAAAAGCACAATTGCATGAAATTTTAACAAAGGAGCACCAAGAACTTTTGTTAAAAGAAAGATGGGACGTTAAGACTATGCATTTATTATCACATGTTGTAACAATAAACAATAGATATCCTTTTCCAATGATTGAAGACCTCTTCGATTAGATGTGAAATGCATTTTTTTATTAAAATATTTATTTACAATCTAGTTATCATCAGTTAAGGATAAAATATGAATACATTCATAAAATAACGTTTAGAACATGATACGGGAATTACGAGTTTATTGTTTTACCATTTGGACTCAAAAATGCACCTGCTGCATTTATGAATCTTATGAATAATATTTTTCAAGAATACTTAGATAATTTTTCTTGATGATATTTTCATTTATTCAAAGAACATAATGAACACTTGATAATAGGGTTAGAAGTGTTGAGAAAAAAATTGTGGTAAGAATTTGACATTGTTATTTTTATCATAACAAAGTATAATATTTATGCCACATTATAAATAAAGATGGGATTTCAGTGGACCCATCGAAAATCAAGGCTATAGCTAAGTCTCGAGTATGTAAAAATGTACATGAAGTAAGAAGTTGTATGGAGTTGGTTGGTTATTACAAAAAATTCATTAAGTATTTTTCAAGAGTGGCTAGCCCAATTAATTCTTTGCAAAAAAATATGATAATTTTTTATGGACTGATAATTGTAAAAATGCATTTAACTTATTTAAGGAAAAACTTACAACAACACTTATACCAAAGGTTCTAGATCCCAATGGAAATTTCGTTGCGGTAACAAATGCCTCAAGTGAAGGTTGGGTGGAATACTACTTCAAATTGATCATGTAATTGCTTATGGGAGTAGAAAGTGAAGGTACATGAGAAGAACTATGCTCCCCATGACTTAGAACTTGCTGCCATAGTTGATGCCTTAGAAATTTGGAGGAATTATTTGTTAAGAAATTCATTTGAACTACAAACAAACCACTTGGTACTTAAATAGATCTTTATGTATCCCAAATTGAATGCAAAATAATGTAGGTGGTTGGAATTTCTATCCCAATATGATATTAGCATTAGTTACATCAAAGGAAAAGAAATCGAGTGGTTGATGCCCTAAGCCACAGGAAGCATATTTCCATAATTGTGACCCTCATAAAACATCTCAAGGAAGAAGTTAATAAACTAATACAAACTAATCTATATTATCAACACGTGAAAATTATGTTAGCATAAAATCCGAATGATATGAGATATAAAGGTTTTAAGTTTGATAATGAAGGAGTTTTGCGGTATGATAACAGAGTTTATGTACCCTTGGGTAATGATCTTAGAATGAAATTCATGAAGGAATTTCATGATGCACCATATTCTAGGCATCCCAGAGTAATGAAATTGTTGGCTGATGTAAAATAGTAGTATTTTTATAAATGAATGAAGAAGGATATGATGAATTACGTTGTACAATGTCTTGAATATCAACATGTAAAAGAGGAACACTTACATCCCACTTGTTTATTCCGCATTATAAATGGAAGGTAATCAACATGGATTTTGTGCAAGGACTACCATTATCTAAGAACAAACATGATATGATCTTGGTAGTAGTAGACAAACTGACCAAATTAGCTCATCACTTACCAAGAAATCTAAAGGATGATTCTTTGATACTTGTGAAATGGTTTTTGTATGATATTCTTCAATAACATGGATTTCGAAACTAATCATTTCGAGACGGGGATCCTAGGATGACCTCTCAGTTTTGGAAAAATTTAAACTCTTCATTGGGAATGAAACTTAACTTTGGTTCATCCCACCATTCTTAAACATATGGTCAAACAGAAAGATTTAACCAAGTTATTAAGGATATGCTCGTAATGTATTGTATGGATCAATAATAATAATGGGAGGAATATATGATATTGGTTGAATTACCTATAATAATAATTATTATTATTTGCTGAAAATGTCTCCATTTAAATCGTTGTATGTGAGAAAGTGTATAACTCCTATTAGCTAAGATAGCACAGACGAAAAAGAGGAGGTGGGCTTGAAAATGTTGACTGAAATGGAAAATAAAGTAAAGCTCATTCATGAGTTGTTGAAAGAAGCATCCAATAGGTAAAAAGATACGTTGATTTAAAAATAATTGACATAAAATTTGAGCAAGGATATAAAGTATTTTTAGGTAAAACCCTAAAAGAGATCTATTTCATTTGGAAAAGTTGTCAAATTGTCACCTAGATATGTAGGACCTTTTGAAATCCTAGAAGTGATAATTCTAGTGGCCTATAGATTAGTATTACCTCCCGCATTTTCTAGAATGCATGATGTTTTTCATATTTCTTTTCTTTAAAAGTATGTTTCTGATATAATACACGTCAAATTAGAACTCATTACAGTTTAGGAAATGGGAAATATTTTTGATTAACCAATTAGAGTGTTGGAAACTCATAGGTTGCATCTCAAAAATCGTGATATTGTGAAATACAAGGTTCAATGGAACCAATATTTTGAGGAAAGTGCAACTTGGGAGAATTTGGAAGAAATGAAAATTGATTTCCCTTCTCTATTTCAATCAAACAAACAATTATTTGATTATTTATTATGGATTCGTGCTATACTATTTGATATGTATGATGACTTGGTGGAAATTTAAGGTATATTATTGACAATTTGGAAATAACTTCCTATTATAAGGCTGATTACAACCAAGTTTTATGAACTATTTTGACTAAAATTCTTAAAAAAATCAATTTGTATGAGAAGATGAATTGTTTTCTTTTTACGTTAATGTCGAGCTTTCTTTCGATTCATTTTTTTATAATGTTTAAGTTTAAATCATCATGACAATGATTATTTTAAGAGGAGAAGTATGTAAAACCCCAAACTTAAGGAATTCTTAATGTCGTTGTTGGTTTATGAAGTTATGATCACACTCTGAGAGCATGGTAATGACAACAAAGTGACAATTTGATATCGATAATGTAATTAGATGATCTAATTAATTAAAAATGTGTTAGATTCATTCTGAACATTAGCTAGTAATAATATTTAATGATTAAACACACACACACACACACACACACACACACACACACACACACACACACACACACACACACACACACACACACACACACACACACACTTGTGTGTGTGTGTGTGTGTGTACACACTATACATATATTTCTAATATGTGAAAGCTTAAGTTATTTGAAGACCACCCTTTGGTTTGCATTATTATAAGGTTTAATTGTAGCTCCAGTATTTTTGCATTGATTAAGGTAAATGGCATAGTGAATGGTTTTTAAGCACCATCATTTGGTTGCATTTTTACAGTTTAATTTGCATTGGGATTGGTCTTAGACCACTTAGCATTCAAATTGCTAATGTTTGGGAAAAAAATTCATAGACCACTTGGCATTGACATTGTTTAATGTTAGTTAACCATTGATCACTGAACCACGTAGCATATATTTTTGGTTAATAAATTAATATGGTCATGGACCATTCGAATGCATGTACATTTATTAGTTTTAAATGTTTAAAATTTAAGGAGGCTTTGGTGGCCAATACATGGCATAAAATCGATACAAAGGAATAAATTAATGTGGTTCCTTGGGAACCAATAACTTCCTCAAGAAACTAACCATGCATTCACTCCTCTCCATCCCATTCACATTGTTGCATTCATTTTGATTTTTAGGTTTTGTTGGGAAACTCTGCATGGAATTTTTTTGGAGATATTTACGAAATCTACTTTTAGTCTATACATGTGAATACGAATCTTTTATTAATGGCATATTTTGTATTTGAAGCTCTTTCTAGAATGTTTTATGGGATTTTTGGAGCGTTCAATTGTCACGAATATTTCAAGGGAGGAATAAGGAAAAAAATAAAAAAACCAGGCATGGGATTTCTCTCTTGTTCTTTATTGTTATTAACATGAAATTTTAGAATATACGTTTTTGGTTTTTAAACCGGTACTATTCCTCATTTTTAATGGGAAGTTTGAAAAGAAAAACAAAGGGAAAGGATTGGAAATGAAATAAGTTTTGTTTGTATATATGAGATTTGGATTTTTATTTAATTTGGGATTATGGGTATGATCCAGGTAAAATTTTAAGGAACCCCCCCGAAAAAAAAATTATATAAATCGTGGCAAATATCCCTGTAACTTGTTTCGTTCTTTCAGCAAAAATGGTAAAAATATAAAAAATAGTTGGAAATCAAATGGTGAATCTCTTGTAACTAGTTTGGTGAATACCCTCTAGATAATCTAGAAGCAGAAACCAGGATATATGAAGATGCAGTGGCAAGGTGGAATGTTTTGTTCTTTAGGGTTGTTCTCGTTGCAAGAAAGGAAAACCAGGGAGTACATGATATGTCTGAATGATTTTAATGAAAGAGTATTTACACATATCATACATTTGCAAAACAGAAAGGAAATTCAGAGCAGAAAATATAATGAACAAAATGGGGTTCTATTTTAGGGGCCCATGCCCTTGAAAAGCATATATACATACATATACAATGTTAAAAAATATAGATTGATTTATAAAGGGAAAAACATAGACGTCAATCTTCTATAGACACAGTTTCATCTGGAAGCACTGGAACATGTTTTAACAGGCTATCCCTGTGCGTTGAATAAAATCCTCATGAGCAACGCACTAAACACGAACCGATATTGATCACTAAACCCCGTGACATACCCTTATCTAGCAACTCCTGAGTTCCCACCCGAGGCCCATTCAACATTTGGGTGAATTCTCTTTTCCTTTCAGGTGAGTTTACCCACTCAGAAAGAGAGAGTCCCCCTCTTATGTATGATTTGGTTTTCTTACCTAAAGAAATTAGATGTTAGGAAATAAGGGATAAAATATGCGGAATAATCCCTCACATAATTACAACAGTAGAAACTAATATGTAGAAAATATTACAGATCTCAAATAAAATTACATAAAAAAATAACACAACACAAAGAGACAGTATTTAACGTGGTTCACCGAATTTGGGCTACATCCACCAAGAATCACTTGCTCAAATTTTATTACAAGTCACCGCTCTCTCAATACAATACCCAGATCTATTTAGAGCTATGCTCAACAAACTCTATAGAATTCACACCCAAATTCAAAACACATCTACAATGTTACATAATACCTACCATATGCATAAAACCATATAAGTAGACAACTACTTAAGCATTTTTACAAAACTGTGGGTATCAAAACCATGGGCCAAAACTATCCCATAAACCTATGGGTCAAAAATCCTACCCATATGAGAAAAGCACATTTCCCGATATATCGGGCACGTTTTAATGATAGAACCCGATGAGACAACTGTGGAAAGTGTACAATACTCTTAGTGTACAGTCTTCAACACTTTCACACATGAAAATAGGCTCCACAACCTAACAATCTCCCACTGGAGTCTAGTTTACCTCTCGAGCAAGCTTCTCAACCCTTCACTAGTTTCCATGAAGACCAACCAAAGTTGAACACAAACTTCAATTTTTCCCTTGTGACCATCTTGGTTATCATGTCCGTAGGATTCTAACTAATGAATATTCTCTAGCTTCAACTTCTCTTCCTCCAAAGTTGTCTGATGAAATGGTACCTTAATTGTATATGCTTCGTCCCAGAGTGGAAATCAAAGTTATTAGCTAGGTGTATAGCACTCTGACTATCACTATACAACTTTCCTTCCTCCTACTTATGCCCCAAATCCTTAAGAAATTTCTATAACTAAAACATTTCTTTTCTTGCCTCGTGGCACCAACATACTTTCCTCCGTGGTGACAAAGCCACCAGCTTCTGTAGTCGTGAAATCCAACTTAATGTTGTCCCACCTACAGTATAAACATAACCTTTCGTGCTCCTCCTGTTGTCTACATCTCCAGCCACATATGAATCTACATAACCACACAAAGTGGTGTCTGATCCACTATAGCACAAAATTGTCCCCATGGTACTTCTCAAATACCGAAGGATCCAATTTACTTCCTGCCGGTTCTCTACCTAGATCACTCATAAATCTACTCACCGCTCCCACTGCATGGGCAATATCAGGCCTAGTGCACACCATGGCATACATCAAACTGCCAACCATTAATGAGTAAGGTACCTTGGACATCTGGTTTCTATCCTACTCTGTCTTAGGAAACTGCTCCTTTGATAACTTGAAATGGCCTGCCAAAGGAGTCCCAACCGATTTAGCATCCTGCATATTAAACCTCTCCAATAATTTCTTAATGTACTCTGAGATAAAGTCATCTTCCATTCCTTCCTATCCCGAGATATCCTCATACTAAGGATTTGTTTGGCTACCCCCAAATCCTTCATAGAAAAGGATTCACTTAGCTACTTCTTGAGTACTTTTATTTCCTACATGTTTTTACCTGTAACCAACATGTCATCCACATACAAGAAAATGATAATATAACTACCATCCTCAAATTTCTTTGTATACACGCAATGGTTAGAATGACATCTAATATAACCTTGCTCCATCATGAAGCTATCAAATTTCTTATACCATTGACATGGAGCTTGTTTTCAATCAATACAAGCTCTTCTTCGGTTTTTGCATACCATCTCCTCTTTACCTTTGACCTCATAGCCCTCTCGTTGTTGTTGCATATAGAGTTCCTCCTCCAAATCACCATGGAGAAATGGAGTTTTTACATAAATCTGTTCTAAGTGCAAGTCTTCTGCTACAACTATTCCAAGAACTGTTCTAATAGAAGTCATTTTTACTACAAGAGAAAAAAACTCATCAAAATCTATACCTTTTTTTGTGCAAACCCTTGACCACCAACCAAGCCTTGTATATTTTCTTGCCTCCTTCTTCCTCTTTGACTCTGAACACCCACTTGTTCTGTAATGTTCTTTTTCCTTCAGGTAGCTTCACCAAATCCCATGTCTAGTTCTCCATGAGAGTCTAATGCTCCTCATCCATGGCTTGCTCCCACTTCTTCTTGGCATCTACCTGCATTACTTCATCAAATCTCTCTGGCTCTCCACTATCAGTGAGCAATAAAAAATAAATAGAAGGAGAAAAATGTTTAGGTTCTCTTCTTAACCTATAAGACCTCCTCAATATAGGATTTTGGGGTTCTTATTGCAGAGGTTCTGAACTGATTCACGTGTCACTTTTCCATCTAGAAGATCCTCTACTACTGCATATTCTTTCTTGGATTCTTCCCTATTTTCCTTTAACTACTTCTTATACATGACTTTCTCATTAAAGACCACATCCCTAGATCGAATTATTTTCTTGTCCTTAATGCTCCAACATTTAAATCCAAAGTCATCACCACCATAACCAATGAAAGTACATTTTTTCGATTTAGCCTCTAGCTTGGTCCTATCATCCTTGTCTATATGGAAAAAATCCTCACATTTAAATACTATAAGAAATGAATAATCAATTTCCTTACCATACCAATCCTCCTTAGGTATGCCTCCATCAAAGGAACTTGAGGATCCTCTGTTTATCAAGTACATAGTTGTGCTCACGCTTACGCCCAAAAAGAAAGAGGCAGTCCTACATATAACCGTATGCTCCTAGCACATTTCATTATTGTTTTGTTCATCTTTTCTAACACCCCATTCTCTGCAGAGTTCCTTGAATTGTCTGCATTTCTGTAGATTCCATTCTTAGAACAATAATCATCAAATTCATTGTTGCAATACTCCCCTCCATTATCTCGACCCGAGACATTTTAGCTTAAGACATGTTTCATTCTCTGTCAAGGCTTTCCATTTAACAAAAGTGTCAAATACATCATATTTGTTTCTAATACAATAAATTCAAACTTTCATTGTTGCATCATTAATAAAAGTAACATAATAACTTGAACCCCAAGAGATGATACCGAGCCAACCCCCACACATCAGAATGCACTACCTCTAACTTACTCTCTTTCTTTGTAGGTCCAACCTTGAGAAACCTTACTTGCTTATGTTTCCCATATATGTAGTCCTCAAATAACTCCAAAACGGTTTCTGTATATCTAGGAAAATCTTTATTTATGATCTTCATGCCCTTATGGCTCATATATATCGAGCCTATAGTGCCATAATGTTGTATCTACTTCTGAAGCCACAAGATTACAAACATTAGTGTTATAAGTGGTCAAATACAAGGTTCCAATCTTCTTACCTCTTGCCACCATAAGAGCAACCTTGGTAACCTTCCAAGGGTCCGCTGTAAATATCACATTATAACCATCACTTCTCAATTGCCCTACCGATATCAAATTTCATCTTAATGTAGGCACATGTCTCGACATGCTTCAATAGCCAAGTATTCCCATACCGCATCTTAACCTAAAAAAAACCTTTTCCAACTGTAGTCATTTTTACACCCACCAAGAACAAGGGAACCTCATTCACGCCACCTATCACTCAAGGTCTTTGGGTGCTCACCTAAGGTGCACGAGAGGGAGCTGAGTCTCTCTTTTATGTGAGTTTAGTGGAAGGCATACTTCATGATCTTAACTTAGTGATTTAAAAGAAATGAAAAAGATATAGAGCTCAGAACGGCTTCTATACCCCTTCAGTCATAACAAAAGCAAAGCGCGTAACAGAATTAATAGAACTAGGAAGTTGTAAAACCACAAATAGACTTAACATTCAAGTAAGGTTCATGATTATATAAGATCAAAAGCATAGTAGAAACATGCAGGTAATACAGAGAAAGGATCTTAATACAATTGTCATGGTAGCCTTTCATGTTCATTCATATCATTGCTAATAAAATATTACATAAGGGAGACCATAGTCATACGTAGTATTTGGATCCATGCATGAATGCTCACAAAACAAAATTTTCAGTCCCCATTCCCATATTACATTCTTCCTATAATCATCTACCCATTTTTATCCCATAGTTCTCGAGTAATTATGCAAAGCTCGTGACCTCACTTGTATCTTTTTTTTTTCTTTTCTAAGGGCACGTGTATAAATAGGCATCTGAGCTCTAACAAACTCCTCTACAACCTTAGATCTGGCCCCAAGTGTCAAGGTGTGGGTCACCCCAGGCGCATGCCTCTCCATGTCATGATTAGATTTTGGATCTTCCTATCGCAAGGTATATTCCTTCTAGGACACCATGTTGCCAAGTTGGAACCTTATCCAAATGGAACATGTTCTTCATGTGTTCTATCCAAAAGGCCAAAAATGGCTAAGTCCCAAATTGTGCTTCATGGGCATGCATCCTTGGTTCTCCAAGAACCCTTTTTGAATTCTTCCTTATGCACCTTAACTTGTGCGCTTCCTACGGCCATGCATGCCTATGTGCCTTTAAGATTGGAAGCTACATTAGGGTCCCAACATTACCCCACACTTCACCTATTCTCCACCCTTGGGAACTTTTTCAAAGAATGCAATACAAAAATGCAAGGCCTTTCCTTGGAAAAGAATGGAGGGAAAGAATAAAGAATGGGGGAGAGAAAGAATAGAAGGAAAACTACCTAAAGAAGAAGAAGGGGAAAATTTTGCTGCAGGTCGGCCTCCAGCGTATTCCAAGTGTTTACTTCATCCTACGCTCTTGTGCAAAGTTCGCCAACCAATGTTCTCACCTCATCAAAGGTTAACCCTTCCCCTTTTATATTAATGGTCTCCACCGAGTCTCTAGTTCATTTGCATAATCTTCCAGGGCATCCATCTTTTTCATAATGACCTTGTAGAGCTCTTTTAGCCGGGTTTTGATGGAGACCCACAGGATCTCTTTCGCTTCATAATTCTTTTCTACTTTGGCTAGGATCTTTTCTCTATTGGCTCTATTGCCATTATTCTTCTCTCTGAAGTCTTTTAGGTCGGCCTTATCACCGGAAAGCAAAGCATGCTTGTCACCTTGTCTTGATCTGCGCAATGGTCATAGGTGACCCCGTAGTTTGTGTGGCTATCTTCACATCAGCAAGCATCTTGTTGTATTCATCCACGAGTGTGATGAATTTCAATTTTTCCTCCTTCTCCAAGTGCATAGCTACCTCCTCTGCCAACTCTAAGGCCAAAGGCTACCTTTCCATGGTGAGGATCTGAGTCAAGTCCTCTAGACATTCCAGGGAGGATCCATACTTTTGCGTAGGAGGGTTAAGGTTTGGGTGCTTCATGATAATAGCTTGGGAGATGAGCTCCACCTTCTTGGAAACTTCACGTACCCTGGCCTTTTCCTCCTGAAGCTCCCTCTGTAGTTGAGCATTGATTAGTTTCTCAAGGCTGAGGTCCTTTGTTAGCTTAACTACTTCTTCCTTCCTCTTCTCCAACAGGTCCTCCAAGACTTTAACCTTGTCATTTCTACAGAAGAGCCTAGCCTCAATTTCCACGAGAGACTTTATTGAGTGCATTACACACTTGCTCATCCGATAGTTGTTATGTGTTTATAATGGGGTTGTCCCCCTTTCCTTCAGATAGCGCTAGTATCGCTCCTTGGTTAACCTTGAACTCGGGCTCATCGAGGTGGGAGTCGAACACCCATGATAGCATCTTCCTTGTGCACGGGTATCCACCCTTAGGATCAAAGGACTCCATGGCGGTGAGCTCCTTGGTGGGCACAGTACTCTAGAAATGCACATGCAAAACTTTGTTGGGGTCATCAACATATCCCATCGTTATTCTTCCCCCTTCCACGCATTTACTTCCCGTGCGCACACCCTTGGGAATAGTTACTAAAAGAGTTGGGCCTTTTGTGCTACCCACACTCTTCTCCCTTTTCTCTTCCTTGAACTCACCGAGCACGAGCTCCACGCTATGCTCCAATTCCTCTTCGACTAAGGTATTAATTATCTTCTCCACCTCCCTTGTCACTTTCTCATTCACCTCCTCCTAAGTGAGCTTGGGCATATCTGGATCCTTGGTACTTACCCCATCTCTCCTTTCTTTGTTTTGCGCACCTTTCTCCCCTTGGGCACCCTTCCTCCTTATAAATATGAAGGCATCATTTTTATCCTCTGCTCCCTCTTCCCCTAAATCATGGACATTAATCAGCTCCTGATCCACCTCCAACTCTCCCTCTTCATCATCATCCTTTCCACCTATATAGGTGTTTGGGTTGTCCATATCTTCAAACTCTAGTTCGTATGTCCCTTGTTCTTCTTCCCTTGCTGAAAACTCTGGATTTGGGGATGTGGTCTTTTCTTCATCTAAGAGCTCCTCAAGGGATGGCAGCTTCACAAGTTCTGGGGTCTTATCCCTGACCACCGTTCTTTTCTTCTTCCATACATAGGTACTTGGCCCCACAGTATCTACATTCTGCTTCTCCACTACCCTTTGTTCCTCTTTCTCTTCCCTCTCCTTGCGCTTTGGCGTGGGCTTATTTCTTCCCATAGGGTCATCTGGGATGGATATCTCATTCTCCATGTATGCACCCTTTTTGAAATTTGGCCTTATGTGTAGGTAAATCCTTGCGGCATTGCTCCCAGCAATAAGTAAGGTCAAAGGCCTTACAATATGCACATCTTGCGACATGTACCTTTCAACGTATGTGTGCTTCTCTGGGTAGACCAGCTTCTTTCTCATTTCCTTGTGCTCTCTGTCAAGGGTGGACAACTCTAGGTTTAATTTCTTCGATTCCTTGTATCTATTTACCCCTGCTTGGAAAAATTGGGCAATAAACGAGAATGGGATTTTGCACCATGGATTCTAACTTCCATCCACCAAAATGAACTTTCTAATGCGAAGTCTTTGGTAGACCATGAACCCTGCTTCTCCTTTGGTCGCCGTAGGGAGTTGTTCAGGGATCCATCATTCAGCCCCGAATGCGTTCCTAAGGTGCTTATACCATTTGTCTAAGTGCGCCTTGTGTACCCCTATCATTGATTCACATGTGTATTTCTGAAATCTCTCCACAGGTGAGGGATCTTCAGCAGGGTACTCCCACACGAACTTTTTAGATGCATCCGGCACCCCGATTTCTGAGAACACAATTATCAACAGAATGTTTCCAAATAGGATCTTTCCTCAATTCTTCATGTTGCTTATGATTTCATCTACTATGTACTGGGAGATGTTGTATACGGTCCCTTCGTGACCTTCCTGTAGACATTCAGCTAGGGCTTGCTCACCTGGGTCCACCTTTCTTGTCCATTCAGCTTGGAGACAAGGTGTGTGGCCATCTTCATCACCGGATCACTGATATCCGAGACGTCGTAGTACCTTGATCCCTTCTTCAATTCTTAGGATGTTATGGTTTCTTTAATTGCCTCCTCATCCTGGAGGTCATCTATGAGCGCGTCCCCTTTACAGTTTAGGCCTGTGAAGTGTGAAATTAGTTAGGGAGTTATGCGCATTTTGTGCCCTACGAAGCAGAAGAAGTCTTTGTGTATGTGTGTCATCAACCATTGGTACAAGCGCTTGGGCTTCCTAAAGTATGGCAAATAAAAAATTTGGAGAAGCCCTACCTTCTCCATTTTCACCTTGACCACGTCGCTATAGATTAGAAACCCATCAGGTGTTTTCTTATTTGTGCGGCACACTAGCTCGAGCACCATTTCCTTCACGATTGTACTTGACCGGTGATTGTAGTCAATCATGGTCATCTGTCTTATGTGGGACTCCCACGCTTGCCCTAGCAAAACCCCATCCGAGTATTGCATTTCCAAGTACCATTCCTCATTTGTGTCCACGGGTATTTATTCTTGTATCTTCTTTCCTTTTCCTTTACCCTTTCTCTTCTTGTATTGTTCGAAGGTTTACCAACTGGTTTTGTGGCCATCATTTCACCCTTTTCTTTCATTCCCTGTGTTATCTTGCGATTTTTTGAAGGTTTTCCTCGTGTGCCCCATGCCATAAAACACAAACCCTAACCTCAGATTTTTCTCCTTCAATCACGGCACTTCTTCATAACCTTCCTCACACTCATGAATCACTTCTACTCTAATTTGTAGATCTAATGGAGTGATTGTGCTTAAGTTTATGTGATTTTCCTTCACACGAGTCAGTTCTCGAAACCCTAGCTCTAAAATCAAATCACTCTTCTTGTTTTTGCAAAGTAAAATAATGAACTACCCATTCTTGCATTTATAGTTTTTCCCACTTTTATGCATTTAAGGCTAGGCTACCTACCACCATACAAAAATGTTTAATGTGGTGTTTTCAAATAAAATCCAACTTCGGTGCTTCTCCTTGCGTGTCAATCCTTGTGCAAAAATGTTTCCACCCATGCCCAATCCTTGTGTGAAAATATTTCCACCCACGCCCAATCCTTGCGTGAAAATGTTTTCCAACCTTCTGGTGTGCAAACAATCCATCTTGACAGAAGACTCTTGTGTGTGTGTTACTAGCGCCAAAGGCACCTCTTCCATCCTCATGATTCTTGCTTTCACCTACCTCATGTTTTTGCACTTTTTCTCCTTTGTACGTGGATTTCCAATGTAACCTTATTTTGCCACCTATCCAAATCCTCCTAGCAGAATAACTCCAAGTTTCTCTTCATCATCTCAGTCTCACCCCACACTAAAATGATGCGCGGTCCTCTGCACATTCATAAGTCAAAAAGTAATAAGGTTACCGGTGCCCAAGGCACAAAACAAACAACAACACGAAAGGGAAATACAAGAAAGGAAAAGCATAAAAGGAAATTCTAAACTAACTGGAAAAACTACCTTATTTACAAACACCAAGAAGCATTATTTATAGTAGGGCTTCAGCCTACTCCCATTGAAGTGTCTAGGTAATTTTGTTCCATCCAGCGCTTGTAACTGGCACGCACCCAAATCAAGGATGTATGAAATTACATAAGGACCCAACCAATGCACCTTCAACTTTCCAGGATGGCGTAGGAATTTTGAATCATATAGCAATACCATCTAGCCAACCTCAAACTATTTGTTCTTAATATGGTGGTCATGCCATGCCTTTTGCTTTGCCTTCTCAGTTGTTTGGCTCCATCTTGCTAGTGAGTGCCTTTCATCCAACTTCATCAATTCATCTATTCTTTCTTCCAGTGCTTTCTCATCGTCTAACCCTCCTACGCGCACTATATGCAGAGATGGTAGCATGAAGTCGACTAATAAAACTACTTCCACGTCAAACACCAATTGAAATGGTGTGGTCTTATTTAATATTTTATACATTGTTTTGTATTCCCAAAGAATCACGCTTGACACCTTGTCATCCCAATCCTACCTACCCATGTCACATATCTTAGTCAATGTGTGACTAAGGATTTTGTTGAATGCCTTTGCAGTCCCATTTCCTGAGGGTGATAAGGGGTAGTCTTGTGATGGGCTACCATGAATTCTACCAATAGAATCCTGATGGTTTCATTTAAGAAGTGAGTGCCCCTATCACTTGTTAAACTTAATGGGCACCCATACCTATTGATAATGTTCTCCCACAAAAATCTAGTAGTCGTGGCTGTGGTGCAATCCTTAGTGGGCACGGCCTCTGCCCACCTTGTCAGATAATCGGTATAAGTAATGATATACCATGATTTGGCCCTTCTTGTAGCCTGGTGAGATTGGTCCGAAAAAATCTATTGCCCATTTTTCAAAAGGTTCTACGATGGTGATGGGGCGTAAGGGCATCTCATCCCTTCTTTAAAGTTTATCAAGGCATGGCAAAGTGGTCACAGGCCTTGCAAAACTCAATGCAATCCTGGTGAATCATCTCCCACCATAGTCCAGGTGACTAGGATCTTGCGCGTGGTTTCATTCCTCGAATAGTTTCCTCTAGCAATCCCACCATGGGCTTCTTCTATTATGGCCATGCGTTCATGTTCTAATACACACCGGTGTAAAACCTCATCGTGGCCCATTTTATACAAATCCCCATTGATCAACATGAAGGGCATGGCGCATATGGCTAACCTTTTCCTTTCCAGTGCATTCATCCCTTCGGGCGCCACACCTTCCTTGAGAAAAATAGAAATGTCTTCTAACTCCAAGGGCACGCACCGCAACCTAAATAGTTACACATCCGGCATGGTTTCCTCGATACTTTACGCGTCCTCTCCCAAATCAATCCTTGATAAATGATCGGCCCACAATTGTTCTTTCTAGGTTTTACCACCACTTTGAATTCAAATTCCTAAAATAAAAGTACCCAATGGCATATGCGCCCTTGCAACATTGCTTTGTTTACTAGATACTTCAAGGCCATATGGTCAGTGTAGAATATGAAGGGAGTTGCCAGCAGATATTGTCTAAATTTTTGGAGCACGTAGATCATTGACAATGCCTCACGCTTGGTTGTTGTATAATTTTGTTCTATTGGTGTCAACTTTCTACTTGCAAAACACAAGGGATGATCAATAATCCCCTCTCTTGGTTGAGCAAGAATGGCTCCCATTGTTGTACCAGAGGCATCCATGTGGACATGGAAAGGTTTATCCCATGATGGGAATCATATAATAGGTGTAGTGATAAGCCTTTCTTTTAGGGTGTCAAATTCCCTTTCACGCGCCTCTCCCCACTGAAAGGCACTCTTATGTCTGAGCAATATTTCTAAAGGCACGGCGATCTTGGCATATCCCTTAATGAACTTTCGTAGTACCCAGTGTGTCCAAGAAATCTATGCATGGCGCTTTGGCTGGTGGGTTCCCCTAATCCCACAATAACTGCAACTTTCGTGGGATCCACCAGTAAGCCCTCTTTGCATATGATATGTCCCAAAAATATTCCAAAAGGAGTTACAAAGACACATTTCTTGATGTTGAGGGAAATCCTCAACTGCCGACATCTTTCAAACATCAATCTCAAGTTATCATAATGGTCCCTTACTAATCCATACACTATCCAATCATCCAAATATACTTGAAGGAACTTGTGGATGAAGTCCTTAAATGCTTGTACCACTATGCATGAAAATACAGCGGGTGCATTCCTCAATCCAAAGGGCATGACCGTGTATGTAAAGCTTCCCCACTCAAGTGGCGAAAGTTTTCTTTTTTGGTCTTCCTTGGTAATCCTGGCGATATCCCAAGAATCCATCTCAGTAAAGGAATAGACCTAGCGCCAAAGAACTCCTTCCAAAATCTCTTCAGTGAAGAGTGTGGGAAAAGGATCTATGATACAAATAGCATTCAACTCCTTGTAATCCACACATATCCTAATCCACCCATCCTTCTTTATGTTGATCACCATTAGACTTATCCATTCTGATTTCTCCACGCCTTTAATGATACCGTATGCTATCATTTTGTCTAGTTCTTCTTTAACCCTTACGCGCATGTTGGGATTCATCTTGTAAGGCCTATTCCTAATCGAGAGCACACCATCTTTAAAATTTATCCTCATTCCCCAATGAATGGTGGACACCTTTCAACTCATGATATGCGCACAGGGAATAAATCCTCAAAATTCACACAAGAGATCGATTATATTTGATACTTCCTTGTCTCGACTAGTAGTCCCCAATGATAGCTTACTTGGGATCCTTCTCCGAGCCGATGTTAACTTTATTGGTTTTGAGTGGTTCATGATATGCACGTGCACATGCATCCGCACTATCAACTACCTTGTGTGTCCCAACCGAATGGTCAACATTCGTGCTCTCCATTTCCTCCGCATCAATAATGTATACCATCTTTCCTTTCTCATTTTCAGCACATGTGCACTCAATTGTATGTCTTCGTGTTCCTCCTCTTCGAACCACGCTTCCAAGCTAGGCCTTGTTGGTCCGAAAATCTGTCGAGTGGGTAGATCTATGGATAGACAGGTCAACAGTGTGCGGGACATAGCCCCTCTTTGAGACAACAAAGCGAAACTCGGTTTATTGCTATTCTACCAAACAGAATCATGCAAGTCTTACAAAGATTCGCCTTTAGGGGTTTTGGAATCTCATCCCAAGAGAGTTAGTTCCGACAAACAACTAAAAGGAACAAAGGAAGGAATAGAAGAAAGGTGGATCTCGAAGGGAGGAAAGAAATGAATTCCAAAGTAGAAAGGTCATAAGTTTTATGTTTTGGGTCGGTAGTAAATGAGCCAAACTTACTTACATAAACAAAGAAAGAAATATTGATAAACAATCGACAAAAGCATAGGTGAATCCAATAGAAAAAGCATGCAGATCTAACTTAAGAAAGATCTAACACATAACACAGGAATTCAGCACAAATTCTTAATTTTTTTGTATTAATATTTGTTCTGTTACAAGAAAGCTCAAAGTCTTTCTCTCCTCACTTCTATTTTTTATACAAATTTTCTCACCCCTTGAATACTACAAGTATCCAAGTATTTATAGAAGGAGAATGAGAAAGAAGACAAAAAGGAGCCAACAACTTATCTACAAAATATTTAAAATTCAAATGTTGACTTTGGGGCAATTTTGTGGATGACAACATCCCATAGTGCAACATGGATGATGTCATCATTTGTGCCAACATACTTTTAAATACTTTTACAAAAATGGGATTTATCCCAAGAGGAAGGAGCCTATTCATCATCATCACTTGGCTTGAAAGGAGTTTCTTGCTTCTACTCAGGAGAGGTAATGTGAAACTGAGCTCGATACTCCATGAACTTGCTAACCATTGCCTAAAGTTGATCCTGAGTAGGACCCTTGGTGTGATCCCCGATGACTTCGCAGGTTTCTCATTCATCTCTAAGTCTTTCTAGGATTTTTAAGTATTCGTTTCCTACCTCCATCAGGTATCCAACTAAGTCGCGGACCAAAAGTTTGTTGATAGATTCTACATCAAAAGTGGCCTCTGACGCTAAACCCTATGATACGATTCCCTTGAAAATCTGAATAGTATCATCTACCTTCCTTAAGGCATATGTTACACCAAGTAATAATGGAGACATTCTTAAGACAGTGCATTGCTCCATTTAATGCATGGCATCTAGGACTTCCTCCTTGATTTTGTCTATCTTTTCCAAGACAAACTCCATTTGGTCAACCCGATAGTCTAAAGTAGCAAGGACTTTGTTGGGTGCTCATGGGTGATCAAATACGTTGAATTGCACCAAGTCATTGACTGAGCAATCGAGCATTTTCTGGAACATCTCGAGTTGTAAACCTAGCATGGTCCAACTCTTCGGAGACAGGGCCTGCTATTACCTAGAGTTCCTTGTTCTCTTGATCTATATTTTGATAGAGCTCTGTGAACTTTGTAATCACTTGCTCACTATCCTTGAGGATCTGCTCTCTCCAGGTGGTCACTGTTATACCTTGCTCACCAATCTTGGCGTACTCATTTATCTTCTCCTGACTAAGAACTTCAGGAGGGTCGGTGACAGTCATAAGAGGGGCATTGCCCATCTTTTGCAGGGCTTGGAGAAGATGCTTGTTTTGCTCTTTTAATATTCTCTTCTCCTCCTTCGCTTATGAAGCTTCTTGCAAAGGGCATCCACATGTGGATAAGGCCTCTCCTTGCGGGCTCTCGATGATGTTCCCATTGTGACTCGAGTCACCGTAAAATCTGAAGCAACAGATCTTCTTTCTTCTTTGTGAGATCGGGGCATGCAATCTCCATAACTCTTTCACCTAAAGTGCTTTAAGAGAAGTGGGTTATAGCCTTATACTTCTTGGGCCCTTTAGCCGAATAATGAGAGAAGTCCATGGGTGAAATAGGAACTTTCCTCTTGTCTTTGGCTCGGGTGATCGAGATCCATTCTATACTTAGGGAGTGGGACAAGAGGCGAAGAGGAAACAAAGTGGCGTAAGAAGGGACAGCTGCAGTGGACACAGGAAATGTGTCGAGACACTTGGTGGTGGCATGGAGAAAGAAGCCAACACTCCAATACTCACGAGGTTAGGAGTCACTGCAAGAGAGGGAACCATGGGGGCGGAAGGGATCTATGAGATGAGGGAAGAAATGTTGGGGGACAGATCCATGAGGGAAGAGAAGATGGAGGAAGAGGGAGGGGGAATAGTAGAAGATGGGGGAGAAGACACAACCAAAGGAGTGGTTGGTTGAGCAACATGAGGAGGGGAAGGAGGAGTGAGAGAGGGAACGGTTGATACTTCGCCAGTTGTAGATGTGACAACATCTTGAGTGGATGTGTCCGTTGGAGCACTAGCTGCTTCTTCTCTTCTTGGGGACACTAAGTCCACAACTTGTTCCTCGGCAGGTGGAAGGAGGGCTCTTAGGAACTTCTTTCTAAGTAGTGCTTGCCTCTCCTTCTATATCTTTTCCTTTGCCTTTAGGCAAGTGTTTCACTCAGTGGGTGCATCACCCAAGGGAGACATGGTAAAGTCTACCCCAAGGTAGATGATACCATTTTTCTTGCACCAATGCTCGGTGCATTACAAAGTGCCCTTGACCCTTTCCTCTATAGTCTGAGGGGCCTTGTTTCTATCAATTTCAGCAAATGGCCAATTGTCCCCATCCATGTCTAGATAAACCTGATCAACTTCTTGATTAGTTGCTTGGAAATCCTTTGGGATGATAGCCACACCATATTGAATGATCTCTTCTAGGGCCGGCCAGAGTGATCCTTTCACCGAGCTCAAATTTGTGATATAGATCGATGTAGATATCTTTGATCTTAGGGATGTGAATTGGATCGATCTTTGCCCTTGGAAGGCAATCACGAGGATCAAAGGTTGGCCTTGCCAGAAATTATGCTTCAAATTGAGCAATTCAAGCTCTGTAAACATCTCCCGGGCTTTGCTCTGTGAAGTGTAGGTGTACCTGCCACTGTGAGGGGGAATGGAGTTCCACCCTTCTTCCTTTTCAAACACTTCTCATGGTATGTGATGAGTTGTCTAGACAGCTCCAATAGGATCAATTTGGGTCCCGCATACCTTGGAAATTTGGTGGGCTCTCCCAAGAAGTTAGCGGCTCTGAGATAGGTGAAAGTGGGGAATTGCGTGAATAACGCTCCCCACTTCTCTGTGGTGGTGACTACACTTTTTGGTTGTCCAACCGTAAGTCATGTTGGGCCTCAAGAGACATATGAAACCATAGAAGAAGTCATCGTTGATTTTACGTAATTGGGCTATGTTGTTCTCCAGTCTTAACTCTGGATAGTACTCATATATTTTTACCTGGGGCCATACCCCATACCGATTCAATGTTGGGTAATCCCTCTCTGAGGTAGTAGCATATACTACATAGGAGTTCATATAGAACCTCCTAGTTGTTGAAAGTTGTTGAAGCTTCTCCAAGATTGTGTTGTTGATAATCTCTCCCCATTCAAAACGTTGATCGGGAACATTTTTATTCATTGTTTCTAAATACTTGAGCATCCACTTGTGAAAGTAATGGGCATCGGGAGCCCAAACACCCTACTCAGGAAGGTGATTGTGTCACTCAGCTCCTCTGAAAAGTCACTGCAATGAATGACTTGTGGCCACCTACTTGTCACCTTCTTGTTCTTGAGGTACACCTCATTCATTAACTGCATACATTTGTCTTCATTTTCAGTCCATGTCTTCATGCAGTCCTCCTAGCTCACTACTACAAAATGTCGGTGGTGAGGGATACCCAACATGATCTCAAAATTTTGGGTCGTGAGGTTGATTATCACCTCGCCCTTCTCATTTTCGACACATCTTGTGTCCTTATTATAACAACAGCCCACCAACATCATAAACTCATTGTTGATTGCACTCACTGGGATCCTTGTAACAAAGTACAGACCACTGCCAACCAATTTATCCATCCATGGGCTGCCTGTGACCTTCTTGGTTCTAGCCCAGAAGTCCTCCATGTCAATGTGCCCGAGTTTTGAATCTCTGATATCAAGATCACATTCTGTAAGAGAGTCAGGCATCCTGACTCTTTGGTATTTATATTTCATTTCTTTCTCGTTAGCTTGGCTTTACCCTTGGACTTAGTTGGCTTCTTACTCGATGAAGACATGTCCGGATCTAATTTTAGCTGTTTATTTGCAAGAAGAATTAGGAAGTTCATTGCAGAAGAGCCATTTTATCTCGTTAAGTCATCCATAAAAGCTTACAGAATGAAAAGTTAGCAATTTATGAGCCTCTGGGCACAAGGCACAGCTTTACTACAGGTTGTAGGGACTTAGAAAAGCAAGGCACACTTTGGGAAAGTGTTGCATGGGAGAAAACAACACCAAAAGGGGTGCGGGCGCAGAAAGGCTACACACAACATTCAGATGTTGGTGTCAAGGGATGTGCACTTACGCCGTTGGAAGTCTTTTAGTGGGGTGTAGATAGGATTGGTGTAATAGAGTATTATGGTGTACCAAGGCACAGATGCAAAATATGTAACATCAAGGTGAGGTGTGCTAAGGGGTTAAGCTTTGCGCGGCGTGGGAAGGGTTTACATAGCATGAAGTGTTGTTGCTACTGTAGGTGCACTTCGCACCTACGCCTTAGGAATTTTGTAATTTTTTTACAAGGTGCGGGAAAGGGCTTCATTGTGAGTTCATAGTGTGCCTTGGTGCAACTGTTTTTATGCGGAATGAGTGAATGGCACACCAAAGGGGCGCGACTATGTTTAGCACAACACGCATAAAAATTGTGCCATGGAAAGCAAAGCAGTTGATTCTCTTCATTTTGTGGTTTTTACTCTCTCAGTTCAGATTTTGATAGCAAGGGGTTAACCTTGGCAAAGCAGGGGATAGAGGAGAAAAGGGGCAGTGGCACGTTTCGAGGTAGAGCCTTCCAGATTTGCAGATCTAGAAGGAGAGTGAAAAACATCCTGTAGGTGGGTTTTGCAAAATGTGTTGGGATTGTGTTATCTTCTTAGGTTCATTGTTTATTATCAACAATCCTAATCACCTAAACCAACATAAAAACCACAAAAATCCACAAGAAGGGCAAGGGCCACTTACCAGGAATATATAACGATAAAGGAGACGATGTGGGGTCCACGAACGTGACAAATGGCAACATGCGGGGCTGACAGGAACGCTGACAAGCACAGAGGAATAACTTTTCACATTTTTTCAATTGTGAAAATGACAGGTCGGATGTGCCTATATATAGCAAAAGGTGCAATAAATGTGCCACCAACTTTTCCTATGGTGCACTTAAGTGGATGTCAACACGAAGGGATTTGCGCCATGACGTAGCTTTGAGAGTGTTAACACTATGTTTTTAGCGCCGATAGTGCACTTTAGAGAGTGATAACAAGATGGTGCTTACGCCTTCGCGCACCTTTGAGAGGCGTAACATTTGAGATGTTGATACTCCCTAGAATGCGCCAAAGGAATAGAGGGGCGTATTTTTGGTTGATGTAACGTGAATGAAAACTGCACCCAACCCAAAAAGGTTGAAAATGACCAAGTCCTAAAAACTAGATTTTTCTGATAGGGATTTTATGCCATTCCAAACGTTAAGGGACCTCAACGGGGGACCAAAATAGAAATTTTGGTATGGTTACTTGCAAAATTTCCCTTGTCAATTTTACAGGACAATAGCCCACCAAGAAAGTTTACTAATCTATCTTCCGCCATGGTGCAATCCCAGCAGAGTGAGGCACTTAATAGTCCGCAATGCCTCATCAACTAGGTACATGGTACTTTGGTACTCAAATGTGTGAACCAAGTCAGCTGCTAATTCCTGCCAATTTCTCGTCTGGCAGTTAGTTTCAGAATGGATGTACCAAGCACGCGAGTAACCTTGTAGTGTCGAATACAACTTGTGCACCCAAAGGGAGGTTGGTAAAGCATTTGCGCCTTCTCTGCAGACCCTCTCACATGCTTGGATGTGGGAAGAGGTGGGTCCATTGCAATTGTAATCCTTGATAGTGGTGGGTATGTTGCTCTTCGAGAATCAGACAGTGAATGCAATTCTAACTTCACGCCACTCCAACAATATTTCTCTATGCACGGCCCACCACCTTATTGCTATGCCTATAAGAACATAACCCAAAGATACCTCGTCACTCATCCTCCCTCCATTGAGCTTCCAATTCTCTCAAAAAGACCTTGGGGTATGCATCCTAAGAATACTTGGTTCTTCGCCTTTCCTCCTAGGTGCTTTGAATCAGATGCACCGTGGTTACCTTGGTCACCGATCCTTTTAGATGTCACCCAATCAATTCATAATCCCATGCGCCCAATTATCACATGCTATATCTTGGTAGTATCACCGACAAAGTAAGCATCATCAAACTAGATGGCTCTTACGTATGGTAGATGGTCTATGTGTCTCTTATGCGGCGCACATATATTTTTTTCCAAGACTTCCTCCCAACGGGTTTAGTATAGGGGTGGACTTTCCATCAGCAAGTGGTATAACCACCCTCTCTTCCTTATTTTCAAAGCTTATGTACCCCTTGTCAAATCAGAATATGGATTATTGTTATAGCACCACGGGCGCCCAAGTAACACTAAGAAATTATTTGCCTCGACAAGTGCCAAGACTTCAAAATCCCCAAAGTGAACCTAGTCCCCTAAATGGTAATGGTCTCATCCTTCAAGACACCTATGGGCATTGCCTTCATCTTATTTGTCATTTACAAGACATTTAAAGATGGTTGTAATGCAGTCTTCCCATTTGATGCCGGACATCTAGAGTGAGAACATTAACCTCTCGCACTGTGTCAATGAGGATGTTGCTAAGCACCATCCATCCACTATGCGTTCAAGGTGATTTGTTTTTCATAATCAAGGCTATGAGATGGGAGGCTTACATGTAGGATCTGCCTTTCGTGTTCTTCCCGACACGTGGTACCTTTTCTCTCACCATGCTCCTAGCAGGGAATAACATTCTCTTGCCTCAACAGTTTACACACCTCGTTAACCTCGCCCAAGTCATCCTTTGGTGCTTCTATTGATCTTCTTTGCTCATATTTTCTAGTTTTCTCTTTTAAGCATTGGATCTCCCCTTGTGAACTCGAATTACGTCCATGGTTTCTGGTAGACTTCTTTCTCGGTGAGCCAAGTTTGGATACTTCCCATGCACTACTTCCTCCTGAAACCAAAGGTCTCGCTAGGTGCTTCCATCACACGCGTGGACTCTACCCTTGTTATTACCATAACATGCTCTAGTTCTTATTCATGTACTACTCATGGGAGCCATTGTGCATCAAGCATTCTTAATACTCACCATGGCAGCACCCTCAACCTCGTATACGCTGACTTATATGTTCATATAACTCTGGGCACTCTTCGTACTTATGTTTTTTCCCACACCAGGAGCATTGTATAATATTTGGACATTCGCGCTTATAATGGTCTGTGGCTCCACAATTAAAGCACGTCCCACATGGGAACTCACTTCTTCTCTCGTGGTTACCATGACCATGAAATCCTCCATGAAACCCTCTTCCACGCGCATTCCCCATCTCCGTGCTCTTCATATCGACATTCATCTCCTTTGGAATCAAGCTAGCAATGCCGTGTCAAGCGCACACCAAGATCAATTGCCTCATGAATCGGCCAATCAATCTACAATCCTTAGTGTCATGTGTGGTTGAGTTACATATCTTGCAATAATAAGACACATTTTTGCAAATCACGTTCGTAAAGGGGCACCCTCGCATCATGGTCCCCGTGACATATTTCATAATTTACCACTACTACGCCTGTATACCACCTTTCGAGTACATATCCCACCATTATCCTTTTGTTCCCTTCCACATTATGATTTGTGTACCACATCCCACCACGAGTCTCTATAATCTGTGTTGGAAGATAATTTCTCCAACTACTTAGCCATGGTAGTTATCTCGAGCCTCAGAAATGGGCTAACACTAGTTTCAACACTACCAATTGCCTCGCCGCACAAAGCAACTTCCAACACTTCGCATGGGTCCGTGAATGTTTTATGAGACAAAGCCCTCCTAAATGGTGTGATCAACCCTCGAAAAACCACTGAGCATGTTGTGAAGGGTGGATATCATAAGACAGTTTAGATAAAAGAGTTTTATAGCACGCATCATATTCCTGCACGCTCTTTGTCATTCCCTGTTGGATTTCTTTGAGAGAGCTAATGCTCTTCTATTCAAACTCAGGTATGTGGAATTCTACCAAGAACTCATTTATTAATGTGGTATAATCCACAAAAGTCTCGATAAGGGTCATATTTTTTATAAAAACTATGCATTTTTCCTCGCAAGGTTGTCACAAATTGACTGGCCTTTCGATCCTGGGTCGTGATCCCCTTCGCGCACCATAGCAGCTCACACTTATGCACATGCTCTGTGGCATCTTCTATCCCACTGTAATTTGGTAAGTGTAGAGACATTTTGAAAAAGACTTGAGGAGGTGGCTGAGGCCCTTGTCCTCCCGACCCAGTCCCTTGGTTTCCCCTGGTGTTTGCTCCTCCTCCGGACCCACTAGATCTGGAGCCACCAACTCCACCACTTACACCTCCAGATCCTCATGTGTTAGGTACACGGGGCCTATGTTTTTCATGCTAAACACTCTTGTCATTCCTTTGAATTATGCACCGACAGGTTTGTGAACTAGGGCCACTCCCTACCATACTTCCTCCACCACTTACTAACGTCCTTCCAAAACTAGTTATATATGTGCCTTGCCCAAATATTCCACCAAATACTGGAATAGTGTGTGAAGCCATAGATGTCCCAAATGAGAAGTTGTATCTTCTGGGCACCGATCGGTTGCTTCCACTGATATCAAATGGATCAACTATACTTTTCTCGTGTTCAAACAAACCAAGCGCCAAGGTTTGGTCGCGCTAAGTGAAGGCAGATGCATGCCAATGACTCTTCTTTCTCTACGCGATGGACTCTCATCAAAAGCCATAAGGTTTTCTCTCCCACGCTTACCAAGATGGGGTATCATAGACTGTTCAGTTCCACATCCTCCGCATGAACCTCAACTCCTTTCCACCATGTCTGGCTCCATAACCCACTTGTAATCCCACGATGTCTATTGATCTCCCTTTCACGTGCTTTGTTATACTTGATCCGTCTCTCCTCCCTTTCCTTTTCAGTCGTTATATCAACCATCTTTCCCCAACCTAGCTTCCTCACCAAGCACTTAGAGTGGTTTATCCGGCCATAGGAAATGCCTCTAAACCCATGGTTACCATCCATATTTTGATTGCAAGGGGATAGCACATATAAATGATCCTCTGGGCTCCCGCAAAAACTAAAACTTAGTAACTTCGGGACAGAAATACGTGGAAATTACCTATTCCAGAGTGTAGCTAGTCAATACTTCCTTCCACTAATGATCTATATCACAGGTCCACGTTTGATCAAGATCTTACAAGTTCTAATACGTTTTTGGGTCTAAGGGTGTGACTTATAATACCACCCCAATCCAGATATGTAAGCCAAGAGCCATTCAAATAACTCTATTGGGAACAGAGAAGAAGGTTTCATACAACTCACGATAAAGAGTTTCTTCCACCCATCTTCGCATGTCAATCCCAGGTCCAGTATTGAATATCTGAGTGAATTTTTCCTCCGTTCTTTTAAACCAATCTTCAACACCTTCCAGGGTTATTCTCTCCATCATCACTCTTTGCACAGATCATGATGTATGTCATGTTCCACTACAGCTTTGAAAAGAGGTCCCGGAAATGGAACCAAGATGTAGTAATTATTGTACCCACCAAGAACAAGGGAAACTCATGCATGCTGACATATCACCCAAGGAGGCATTGGGTGCTCACCCGAGGCATGCGAGAGGGAGCCGAGTCTCTCTTTTATGTGAGTTTAGTGGAAGGCATACTTCATGATCTTGACTTAGTGATTTAAAATAAATGAAAAATCTATAGAGCTCAGAATGGCTTCTATACCCCTTCAGTCATAACAAAAGTAAAGTACACAACAGAATTAATAGAACTAGGAAGTTGTAAAACCACAAATAGACTTAACATTCAAGTAAGGTTCATGATTATATAAGATCAAAAGCATAGTAGAAACATGCAAGTAATACAAAGAAAGGATCTTAATATAATTGTCATGGTAACCTTTCATGTTCATTCATATCATTACTTATAAAATATTACAGAAGGGAGACCGTAGTCATGCACCATATCTGGATCCATACATGAATGCTCACAAAAAAAAATTTATTCCCCATTCCCATATTACATTCTTCCTATAATCATCTACCCATTTTTATCCCATAGTTCTCGCAGTAATTCTGCAGAGCTCCGCTACCTCACTTGTATCTCTTTTTCTTTGTCAAGGGTACATGTATAAATAGCATCCGAGCTCTAACAAACTCCTCTATAACCTCGAGATCGGCCCCAAGTGTCAAAGTGTAGGTCACCCAGTGCATGCCTCTCCATGTCATGATTAGATTTTTGGATCTTCCTATCGCAAGCTATATTCCTTCCAAGACACCTTGTTGTGGGCTTGAACCTTATCTAAACGGAACACATTCTTCATGTGTTCTATCAAAAAGGCCAAAAATGGCTAAGTCCTGAATTATGCTTTGCGTGCGCGCATCCTTGGTTCTCCAAGAACCCTTTTTGAATTCTGCCTTACACACCTAAACCTACGTGCTTCCTCTCCGGTAGTGCGCGCCTATGCACCTTTAAGATTGGAAGCTAGATTAGGGTCCCAAAACCAACTATGCCCAAAATCATCATCATCGTCACCAAGAAAAACATGCCCAAAATCTCCTTGAACATAATCAAAAAATAATGCCTATGTGGAGTAGTATGGAAAGAAGCCCCCGAATCTAAAACCCAAGATTCAGTAATATTGTGCAAAGAAAAAATCAAAGCATCCTGACATATATTACACGTTGCCACATTTGCCTCTTTGTTTTCTTCCTATTGTTTCTTCTTGTCCCAAAGTTCCCAACAATCCTTCTTTGCATACCTAGACTTTCCACAGTGCCAGCATATTATCTTGCTTTTGGATTTTGACCTTGCCTAATCCTTTGATTTTCCACGGCTTCATCTATTCTTCTGTCTCCCTCTAGTTTCCACTGTCAAAGCATTCCCTGAAGTAGAAGATTCCCCAGAGCTTTTTTCACATTTCCTCACTTAGAATCACCCTATAGACACTAAACTTTGGTCACACTCCCCTTGGTCCCTCGACAAATAACCACCTCAAACACACTCACCTAACCATGGCCCCTTTCACCCCACTCTAATATTAATTTAATTAAATTAATCCATGTCCTCACAATATTTATTATTTAAATATCCTAATTGGATAATGCCCATGCCATCCACCTCATCTAGCCACCTCACCCCAAGACCTATTCTTAGTATGTTGCCATAAATAACTAAGACCTACCTAAAACCCTAAAAATCAAAGCCTACATTCCCTCTAACCACATTCCCACCCGTTAGAAAGGAAGTTTCCATTCTAATACATGGAATGAAATCAACGAGATCCAAGAAAATCAAGGGGATCTACCCATTATAGAAAACCGAGGAAATCTTGCCCTAACCGACATCGGTTACCCTAAACCGCCACTAGTCAACCTGGAACCATTGTCGGTTACCATTTAATCCCCAAAACAACCTTATTTCAAGGTTGACACATCTTCCTTGAGTGAGAGATGAAACTAGAGCTGTATGCAAGTAGAACCAGCATTCGTACACACATCGAGCATCCACTAGCACTGAAGCAATCACAGAGCCTTTGGCATTCACATAAGCCTCGTGGAATTTCCAAGCACCACACCAAGTTCCTTCCATTTGATCACCCACCATTTCCAACCAAACATCAAGCTTGCACAGCAGTAAGTGTTTTGTTAACCATCACTTGTCCATTTTCATTTTAGTAGAATCTTTTACTTTGTTATCGGTTTCTATTCCCATTCCATTCCCCACCATTTACCTCCATGCAAACTTGACCGTTTCTTCACCCACACCATTAAACTACCCATACCCAGATTTTAATTAGCCCTGAGTATACCTAAGACCTTTTTAGACCTTGTCATTGCCCTTTCCATTCCCATTTAACCTCAGATCTGTCACCACACCAAGTTTTTGATAAGTTTCATGTACCCTAACCATACCGGCGCTTTACCCACAACCGTCACCGGTTCACCTAAACCGACATCGGTCATACCAGACCGACGTCGGTCTCTATGTTTTTACCCTCAGACAAAGAACAAAACTTAAAATCTCCACCAAATACCCAAAATAGCCTAGAACTGACCACGATCAATACCAATAATCTAGACAGAGACCTTGACCTTCAGATTCAGTCATAGCTTAGCCTGTTGTGAACAAATTTTCTTATTTTAGTCAAATAAGATACCTAAATCATTTTAACTACAGTAGGATTTCCTTTATTATTAACATTGAGTTGTTTTAAATAGTGGATTGATAGCCATCTAAGGAGTATCACACTTCCCGGATCTAGCACACACTAGGTAGTCTACTACATATATTGTTTAACTTTTATTTAGTGGTCTTGTTTTCTATTTCACGTAGTTCCTCCAAGCCAAAAGGAATCTCTCACGATCAGTGTGGATTAAGAAGTCATATGCATGTAACAACATCCAACCAACATTTT
Source organism: Taxus wallichiana var. yunnanensis (assembly GCA_018340775.1). Lineage (NCBI taxonomy): Eukaryota > Viridiplantae > Streptophyta > Pinopsida > Cupressales > Taxaceae > Taxus > Taxus wallichiana. The sequence goes on along the minus strand of CM031244.1, from coordinate 372,516,265 downwards.
AACAAGTATTCCTCCTAGCCCTCTACCCTTATCTGTTTCGTCAATATTCAAAGAATGCTCTAGAATCAGGTGAAACATTTTAGCACGCCCGATGGGACCCATTCGAGGTTCTTTGCATTTCTTCATTTCTATGTGAAAAGTCACATGTTTGTTTCCTTCTAAAAGGTTCTCACATTAGAATTTATCCCTGGAATCTTCTCTTTTCTATTTTCTAAAAGCAATCGTATTTTGATGCTTTAAAACGAACATTTCTTCCCTTTCATTAGTATCCCATTAGTGAAAGATCATCCCTTCTCCTATTCATATTTTTGTGTCATCGAATCCAACATTTTGATTTGAGTTTTAAAATCAACTTCATTTCATTCTGCTTTTCTACATTAGCTCACATTAATTGAGGGCAACCTATACACTGGAAGTCAGTCCCAGCTGATGGTTGATGAACAAATCATAGAAAGCACACTTTATCTCTCTCTTTGAGTCTTACCAAATTACACAAATTCAAAAATATACACATTCTTAAAGGACATCTTTCTTAGGAATGCATGTTAATGATCATACTAGTTAGAGCATTGGCAAGTACTCCCCTACTCGCTACTTGCCAAGTCATACTTTAGAGGAAGGCCCTCCCTAGCCATAACATACCCGAAACCTCTCCTTGTAGATCTCTTCTTCTTCGTAGGAAGCTATCCTCACCAAAAATTAAATCCTAAAGTTCATGAGTCTGTTCTTAAATAGCATGTTTGCACAAACATAATAGAAAAAACACTCTTAGGATCGTATTTTTCTTAGTGTTTCTACTTGGCTTGTGTTTTGAGGTGAGAAAACCCATTCTTCATTTTTTTAATTTCCCCTTGCATGCTCCTCATCATAGTTGGTGTATTCCAGCTTCATCTAAGTGTGCCTGGACACTATTTTCATCATTCTTAGAATTCCAGGTTTGATTCCACATCTGATTTTAACTCACAACCACCTTTTCTTCATCTCTATTTTAATTTCACAGTAACTGGTGTCAGTCCAGCGACCATCGTAGCTTACCCTCTTACTATCATTGGTTCTACCCAACCAGCGTTGGTTTACTATTCTTTTGGTTAACCTACCCAAAAGGAGACCTGCTTCACCTTCTTTGTTGTTCAGAGTCTCTGTCTCTCTCATCATATTCACTTTCCTTGTAAATTTCATCAAATCTTATCTACTTAGCAAATTGTCACCCTTTGCCTTGTTTTGACAAACTGTCCATTTTCCATACCACCACCACATTTTTTTTCCTGTCTTTGTTGTATTTCTATGTCATTTATAGAAAGCATTCCTACCACATCAATACTTGTTCACATGGTGTTCCACGTAGCCAAGCAAACACCCTCATATTCCACACTAGTTGTCAACCACTCCCACCTAGTCCTTCGCCACCTTCTATTTTATCACCCATGGATCCTACCCAACCTATCACTATCACCATAGGGGATGAGGAGTTCACATGACTCCTTGACCAAAACCCCTGCTATCTTATAGTTTTATCTCTCACACTCCTCCACTTGAGATGCCTCGGGTCAATTGATATATACATGCACATATGTATCTACCCCCCGACACTTTCTCCTACTTCGCTACCTACCTCCTTATCTCCACGCTACCCGTATCTACCTTACCCCGGTCATTTCTCAAATAGGCCCTATACCTGCTATGACCACCGCATCTGCTACATCCATTACACCCGCAACATCCACTATACCTTCGTCCACCACCCAGAACATAACCTCATCTACACCTATTGTCTCACATATACCCATAGCTACACAACCACCCCCAGTTTCGATGACCACTACCCCTTTTCAAAACATTTTCCTTTCTATTCCACAGTCCTTAGCCCCCATTTCTACTAGAGTCACCTCAACCCTTCCACCTCCATATACGTACTATTAGCACCTCTTGTTTCATCTATCATTCATTTTGGGTACGTACCCCCTATTTCACTCCCTCCTTCTCAATCTACCTATATGGCATCACCATATACTAGAATGCCACCTCCATCATATGCCCAACACCAACCTCCTTACGCTACAAGAGGTACCCATCCATCACAACCTACCAATGACCTAATCAAGTTAATGATGGACAAGATGTAGACACTGGAGGCATCGGTTTCTAGCACACGCAACTCTCTCACCTACGATGAGATTTGTAATGAGCCTATCCACCCATCCATTCCTATTCGTCCATATCCCATGCATTTGGAAATGCCTAAATTTAACCACTTCAATAGCAAAGAAGACCCCCAACAACATTTACAATCTTTCAAACAAGGTTGTTAGATGATCACCCATGATGACACTTTACTCCTAAGGACCTTTCCCATGTCTCTGACCAGGCCACATTAGATTGGTATAGTGGGTTGCCTAGACATTCTATCTTCTCATTTAATCAGTAGCCCAAGCCTTCTTGGATCACTTTTCCATCAATGTTGTTAAGAAGGTTACCATGATGACTCTACCTACACGTCTCAATATGATGACGAATCTATCGCAGATTTTTTGCTTGTTGGCGTAGCCTGATCAATCAACTCACATTCCAACTACCACAAACCAAACTCATAGCACTCTTCACGCAGGCTTTTGCTAGACATATTGTGCCAACCCTATAGGTGTATACTTTCTAAACCTTCGATGAGACATTCACCATGGCACGAAAGCTAGAGATTCGGGCCATCGAAGAAAAGAAAAATCTTCTACGCAATAAAACTCGGGATTTGAGTCAAATGATACCTCTTCTTCTTCAAAACCACAGAACAATTATTCAAAATCCAATGGAACTGCTTAAGACAATGGTACTCAAGGCCATCCCACTCATCCATCAAATCAAGGCTAATCCTTCATCTAATTTCTCTCTGTTCATACCTTTCAATTCAAATGGGAACAACGGAAATACACCCCAATTGGGGAGCCTTATTCTTCTATCTTAGAAAAACTCATTAAAGCTAGGGCCATCACCCTTCATCCATAAAACCATAGACTAGTTTTGATCCTACTCACCCCACACCCGCGTGGTATAAAGAGCACGACTTCTATAACTATCATTAGGTAAAAGGTCATAGTGACAACAATTGCATCACTTTCAAGAACATTTTCCAGAAATGCTCGAGAAAGGTGAATTAACCTTGGATAACCCTAATGCACTGCCAATCAAAACCCACACATATTCAAGAAACCATTTCCTAATCATGCCCCTTCTTCTGATCAAACTAGAGACCTCAACTAATGATAGCCATACCCGCAAGGTCCATGCTATTTTTAGTGATGCACCAGATTGCTTCCCAATTACCTCATATTCCTTCCATAGAGGAAATCCTAGCTTGAAATCCTCCACCTACACATGAACCCACTTCACCTATGCCTCCACCCACAGAGGAACACCCTTCATCTCCTCCCTCACCTATGAAGGAGCCTCCTGTTAACATTGAGACCATTTCACCTTTGGCTTCTCCACCTAGAGAGCCGTCACCCGCAGTACCTCTCGACCCATGGAAGATGCTTGTTTATCTCCTCCACAGAGGAACACCCATCATCTCCTCCACCTATCAAAGATCCCTTAGAAATGTCATTTCCTCTAGGTGACCATTCTCCATCAGCTACCCAAGATCCTGCAGACTTACTTTCGGCTCTCTTACCCACAGAAGTTAAAGCTAGCAAATTCCCCATTTCTAAGACACATTTTATGGGAATCACCATTGGATACACATCGACCTCACCTTCAGCAATGTTGTTCTCATGCTTAGCTGATCACCTAGATTATGTGGATAGAGCCTTACTTTGGGGGTGCCTTCTACGTCCTATCTCAACACAAATGCAGATGTCACTTTCTAACACTTCCACTATCTATCCAAAAATATTTCAGCCGATCAAACCAAACATGACCACAACTATCAAAATTATCCCATGGTACCACTCATGGCTCAACTCACACTCCCTACCAATAACTCAACATGCATCTAAATCCAAACCCACACCTACATCATCTTCCTTACCTAAACCTATTACTACCTTAGGGGTCATCCCAACGGCCAGCCTCACTCATCCACCCATCAAACTAGATTTAGCTACATCCTCCAAAACTAACACCAAACCTAATCCGGCCCCCAAATAGAAGAACCAATCCCCTAGATCTCATACCCTAACCTCACCAATCACACCTTCACCCTTTCCGTCCATCTTAGGACCTCACCCTTCTAGCCTGGTTAAGAAACCTCTACCTACAAGTAAACTAAAAATGCAGCAACCCATTCCACCCTCACAAACCTCTAACATATCCAAGCACCCGACACAACTTCCACCCACACCTACAACATTTTTACCACCCATACCTTCAATACCATCAATAACTCCTTCACTACCAACAACACTTCAGTCTCTTTCCCTCACAACTCATGTACGTCCCACACCGTCTACCTTCACAAGACCTCGGTTGTCCCCATGGGTAACTCGCCCTCTTCCACCATCCACTTTTCCCTTCTATATGTCATGCGTATGTATCACCTTTACCCAAGAAGGTGCAACATAAAGACAAAAATCCTCTACCCTCCAATAAGGTAGTCAAACCAACCACACACTCTCTCACCAGTTCATCTACCATACCCCTACCCAAGCAAACACGACTAACACCTAATACCACACCTGGCACCTAAAACCATAGCTTGACCCTCTCCCCTCTTACAAAGACCCTTCCTATACAATCAGCCGCACCTACAACCAAACCCACATTCACTTCCCATTGTGATCCACTAGTGGGATCCTATGCCAAAATCTTAACCAACCTCCTTGAAACTTTTATCATCACATCACCCCTCTCGTAGACCTTATGACCCACTCAAAACCAGACCAAAGGGGTTTGACAACACCAATATTTTGGCCTACCATAGTGTGCCAGGGTATGATGTAGAGAACTATAAGGTTTTGAAAACCGTTCTTATCCAGTTGTGTCCTCTTGAAGAAAACTTTGATGATGATGACCTTCTTGATGAAGACCCCATTTCACCAAACACCATTTCCATAGTTCTTCCCTCATTTCCTACTCATTGACCCAGACCTCCACCTCCACAACTCTTAGAACCACCCCAGATTTGAAGTTAACATGGTGCGCATCAGAGAACTTGCCAAACCACCACCTAAATGTCATTGCGCCCAGCTCACTTCACAAGGATTTTCTCCCCTGGTAGGTTTCTTTCGTCATGTCATTATACCACTCATCCTACACCTTCTCCATTTACCAACTCCCCTCAAATCAATATGATCCATGTTACTACCCGTCTTAAGAAGGACAAAGGAAAGGAAAAGGCAACCGACCCACCTACCAACCCGATACCCAACATACCATCTACACCCACACCTAAAGTCACTATCCACAGCCCCACCTATCCTATTTCTAATGGGGTTACACATCATGCCATGCTCAAACAATTACACCAATCCTCCCTCAAGATGTCCCTTTATGACCTCATCCAAACCTCTGAATCCCATCGTCAAGCTCTCATGGAGGTCCTTCAATCTATTGAGGTTTTACCCAATGATCCTACACCCATAGCCTCCATCATCACACCTCATCATGTAGCCTCTCTTACCAAATTACCATCTTCTTCTACACCTCCACCTACTCACCGAGTAGCCACCCTCAGCTTCTCAGATGAAGAGATCGCACCGCACCAAACCGATGACCCAGATCTAGCCCTTTTCATCTCTGTCCACATCAATGATATACATGTATGATGTGTTATGATCAATGGGGTGCTATTATTAACATCATATCCTCCCATGTGTTTGACCAAATGCGCATACCCGAAAATTACATGCATAAACATCTCATCATATTGCGTTCATTTAATGACGTTATCACCTCTACACTTGGCACCATCATCCTCCATGTTCACATGGGCCCCTACACTATTCCAGGATTGTTTTACATCTTGGAGGGGAGTTTCAATATAACTTGTTGCTTGGTAGACCTTGGATTCGTGTTATGGGTTGTGTTCCTTCCACTTTGCATCGTTGTGTGAAGTTTGAGCATGAAGGGCACACCTATACCATTCAGGTGACCCATCACCTTTCAAAACTTGCAACATGCTTTACCGACCCAATGACATGCTTATACCCATTAAGGCATCTACCTCCATGACCACTTCCTCTTCACCTACACCTCCACTCACCAGTGTTGCCACTACCTCAACCACACCTACATCCTCCATCCCTACCGCTGCCACAACCTCCACGGCCGACCCATCAGCCTCCTAATCAGTTGTCTCCACCTCCGATTCAACCTCTAACACATCATCTATCCCAACTACCCATATATCAACCATTGATCCCTTAGAATTAATTTTTCAGCACCTCACTCTGGGAGAGTATCGCTTATATAGTGTTATCACATTCCTTACTCCACAAGAATATGGAAGTCTTCACCAACACCCTCGCTATAATAACCACATAGAAGAGCATCTCCTTTATGGTCCTCCCCTTCGCACCACTCTCACCTATGGGGGACTTGATACTACCACTTATACACACCGAACCACCATCACAAACCCACCCATTTTTGTCAACCTCCAGGTCACTCACCAATTTTCATTTCACCCACACCTTCTTTCACCGATGTGCATGGAAGGGTTTTGGTTTTGCTTTTATGAGCAAGTTCATCACACTTTGTTATTCCATGTACTACCCATAAACATAACGACCGCAATGTTATTGTCTTTGTTGAACCACCTACCAGAAGGCTCACATTGAACTCATTGAGGATATCACCATTCTCCACCTTCTTCACCCGCGCTCCACCTTCTTCACCACCTTCACCGATAGATTGATAGATCTATAGTCCATTCCTCCTAACTTTTTTTTTTCATAAACACCATTACCTTGGGGCCTCTGACTTATCAACACGAGGGAGGCTCCCTCTTCTCTTCCCTTCTTGTATCCTAAAATGATTGATGACGATACACCTTCTATTAATGTCGTTTAATATCAGGATGATGAATCTATACTCACCTACCTTGGTGTAGAAGACTCATATATTCACCGGTCATTACCATCTAAGATGTAAACCATGTTGAACGAATCGACTATCGAAATCAACATCCATACTCAAGATGACCCGCACATTCTAAAGATTGGCCAATCTTTAGATATTGTTGAATAGGAAGCCATCACTTCTTTTCTCAAAGATCATAACCATACTTTCACTTGGTCTTACACCGACATGCCCAATATTGACCCCACCATAGTGGTCCACAATATCGTAACCATTCCCGATGCTAAACCCATTAAAAAAAAAGTTGAGGAAAATACCCTCTAATTATGCTTCCTGGTCAAATAAGAACTTCAACACCTTCTTTTCAATTCCTTCATCTTACCCATCAATTATCCCCGATGGATTTCTAACATTGTCCCTATCACTAAGGCGACAGGGGGACTTTGTATCTGCACATATTTTCGTGACCTCAACCTAGCTTCCCAAAAGATAACTTTCCTCTACCGGTATTGACCAATTGGTTGACCTTACCACTAGTCACGAGATGCTATCACTCATGGATGGTTTCTCTAGTTATAACCAAATCTTGTTTTCTCTAGAGGATCAACACAAAACCGCATTCATCACCCCTTGGGGGACCTTCTGCTATTGAGTCATGTCTTTTGGCCTTAAAAACATTGGTGCCACATACCAGTGGGCTATGACTTACATCTTCCATGACATCATGCACCGTATATTGGAATATTATGTAGACGATCTCCTAGCTAAATCTAAACGCCACTCCGAGCACCTCGCCATCCTAAAAACCATTTTTGACTACCTCATTAAGTATTGTGTTTCCTCCATCACCTAAGAAGTGTGTCTTCGTAGTTCTCTCGAGAAAGCCTACTCTAACACCCCCTAGTGGGTGAGGATAAATACAATAAAGGTAAATAAAGTACTAAAGGTGAACATGAGCTAAGGTAAATACCTACTCTAACACCTCCCCCTCAAGTGAAGCTAGGGGCCAAAATAGAAGTGGCATGTCACGGTATGAGTCCTAGCAACTAGGCTCGATGAGGTACTAATGTACAACTCTCGGGAAAAAAGGACACTTTCAAGGTACCCAAAACCAGAGTATCAACAAAGTAAAGAGAGTAAAGACCCACTCCAAGGCATCCCAAGAATCTCGGCTCAAAAAAATCATACAATCTTTCAAGAAGTTTGGTGTGCACTGTGATCACTGAATCCGCTGCTCGATCACAAAACTAAACAATGACACTAGGCTCCACCAAAATAGCTCCATACAAGGAGATCACAACGAAGTGATGTCAAAAGTGCAAAAAAATACCAAACATAATTTGATCAAGTGTTGCAAATAGGTGTACCATGATCCAAGAACAAAAACCAAAGCAACAAAGCAAGGACACAAAATCCAAAGTGTCACAATCCAAGAAAAGCCAAGGTAACAAGGCAAGGACATGAAACCCGAAGAAGCGGGATTAGCACCACACCCTTCCATGCTTTTATTGAATGGGTGGAGTTACGCTACAAATCTGTATGAGTTGTCAAAACAACCACTTGAACACTAACAAATTAACACTAGGCTCCATGATCCGAATAGGTCCCCATAGAGAGACGTCGGCATGTCAAAAGTGTCAAAATAACGGATACAAAATCTCTCAACAAACAAGAGAGATACACTACACATCTTTAAAGAAAAATACTCAAAACAAGAAGCATCACAACGTAGAAGGTATAGAAAGTGGAGAAAGAGGCCAAATGGTGGAGGAGCCATGCCTGTAAATTCCTCTCAACGAATGCCTATGTCGTCTCCACGAGTGATCGATATCCACCCCAAATCAACACGGATGGATGAAGAAGATGTCGCATTTGACTTGGTGCAAAATACATAATGGGTGCATGTAAAAGAACATCGTGTAAGGAATGTGTGTCGGGTTGATCATGTTTGATAACTGAAATCTCGGGTTTCTCAATCCGAGTGAAGGTGTCAAACGCATGTGTTGCTCATGATCCTCGGAAAGAGTCGAAGAGCGAACAAAAAAGGAGCTCTATCAATGTGTGATCCCAATTAAGTATCTTTCGAAAAACAATTTCATGACGAGAATTCCACTTAACATGTGGAATAGAGGAAACAATACCTGTGAATGTCGCGATGACTCGATAGTGAGACCCATGATTCGGATCATGTGAGAACTAAATGTAGTGGTATGCTTCTTAAAAAATGCCATATTTTAGTAGGATACACAACATGTGGTAGTGATCGATAATAGGCACATATGTGGAAGAGCATGCAGTAACAAGCCTCATAGGTTTAGAAGCATCAAAAGCAGAAATAGACTCAAAGACTAACAAATCAATAAATAGTGGGTTCGGGAGTAATAGCTTAAAAGTGGACTAGGAGCATGGTTGTGGTTGTCCGCATATATGATGGTGATGTTGTAGGCTAGCAAGTTTGTTCTGCAGGGAGTGTATTATTGTATCCTTATCATGAATGAGTGATTGTAGAAGATAATTTTTCTTCTTGAGCGATCTATTTTCTTCCACATATTTTACAATATCCTCTTGAAGTACAAACACTTTAAAGAAAAGCATATCATTCTCAGAATCCATGATAGGTACAAACTGCAACTCCCAAAAATTTAGGACATCGGGCTCAGCCAAAATTGCATCCTCAATTGATTACAACACTCCTCCATATTTGGCACTTTATAATTATAGTGCAAGTCTCAAAATAAATAACTCTAATGGAAAGAGTATGAAAAAACAAGCACTTTTGTAAAAAATGGAACTCAAAACCGAGTTACCGATCAAAAGTTACAAGCTTTTTAATATTTTTCTCTATTATTTATTTTAGGTGCCACTAAAACAAAGTAAAATGTTGTTGCCTTCACCACACAAATAAAATTAAAGGGGGCTGAAGTTAAGCACCTACTAGTAGGAATCACAAGTTTTAAGCCCTCATATGACCATACCATATGACCAAGGGCTAAGGATTTTAATGGAATTTATTTGCAAAATAAAACTTACATATGAATGTCACACACAGTAATCTCGGCTCGATACCATGAAAGGAATGATAACAATTGATGGATCGTACCAAGCCAAGAACATAGATGCTAATCAAACACCACGATCAATAAGATGAAATTCAATTCACCCGAATAACTTTACATAAACCTTTGACAATCTAAGAACCAGTCAAGGTCATATATCAAGCCATAAATCAAGGAAATAACTAGTCATCAAAGAACTAGTCAAGACCATAGATTTAGGAGAGAACTAGACATCAAGGATCTAGTCAATACCATAGATCAAGGAAAGAACTATACCTAACAACTAGATAATATCTCCTAATATCTAAATAAGATAAAAGAAATATCCACACACATAAATGGGTGAGGATAAATACAATAAAGGTAAATAAAGTACCTAGGTGAACATGAGCTAAGGTAAATACCTACTCTAACATAGCTTACAAGGTAAGTTGAAGTCTATTCATTATTTCATTTCGCAACTTTCTAATCGGTGTCAACCATTTCACTTCCTTCTCAAAAAGGATGTTTCCTTTAAATGGGATGATGATTGCCATAAAGCTTTTGAAGACTTGAAACAATACCTTCTTCAACCAGGAGACTCATCCCACCTAAATATGATCAACCCTTCTACATGTACATCTCAACTATCGATCACTCTTTGGGGGCCATGCTCACTCATCATGATGAACAACACGGGGAGAAGGCAGTTTATTACATAAGCCATACTCTTTTCAACTATGAGACCTAATATACCCATACCACAAAAAAAATTTACTTAGCCTTAGTTTTCATTTCCACAAAACTCGCCATTACCTACTCAACCAAAAACCTATGTTGTGACCAGCATCGACCCCTTGCACTTCATGTATGCCAAACATTACCAAAATCAACATGCCACACACTGGCTTATGCTTTTGGCTGACCTCAACCTCGAATTCATCCATAAAAAGTCCATCAAGGGCCAAGCTATCACTGACCAATTGGCCGATGCACCTATTTCAGGGACCACCCTCTAACTTTGACTTTCTAGATGAGTCAATTGCTACCCTTTCCCTAGACGAACCGCTTACCAAATGACACTCTTCTTGATGGTTCCAAGTGTCAGTGTGGGGGTGGGGCTAGTGTTATCCTCATTCCACTTGATGGTGAACCCATGCCTTTGTCTTTCAAACTTGATTTTTATTATACAAACAATATTGCTGAATACAAAGCACTCGTATTGGGTCTCCAAGTTGCTTATGCCTTAGATATTAAGTCCATCAACATCTTTGGTGATTCTCAATTGGTCGTAAACCAAGTAAATGGTATATACCAATTGTCGTAATGAGATACTTCAAAAGTATAAACATCATGTGGACATACTTTTGACCACCTTCGACCGTTACACCCTTCAAACCATTCCCCATTCTACCAACAAATTTTTAGATACCATGGCCTGCCTGGCTTCTCAAATACCCTCTTCACCCACTGATTCTAAAATCTTTGTCACCATACAAAGACTCAAATCACCCTCTTATTTACCTTGTGAAGTTTACTCTATCAAAATCGTTGCTCCCAACCCGAGTGACCTTTGGTATAAACAATATTCAAACTATCTTTCCCTCACCATCTTACCTCCCGACCTCACTCATAATGGACAACGTGTTTTTCTTAAAAATGTCTCTCGTTATGTCATCATGGGTGGCCTCCTCTATGAACGCAGCTTAGATAGTATTCTCTTATGATGCCTTATGTGTTCTAAGGTTCCTTATACCATTAAGGAAGTTCATGATGGCATATGTGGAGGTCACTTCAATGGCCTTATTGTTACTAAGCATATTCTTCACCTAGACTATTACTGGCCGAACCTCAACCATGATTTTTGTGAATACGTTAAGCATTGTGTAAAATTCCAACAACATGTCAACCTTCATCATACACCCAGTCATGCCTTATAGGTCACCCGTGACCTTTGGCCCTTCTCTCAATGAGGTTTCGATCTTTTCGGAGATATCAATCCCCATTCTTCCTAGGACATCAATGGATCATTCGCTACCGAATATTACACCAAATGGGTTGAATCCATACCTCTCATATCCACGAAAGCCGAGAAAATATGTGATTTCATCAATCATCACATTATCTATCACTTTGGTGTTCCACATCACCTCATCACTGATAATAAAAAACAATTCAAAAATAAAACCTTGTGGAAACTTTGCTACACCTTCGGTATTTAGCTTAGTTTCTCGTTACCTTATTACCCAAAAACCAACAGCCAAGGTAAATCCACTAATAAAACCCTAAAAAAAATTCTCATGAAAGTGGTTAACAATATTTGGAAGGACTGGCATATGCACATTCCTTTTCGCCCTATGGGCATACCGCACTAGTATTCACACTTCCACTGCTGCTGCCACACTTTTTCTCGGTCTACGGTATAGAGGTTTTTCGCCTCTCAAAGTCCAGATTCCCTCTCTCCTCATTTCTCTCCATGACATGCACAATGATGAAAAATTTTGCCATGAATGTTTAGCACAACTTGGGGTATTAGGCGAATTTCATCTTAATGTTCTTGACCATCTTCAAGTTTACCAAAAATGTATCAAACGTAGCTATGAAAAACGTGCCCATGAACGAACCTTTCAAGTCAGTGACCTTGTCCTGAAGGAAAATCAACATGTAACCAAAGTGGAAAAAATAGTAAACGGGGCAAATTTTCTCTTAATTGGCTTGGACCATACATCGTGACTCATGCTTATGGATCAGGTGCTTATCGTTTATCTTCACTAGAAGGTAAACCAGAACCTGAGCCCCTTAATACCTTGTATCTTAAACCATTCTATTATTGACTTTCAATCCTACCTCACCTTCTAAATCTTTTCATGCTCATCCCTTGAGCGTGTATCACTTCCCTCCTTTCACTATGTCACCCCCAATGATTAAACAAGAATCATGTGCATACCTATCACTCTTTTATCTTCTCTTAAATATGTGTACCATGGCGCTGCACATGACATGATTCTCATGGATACTTTTTTTCTGCTTTTAGATGAGATCCCATGGTCATTTCACCTTGCTTTCTGAACAAGAATCCAATTCTTCACCTTAGTCTTGTCCATGAATTAAAATCCCTCACATGGGATCTAACTCCTTGAGTCAAACTTCCAATAAAAGATGAATCCCTCAAAAGGACATCTTTCTCTCTACATCATTGTTGTAAATAGACTACTCCCTCAAAGGATAGCTATGTAAAGCCTGCTTTAAAAAAAAAAAAAGAGAGAGAATCTAAAGCTTCCCATGTTGATCAGCTTTGTGAAGACCTCAAGGAGTTAATTTCTTCATCCCATATAGACTTCCCACATCAATCTAGTCTATCTCAAATACAAGTCAAACAAAACGCTTTTATCATGGACTTTCCCATTATGATCTTGGATCTCTTACCCAAAGTCACGCTACCAAATACCATATAAACTAACCAATTTTACCCTCTCACATTGCACTTTCATTTCCTACCGCCTCAAGGGACCTCACTGAACTGAGACATTTGGTGATCATGTGACTACTTTTCACCTTTAGAATAATCAATCATGCAATGTCTTTAGGGTCTTATGTTCATCATCCTATCTAAGGTATGACCCACCCATTATGATCCTTACTAATCAGGTGGCTTTCTTTCCTCCTCTTATCTTTTAACCTTCTTCATTATGTATTGTTCATCCTATATGGGACTAGACCCTCAATGCTTATCTTTGGGAAAATTTCCTCTTTTGCCACAATCAACTCAAAATCACCCATACCAATGTACCCACAATTCACCCATACCTAAAATACCTAGACTCATTCATGTCTATAACCTACCAATTCATATTCATACCTCCTCACCTTCTTCCCTAGCTTATGGGAGAACTACATCCACCTGAGGTCCCTTTTCACTGGGACTACGTAGGTAGCACTTTGAGGGCATGGGGCCCTTGGAGGTTAGCTCGACCACTCTCTACCCCAACCAATTCCCTTTTCCTTTTCCTAAATCACATTCTACCCTAGTTAGTTTCCTTTTTATATCAATAATTGGAAATTAAACCAAACAAACAACAAATTACTTTACACCTTTATCATCATCAAACATACATTCATTATGTCTACCATTGCTTTACCATTATCATGCATGTTACTATAAAACATCTCAAACATGACCCATATCATCATTAATTGCACAAATTAATGAATTACATACTCAACCCATTTCAACTCAATCCATTCCTATGACCTAACTCCATCCATGCCTAAACCATAACCTGACTTAGCCATGCCTATAACTTGACTCCACCATGCCTAACACACCTATCATGAATCCATCTATGCATAATAATAAAATTCTATCAACACAAATACATCATGCCAAAATCACCATCATCTCTATAAATAAAAACATCCAAACATGTGTATCCATATACATACCTCTCAAATATCTTTAGCACGCAAGCTGATGTATATAAAAAAATTCTTAAAACTCTCATATACAGCCTCACCATCTTCAACACGCAGGCCGGTATATGATCAAAACTACACAAAATCTCATATACATCCTCACTCTCATCAGCACGTAGGCTAGTATATATCAAAAATGAATAAATACATCAAAATGAAGAGACATACATCAAGCATCATCCTATCGAACATCCTCCATATCAATCTCTCTCGTCTCCTCCTCCCTCTCGGCTCCTGTCCGGTGGCCTAATAACATCTCACCACCCATCATGGGTTTTGTCCGGGTCCCTATTGGTACATCACCTGGGGCTGGTCTCTCGTGAACTGATGGCCTCCCCTAATCTTGTCTCATAACTCGATGGCCCTTTTACTCTCCATAGGATATAAAATATATCCCCGCCACCATCAACTGATCCTAGTAATACTTGGCCTCACCTAAGGCATCTCGTAACCTAGATATGGGTATTGTCTATGGTGGCCCCATCGGCCTCTTCCCCTATACCTATCCTATGGGACCCTGTTCGCCCCTACCGTGAGGCGGGACCCTATCCCTATGCATGTGGAGGTGTCATCGGCCTCGCACCCACATGTGCTCTGTGCCCCTAAGCTCGTAATGCCTCAACCTATGCTCGTACACTGCTAACCGGCCAGCCTATGCAAACTGTAACATGCGCATGTAGAGCAGCCACATCCTCATCATCACCACTCCACCCTGGGCCATCTAGTCCTATAGACTGGCTACCTATGCATGCAACATAGCCACCTCTGCCTTTGAACCTACCAAATGCCCATGTACCATCCCCAACTATGTAATCAAGGTCGCCACCTGCCCTTGTAGGGCGTCTCTCTACACGGTGATGGTGGCTAAATCTGGTTGCCCCGACCTGGGAGGTATTGCTTGTAAATGAGCCACCCACCACTATCTATACCTATCAATCACTCCAACATCATCTATCTATCGGTCTATCACCTACTCCTCCTACCTTGTAGGTACTATTAGTTGTGGTAGCGACATTGGTCTCTCCACATCATCTCTCCGGTACTGTGGGAAAGGTGGTGGTATATCCTATGGCAGCCCAAACTGCCATCTGACCTATCTACTAGGATCATCTCATGCTCCCCTGCACGATGCCCCTCAATCCATCTGAGTATCTACAAGCCATCTAACTCATTGGCCATCTGTCTGTATGAGGGATAGCCCACATACGGTCTCCAAATAATGTCCACGCTGAGACAATCCCTCCAGTAACTGCCTATAATAGGCTACATCATGTGTAACCCTACCTGCTCGACGCTCTCCCATCACAGGCACCCATCGCCTATACCCCACCCGAACAAAACCAGGCTCAAATGCATCTTCCCGAGGCATACCAATCGGACGAACACAAATAATGTGCTCGTAGGCCCAATAGTGAAGAATAAATGTGCAACATAGATTAAACTGCGGAGCCACCCATATGCCCATAGCTCTCTATATAGTTGCACCAGGAATGTTGCCGCCCATGCAAAGTAGGTCATGTCCATCATCATATCATGTAATACCCCATCATTGATCATGGGAATCTCCCACCCTCTGCATCCGCAATGCAAAACAGCAGACTGCCTCCATCAGTAATACTACTAGCCTCATCTCCTCTGGACAGATGGGCTAGGTACATCTCTCCATAACTCAAGCTAGCACTGTGGAAGGTCAGCTCCGCCAGTCCCTCATCGAATACCATCAGCATCAACTCCTCAGATGCCTCTGAGGAGATCAAATATACCTGTGTCCCCAATATAGGTAACCGCAAGATCCTGTACATGTCCTCCAAGGTGACTATCATCTCCCCTGTTGGTAGGTGGAACGTGTTGGTCACTGAATCCCATCTATCGATGAGAGTGACCATCAAACTCAGCTTTCGGACTACATGTCGGTAGCTTCAAACCCTAATCAGGCCCACATATGTGACATGCCTCCACTCCTCGACTGTCATCACTGCACCTCAAACTCTCAAGAGCAGGGGTGGCACCCTGTCTCTCATCCTCAACTAATCTCTTGCTTGCATCCAGCAAAACATCACATTAATTTCACCTTAATCATAACCACAATCCCACTCGACACCTCACCTACACCTACCACCCTACCTCTCTTTCCCTAGACCTCATTACCTTCGTATCACATCTTCTATCTACCCACCCTAACCCTCATTCACTATCATTCACCCTTACCTATTTTTACCCCTTACCTATGTTATGATTTTCCCCAAAACATCTCCTACCGACCACTACCTAACTCACCCACCCTAACCCTCATTCACTATCATTCACCCTTACCTATTTTTACCCCTTACCTATGTTATGATTTTCCCAAAACATCTCCTACTGACCACTACCTACCTCACCCACCCAACCTAGGGCACTTTTGGCCCCTTTTTCCCCAAATTATGACCGATACTAGTTATCTCTAATCGACCCGGTCCCCATAAACCGACATCGGTCACCTATTTCGCAACTGTACTGGGCCGCTATCACTAACGCGTCACTAACCATCAACCGACATAGGTCACTATAATCGTAAAATACACAACACCCAAACCCCCTTCTTCTTAAAATCTTCCTTTCTCTCCCTTCTACCCACCCAATCCCACCCAAATCCCCCTCCACCCTTCCCCACCCCTCCTTCACCCAATCACCACTCTCCCCATGCCTATTTAACCCGATTTTCCCTCCCAAAATTCAAAAAACATTTTCCCCCAAACCTATTTTCTCCCACCCGACATCTAATTCAATCTAACACACAAAACAAAGAATAGGATTGACTCTTACCTCATCATGTTTCCATCGCCATGGTGGCACATCAGGCCGCACTACATCAGTGGTCCACCCGACCCCTCTCCTACCTCTTCCATCACCCAATCAACCGTCTCACCTCTAACTAACCAAATTGATCAATCGATCTTGTGGACCCACCTATCCACTACCAATCACCCGCTACACCACTCGCCAACTCAACTCTCTGTTCTACATAGATACTTTCCACTTTTCTCTCTATCACCTGTCATTTTCCCCACTTGGTAAAAGACAAATGATTTGAAAAACACGGTAATTTTTCTTTTTATAACCTACCCAACTTGACCGGTGACGGTTTTACCTTGACCGACATCAGTCCTGTGCTCTAGATTACTATGTTCGATCCATTGCGCTGGCATCGGTTCCTTAAAACCATCATCGGTTTACCTGCTTAGTATTTTTCCTACCCCCTACCCCCAATTTTTGACCTGAATCCTTTTTACCTCACCCACACCTCACTTGGACACTTCATTTTATCTTCCTAACCTTATCATTTACCCCCTCACCTCGTCCTCATTTGGGGACTCATTATTTTACCCATACCTCAGCCCTACCCATGTCGTGACCTAGATACTTAGGACTGGAACATCGCTAGTGACTGTGACCTCATGTGCTTGTTATACCTTGTGGCATTGTTACTCGTGTTGATTGGCATATTGACCTTACCTTGCCTCTTTCCATGACTGTTTATCCTGACCCAACCTTTGGTGTAATGGAACATACCTAAACATTCCTGCACCTGACATGTGTCATGTTTCTTGACCATATCCTCTACCTTGGATACCAAAATCACCTCAACCTTATTTGGATAAACCTATCAACCTTAGACAATGTAGATTTTGCCTTCTCTTTAACCTGGTATCGTGCTACAGTTTATACATGTGCGTGTGTTGACTGTTACTACCTTTGACCCTAACCCATTACCTAGATTACCCAAGTAGACCTTTTTCCCTTTTTACCCCCATTTCCCACCTTCTTCTTCATCACATTCACCTTTTATCAAACCACTCATCGATTCTGCCTTCCGCCTCATCAATTCCTAGTTTGAGGGGGATCACCTTCACCCACACATGGGGTAACCACATCTTATTTTTGTCAGCGTCACTTACCAATACAAGCTATGTAACAAAAAGGGCAAAATGTAGACACCAAAATTAGGTCACACTCCCCTTGGTCCCTCGACAAATAACCACCTCAAACACACTCACCTAACCATGGCCCCTTTCACCCCACTCTAATATTAATTTAATTAATTAAATTAAATTAATCCATGTCCTTACAATATTTATTATTTAAATATCCTAATTGGATAATGCCCACACCATCCATCTCATCTAGCCACCTCACCCCAAGACCTATTCTTAGTATGTTTCCATAACTAACTAAGACCTACCTAAACCCTAAAAATCAAAGCCTACATTCCCTCTATCCACAATCTCGCTCGTTAGAAAGGAAGTTTTGATTCTAATCCGTGAAGGAAACCAACGAGATCTAAGAAAATCAAGGGGATCTACCCATTTAAGAAAACCTAGGAAATCCCACCCTAACCGATGTCGATTACCCTAAACCATCTTCGGTCAACCCAAAACCATCGTCGGTTTCCCTTTAATCCCCAAAACAACCTTATTTGGAAGTTGGCACATCTTCCTCAAGCGAGAGATGAAACAAAAGCTACATGAAAGAAGAACCAACATTCGTACACGCATCAGATCATCCACAGCCAACACCAAAAGCAATCACAGAGCCATTGGCATTCATAGAAGCATCCAAGGAAGCGCCAAATCACCACACCAAGTTCCTTCCATTTTATCACCCGCCATTTCCAACCAAACATCAAGCTCACACAAGCAATAAGTGTTTTGTTAACCAACACTCTTCCATTGTCATTTTAGTAGACTCTTTTATCATTATCAGTTTCTATTCCCATTCCCATTCCCCCACCATTTACCTCCATACAAACTTGACCATTCCTTCACCCACACCATTAAATTACCCATACCCTGATTTTAATTAGCCCCGAGTATACCTAAGACCTATTTAGACCTTTTCATTCCCCTTTCCATTCTCATTTAACCTCGGATCTGTCACCACACCAAGTTTTTGATAAGTTTCATGTACCCCGACCATACCGATGTTGTCTACCCACAACCGTCATTTGATTCACCTAAACTGACATCGTTCATACCCAACCGACGTCATTCTTTATGTTTTTACCCTCAGACAAAGAACACAGCTTAAAATCTCCACCAAATACCCAAAATAGCCTGTAACAGTAACGATCAATACCAATAATCGCAGAGACCTTGACCTTCAGATTCAGTCATAGCTTAGCCTATTGTGAACAAATTTGCTTATTTTAGTCAAATGAGATACCTAAATCATTTTCACTATAGTAGGATTTCCTTTATTATTAACATTGAGTTGTTTTAAATAGTGGATTGATAGGCATCTAGGAGTATCACGGTTCTGGATCTAGCACACACACTAGGTAGTCTATTCGCATATATTGTTTAACTTTTATTTGGTGGTCTTGTTTTCTATTTCAGGTAGTTCCTCCAAGCCAAAAGGAAGCTCTCACAATCAGCTATGGATCAAGAAGTCATACGTGCACAACAACCTACAACCAACATTTTAACAGGTATTCCTCCTATCCCTCTACCCTTATCTGTTTCGTCAATATTCAAAGAAATGCTCTAGAATCAGGTGAAACACACCCCTACAACATCCTCAAACTTCAAATTTGAATTAGTTGGAATTGAGTTGCTTACCGCCATTACCAAGCTATTCCAACTCTCAAGTAAAGAGCACAAAAATAATAAAGCCCTAAATTCTTCATCAAATTTTATTCTAACCGAAGCTAGAATATTGACAACCGTATTAAAATCATTTAAACGATCTCGCTAATAAACCATTCTTAGACATCTTCATATTAAAAACTTTTTCATTAAAAAAATCTTATTAGAGGCGAGAGGGTTTTTCATACAACTTCCTAATGCATCCATCGTTCTTTTGTATTATTTTCCTTTGAAACATTAAATAATACCAAAGATGCAAGACATAACCGGATTGTCCCAAGTGCCTTCCTATCCAGCAAATCCCATTCCACATCTGTCATGCTCAAGGGTTTGTTCACCTTCTCAAGACAGTGGAATATAAAGATCCTTCTGATAAAGGTAATATTCCATCTGTATCTTCCAAAGACTGAAATTCTACCCGTTGAATTTATCAACCCTTGATCTTCCATCATCTGCCATAGCTCCCACTCAAGATAAAACTTTCCCTGTGATTCAACACTTTAGCAAACCAAACCAGGCTCTGATACCAATTGTTAGGAAATAAGGGATAAAATATGCAAAATAATCCCTCACAAAATCGCAACAGTAGAAACTAATATGCAGAAAATATTACAGATCTAAAATAAAATTGCAGAATAAAATAACACAACACAAAGAGATAGTATTTAACATGGTTCACCCAATTTGGGCTACGTCCACTAAGAATCACTTGCTCATATTTTATTACAAGCCACCGCTCTCTTAATACAATACCAGATCTGTTTGGAGCTATTCTCAACAAACTCTATAGAATTCACACCTGAATTCAAAACACATTTGTAATGTTACATAATACCTACCATATGCATAAAACCATATAAGTAGACAATTGCTTAAGAATTTTTACAAAACTATGGGTATCAAAACCATGGGCTGAAACCGTCCCATAAACCTATGGGTCAAAAATATCACCCATATGAGAAAAGAACGTTTCCTAATATATCGAGCACATTTTAAGGACAGAACCCCAATGAGACAATTGTGGAAAGTGTATAGTACTCTCGCAGTGTACAGTATTCAACACTTTCACACATGAAAATAGGCTCCACAACCTAACAGTAGAGCTACAAGGAAATGAGGAATTCTACCAGAAGATCCCTCCCTCATGATCCTCCTTTTCTTGAGAGGAAAGGTGTGGGTGTTTATCATTAACCGTACTTCAGGGAGGGAAGTTTCTAATGTTTTCAACCACTTCTTTGCTTCACTCTTTGGAAAAAGTGGGGGCTTTAGTGAGCTTGGTATTGAGAGGTTTGTGGTCAATAAAGGAGGTTGGTAATAATCTTGGTTCATACACCATTGATCACCATTGACACAGGGGAAGTGGTGTATCTAGTGGTACTTTAATTTTCTGGTGTTCATGTGATACTCTAGGTGAATCAGGTGGAAATGGAGAGCTTGGAAAATAGGAAATGAAGGACATAATTTAGACAAGTGATGCAAGAAAGATAAAATCATGTCCTTCGGAGAGGAAATATTGGGAGAGTTGGCCCTGGTGTCTAGTATGCTAAGAATGTGGTGGATGAGGGCCTCATTCAGCCCTATCAACTAGAAACACTCACCCAAATGGGTGAGTTTTCCATTAAGAGGATTCAATTCTGGAGATGAAGAAGACATGGACGTAGGATGGTTGATTGAAAGCAGATGGCGGAGGACGCTTGGAAAAGTTACGTGGTAAATTGGTAACATGGTGAGCCATGTTTAAATAATCATGTCTTTTGAGCTAACATGTGTGGGAGAAATCATTTCACCATCAATGCTCCTCCCAAAATTGATAGCCTTGAGCTGAAGTTTAATTGAAATTGATTATTCATGTCTTAAAGTGTGCCGCCAGAGATTTAATCAGCACCGCGTAGTTCAGAAATGTCTTATCAAATTTAATTCTTGGCCACATCATATTTTATAGCATGAAGGAAACAAGATATTTAATAAATATGGAAAATACTTTATTCATAAAAGCAACATAGTAATGATGAGTTATAGTTTCTTACCTCACCTACACGTCACATCACGGACCCAAAACTTTATTGAATTGATTCATTCCATGGGATTGGAGTCTGAGGAATGCATTTGTCTTGAGGAGGATCGGAATCCTGCTACATCATCGTCGATAAATAATATCCATCATTCCATATATTAAGTTTAATAATGCAGGCTCTATCTGGTATGAAGGCCTAACACACTCACATTTTGAATGGAAGTGCCTAGAATAGGCCTAGCTAAGTGAAAATTGTCATCCACTAAATGGAATTTGAAAAGAGACTAAATTTGACGTCTACAAAGTATAGTGAAAGACGTAATCATTTATAGTGATGTGGTATTGCTTGCAAGTTGCGAGGTGATATTAAACATCCATTAACAATTGAAATTTTGTTTCTGGAAGGCATATTGCAATAGAAGGTAGAATAGATTCATAGAATTTATGGACCATGTAAGACTCAAAATTTTCATATTTCTAAGTAAGTGTCATCCTGCATTTGAATCTTGATTCTTTAAATATTATATTTTATAAGTAGCACTATATAAGCCTTCACTTTGAAATATTTCAATATAAGGGTTGAAAAATTAGGGTTGAGGGTTTCTAGAATCCAAAATTCCAAGCATGTCTACTTCCACAGGACCCCAAAGTAAAATTAAAACCCAAATCCCATATGCCAAACTACTTAAAACCCTTGGTTTTATTGATGAATATCATGATATTTATGATCTTGTAATTGGCACAAGAACTTCACAACTTAGATACATGTCTGAGAATAAGGCAAATGAAAGTAAATGTTCGGACCCATTAGGTAAACACAAAGGTTGGATAACATGGGGGGTTGGATTGGGACGCATGATGCTCCATAAGGTTTTACCCTGCCCTGAATTTTCATTCTATGTGCCTAGAATTACGATGGGAAAAAAATCAATTGTTGCAAATGGCAACGAAGAAGAAATTTTTTCCATTATGGAGGTAAATCTTGGCCATGCATTAGGGTTTGAAAGTAAATATTTAGGAACCATCAGCATAAACCTAAAAAAATTGCTAGTGATTATCATGCCACCACTCAAAATGACAGAGATGAGTTTTTGTGAAAATTAACACTTGATGGAATGGTACCAAAAGGGAAGCCTCTGTATGCAATTGAGATGTTTAAATAGTGGGTTAGGAATACCATTTCTATGCTAGTATTTTTCCTTGGCTTTGATAGCAATGAGAAAGTGGATGAAACCCTCCTAGAAATGGTATACAATATCCATTTCGTTTCTCCACCTTGTGCATATAGATTTGTTGAGCACATTGCAGAATCTATGCATAAACAATTCTTAACAATCAAAGAAGGATCGGAACTAAGACCTTTAGGTTCACTACCTACTTGTGTTATTTAATTCTATGGCGGTTTGGTGAATGGTTTGGAAAAAACAAACTTTTAATCCCTATAATGTTGAGGGCCAGCCAAAAGTGATGTGTCCATTAACTGAGTGGACCCCCAAGATAAGGATGTTTGATAATAGAAGGGACTACAGTCAATTTGTGGATTATTTTTGGGCTCCAATTTATCAAGCAATTTCAAAAATTACATTGCTAGATTGCCTATGAACTGTAGAGATTGCATTCAACTAGGATCAGAAATACAATTAGCAGACTAGTACTTCATGGAGGAATATATTGTGCTAAGGTTTTATGGATCAGGAGTACAACCTTGCAAATTTCCAATACATGTGATAGAGAGAGTTTTTTCCTTGGAA
The DNA here is from genome assembly GCA_018340775.1 of Taxus wallichiana var. yunnanensis. Lineage (NCBI taxonomy): Eukaryota > Viridiplantae > Streptophyta > Pinopsida > Cupressales > Taxaceae > Taxus > Taxus wallichiana. The sequence continues at coordinate 372,492,360 of CM031244.1, read as the reverse complement.
TATATATGGAAGATGGAAAGCATAGATAAAATCTATTTTGTTACTCAAAGAAAAGAGGAGCATATTTCCTTCCTTACCATTTTCATGTGGAGGGTTCACATTTGAAAGAATCATTGTGGCACATGAAATATTACAAATTTTTAAGTTTGATGTTGATTCTCACTGGGTGTATGACCCATGTGAGGTGATTAAAGAAAGGGTAGTAGCAAACAAGAACTATGCCACTAAAATTCAACATGAAAGACAACCCTTTCTTGAAAATTTTAAAAACAAGAACTCTTGGGATGAAGTAAAAAGGAAATGTGTAACATCCTCATTAATGACTTTAAAAGCGGGGAAAGTTAACATAATATTCATTGTTCATAATTCAGATAATTTAGAATAAACATTCCTTGTTAATCCATCACATAACAAGTAAGCATATGCAGTTGTAATGACTTAGTGTAACCTGATCTCTCTTTTCATGACTCGATGTTAACCAATCTCTCATGTTTCATTAAATTCATGTGTATATCAAGTATAATTTTGGTTCCTTCACCCTTTAAGGGTCAATCAAGTGTTAATGTCTAAGAATCCTATCTGAGTATCTGTTATCGATACTCATCGATATCACACAACTTTAGACCGGTGTGACATAAGAAAATGTAACCGTAGTTTGCGATACTTTGGCCAAATTTTTAAATAGGTATACCATGTTTTTATTCTAAGATGTCATGCTGAAAGGAATATGTTGTTAGGAAATAAGAGATAAAATCGTGGAATAATCCCTCACGTAATCGCAATGACAGTAGAAACTAAATGCGGAAAATATTACATATCTCAAATAAAAGTGTAGAATAAAATAACACAACATAAAGAGACAGTATTTAACATGGTTCACCAAATTTGGGCTATGTCCACCAAGAATCACTTGCTCATATTTTATTACAAGCCACCGCTCTCTCAATACAATACCCAAATTTATTTAGAGCTATGCTCAACAAACTCTACAAAATTCACACTTGAATTCAAAACACATCTGCAATGTTACATTATCCCTACCATATGCATAAAACCATATAAGTAGACAACTACTTAAGAAGTTTTAAAAAACCATGGGTATCAAAACCATGGGCCAAAACCGATCCCATAAACCTATGGGCCAACAATCCCGCCCATATGAGAAGAAAAGCGTTTCTCGGTATATCGGGCATGTTTTAAGGCCAAAAACAAAATTTCTCATCATTGAGACAACTGTGGAAAGTGTACAAGTACTCTTAGTGTATAGTCTTCAACACTTTCTCACATGAAAACAGGCTCCACAACCTAACATACGTCTTTCTCACCAACTCGTAATCTGTTATCTAGATTAGTCTTCCTTGACTTTTGTCAACCATTTCGAGTCTATGTTTCACACTAAATAGGGACAACTCACATAAACTAGTGTGGATAGTCTACTTATGGTGACTAAGGGTAAGTAGACATACTTGAATCAACTTACATTGATTTGGGTGTGTTTATTCACCCTAGGTCAACATAAGTTGACATCCACACTTGGCTATATGCCTATCATAGTTTAGAGTAAAACAATGACCGAAATTCCACTTTATGACTAGTTGAGTTAGAGGAGTTGAGTGGGATATTGAGTCATAGTGGTTTCTTCATAGTATCTACCTAATGACAAGCATCATTAAGTGGGTATTGTGTGGCAATAACTATGTTGCAACAGTCCACTTAGTTTCGATAACGAAACTGACATACTTAACGAGCTCATTAATTTCTTTATTTCTAGCTTGTTAATTAGTTTATTTTAACATTAGGTAACGTACCTAAGGATCAACTAAGTTTGATACAATTAATCCTTAAAGAAAGGATCATAATGCACCTTCTCATAAATTGAAGGTATGTAGATCAAATTTGTGTTTATCTTAATGATTTTATTATTCATTCTCCTTTAGCCCTTTAAACCTTAATAATCAATCTGATTAAAATAAGTAAAGGATAACATATAATTCTCATTTGTTTAAGTCCATAAAATAAGTATGAATCTGATTTGTATAAATGTTATGTAAATTGAGTGACTTCTTTACCATTTAACCTCATCTTATCATAACCTTGTTATCATTCCAATTACCAATACATTGGTTTACTTTTAATAAGGTCTTATATCCAATCAACTTTATAGATATAACTTCAACATAGGTTAAGATTCATTCATTATGTACTTTTCAACATAATAATAAAGTTCCCTTTTCTTCCATTTAAGGACTTATATCTTATTCACAAGTTCATAATGACACAATAGGGTATAATCTCGATAAGAATGCAATATCATTCTTTATCACATAATATTTCATTACTGTCACAATCGAATAAGGTTTAGCATATCTAAATTATAAATTCATATTAGTTTACCATTATCTCACTAGATTAATGGACTTAGATCTATAGTTCCCTATCTAATCAACACTTAAATCCATAAGGTAACTAATAAATCATGTATACTTTTGACTTAGGATTAAATAACCAAATCAGCATTGGTCATATCGAAAAGATAAACTAACTTTCAAATTCCAATCATACAATAAGTCACTTAAAAAAATGCATAATTCACTTTATTCCATCCATAATAAATATTTCATAAATATTTCAGTCAACAATGACATCCTTTTTCAATAAATACAGAGTATTATGGCACTAGGCCTTCATGGTTCTTCAAACAAAATCATTTCAAGAACTTTTACTACATTCAGCATCCGAATTAAATGAACTTCATCAATAAAATAAATGCAACTTCTTATAAGTCTTTCTTCTTTCACTTTTCACAAAATCCATCTGCAAAATTGTTAGCATGTGTCATTTCACAAGAATTGAGCATGATAAGTACTAAAACATTAGAACAATATGCTTCTATCTAACAATTTCATGAAAGGAACATTGTTATTTAATGAAATTGTTCTAAAGTTCCAAAATTCTTCAACTCTTTTAAGCATGCCAAAATGCCACAATGTCCAAATAAGAAAGGAATTCAAATTAAGTCACACCTATGAACCAATTAACTATATTAACAAAATTTTAGTAATCAAGGTAAGTTAAGTCCATTTGACCCTTAAAGTCAAAAATAGGTAAACAAGTGTGTTAGGATTTCAATCATATAATCCTATAGATTATATGTTTGAAATCCAACACCTTGTCCTTCATTTTAATATTTACTTATCTAAGAAAATTACTTCAACACACTACATAAATCAATTGGTATGCTAGTCAAATAAGCAGAGTAAGTCATTTACATAGCAGTCATAGAATTCATCTATTATTCTAATGATATCATTTATAATTGCAATGAGAAATTATAACAAGACTAATAAATATCCAAATATCCATTCAAAAATCAAATGTAACTTGATAAACAATCAAGTTATTTTCCTTTCATTATATAACAACAAATTTCCCATCACAAATACTGATAAATGATACTATTATCAAATCAAAGTGGTTCAATATGAACTGAATACAATACAATGGAGATCAAACTGAAGGATTCAACCATCAATGACTTCATGAAGACATAGAAGGAAGTCGATATAAAACCCAAAAGAAGGTATGTTACCAAATACTATGACAGTGAGCTACACCTAACCTTTCCACAGTAATTTAATAACCAAAATGGCCATAAAACTTCAACTACACCATAAAAAAAAGTGTAACAATTTATTGTTGATGTTAACGATCAAATTTTATATCCTACTCATACTAGAAGATCAAATAAAACAATTGTAGTCAATAAAAATAGGATATAGCATGATTATAAACAATACAAGATCACATATTTGAACTCACAAGGGTTAAGAATCCCCTAACTCATTCAAAGATAAGCCTGTTATGACCAGTTCAAATGTATTTCAAACAAGTTGACAAACCCAGTCACAAGTTAACAATTCAAAAAGTAAAAACCAAAATGAAATGATTCTAAGTTTGATACAAGGAAGGGTTTAAACCACAACATGGAATATAATCCTCAGGGGTCAACTTGATGACCCATGTCCAAGTAAATCACCAAATAGTAAAACATGAATCCACAAAGAATATCTCAAACAATTGAAACTAGGTATAATCCTTAATATTTTATAAAACCGGGACAATAGTTAGTTCACAAAAAATGAATGCTCAGATACAATATCGATTTAGAGATCAAATCGAGTAAAAATTATTTAAGACACAGAATTCCCTCAAAGAGAACAAATTGAGAACCCAAATTCGAATGAATTCCTTGAATGGAAAAAGTGCACAACTCAGAAAGGAAGTAACATAGAAGACCAGGATCTAAGCATTACCCACTTGATCAAGACTTACGCCAACCCAGAAAGGGTGGTTTTAAACAAGGAAATAGTTACTCAAACCATACCAATAACCAGTTACCTTCTCCTTTATGGAGAGATTAAAATATTCCAAACTGTTAACACCCAAAATGGGTTAAGGCTCGCTTTCAATTCTTAATAATTTTTTAACCAAGATTCACAAAATTTTGTCGATAAGACCAAATCCATAACTTGCACTGAGACAACTAAACAACCTTTTGTTTAATGCCAAATATTAACAAGCAAATAGTGCACCCAAAACATTATTCAAGTGGGTATCGACCTTGTATTCAAAGCAATATTTTAAACCCAAAGATGCACAAACAGAAGTAAATAACTTAGTTATGCCTTTTCACAAAATGCTCGCATAGCCATATATGCAAACAAGGTCATTTAAATTGATTTAAACTAGGTATTCCAAGGTCCATATAAGCACACAGAGTCGTTAAAATCGACTTAAACCATATATTCAACATATATCATATTGAAACTAGAAAAAGTAGAAATAATACCATAACCACAAAAACCCAGAACCCAGAATGTAATTTCAAAGAAGAGCATAGTTATTTTTATGAAGTAATTAAATAGAGAAGATTATCATAATGAGTTAGAGCCTATCATGCCTGGTAGGGCTCCTACAAAAATTTTCCAAGCTCCTAGAGTTTCCTTTCAAGCTTTCACAATAGATTCCACAAAAACTTTGCAATAGAATCAACCCAAAACCCATCATCTTATTTTCCTTCATTTTTATAGCTTCAACATTAAATTTCCTTCCTCTAAATTCACCATGCAATGGAAAGATTGTAAATGCAATAGAAACGAACTACCAGTTTAAAAAATAGGAGATCAACATGCAAATCCATTGAGCTCAAAAATCAAAATGAAAGGTAAAACCAACTCTCTTTCCTTTCCACCATTCCATCTCGGTGTTTCCAAGGTGGTTTTCCACTTATTCCAAGATCAATTAATGCTAGGACATTTTTCCAGTCACCCCATTGAATCTTCCAACTACCAATTAACTCTAGTAACAACTAAATGTTCTAGACAATGCAAAAACCATAACTAGTTACCTAGAGTTTAGTGCCCACCAAGTTTAACTTGGTTTCCTCCAAAGGTGGCGGCATTGCCATATTTAAATGCTATTAATTCTTGGTATAGCATGGGTAGATGCCTAGCTAGATGAGCTTATACCCTTAGGGTTTTAGTTACCATGGTCAAGTCTTAGATTAGGTCTAGGTTCATAAATAGGTTTAGACCCCTTCAATAATATAGCAAGGTTAGGGGTTTTCTTAATCAGAAATATTTATAACATATCTAGGTCCCTTTTAGATATGTATTAGTCACCTTAGAAAATGTTTCATTAATCCTTTAGAACTATTAAACAAGAGCGTCATTATTTGAAATTCATTTAATCAAAATACGATTAATCTACAGATGAATTTTTTCACAAGATGTCACAAAACACCCCCAACAACCTTATATGCATTTACACCTGAACAAGATGGTATGTCTGAAATGTAATGAATTCAAATTTACTTTACAACAATGATCGTAATAATATATCAATAAAGGCATGCCTTGGATCACTGAAATTGATCCAAGGTATGGTCATTCTTTTCATATGAATGCAATAGTCTAAGGAATAGATTTAATATCATAACTTAGGTAACTTACCCACATGGTTCCAAAAGACTGCATTTACTTCCTACCAGCTAGGTTCACATAATGTACTGCAAAACTCCATTTAGTGAGTACATGATAATCATTCAACGTTAGTACAATTTTTCCAAAGTATGATTAACATCAGATTATTCTGTAAGAAATAGATATATATTCTACAAACATGACCAACAAAGTTCAAAGAGTATAATAAATCATAACAAGAATCACATATCAACATTTGCAAACTTCCATTACAAAATCAAGTATAGATATCAAAATGGCGAGACGCATTTTGCACAATGGATGAAAAAATTTTGAGAAAGGAATTAGTTTTCAAGAGTTTTCAACACAAATTTTGGGATTGCCTGAGCCTCCACAAAAATAGGCAGAGGATTTTCAATCTACCAAATTTTATGCAAAATATGATAAAAATTCCTCTAAAATCATGCCAAAGCATATATATCATGAATTGCAAGATAAAAATTGGACAAGGTCAAAAATTACTACCTTTTGGTCTATGAGGCAGGACCTAGGCCATCCAAAATTTGTTTCAGAGTATGGTTCTATTCCAAAAGATGTAGATTTCAAAAAATTGTGGAATGAAGTACATCCTGCAGAGGCAAGTAGTGATGATGACACTAAATCTAAGGAATTACACACTCCCCTAGCACATATAAACCAAGTCTTGATGAAATTTTGAAAAAAAAATCTACAAGAGCAGTTATTCTGAAAAGATGGGTTTTAGTGGTGGTGGTTTGGGTTCAATAGGACAAGGCATTTGGCTTCCACTAGAGGCATAGCCTAGAATATTTTTCAATAGGTCAAGCCTTGGAGCTTCACCTTCGAGAGAAAGGACCACTGCATACTACAACATCTACAAGTGGTAATCCAATGCAATTTTCTCTAGAGTCAAATCCTCAACAAATAGTTCAACCACACATTGAAAATCCTAGAGGAGAAGTTGGCCATGAATCTATTAGTATTTCTAATGTTGGTATTTCTAGTGATGATGGTAATAGTGGTCAGAAAGCACCACATGAATAACAGATTATTGTAAATATTCCAATATAAACAGTTGAAGTTCCTATTGTCCAACAAGGAACCAAGAAGAGGAAAAAGATAGAGGCTAGACACATATACAATTACTCTTGCCTCAAGGTAACTAATTATAGAACTAGAAGGCGGTGCCACTGCCACCCCTCAAAAAATTTCCATTCCACAAGGAAATTCTCCCCAAAATTCAATTAATCCTTCTCCATTCAAGGTGAAACAGTTCATTCCTACAAACACCTCAGGTTTTGATTACAGAGTTGAGTTTGCCAATAAATCATAAAGAGATAAAAAATCAAGAAGCAAATTCTACAGGCTATTGTAAGTTCATATCCTGCCACAATGAGGGTATTACCAACATATAACCCAGTCATAGATACAATGGAATACATGTATGTTGTGCCAAAAGTTAAACCATAGAATCAAATGGTTTCCAGTGACTATGATGTAACCTCCCTTCAAATGGATTTTAAGGGAATGAAACCTTCGAAAAAATAAATGTCTCAAAAAGGAACAATGATGTGGTGTAAAAAAAAATTCTAAAGGCAAAGATGGATAACAATAATTTGAATAATAAGATTCAAAAGATAGAGTCATACTGGAAAATGAGAAAGAAAAAGGACAAGCGAGAACTTAATAAGACAGTGAGTTAGAGAGGAAGATAAAATCATCTTCCTCTATGATTGCGATTCTACGAATGAATATGCACATGTAGAACTAGAAGAAGCCAAGAAAAAGTTACAAGAAACAATGATTGCAAATGAACAGGTACATGTAGAACTAGAATAAGTGAAGAAAAATTTACAGGAAACAACGAGTAAGAATAATAGATTAGAACAAACATTGGGAGAATTGAAAGAGGTTATGAAGGCAGAGAAAGAAAATGCAAAAAATGGGAACAGAGCCTAGATGAAGAGAGAAAACTTAGGGGTAGAATGCAAAAGAAAGAAAAAAAAATAAAATATTGCAACAGAGTTGGCGAAAGCAAAAAGGATATACAGTCTTCCAACATCAAATTATTTGAATTTTATAAAAAGGCATTGATTAATATGACGGATAATGTTTGGGGGGAAATAAACCAAAAAATTGATGATTTGATTAGATTGTTTGAATTCATGGTTGATCTACAGAGAATCTATGATAAGCTTTATGAATACATAACTGGTAGCAGAAAAGTGATGGCTTTAAGAGAGGATACATCAAGGAAAATTTTAGAAGCTATCTACAAATTCAGTGACACAGAACTGACATCTAAAGGAATTCATACAAGGTTTTATGCCTCAATAAAGGTATCATCTATCATTCGAAGTGTGTGATGTTAGGTGAAGCACAATAATTTTTGAATAAGTGTAAAATAATGTTATAGGAGCTACATGGAAAGGTACATGAGTTCAAAAATATTGGTTTTCCAATGCCTTTTGACAAAACACACCAATTCATTAATAAGGATGCATTCCAGAAGAACATGAAAGAAAAAATGATGCAAGAGAAGAACCAAATTCTTGAGAAGCTAGATGAGACAAACTTTTTGGATTTTTAAACCATTGATAACATTTTCAGTAAGTTTACATACAATAGTAAAGGAAAACTCCACTCTCAGTTATGAATTACTTACATGTCAATCACTCTAATTTACAACAAATTGTAATTCCAATAGATGAAGAGTGGAGCATGTTACAGAAGATGATATAATTAAGATTAATTTAATTTTGAAAATTGTTCCATTTGTTGCAATCTTCAATTTTTTCATACAAGGCATGTCTCAAGCAAGTTGAATGAGGAATAGTGTTATTTTTAAATTTTCATTTCAAGTAATGATTCAAGAAAATCCACTTATTTTATCTCGAATCAAGCAACACAACTCTTATATGCCTAAATTATATAATAATGAAAATGCATTATGATTTAATAGCCAACCAGCCATGGTGTATGATTTCTATAAAAGATATCAATAACATTGTATGTGAGATATATTAAATACTCATTAAAACATGACTTTGTAATGTTTCAATAATAAAAATGGAAATGGAATCAATAGGATTATAGATTGGAGCTGATGAAATCCTTACAAAATAGCTCCAACTCTCTCTGTGACATCACACTGACCATTTACACACAAGAAATCGATTTGAAATGGTTGCACATTGTTTTAGAAGACACTCACAGTGATAATTTACATTGAACAACAAGAACCAGGACCTTGCACAGATGAATAAAGGCTTATACCACTATGGGAGACAATATTATTACACTTACATGTAATGACACTTGTTCAAGCACTGAGAATTATCTTCAACCTTCATACATCATCTTTGGAACTTGATACAACACGAACCAGACCCCAATTTGTAAGAATTTGTCATGAAACTAGATAAAAAGCTTGTTTTACTATCAAAATTGATTGTGTAACTCAACTGATATCAAATTCTCCTTCCACACTTAATAAAACCACAAAATTATTTTTGTAACAGTGGCATAAAGTAACCACAGACATTTCCTCAAAAAAATTACAATTTTGGTTGGTTAGATTTTGAGAATCAATCAAATCCTTCTTAGAAACCCTAGGGACAGGGTTTTCTCAACTATGCCTACCCGAGGCCTCTTAAAATTCAATTTCTCACTCTCAAATTGATGAAAACAAAAATTTCAAATAGTTGGGTCTTTGTGAGACCAACTTCCATTATTTCAAACAAAATGCAACCTTGAACCTTCTCCATTAGCTCCCAAAGCAATTAAAAAAAAAATGCGCATATAAAGAGATGACAAATATGACAGAGCATAGGAGGCTTACAATTTCAAAACCCTAGATTGGAATACACAAGCTTATTCAAAAAATCATGACCTTTTCCTTGATAAATACTTTTAGATATCTCTTTGGGTACATACTTCAAGGTTCAAATTATGTTTGAAAAATCCAGAGAGCTTAAAACCTTGACACACTGGTCTAACCAATCTCAAAAGCATATAAACAGTTCTCAAGGGATATATTTGCATATCTTCTCTTTTTCTTGATCATATTTGAGAGGACACTTAAAATGGATTCTGATCATGTTCTTCATCAACCTGACTATTTGTTTTGCAAAGATATGTTTTTGAAAAATTACAGACTTCTTAATAAGACAATGCAAGGCAATTTAGGATCATTGAAAGGTACAATTAGCATTTGAAGCAGTCTTACCATTTTTCATGTTGACTAAGATTTCTAGTAGGTTCCCTTGATCTTATAGAATATTATTCACACCCTATGAACCCTGAGAAAACCATTTCACAGTGTTTCTTGATGAGGAGACACATGTTTGAAGTGTTTGTTGAAGGAATGCCTAGTCATAGCTTTGCAGATCAAGTGCATATTCACATGGAATAGTTTTCAATTCCTATTATCATGTCTCACAGGGGTTTTCGTGTTTCTGAGGAGTTGTAAAAACTTTTACAAGTGATTTTGAAATAGAGAACTCACATTAAGCCTATCAATTCAACCTTCTAGAAGAATGCTCATAACTTTTTAAAACTTGTCCAATTGACCTAAAATGTTTTGCACTATCTCAATCTTGGGGTCCTCTAAAAAAATTCCTTCTATGATTTATCCAAAGGATGCACTATATTTTTTTCTTGAGCGTTAATAACCTAGACACCTTATTATGCATTTTAAAAATCTTGTTTTAGAGAAACTAGCATAACTTTTACATACCTTCTCATAACTTGATGAAATTTTTCCTAGAGCACCAAAACTCACCCCTCTATATGATCCATAAGCCCATTTTACATAAATATTCATGTAATATTATATCCCAACTCATTTTTCCCGGCATTACCAGACCGGCGCAGTTCAAGGCCACTTTCTGCACTTTTGAATTTTGACTCTAGGAGCTAAATTGAGCCTTGTTTTTGCTCACATATGTTGTAGAAACTATTTCTAGGCTGATCCCATGCTCACATGACTTTTCCATGACCTATACCAACTTCTCACACCCCATCAGGCATTATAAACAAGCCTAAAAGGGTTAGTTTCAACTGCAACTTCCACTATATTACTTGACACACCATGTGAAACACCTTTCTCATGCTTGAAACACTATTAATGACCTATAGACCATCTAAAACCAGAAAACTAACATGTAATTTTCCATTAGAGACCAACCACCTGTCAATTTGAGCTTGTAGCACCTTGAAACCAACTGAATCATGCCTGAAGCTACCTGAAACCAACTTGAACCACTGAGCACCATTGAATACCACTTGACCTAAATTATCTTTCACTCTTCCTTTTCCATAAATTCCATGTGACATCAATGAAAACAACCACCAATGCAACAGGGTGCAACAATGTGTTGAGGAGGTGGTTGGATACTCTGTTTCAATGCTATGATCTATCTAGGATGACATCATGACTCCCCCTCCTAAACAAAATCAGCTAATTTGTCATTTAAGTTTGGAGTTTATTTTCAAAAATATTTCATAAATTCATGTAGGTTTGTTTATTTTTTTCCTTGTTGATTTACCTTTAGGCACATGTAAGTTTGGGGTGAGTGCTAATCCTTGTTTGAGGAATGTTAATCTTTTTGAGTAAGTTGCAGATTGCAGTTTTGGTAGGGATTAAAGTTGGGTTTTTATTTGTTCTTTAACTTACAAGGGGTTTTGAAGTGAGGTGTTTATTTCATTCTTTAACTCCAAATTTGGATGGATGCATGCTCATTTCAAGTACATACTACAACAAATCAATGCAATGTATTTCAAGTTTCATTCCAAAGACTACAAATTGACACAGTGTTTTTAAAAAAAAAAAAATAAGGAAAAATATATTATCATAACAATGTATTGAATATTTGAATATATTAATTATTATATGAACATCTATATCATGGGATATCCACAAATGGAAGCTTCCAATTTGATGGACCTGGATCATCTCTATCATTTGATTCACCAAATCTCTGAGACTGACTCTCTCTTCGTTGATAGTCAACTGTTTCAATAGGGTTGTTTGTTATATTTGTGTCATTGTTTTCAACCCCTCTCCTTTCATTAATCGACTTCCATACTACCAAATCCCTGTCATAGGGAAATTTATTCACTTCATACTATGATGTGTAAATTCTCAAACAATTTTCCAAATTTTTATCAAGCTTATTTCACAATTTTGACTTTATAAAGGCCAAAGACACGAAAATTATCTCATCTTCAATTGAACCCAAAATAATTGTTTGACATAGATCAGCCAATGAGAAAAAACTTAGACATGGTTTGCTGTAAAATAGTACTTAACCCAATTTTTTTCCATAGTCGGGTTATTGCTCCACACTCTAAGGGATTATCCAAACATTTGAATTGCTCAATCATTGTAGAGGTGAATTCATGGGATTGATCAATAAAACTTTCCTTGCTTAAAATACCTATAATATTCATTCTATTGATATCAACAGATTACAAAATGTTCAATCAATGTAGTTGACCTCTTGTGGTAGTCTTCCTACAAATATCATTCATTTTGGACATGATTCCAAAAGGTGGGATTTACTACAGTCATTGCTTCAAGTAAAGCATCCCTTCTAAATTATTCCCTTATTTCTTCTAGTAGGGACACTGTAATTTCTCTTAACCTCTCCCTTGTTGATGATATAATTTTATTAAACAACGGCCATGTGACATTTACCTTCTCAACCTTACCGGCTACTACTTTAAACATGTACATTGGTATCTCATATCCACATACAGAAGTACATACTTCCCCAAAAATTGAGCTTTAGAAAGCTACTTACATTTCCAATATTTATCAAATCATTCCAACCATCAAACTTTGGACCTGTAAAAGTAGTTTCATTGACAAACAAATATTCTATTTCCAAACAAACTTGTTTCCTCAAACTAGAAAAATCAACAATATAGATAGTTCTTTCTTGTGCTTGTTTAATTAAATGATGCATTTCTTATAACATGGGAAGGAGACCACACAACATCAGAAATGACTCTATATTAGTCAAATGATGTATCAAATCATGGGCCTTGTCCACTTCCATGTGATTTTGCCACATCACTCCTAATAAGGATTGATATTCTTCGTACACCCTACGAACCGGTTGGTACAATGAGATCTACACTGGTGTTGAAATATTTTAATAGTTTATTCCCATTTTTAGTCCATCTACAAATAATTGGAATTATAATAACCTTTTAGGACTATGGAAGAAATAAGAATGCACCTCTTGAGTAAGGTCTTCAACTTTTTCTACAGGTTTAAATTTACAAACTATTTTGTAAGCTAGGTTCATTTTATGAGCCATACAAGAAATGGAAAAAATATACTGGCAATAATATGTTTAGAGTCTTACATACATACCATTGTGATGACCTTTCATTATAAACACCCCATCTTCCATGACACATACCGTTTTTGATGCAATTGTAGCATCATCCATGTCACCAATATCCTTCAAACTTTTTATCGCCAACTCACAAAGGTTTTCATCATTGGAGTTCTCTCTCATCTTGTGAATGGAAATTAAGTGAGTCTATCTCACATGATTCTCAACAATATACACATGCATACATACCCAAGTAGTATTATCTATTGTTGTAACCTCGTCAATAGACAAAGATATGTATTGTGCAGACTTCATTTTCTCTTTCATGTCTTCTTTCTCAACCATAGCTAGGAATTTTTCCCAATCCCAACCACTACTTTCTGACCAGTGAGAATGAGGAAAGTGTGGGACACCAAGAAAATACAACATCTTCTTTTGTTTAGGAAAATCTGTTATAGGAAAACTTCTTTTCAGAATGTGAAAAATAGTAACTAGCTGAATTATTTTACGTAAAATACTGTTGGGCCTCAAAATATCAGCTAAGTACAAAAGTTCATGTGAGCACACGGGGCCTAGTTAAATAAGGGCACGTGAGTTGAAGGCGTGCAGGGAATGGTTCTGGAAAGGATTTTTTTGGACACACGGCGACGACGTACGTGCGCAAGGATAAATAAATTTTGTACTTAAGCGCATTCGGTACCCTAGGAAGCACATGAGAAAAGAATGACCCTTGTGGATAAGGTGCTAGCCTGGTGACTATGGGATCAAAAAGGGAATATTCCATGTATGCGATGGAAGGTTCCAAAAGGCATCATTGCAAGGAGTGGAGAGCTCGGATCTGAGAAAGCATGCTTCTATGGAGGACCACCTCGACACTTGGCAACCAATCTATAACTTCTGAAAGGCATGGCGGTGGGTGCTAAGGTTATAAATACAAGCGCCCATTGGAAGCAGAGAGAGGATATATGATATAGATAGTGTGTAGAGAGTGCGGAGGAGAGAAAAGAGAGGTGAAGCCCTGTTGAATGGGGATGTTATGGGTTAGGGATTAGGAGAACTCTGTAAGTAATGGAACATTTAGGGGGATGGGTTTGCATTCTTTTTGTTTTTGTAATATGATGAGCATAATATAGTTCTGATGCATGACTGGGCTCTGCATAGATATATGAGGATCTGTTATGACCTCAAGGGATTGTAATGTGGATTATTGAACCTATTAAGATGAATATAAGGCTCAGTTATAAATCATGTGTGTTCAGGAGTATAATACTTATGTATTTCCTTTCTGTATGAACCATTTCCTTATGTTGCTTGTTATTTCTCTTTCTTGGTTTAATGAGATTACTCATTCTAGGTTCTTAGAATGTTTCATGGTTCTTTTGTGCTCATTTCCATTTGAATATCTATTATAAGATGATGCATTCTCATAAGACTCACATAAAGGAGAGACTTGGAGCTGCTTGCGTGCCTCGGTGAGCACCCAAAGACCTACAACATCTTGAGTGATAGATCAGCATGCATGGGATTTGATTATTGGTCTAAGGGTTTAAAATATGAATACAAATACTTTTTTGAATTATCTTGTTGAATTGAGAGGTAATTTTCCCTCCATTTGCTATAACTATTTTTTTAGTTCTCTTAAAATTATTTTTCATACCTAATATGCAAATAATTATCTGTAGTTTTCTATCTGGAAACATTCTTCTTAATGTCATCTACAATTATCTTTTCATATATCTTTCCTACATGCTTCTCAATAATATCCAACTTAAGTTGCATTGTCTTGTCCCTGCCCAATTTCTACATACATATTATACATTTACATTCTTTGGGAGTTTCATCTTTATTCTCATTTTCAATGGGTTCAATAAATGGAAAATTAGAAACCCACTCTAACCTGAAACTCCTTCCCAAGTCCCATTTTATTTACTTTATCTTTCTTCCTAAAATAGGTGTCCACTAATTATTTTCCTTGGTGGAATTTAAATTTCATTTACTGCTAGAAGTTTCACCTCCAACATTCACTTGGGAAGGTGATACAATGTCATATTCATTCAATTGGGTAGGTGGTATAGTGTCAAACTCAACATAATTCAATGGAATGTATTCAAGGGGAGGAATTTCATTGTTGTCATCATTGAAAGCATCATGCAAATCAAAAATAAACACATTATGAGTGTAATCATTATCCCTTGATTGTGATGGTCATGCTAGAGAAGGATGGGTTTCCTTAGATGGTTTCTCAAAATAAGATGTTTTTTTCGAATGCCAATACCACTACCAAGAGGGGTTGGAATAGCATTTTTCTTGAGGCTGAGATTCCCTTTTTAGTTTCCATTTTTATGAATCAATGAATCTTGTATAATTGAAAGAAAAAAATATACAACATGTAGATTAAATGATATTGATATGTGCACAAACATCTCAACATGAGAAATATGTATAAAGAAAAATATTATACATGCAAATGCATTCAAATGAATTGATTTAGGTAGAAAGACAACATAGAGAATAAATTCATCGTGAAGCATCTCAAAGGAACTCTCATTGACTGATTGCTAATGTTAACATTGATTACAAAGAAGTGATTTCAATATCCATATATCATGTTCTCAAAACACTAAATGGTGAATCTCAAGATTTCATGGATGTCAATTGAAAAAAAATACACAAAATAATGACATATGAGAGGATACAACAATCAACATTACATCTTATAAGAAATATAAAAATACAAAATAATAATTTAAAAGAAGAGTCATCATGGAAACCTAGAAGAATTTTAGATGTAAAATTAAGAAATTTAAGGAGAACAAAATGTAACTAATCCCAATGGAATTCTTCAAAGATATTTGAATGATTTTCAAGTGATTTTTGACATGGTCTATATAATATTGTGTCACTTAACATGTACTAATTTTTGCAAGAGTGTTACATTAGTATAAGAAGAAATTACAAAAGTTTTTCCACAATTTTTCATGGTTGCTTGATTGACATGTTACATAAAATTGGATAAGGATTGCCTACCATTTATTCAATTTCAATGCACTTGATCTGTATTGGTATGATCTACATGTTTTAGTACAAAAATCACAAGGTTTGAATCTTTTGAAATAAAAATTTGATATAGAACAAAGTGAAAGGATGAGGTGATATTTTTAGCTATCTCTCATATAAATTAGTTGGAAGGAATAATAATATTACTACAGTCATAATTAGAGCATACATCAAGCAAACTAAAGATGTATCAAAGGTTTGAGAAGAGAAAAAGCAACTTAGATGATTTTTTGAGCAGCCAAAGACACTCTAATTATAAGAAACTCTAATGATAATAAGTCTCTGTTGTAGCTAATCAAACATGAAATAGGTGGTCTCAAGGTCTGTGCTTAGTTTAAAATAAAAGTATAGTATGTATCTACTTATGAAGGACTCTGATTTCATTAATACATCCAAGGTATGATGTGTATTTAGTTGATTAATGGAGTCTTGATGACCGAGCTCTGTCATAATGTATAGAGGTTTGTCCTGTTGTATAGAGGTTCTAAATGTTGTCATCAAGCCAAATAAGGTGTGCATATACTCATGAAGAGATTATTGATTCATCAAAGGTATGAGGTATGTCATAAGAATATACAATTACCAAGAGTGTTCATCATTTTAAAGGAGCTGAGACAAAATATATGGTCTTCCATCTAGGACTCATTGTGGTATGAGACTGTGAATTCAAGTTTAAGAATGTATGCAGGGTTCTTTGGCTTGACAATGAAATTTCAATGTGTCAAAGCTAGTTAAAGTATCATTAATATTGAGAGAAGATTGAATTCTTTGATCTGATGTTTCACATATGATACAACTATGATAAGGGTATTCTTTGTATATTTTCGTGTTCCTACTTGGAGAATTTGTTCAAGAAACTTGAAGGATATTGTCATAAAGTAACTATGATAGTAACAGTAGTGCAATTTAATTTGAAGATTTTGAAGAGCATAGTCTATATTGCAAGTAAGGGATCAAGTTTTTAATAAACTCACAAGTCTTAAAGATATGTCTGTACCAAGAAATAATGATATACTTCTATAAAGCTCTTACAAGTTTGTATACCCTTGAGTAAGTAAAATTAACAGTTTGTCTAAGGCTTGATTCATTTATGAGGATCATCAAAAGAAATATGTTGACTATATTATCAGGGCACTTTGTGTCTTAAGTCTGAGTATGAGAGGCTTTGTGAAGTCAAGAAGGTGAGAAAAACCCTTTTAAATTCGTAAGTGTATTATTGAAAGATTGGCACAGTCAAAAGGAACAATCAAGAAGCATATCATGTGGCTAGAAATCAATTTGACAAGGTTGACTCCAATGTCATGATGATGATTCAGCTGTGGTTTGATCACCATCTAAGAAAGAACACAATTTTTAGATATGTGTTGATGAAGATCTACAGGAAATTATCTACAATATGAAGGCATGATCAGAAGACTAGCAATAATGGATAGAGTTTCAGGGTTTTAAGGAGATTTAGTCACTGTCATGAAACTTTGTTGAGACTGGCCATGATGAAGGTCTGTGAGGATCTTAAGAAATAGAGAAAAGTAATGTATCCTTAAGAAATTTTTCATGAAAACCTAGTGACAAGATAAGAGGTACAAGTATGATTATTTTAGAAGTCTATAAGTTTGGTTTCTCAAAATTACTCCTAGATAAAGGAATAAAGTAATCATCTCAATATTACTACCATTTACATATTAACACTATGAAAATATTATGAAAGGAAAAATAATTTCATTCAAAAAAGGCTAAGTAAGAGAGACTGAAGTTCTTAATAAGAGAAATAATGTCATCTACTTATTACAAATTTCATTCTATGAATTTTTTATTTTGTGTAATAAACATGACATATTTTGATTAATATTAAATAATTCTTGATTTTTCATATTATCTTATTTATATTGCACATTTTGATGATTTTTAAATGCTTCTCTTCCTATCATATAATGTCATATCTATCATTAGCATTATTTACAAAAACTCTTCTTTTTGAGCTGGATTATCAAAATGATGTCGCTTATGTTCTTCTGTCAAACATCTATGCAAAAGGGGGTAGGTGGGAAAATTTTCACATGATGAGGAGATCGATGAAAGATGCATGAATTAAAAATATCTCTAGATGTAGTTGGATCGAATACCATAAAATAGTACATGCTTTCATTCATTCATTGTTTGGTCTCATGGATGTTATTAAAATCCTTCATTCATTCATTCAACCTTGTTGAAATTAATGGTTATGTAATCTTGAGCCACGTGTCAGCATTATGTTAAGCTCCCAGATTCCCCACCAAATCCTCCCAGCAGATGTGAACCCCGCAGAATGAGCTGCAAATCGATAATTTTCGGGTCCGAGTTTGAGGTATATGTCACGCATCGCCATTACGTCAGTCTCCCAATGAAATGCCCCTAACAGACATGAAATCTAAAGAATGTGTCACATTTTATATATCCTTTGGGTCTGTTGTGGGACAAGTCATGAGGCGTGTCGTCGGTTAGTGATCAATTATTATTGTTTGTGGAATTTTGGGTGAAACCCGGCACCGACATGGTAGTAAAATTCACCAAAATTGAATTCTAGAAATCCTACTATTGGCCAATCTACAAATATTCACCGCTAAAATGTTCCCCTGCACACTCGAGTACAAGGCTTTGTCTATGGTATACGTGTTTCATAAATTTAGGCGGTATATTCTTGCTCATCATTTCACATTTTAGATTTATCATATGGCTCTCAAGTATTTGCTTAACAAGACAAGTATTACAAATTCGCATATGTAGATGGATTCTCTTGTTCCAGGAATTTGAATTTTTCAATAATAGTGAAACCTAGTAAGATTAATCTAGGACACGATCACCTATCATGAATGAATTCTAGTGAGGACGTTCAAAACATAGAGGATACAATGTCGGATGCTCAATTGTTCAGATTATTGTGCACACTCGACAAAACTTGAGGATATAGCAGTTTTTTTATGCATAGTCTTTTTCTGAAGGAATAAATACTATAGAGAAGAAAAAACTAGCTATACATGTTGCACCTTACTAGTTGATCGGTGGGGATATATATAAAATATGCAAGAGATGAGATACGGTGCGGATGCACTTTAGAATGAGTGTTGGAAAATTATGTAAGAAGTGCATGGTTGAATTGTTAAAGGAAATTATGTTGGAGAATCCACCGTGCGCAAGATACTCCTTGCAAGAATATAGTGGGAAACACTTTATAAGGATACAAAGGATTTTTTCAAGGCTTGTGATCATTTCCAAAGGATTGGGAAGCCAAGATAAAGAGATGAGATGTCATTATGCCCTATATCATCAGAAGAACCATTTGAGAAATGGTCTATAGATTTTTTTGGACCAATTAGACCAACAATGTGACAAACATGCGCATAGTACATTATAACTTGCACTAAATACTTAACAAGGTGGGTAGAATCTGCACCTACCAAGGATTGTACTGCTACTACAAATGTGCTATGGGAGAACATTATTAGCAAGTATGGCTTCCCATTGAGCCTTACAAGTGATAGGGGAACTCATTTTCTTAATGAAACCATCAGGATATTATTAGCATAGTTCATGGTATCTCATCATAAGACAACTCCCTATTACCCATAGGATAATGACAAATCTAAATCCTTTAACAATATTTTGATCCAAACTTTGACCAAGATATGTGATGTTTGAAGAAAGGACTGGGATGGTAAAGTATTAGTTGTACTTTAGGTGTACAGAACTACCTACAAGAGATTGAATAAATCCATACCCTTTCATCGGTGTTTGGTGTGGAAGTAATATTTCTGTTAAGTTCATGGTACCATCCCTACATATTATGAGTACAAGAGGACTTGTGAATGAACAATCAAGTAGGAGAGCGTGTTGACAAGTTAATGTAATTTTATGAACGGTGCACAATTTCTCAATGAAGACGAGAAGACAGAAAAGGAAATACAAAAGGCTTGGCATGACAAGCACATCAGAACAAGTCTTTCACTATTGGAGGATTGTTACTTCTATATGATTCTAATTTTGCATGTCACCCAAGAAAGTTAAAGGTCCATTGGTGGGACCCTTTCAACTAACCCAGATTCTGGAGTTAGGCACATGTCGACTGCAAGTGCTTGATGGAAAAGTGTTGCATGGTTACTTCAATGGGAGTAGGCTCAAGCCCTACTATAAATAATGTTCTTTCAATTATTTTTGTAATAAGGTAGTATTGTCATTTATATTAGGTTTCCCTTCCTATTTTTTTGTTTTGTAATAAGCATGTTTGCTTACGAGGAGATGATTTATTTGTTCAATAATGATGCGCAGAGGATCTGCGCATACTTTTAAGTGTGGGTGGTAGTAGGTAATTTGTACAAGAATGCAATATGGAGAACTACAATGATGTGAAATAGGTGAATGTGTAATTCATGCATGTGTTGAACTCATTGTAAGGGAGTGTGTGAGTGCATAAAATGGTGGATTATTTTACTTGTTTGGTGTGTATGGGTTTTCTTGGATTATTTCGTAGGGAAATGCGAGTTATAACACATAGGATGATGTGATGTAGGAAGTGCATGAGGAAACTACTTAGCATATGGTGTAAAGGAATATTATGCGGTGCGGGACGTTACATGCAAGGGGATCTACAACCTAGGAAGTAGTGGTGTGCCAAAATCTCATGTATTGTTGCACACAAAAGCAAGGTTTAGAAGACCCATACTTGGTGGAAAAGAGTGGGAAAACAAAAAAAGAGTGGGAAAGTTACACCTACCATCACCTACCGCATTAAATAAAAGTAAAAGTGGAAACATATAAATAAGTGCGAGCGATAGTTCTAATTTACCTTACAAACTAGATCTCTTGTGATTTGTGCATTTCAATGTGACTTGTGTGATTGAAAAGTGATGAGATAGGACAACCGATTAACTAGTAACCAAGTAGAATTATGCTCTTTTTGCTTAGCGATTCGGATTCCAAGTAATATAGTAGAATCGAAGTGGAATTAGGGTGTTGAGTTGGATAAGTGTGAAGGAATCAAAGGTTGGGGTTGTAGGTCTAGCTTTAAAAGGGAGTTATAGGCCATAAGAGGGATATAAGGTCCAAAACCTTAGTAGAAATAGGTCGAGTGCACTAAAGAAGGCTAGATTGTCTTTGGATAATCAAGTACGTGAAGACCTTGAAAAGAGGCGGGGTGTTGCTTTACTTTATGAATTACCATTTTTCAAAAATCTTATGTGATTGTTTCAATGGATAATGATGTGCATATGTGAATACTATTTCTACTTCATGGGAAAGAGGATTCTTATCATCCTTTGTGCAAGTGATCGAGAAAGGTGACAGGGTTATAATATAGGGGAGGAGATTGTGTTGGATATGTGTGATGAGGAGGTGGTGGAAGAAACAACCACCAAGTTACATTATCAACAGGGAAGCCACACATTTGATTTTACACACATCTTTGACCCTAGCACCGGGGTTCCTAAGCACTTGGTGAGTTGTAAGCTTGGAGCCTTGAAGAGGTGGAACTAAGTGGATAAGATATTTTTGCACATTGGACATAAAATGACACTTAGAAATAAATATAATATTGATATATACATTTTAGAGAGTATTATAGAAGATGTCAAGACCCAACATGATAAAGGTGAAAAGAAAACATGGGGTTCAATTTTTTTATTAATCATCTTCTAGGAAATTAGAGTTCCAGATGGACTAATGGGGAGAGAGTGGGAGCATCCTGTTGAGAAGAGGTCACCGGTGCAAATATTTTCTAATTACACATGTGATGGTGCAATAAAAAATGTATATAAGGCGCACCTAAGCATATGGTACAAAAGGATGTGCAAGACCTTTAAAAATGAATGATGCATACCTAGGGAGTTTCCCATAGAATTGGATGGCCATGCAGAGTTTTTATGATGCAGCACTTTTTCCATGCGCATATTTTTATGATTAGAGAAGTGGGGCCTTGGTACAAGCTACCTTCTTCCTTTACTGACTAGATATTTTCAGAATGTAGAAAATAGGATTAAGGATGCACCATCACTTAAGTTCAATGCAGACAAGGTAGATGTATAGTACCACACTATGTGCAACACCTATGGCTACACAAACCAAATAGTTGTATGTCAAAATGATGGAATCATATGGGATGGACTTAAATCACATTGTAATTTTGGCGATCGGAAATGAAGCATGCATATTTTTCATCTATCTTTGGCCAAATTTACATGACGTAAAGGTGGTCAAATAACATGACACGTCTCTCCTATAACCACCATATTTTGATATGAGAGATGAAAAGCTAAGGAAATGCAATCTTGATCTAGTAAAAAAGTAGTAGTGAGAAGAAGAAGAGGAATAATATGATACTGAGGGTTATTTGGATCGTAGCATAAGGAAGAGGACGTTGGAAGACCATGGAGAAACTTCGATGTGTATCCCTCCTAGAACATTGTACAATGGAAAAGTGACAAGTGAGCATGGGAACATACAGGTAACTCTTCCTCGCACCCGACCTCTCGAGGTTGTGCCAAGACAACCGATGGGGATGGAATATGCGTGCGATGCAGAAAAACTAGTTAGGCAATCTGATGTCTTCAACACACACTAGTGGAAACTGTGAATCTAAGGAAAATAATGCCCTCCTAACTTGAACTGGTGTGATAGATTGATCAGCAAGGATGACTGCTCGAAGGCTCCAATCAATATCGAGATCTAGCGTGATTCGGTCTATGGGTTGTGGAATACATGGAAAATTACCTGGGATGGTTTCTTGTATATCTCCAGATAGGGTCATAGGGTGGATGATGGGTATAGTGGACTCTACGGGTGATTATCTGGCCTAGTCTAGAATTCCCTAGCTTTATTAGTTGTTACGTCTAACAAGGATAACTATTCGATGATGATAGGCGAAGTGGAGTAAATCGAATACTAATATGCGTAGGCCAGCATCTACGTCTGATTCACCTATGGATTCATTGGGTTGTGGGATTTGTGGGTCACAACCATAGATTCACGTTTGTTGTGGTCCTGCTATGGTCATGTGTGGACTCAGTCCCTAATCCCTAATATCCAATAGTCATATGCTTTCTCAACCTCTATATTAACAGTTGTGCGATCTTTTCAGAGTATCTCACAGGCGTTCATGTAACCTGAATTCTTAAGCTGGTATCTATATCTGTGAGAGTGTCTCCGTGCTCTGGTGGGACCAAAGGATCACAACCGAATGTTTGTTCTCTTTCAAGCCCTTCCATAGTCATGCGGATATATATCTAGGGTAATCTGTAGTTTGGTTGATTTGACCAAAATGTGTGCACTTGGTCGTCTTCTATGTTTAACCCGCTTAACTGGAGGCTGATTTGTTGTAAATTTGTCGTTGTTCGGAAGACTTGGATCCTAAGATTCTGATCTATATCAATTATTGCTGTGACGAGATTGGGTTGGGGCACGATTGGCTCGAATACGTATTCTCTGGGCTCTCTAGGTCCCGTGATTGTCATACAAAAGCAACAATGTAAATCCAATTACAGAAAGTAAAATTTAACTATGTGAAATATATCTATAACATATATAACTTCTCTATTTTTATATTTTTCTGATGAATTTATATGAATGAAATTGAAGGAGCAACTATTTTTAATATATCTAGAAATTGACAACTAATCTAATAACGAATTTAAAACAAACAAAGCAACTGAGTATAGCTACTTGCCTATGCAGTTGTGAATCTATTGTAAATAATGAAATAACTAATCTAATCTATTTGAAAGACTCTCGATCCTACCTCAGAAGTGAGGAATGAATCATAGTTTCTCAGAAACTATCAATCCCCATAGCTTCCCTGGCAATATCAAAAGTAAAATTGATTGAAATAAGGTGATTGGCTACTCTATTTGATATGCTTCTAACTAGAACTTTGAAAGCTAGAACTTGGATTTTGTAGAACAATGGCGAATCTGATGGTGTATGTGGTTTTGTCCCCTCAGTGTGATCTCCTCGTTCCTTCGTGCTCACATGGATCTAGAAAATCGTGTAATGCTAGCATCATCAAGTAGATATTGGAACAAATTCAACTTAGGATACAGATTGAATACAATACGAGTAGGAGAGGGATAGCGCAAGAGTACAGAGCTTGCCTTATGCAATTCCTAGTGGGATTTATTGCGAGTCATGTAACATAAAACGTCTAGAACCTGAAACTATCATGTTTGATGAGTAAAACCTACAACTTTAATGGCTTCCTACTGAGAATTTAAATTATTTTCTTTAATGGACTGCATGAAGTAATGACAACACTTGCACAAGATGGATATGTGGCTTTCTAATAGCAAAATAACATTAACTAAGCATGCAATGAACTAAACTATGAATCCTAAGCAAAATAAAAGACTGAACTACTGAAATGAGAAATTGAGAGGTAAATTTGAGGGGCCATTTGCTTGAGCACAAGCCAACTATTTATAGCATTTGCATTTACCCAAAGGTAAAAACCAAATTGATCTCTTAAACCATAAACAAAGCCAAAACACTATTCTAGGGAACTAGAATCATTAATGCAAGCCAAAGGTGGTGAAAAAAGCTGGTAAATGTTGAAATTTACGTGAGTCACGTTAAAAAGAACATTCTGGAAAACGCGTGAAGGACCGCCGCCCTTCCTAGGTGGTGATCACGAGATGCGCGCCAAGCAAGGCAGCAATTTCATCACTGAAGAATAAAATGCAAAGAAAAGAGGGGAAAAGAGAACAACAAAGCACGCAGGGGCTAAGCGGGGCATGCGGGATGTTAACGCACACTTGGGGAGCTTTTCCGGATCCCGAACACCTTGCGAGGAGACCTGTATCATCATTGGGGCACGTGTTACGTTGTTCGGTAGTGCAGTACCTTACAATTTTGGGTATGTACATATTGCCCCCTCGGAGAAGCATTTTAGCCATGAAGAGGCGTAAAACGGTGGGTCCGAGTATGGCGGTCCCGAAATGGGAAGTTGGAAGTTATACCTGATATGTCCATGTGTTGAAATGATGCCATCCAAAATTCCCGCCACCTGCAAAATGAAAAGAGGAATCAAGTGCAGATAGACAAAATAGATCGGAAAATAAACGCTAAAATAATGGGAAATGAGGATGTACCATTTGTGTGGGGGTAAGAACTTACCTCCATTGGTGCTCCAAACCTATGAAAAGGGGATTCAAAAATGAGTCAGGTTGCTATATATATGAAAGTGGGCCCATTTTCCTATTCATTTGTGCGTGTTGATTTGGTTGGTTTTGAGCTCTGGGACCCACGGTGATGGTTTCTTACGAGAGTAGAGTCAAAATGTTTGTGACGAGATAGCGATCATGCCTCCGTGAGCAGATCATCGACCCACGAGATCACAGGTTAGTTTTTCTCAATTTATCATTTTTACCCCCAAAATTTTAAAATGTTAAAATCTTTGTCATGGGGGGGTTATTTTTGAAAATGTTAGGTTCAAAAGGTCTATCTAGGGGGGGCGCCTACTGGGTAGGCTTTGTTTTAGTTAAAATAGTCCCTTTTTTTATGTTTTTAGCCTTTTTAAGGTATAAAACCCACGTGGGTTTTTGGGACACGACCGCTGCCCCCTGAACAGGGCGACAGGTCATGTGACCGCCACCCTATTCAGGGCGGCGGTTACAAGACCGCCACTTTTAAGGCGGCGGTTCCTAACAGAATGCCAAAGGAACACTTGTTTGAAATTGTTTTTGCATTTTTAGCATCTTTATGTGTTTTCATGATTTTTCTAATGTCATTCGGATGCTAACTTGCTCTATTTTGTGTGTTTTTGGGTGTATGTAGGTGAGGGAGGAGTACATTCGATGGAGTCGAGAGAGAGAGTGTGACTGGCTCCCAGCAGTATTAGATGCCCTTTCACAGGATGAGGTGGACACTCTTCAGAGGGCTGGTATACTGCGTATATCACGCGTCCCACATGTTGCTCCGTCCAGTCACATACTTTGTGACTTATTTTCTTATTGGGATGTTGATCGGAACACCTTCCGGTTACCAGGGGTCTCGAGGTGAGTGGACCATCACTTTGGAGGATGTTTACCATATTCTGGGGGTCCCGATCATCGGGAGATGACTTACTCTTGAGACGGCAGGTTCACGGGCCCAGATAGCACAGTGGGCTTCTTACATGGGAGATGCAGTTATCTCCACTGGCTCGAAGAAGGGGGTGAGGGTCCGATCTATTCCTAGCCTACCCATCCCCTTGATTCGCGGACCATTATGGGGATCCTTGCCTTGAGATTGATTGGGGACAAGGGAGGAGACACACTACTATATTGTTGGTCCCCCATCATTGCACAGATCGAGGGACATGGCCGGATTTACGCCTAGGGAGCCGATATACTTGGGACTACCTACCACAACTTGTACAAGGTAGTCCATTCGCTTACAGGGGCAATCTTTGAGCCACCCGACCCTGGTTATGAGCTGGGTCTATGAGTGCTTCATCCCCTACGGCAGAGGTGTAGAGGTGGCAGATCCTAGAGCTGTGAGGGCAGCCAGATGGATAGACATGTCGGTGCTCAGAGCACCTCACTAGCCAGTTGCTTCCCTGACCACTGATGACATGGAGGCCACACCGTATCAGGCCATGGTAGGTTTATGGGGTGAGGAGGCTCTTACTTTGATCTCCTGCTCCACCACAGGACAGCTTGTTGACAGAGTAGGGAGAGTGGAGATACACCCCTTTGGCCGAGTTCCTTAGCAGTTTGGCCTACCTTATATGGGTATGCTTCCCCGGTAGTGCCAGTATACAGGTTAGTTCGAGAGGCCAGAGGGGGTCCTAGAGGCCGGGGTTGGACAGTTGTTACCCCTGGTGTTCCCATTGCGGCTAGGTGGGTAGTACATGCCCGAGGGAGAGCCGGTGCTCCTCAGGCACCCTTACTTCAGATTTCCACCGGTCCCGCTCACAGCAGTGATGACCCTATTGACATAGACTCCGAGTCTGAGGAGTTCACGGGGGAGATGGAGGAGGAGACCGAGGAGGATAGTGATCCTGAGTGGCATGACACTCAGGATATCATGCAGAGAGGGCAGAGTAGAGTGCAGAGAGGGTGACTCTAGTTTCAGAGGAGCCACTCTCCCAGGGCCATGGTGGGGAGGATGAGTCCATACGGGACGCTACGTCGCTCCAGCCACGGGAGGAGTACCTCAGTCAGCGGCGGCATCTGTGGCAGGTGCTGACCCTAGAGATCCATCCTGGAGGCCCGGTGATCCGAGTAAGTTATCTTCCCTTTTCTTTGAGTTAGGATTGCTTTAATTGCCATCTCTCCTTTTGTTTACACTTGTGTTTATCTCTTGCTTTATTTCTAATTCATTTTCTCCTTTGTTTGCAGAGACTGTCGATGAGTGGTGAGACCTGATTCACAGGGTATGCACCAATACCCTGATGATCCCTATGGAGAGGACCCGTAGAGCTATCTGTGGATGCAGGGGAGCCCTTAGCAAGCTGGAAGACATAACGATGTCTTTTCCCCATCGGCATATGGCCGGGAAGGTATCTACCCTTCGTAAACCGAGCTAGTGGTATATAATAGCAGAGCACCGATGAGGAGTCATTCTCATGGCGAGACCGCAGCTGCCCCTCGGGATCGTGAGCCCTTTGTGCACTCAGAGTGCCAGCGTAGCGAGTCCTAGGCATGGGTGTGCACCCTCAGAGGGATCTCATAGGGGTTGAGAAGCCACTTGGCTCTCTTAGATTTTTGTATGATGTTTTTGTATTTCCCGGGCTCTTTGAGTGTTTTGACCATGCTTAGCGCATGATGGCATTGTACAGGAATTTTGATCATTTATATATATATTCTTTTGGATCAGACTCTTGGCATCTATGACCTTGCTTCCATTTCTGTTTCCACATGTAAACTATGATGTTATGCTTATATGCTTTTTAGAATGTATGCAATGGAGAACAAATGATACAAGTGTTTACTTTCTTTCTGTATTTCATGGTGCTGATATATGATAATGTAGATACAATGTGATTTTGAATTTTTAGTTTCTTTAAGCAATTTTGATACCTCATATCTGTTTTGGCAAAGTGGTGAAGATAAGCCGGTATGATGAGCAGATAAACTTGCCCCACTCCTAACTCCACGCAACTAGTAAGATGCGAGGGCTCGTCACCGAGAGCTAGAAAGGGCACAAGTTATGAAATGTGTTGAAATGATAGTGATGAAAGATAGACAAAGCTTTGGTGGAACCAAATTAGGATGCTACAAGCCTACTCTACTCGAGTGACTCCATAGTTTGGGATGCAACTTGCTTTGCGGTTTATCTAGACTTAGATCCGTAGATGGCCACATGGTAGACAAAATCTGGGTTTTAGGATTTTTAACTCTCTTGGAATTTTGGACATCTGATTCATTTGTTTTTGACTCAAG
Source organism: Taxus wallichiana var. yunnanensis (assembly GCA_018340775.1). Lineage (NCBI taxonomy): Eukaryota > Viridiplantae > Streptophyta > Pinopsida > Cupressales > Taxaceae > Taxus > Taxus wallichiana. Next base: position 372,463,572 of record CM031244.1, on the reverse strand, counting down.
ACTTCAAGATTTGAATTGTTTGTTTATGACCTTTAACGTTTGTTTGTCAAGAGGACCCCCTACACCTTGCCCCATGCTACTAGTAAGAAGCGTGGGTTTATCACCATGGGCAAGGCATAGGCGAGTAAGGGCATTTCCATCCTTTCCCAACCCTACGTCACTAGTAAGAGATGCAAGCTCATCACCAAAGGTTGGTGGGGCAAGGAAATGTGTAAATTTAAAATTTTCTGTTTGATCTATATTCGACTCGTTTACTTGAGCAAAGTGTCAGCATGCTCTTACTTCCAAAGAGATATACATACGGGATAGATGTGACACGATGAAGCTTCTAGAACAAACCATAGGCAAGACACCTATCCTAAGAAGAAACCAAAAGTGAGAACAAACCTACGAGATCTTGGTATGGTTACCGTTAAGACTTTGTCATATCTAGCTTTATTTGATGAAATGATTCCGAAATAGTTGATGATATCATGGAAATGGAGAAGTATGATTAGAGTGTTTATGCCAATACCATCAGAAGTTTGTAATGAATTACTTTGAGAATAAATTCCTTGATCACAAAATTGTACGAAACAAGCAGACAAAATGATCCTAACTATATGAAGATGCAATGTAGATATAATTATACAAGTAGTGTTGGTTGCTTATGCATAGAATCATTTAAGGTGTAGGGAATTGACTGTTTCACCAAATTCTTCACCTTCTAGTGTGCATAAGAGATATGCACCATTTCCATAGTCCTTCATGACTTGGTATGGGCCCAACCATTTGGGCGGAACTTCCTTCCTTTGCCGGTCTTTTTATCGATCGCAGCTGTCTAGCCTTAGAACTAGATCACCTTCATATATGTCTCATTCATAGACCTTCTTATTATCTTTGTCGGCACATCTGGTCAAAGCATAGACTCTGTGCCACTATTTAGCATCTAACCTAGCTTCATCTAGGCTTTCTAGTTGGGAGAGATGTGCTTCTCTGTAAGCGTCTTCGTCTAGAATCCCTTGTAATGAGATACGGAGACTGGGTATTTCAACCTCAAGCGGGAGAACTGCTTCTGCCCCAAATACTAGCGAGAAAGGAGTTGCTCCTATTAGTGTTCTTATTGAGGTTCGGTGGGCCCATAAGGCGGATATAACTTCAAATGCCAATCTCATTTGTTTTCTTTCACCGTTTTAAGAAGAATGGCTTTTAATGTTTTGTTTGTTGCTTCAGCTTGTCCATTGGCTTGGGGGTAATACAAGGAGGCCGTATGATGGCTTATTTTGAATTTATTGCACAATTCACGAACTTCATCATTTTTAAAAGAAGTCCCATTATCTGAGATAATGATTTGCGGGACACCGTACCTGTAAATGATTTGGTTCAAAATGAACTTGGCGATTACAGAACCCGGTATAGTAGTAAGAGGCATGGCCTCTACCCACTTGGTAAAATATTTGGTGGCTGTGATTATGAAATTATGGCCATTTGTAGATGAGGGAGAGAATTTCCCTATCAAATCGAGGCCCCACGTAGAAAAGGGCCATGGAGTAGCGATTGGTTGTAGAGCTTGTGCCGGCATGTGGATCTCATGGGAGAATTCTTGGCACTTATGACACCTTCATACAAACTCTACTGCGTCGTGTTCTAGAGTAGGCCAGAAATAGCCCATTCGATGTATTTTACAAGTAGTGGCATGGCCACCAAAGTGGCCTCCACACATTCCCGTGAGATTCGTGGAGAATCTTCTTGGATTCTTCTGTGTCGACACATCTTAGAAGCATTCCATCGAATGCTTTTCGATAGAGCACTTGCTCTATAATGACGTATTTGGCTACAATAATGCATAACCGCCTTCTTTTTTGTGGTGTAGCACCTTCCGGATATGTATGATCCATGATATAATTAATAATATCAGCATACCAAGGACACTCAGAGATGGGAGGTCTGGTTTCGATGTAGTATACGCATTCATCAGGAAAGTCTAGATCTACTAGATTGCCTCCATTTAGTGGGTTATCAGCTAACCAATCTGCGATGATTTGTCCTTTAACAAACTTTTGATTTACAAATGTTAATTCAAATTCACCCATTAAGGTTATAAAGCGTCCAGCCTTTTTAGACAAGGACCCTTGCGTGAGGAAAGTTCGTAAATGCTTTGTCTTTACAATGACCCTCGTTTCTTGATTTAGCATATAATGTCTTAAGCGTTTGGTTGCAAAGACTATGGCAAGGCATTCTCGTTCTGCCTGTGTATAACATGTTTCATAGTCGAGCAACGTTCGGCTAATGAAATAGATTGCACGTTCTCTCTTGTCATCGTCTTCTTGAGCCAGCATATAGGCTAGCGAGACATTGGTAGCTCGCGAATATAAAATTAACGGGTGGTCTGGCTTAGGTGGCATTAACGTAGGTGGTGATAACAAGAAACACTTAACTGTGTCGAAAGCTTCATTGCAATCTTTGGTCCAATCAATACTATAATATTTCTTGAGTAGATTGTTGATTGGATGAATGGCAAAACTTAAGTCCGGGATGAATCTCCAGATTACACCAAGATTTCGAGAAATGACCTGATTCTAGATTCATCCGAAGGTGGGACCATTTCGAGAATAGCCCTAATTTTGGTTGGGTCAACATCGATCCCACGTGACGATACAATGTAACCTAGGAGCTTCCCTCCTGTTACACCAAAGACACATTTTTCTAGATTTAGGGTGACTCCGTATTCTATCAGACGTGAAAGAATGACGTGAAGCACTTCCGGATGGTCACAACGCTTCTTGGCCTTGGCCAACAAGTCATCTACGTAGGATTCCACAATTTTATGAATAAGGTCATGAAATATATACGTCATAGCCCACTGGTATGTAGCGCCAACGTTCTTGAGACCGAATGGCATAATAAAGCATAGCAATAGGTTCCCCAAGGAGTTATAAACGTGGTTTTAGCTTGATCTTGTTCAGATATTCTGATTTGATTATATCCTGAGAATCCATCCATGAGAGACAAAAGCTCAAATCCAGCTGTTGCGTCAACAATGATGTCTATGGATGGTAACGGGAAGTCATCCTTAGGACATGCCTTGTTAATGTCTCGGAAGTCTATGCAGATGTGTATCTTCCCATTCTTTTTTAGAACGGGAACGATATTAGATACACATCGCATAGACTTACAAACTGCTTTTGTAGAATTTGTAAGTGCTCGGCCTGCTCTGGTTTCATGCATCATCTCGAGACTTGGTTTTCTACCAATTGTGAGTCTCCTAACACCCTGATATTATTAACACCGATCCTCTTAGCTAGGACGAGGCCAAGGAGGAGGGCTTCATACTCAGTGTCGTTGTTTGTACATTCAAAATTTAGTTTAAAGGAAAATGGTAGGACTTTTCCCTCGGGAGAAGTAAAGATTACACCTGCCCCAGCTCCGTAACGACATCTAGCTCCATCGAAATGGAGAGTCCAATACTTAGCTGGGAATATGGGTGTTGGGATATTTGTTGTGTTAACATCTTCTACCTCTACCATGCAGAGATCTACTGCTGGAAGAGAACCAACACCTAGGGTGTATCCCATGCCTACAGAATCAAATGGTAGGAACATTGGTAGATCTTGTTCTAGCAATTCAACAATTTTTGTAGTAGTTCCTAATGATACTGTTTCTACAATCTTAACCTCATCTTTGAGGGCTGGGATCATCTTGGCTAGGCTCATAGTCTCAAGATCTGTCGTAGGTACCAACTTTTCTTGGTTTCGCGTCGGTAGGTTTATTAAGTTGGTTTGTTGGGAGTTCAAACTCCGAGTGCACACCTGGTATTTTCTTTAGGTCAGCCAGGTGTACATCGAATGGTTTTGGATCACCTTTGGCTATGAACACCTTTCCTAAATGCAAGAATCTTACTTCTTGAAATAATGTGGAAGGGATTGCCTTCATACAGTGTATCCATGGTCGGCCAAGGATCATATTATAGTTGGTTTCCTGATCTATAATATAAAACTCAGTCAGGATTGTTTTGGGTCCTAAGGTGACCGGTAGTATTATAGTTCCAATCAAGGTGGCTTTAAGGCTATCATAGCCTCTTAGCATATTTCGAGTTGTGGAACAATTCATTTCTCCATACCCTAGCTTTTGAAGGAAAGAGAAGGGGACTATGTTAACCGCTGCCCCATTGTCAACCATCGTGCATTTCACATAATTGTTATAAACCCATACTTGCAAATGTAAGGTTGGATCACCTCGGCATGCAATCTCAGCATCTATGGCATTTTGTTTATTTCGAATATGAATTCGGTATCCCTATCCGGCTGCCCTAGAGGGTGGATATCAAAGTCTATATGGTTTACCTGTGTTTCGGGAGGTGGAGTGATGTTAATTAGATGGCCTAAACCTAATGCCTCTAAAAGAGCAGCCCTGTGGGTAGGAGAATTCTTTAGTAAGTCCAAAAAAGAAATGTGTGAGAAGGTTTTTGTTAGATCACTAATTAAATCGTAGGCACCTACGGGTCTTACTAACATTTGTTGGATGTTATCTGTCTCCGGTAGGTAACTTGGACTTGGCTGAGAGGAATACTCTCGTGTCCTTGTTACAGCCTCTATGGGTAGTTCGGCATCTAACTCCACTAAACCGACTATCTTGGGTCGCGGTTGACTTCCTAATTGTGGCGCAACTAATGGATTTAGTGAAGTCGAGGCTTCATGATCGTGGTTTCCTGTCATTACACCCTTGTTTGTCCCATTCAAATTTAACCTATTGTTGTTGTGATTTGGGAGCGGATCATTGAAGATCTTAAGGGGTGCATTTTGAGGGGAAACTGCCCCCGTAAAAGTATTTGGTGCCGGTGACGTAGGATCTGCCAAGAACATATCTATGAAAAGTTGTCTTTGTTCCTCTGGAAAACGTTGCATGAATTTATTGTAGTCACGGCATGTTCTAGTGTCATGGCCTCAGATTTTTTGAAAACCACAATATGAGTTAGGATTATAATTCCTAGTCTGCTGGTTTGGTGTATATTGTGGCCCAAAACTCTGATCAAACCGTTGCCTATTAGGATTAAAGTTTTACATTTGTTGTTTTTGGTTTTGGTTCGATTTTGATATCCAGTTGAGTTTTGGCTTGGACCCTGTGTAGGGTTTCACCGTTGTCATTGTTGTTGTTGTGGATGATTAAAATCCACTGCATTGATTGTTGGGGTAAAGTTGTTGTTTCGTTGGTTGTTTACTAGTGGTGGAGTATTCACAACATTTACCCTTTTGGGCTGATCAGTTACTCCATCTGTTGTCACTCCGTGATTTTTATTAAGGATTTTAGGTCCTTGATTGGTATTTGTGGTGGTAGGATAAGCCATAGTATTCTGGTTGGAGGTGATTAACCTCCCGTTTGTTCCATATGTCTTACGACCGCTATCTATTGCCGCTTGATCTATTCAGAGAGCGCTCTCAAGTACTTCATCGTAAGTCCTTAGTGGGAACTTCTGGACTTCTTCCTTCACTTCTCTACTGAGAGAATGAAGGAATAAATCACATAGTTCCATTTGGTCCATATTTGGAGCCGGTGAAGAATAAAAAGCGTACATCACCTCTGGATGAAATGAGCAATAGATTCATTGTGTTCCTGCTTAATGTGCAAGAATTCCCTGATTCCTGTTCTTAATAGTTTGTTCATGTCAAATGCCTTGATGAAATCTGAAATGAGTTGTTTAAATGAATGGATGGAAGCCTCAGGTATTCTATAATACCAATCAAGAGCGATACCTTCCAATGTTTTGGGAATATTTTAGCAACAACCCCATCCCAAGGGAGTAGTTCTCGAATAGCTGTGGCGTAAGCCTTGATATGTGCATTCGGATCTCCCTCACCTTTGTATTTGGGAAAATCAGGAAGAGGTCTTGGAAGCATAATGCTTCGTATGGTGAAGTCTAAGGGTTCTTTCAAATATTCTGAATAAGTCCCTATTGCATAGGTTTCGACCATTGATGGTGCCTGCTGAGGGGGTGGCGGTGGAATGGGTTGTTGGTATGGCATAGCGTATGCATTGGCAGGGGCATAAGGAAGCCCCTGTGTTTGAGAAAACATGCTAGGAGAGGAGAACATGTCCCCTTGTGGTGATTTGGAGTACATGTTTAAGTATGAAGGGGTATTGTCTAGGAATGGATTATTTTGTACTAGACCGGGAGGTATCGGAACGGTGTTAGAAATGGCGGTTCTTGTTGGTGTTTGTTGTGAATACTAAGGAGTCATGCCTAACGTGCCTATTCCTGTGAGGAGGTCTACTTGGCTAGGATGGTGTGGAGGATTAGAATTTCCTTCTGTATGAATTGAGAATGGTGATTTGCCTGAGCAAGTTCTAACCCCCTAACTTTTTCTACTAGAGTTGAAATGACCTCATTTGGTGAAGTCATGATATTTTGCCTTAGTGGCGTTTGTTGTATATCCTGATGTTGTATAGGCATGTGATATCCTGCTATGAATTGATCGCTGCCCTACCAAGTTTCCCTGAGGGCATTTCCTATATGTAGTGGCATGGAGGTATTTTCTTGAAAAGAGACCTCGGGTTGCATTTGTAAACTCCCTATGGGTGGGTACATACTCCGAGAGCGTTGTTCATTCCTGGCATAACGTACCGAATGTTCATCATCTAAAACCAGGTATGGGTCAGATTGTCTACTAATTTGTGGTCTAAGCAGTACCTGAGGAGACGAACCAGATTCTCCTGTGAACGTCATATTGTTCGAGCCTGAAGGCTCTATTTGTTGTGTTTGAGCGAGCTGATCCAACTCCTCTGTTTGGAAAGATGAGCCATATCTAATCCTTGGAGATGGAGTTTGTGTTGATAATTGGTTATTTGAATAGTTGTCACCCCATACTGAGAGCGAGGGCGATGACTATCTATTCAGTTGAGTGTAGTATGCTTCAAGACCTAGGAGAGGTCTACCATATGCATCGAATCCCGACATATTCGGGGGGTATATGAATACCCACAGAATAATGGGTAAGAGCGAAGGTGGAAGGAAGAAGTGAAAATAAAAGAGGAAGAATTGTTTCGTTCACGTTGGGTTCACCAATTTTGTACAATGGAAAAGTGACAAGCGAGCGTGGGAATCTACAAGTAACTCTTCCTCACACCCGACCTCTCGAGGTCGTGCTGAGACAGCCGGTGGGGATGGAATGTGGGTGGGATGTAGACATACTAGTTAGGCAATATGATGTCTTTAACGCGCACGAGTGGAAAGCTGTGAATCTAAGGAAAAGAATGCCCTCCTAACTGAGGCTGGTGTGATAGATCGATCGCTAAGGATGACCGCTTCGAAGGCTCCAATCAATATCGAGCTCGGCGTGATTCATTCCATGGGTTGTGGAATACGTGGAAAATGACTCAGGATAGTTTCATGTATATCTTCAGATAGGATCATAGCGTGGATGATGGGCATAGTGAACTCTACGGGTGATTATCTAGCCTAGTCCAGAATTCCCTAGCTTTATTAGCTGCTACGTCTAACAAGGATAACTTGTTTGATGATGATAGGTGGAAGTGGAGTAGATCTAAATACTAATATGCATAGGCTAGCATCTATGTCTGATTCACCTATGGATTCGTTGGGCTATGGGATTTGTGGGTCACAACCATAGATTCAAGTTTTTGTGGTCCTGCTATGGTCATGTGTGGACTCAGTCCCTAATCCCTAGTATCCAATAGTCATATGCTTTCTCAGCCTCTATATTCAGAATTAATAGTTGTGTGATCTTTTCAGAGTATCTCACAGGCGTTCGTGCAACTTGAATTCTTAAGCTGGTATCTATATCTGTGAGAGTGTCTCCGTGCTCTGGCTGTGGGACCAAAGGATCACAACCAAACATTTTTCTCTTTCAAGCCCTTCCATAGTCATGCGGATATATATCTAGGGTAATCTGTAGTTTGGTTGATTTGACCAAAACGTGTGCACTTGGTCGTCTTCTATGTTTAACCCGCTTAACTGGAGGTTGATCTGTTGTAAATTTGTCGTTGTTTAGAAGACTTGGATCCTAAGATTCTGATCTATATCAGTTATTGTTGTGACAAGATTGGGTTGGGGCACGATTGGCTCAAATACGTATTCTCTGGGCTCTCTAGGTCCCATGATTGTCATACAAAAGCAACAATGTAAATCCAATTGCAGCAAAGTAAAATTAACTATGTGAAATATATCTATAACATATATAACTTCTCTATTTTTGTATTTTTCTGATGAATTTATATGAATGAAATTGAAGGAGAAACTATTTTTAATATATCTAGAAATTGACAACTAATCTAATAACGAATTTAAAACAAACAAAGCAACCGAGTATAGCTACTTGCCTGTGTAGTTGTGAATCTATTGTAAATAATGAAATAACTAATCTAATCTATTTGAAAGACTCTCGATCCTACCTCAGAAGTGAGGAATGAATCATAGTTTCTCAGAAACTATCAATCCCCATAGCTTCCCTGGCAATATCGAAAGTAAAATTGACTGAAATAAGGTGATTGGCTACTCTATTTGATATGCTTCTAACTAGAACTTTGAAAGCTAGAACCTGGATTTTGTAGAACAGTGGCGAATCCAATGGTGTGTGTGGTTTTGTCCCCTCAGTGTGATCTCCTCGTTCCTTCGTGCTCACGTGGATCCAGAAAAGCATGTAATGCTAGCATCAATAGAAGTAGATATTGGAACAAAGGCAACTTAGGATACAGACTGAATACAATGCAAGTAGGAGAGGGATAGCGTAAGAGTACAGAGCTTGGCTTATGTAATTCCTAGCAGGATTTATTGTGAGTCATGCAACATAAAATGTCCAGAACCTGAAACTATCCTGTTTGATGAGTAAAACCTACAACTTTAATGGCTTCCTACTGAGAATTAAATTGTTCTACTTTAATGGACTGCATGAAGTAATGACAACACTTGCACAAGATGGATATGTGGCTTTCTAATAGCAAAATAACATTAACTAAGCATGCAATGAACTAAACTATGAATCCTAAGCAAAATAAAATATTGAACTACTAAAATGAGAAATTGAGAGGTAAATTTGAGGGGCCATTTGCTTGAGCACAAGCCAACTATTTATAGCATTTGCATTTACCCAAAGGTAAAAACCAAATTGATCTCTTAAACCATAAACAAAGCCAAAACACTATTCCAGGGAACCAGAATCATTAATGCAAGCCAAAGGCGGTGAAAAAAGCTGGTAAACATTGAAATTTACGTGAGTCGCGTTAAAAAGAACATTCTGGAAAATGCGTGAAGGACCGCCACCCTGAGCAGGGCGGCGGTTACAAGACCGCCACCCAGGCAGGGTGGCGGTTTCATCATTGAAGAATAAAATGCAAAGAAAAGAGGGGAAAAGAGAACAATAAAGCATGCAGGGGATAAGCGGGGCATGCGAGATGTTAACGCACACTTGGGGAGATTTTCTGGATCCCGAACACCTTGCGAGGAGACCTGTATCATCATTGGGGAACATGTTACGTTGTTCCGATAGTGCAGTACCTTACAATTTTGGGTACCTACAAACACCTCTAGCGATCCTAGATGAAACCATGTGTAAGACTAGTCCAAGAGGAGGGGAGCAGGATAAAGAGGATCAAATGACTAGAGAGGACTCGAAGGGAGAGAGGAGTCCTCATTTGATACATATTGTATAGGAGGAAGATCTCAATAATTCTAAGCATGAATAATAGACTGGGCATGACATGAGCGGGAGTAAGAAGAGCATGAATGGGAGTATTAGCAGAAGAGCATGAGAAAGAGTAGGATCGGGGAGAAAGAGGAGCAGAAACATGATACTGAGACTAAGGCATGGGAGATGAAACGGTCTCACACACTATGATATTATATAAAACTCACCACGTAAGTAGCGTGTGGTAGGACCAAGACCTAAATCATCAGCAAGGATAAGGCCAAATAGAAACTCACCTCCTCACCCTCACATGGCATATATATATATATGACACATCAAAAGTCATAAGGGACAAGTTTCAAATCTATGTGGATGCCGAAGAATTATATTGTTAGAATATGCTTGTAATATCGAAGCCCATGTCTAGACACGTAAAATTCTATCCTTTGCAATGCAAACTCACATGAAAGAGTTGTAGTTTTACCGTCATGATAGTATTTACATCTAAGATCTTTTCACTCCATCAAACCATCCATCTTATCATAGTAATGATTTGAAAGTATGTGGTTATCCATCATTATCCTAAATATACCTTAAAGATGAGCACCACAGCTCTGTTCATCACATCTTTCACTATGGAAAAGTTCCTCCTTTGTAGGAACCCCTTAATCATTACACTCACCTACCCTGTACTAATTGAAAACATGACATGGGGCACGTGTGTGTAGGTCATAAACACATCTTTTCCCCTCCTTGAAGTAGTTTGTTAGGGTCTTGTTCTCAGCTCAAAATTTATGTAAAGTCATTGGATGCTTCTTATCATAATCAACAATACAATATATTGGTCCCTCGAAGGAAAACTATTCAAAACATCAAAACCATACTATCAAAAATAAAACTAGACTCGATCCCCAAAGGACAGCTACCGGTCAAAATCATAGACCGATCCCTCAAAGGATGGCTATCTTGTAAAATTCAAAAATCAAATATGTATACCATACCCTTGAAGGATGGCTACCCATGTAAAAGGATTCCCACATTGATCATCCTTCAAAAATATCAATATAAAAATCATCTAGGAAAGCTTCCCGTATTGATCAACTTTCCCATTATAGAAAACTTCTGCATTGATCAATTTGCTTCAAAATCAAATATGTAAAGTCTGGGGCATTTCCCTATGAACCCGTTGAAAAGGATAATCTTCCTTCCCACATTAACCTACACATATAAAACCCCTTTCATGTCTTAGGAAGGTACATCTTATCCTTCCATATCTATGACTAATATCCTATATAACTACCCATTGACAAGCTCATTTAACATTTATTAAGGCTATAAGTGTAAGTGTTTTAACATTTTCAAAACCCATCACGTATATATCAAATCTATAATGGGGAAATCATTTCATTTTTACCCTATTTTACTTAGTCACATTTTTGATACAATCCATTTTGAGATCACCTTTTAAGTCATTTGATTAATTAAACATTCAACCACATTTAACCACATTTTTATCAAATATATTCACAAACCATATTTCTTGACATCACATCTAATACATCCATCAAAATCCATCTAACACTAACACATTCAAATTAAAAACATACATCACCATATACATTAAAACCATCAACACATGTAAATCAAACGAGATAGGCCATAAACCTCATCATCATCATATATAAATCATGATCAATATCAAAGTCATAAAATGAATACATCATCATATTAATGTCATAAAAAAATGGGCTTCTATGAGCCTATATCAAAACTATCATCAATACATATCATGAGTCGTGAATTGGAAACCTCCAAGGAATTCATTGGAAGGGATAGTGCTACCCTCTCCTCCACGGGAACCAAGTACCACCAACAGCTCCAAAGGTCTTGCCACCTGCCCATCCCTCGCTGCCACCTCCTCTCTCTGATCTTTGAGGTGGGTGACCCACACTCCCAAAGACTAGCACTAGGGGCCGCCTTCACACGGTCAAATGATCGGCATATAATGTAGCATCCAAGTAATCTCATATCACCATATCAATGTAATATTGTAGCTCTACATGTCTTGACTAATAGTGGGCCATAAAAATCATCCCGGTTGTAGGTTTTTCCCTCTATCCACTGGATTTTTCTCTCTTTTCACTAGCCTATGCCCTCTATCCGATGTCTTGGGCCATTGATACCAACTCTACACCATAAATAGAAGACCTTGTAATCCCCAAGGCCTTCCTCAGTCCATCCCTCTGCTCATGATATATATCTCTATCAACAAAGCTAGTGGCATGAGCTAACTATATCCCGAGACCATCTATCTCGGTCACTACATTATCACACTCAAAAATGAGGTCATCTCAGACACCTAAGAGGTAATCCCTCTCTCTATGTGTTGCATACCTCTCTCCCTCCACCATATCCTTCTCATTCGTCACCTCTGTAATACTTTTGCCACATCATCATCCTCCTCATCCTCATCATCAGACACGGATCACATCCTATGTCCGTGATCCTCCCTTTACTCAAGCATGTACTTGTCTCACCCACCGTACAACTCGGGTACTATCAAAATCCCTTAATGCTCGGGTCCACCATGTTGTATAATTTAGATTCACCCCCGCATCATCAAGTGGCACAATATCACCATCATCATTAGGGACCATATCCCTCGCTCATCAACAATAATCATAGGTCTAACCACAACTGCCCTCGAGTCTCTATTTTTTCATCCTCCCATCTATAGTGCACGAGATCCTTAGGAACACCTTGTACAAGTCCAAAATATATCCTCACCTAATAAAAATGCAATATCTCATGCTCTCAAACCCTACAATCCTGCACCCATATATCTTTCCGCATACCCACCAACTCATGAGGATACCCAAGCCAATCATGAAAATATAAATATGGCATGCATGCCACATCCCCACATGCGCTTCCGCTAACAAATCTCTATAAAAATTAGCTCTCTTCTTCTTCTATCCTCATCCTTTGTCTTGTCGCTATCTCATAAAGTTGGCATGACTCTCATCAATAACCCATGGTAGGCCCAATGAATGAGCAATGGAAATATACTCGTATTCCCAAAGACCGCATATAAATCCAACATCAATACCATAACACTTGTGGGCCTTCCAGGCCTAATACTCTCTAAATTTTTGTACAAGTAATGTGGGCTTGCACTCTAACATTGTACGGTGCTTCATCATCTCGCCACAACCCTGACTATCATCAACCAAGGAAATTTTCCACCTCCCGAACTGGAAAATCAAAACATGAAATAGCCATCATTATCATGGTAATTCAGGTACAACCCTCTCTCCCAAGCTCATACAACACATGGTACTCAAATGCTCCTGACACATATCTCACATGTTGTGCCTCATCACCATATAGCCTTTGCATCACATCTGGCCTCTCTGCCTCACTGATAATATAAATTCCCTCTCCATGGATAGGTAATCACATGATGCGATGAACATCCTCCAAAGTAATAGTAATCTCCCTAGTGGGCAGCCAAAAAGTGCAAGTGGAAGGATTCCACCGCTCTAATAATGCCAATAACAAACTCTAACATCTATGAATCCATTGGTAATCCCTCATACCACCGAATCCAATAGCCTCTACATGCTCCCAGTCATCATCTGTCATATCTTCCCTCACCTCATCTAAAATCAATGGAATACAATCGCGAGATAGCCAGGATGTGCATCTACCATGAAACAACAAACACATATAAACAAACATTAATATCGTCACCAAAAATATCAAAAATATCATCCACAACATATCAAAACATCTTTACATTAAAACATCAACATCAACATCATCACCTAAAAACACCAACAATTCTAAAATATCAAAAATATCATTAACATCACATCAACATCATCACAAAATATAATTAATATCAACATTAACTAAATATCTAAAAACATTAGCATTAATATTAATAAATCAACATCAATCACCAAAATTGGAACCACAAACACCACACAACATTGAAAATATTTCCTAAAAACCATATTTTATCAATCAAAAATACAAATGGCTTATGTTACAGGTGAATCATTGGTGATTCACTTCAATCGCTAGCAATTGCATGAATCGTTGGCAATTCTTTTGTTTCCAAATTAGGGCATTCGTATGCCCCCAAAATGACAAAAAAATCTAAAAACTACCAAAATAAACCAAAAAAACAAACACAAAGTAGGTTAAAATGACCTACCTCTGCCATAGTGGATTTTGGTGCCTGCTCAACGAAGCCATGGTGTCCAAATCTCACCTTTTGTACTCGAAACATTTTTTTACACTAAATAGCTCTACAAATTCATATTTTGCTCTGTAAAAATAATCCTAAGACATTGAAATCAACTATTTATAGCTCTAATTCTACCCTGACACAATCGTCGACAATTGCCTTAATCATCGGTGATTAGTTTGCAATTGCTAACAATTGACCAAAATGCTAGTGATTCATCCCACTTTTATCACCCATGCTCATTTTTATCAAATTATCACTTTTTTACATAAAAGTGTTCCTTTTCAAAGGACCCTAGTCCTTGAAATATTAAATATTAAATAAACAAAATCAACATTGGTATTTATCCTATGTATGTGGGACGTGTGCCCTTTGGCCCCCATCACTTGACTTCCCCATCTATTTAAACTACTTTCATGGATCATACGTGTTAGGTTGTGGAGCATGTTTTCATGTGAGAAAGTGTTGAAGACTGTACACTAAGAGTACTATACACTTTCCATAGTTGTCTTGCTGAAAAAAGTTGTTGGGCCTTAAAACGTGCCCAATATATCGAAAAATGTGATTTTCTCATATGGGTGGGTTTTTTCACCCATAGGTTTATAGGACGGTTTTGGCCCATGGTTTTGATACCCATAGTTTTGTAAAACTGCTTAAGCAGTTGTCTATTTATATGGTTTTGTGCATATGGTAGATATAATGTAAACATTACAGATATGTTTTGAATTCGGATGTGAATTCTATAGAGTTTGTTGAGCATAGCTCCAAACGGATATGGGTATTGTATTGAGAGAGTGGTGGCTTGTAATAAAATCTGAGCAAGTGATTCTTTGTGGACGTAGCCCAAATTGGGTGAACCATGTTAAATACTATCTCTTTGTGTTGTGTTATTTTATTCTACACTTTTATTTGAGATCTGTAATATTTTGTTTATTAGTTTCTCATTACGATTCGTGAGGGATTATTCCGCATATTTTATCCATTTTTCCTAACAATTGGTATCAAAGCCTAGTTTGGTTTGTTGAAGTGTTGAATCGCAGGGAAAGTTTTATCTTGAGTGGGAGCTATGGCAGATGATGGAAGATCTAGGGTTAATAAATTCAACGGGTAGAATTTCAGTCTTTGGAAGATGTAGATGGAAGATTACCTTTATCAGAAGGATCTTTATATTCCATTTTCTAAGAAGGTGAACAAACCCTTGAGCATGAAAAATGTGGAATGGGATTTTCTGGATAGGAAGGCACTTGGGAAAATTCGGTTGTGTCTTGCATCTTCGATATTATTTAATGTTTCAAAGGAAAAGAATACAAAAGAAATGATGGATGTATTAGGGAAGTTGTATGAAAAACCCTCTGCCTCTAATAAGATATTTTTAATGAAAAAGTTTTTTAATATGAAGATGACTGAGAATGGTTTAGTAGCAGATCATCTAAATGATTTTAATACAATTGTAAATATGCTAGCTTTGATTACAATAGAATTTGATGAAGAAGTTAGGGCTTTATTAGTTTTGTGCTCTTCACCTGAGAGTTGGAATAGCTTGGTAATGGTGGTAAGCAACTCGGTTCCAGCTAACTCAAAGTTAAATTTTAAGGATGTTATAGGGGTGATTCTAAGCGAGGAAATGCAAAGAAAAATATCTGGTGAATATTTTACTTCAGGGAATGCTTTAACAGTGGAAACTAGAGTGAGACAAGAATAGAGGAAGCCGTGGAAAATCAAAGGATTGGGCAAGGTCAAAATCCAAAAGCAAGATAGTATGTTGGCACTGTGGAAAGTCTGGGCATGCAAAGAAGGACTGTTGGGAGCTTCGGGAAAAGAAGAAACAACAGGAAGAAAATAAGGAGGCAAATGTGGCAACGGGTAATGTATGTCAAGATGCTTTGATTCTTTCTTTGTACAATATTATTAAATCTTTGGTTTTAGATTCGGGGCTTCTTTCCATGCTACTCCACATAAGCATTATTTTGTTGATTATGTTTAAGGAGATTTTGGGCATGTTTTTCTTGGTGATGATGAGCCTTGCAGCATAGTTGGAAAAGGTTCTGTTTAGGTTAAGATGCAGAATGGGAATACTTGGCTATTGAAGGATGTCAGACATGTGCCTACATTAAGACAAAATTTGATATCGGCGGGGTAGTTGGGAAGTGATGGTTGTACTGTGATATTTACAACGAACTCTTGGAAGGTTACCAAGGGTGCTCTTGTGGTGGCAAGAGGTAAGAAGGTTAGAACCTTGTATTTAACCACTTATAGCATTAATGTTTGCAATATTTTGGTTTCGAAGTAGATACAACATTATGGCTCTATAGGCTCGGTCATATGAGCCATAAGGGCATCGAGATCATAAATAAGGATCTGCCTAGATATACATAAACTGGTTTGGAGTTCTGTGAGGATTGCATATATGGGAAACAGAAGCGAGTAAGGTTTCTCAAGGTTAGACCTACAAAGAAAAGAGAGTAAGTTAGAGTTGGTGCATTCGATGTGTCGGGTCGGCTCGGGTATCATCTCTTGGGGGTTCAAGTTATTATGTTAATTTTATCGATGATTCAACAATGAAAGTTTGGGTTTATTGTATTAAAAACAAATTTGATGTATTTGACACTTTTGTTAAATGGAAAGCCTTGGTAGAGAATGAAACAGGTCTTAAGCTAAAATGTCTCAGGTCAGATAATGGAGGGGAGTATTGCAACAATGAATTTGATGATTATTGTTCTAAGAATGGAATCTACAGGAAAAATATGGTTCCAGGAACTTTGCAACAGAATGGGGTGTCAAAAAGGATGAACAGAACAATAATGGAACGTGCTAGGAGCATGAGGTTACATGCAGGATTGCCTCTTTCTTTTTGGACAGAAGCAGTGAGCACAGTTGTGTACTTGATCAACAAAGGACCTTCAAGTGACTTGGATGGAGGCATACCTGAGGAGGCTTGGTATGGTAAGAAATTTGATTATCCATTTCTTAGAGTCTTTGGATGTGAGGTGGTTGTCCATATAGACAATGATGATAGGACCAAGCTAGAGGCTAAATCAGAAAAATGTACTTTCATTGGTTATGCTGGTGATGACTTTGGATTAAATGTTGGAGTATTAAGGACAATAAAATCATTCAATCTAGGGATGTGGTCTTTAATGATAAAGTCATGTATAAGCAATAGTTGCAGGAAAATAGGGAAGGATCCAAGAAATAATATGTAGCGGTAGAGGATCTTTTGGATGGGAAAGTAACACATGAACCGGTTCAAGAACCTCCTCAACAGGAACCCCAAACTCCTATATTGAGGAGGTCTTCTAGGGTAAGAATATATCTTGACGCGTTTTTCTCCTTCTCTTTATTATTTATTACTCACCGATAGTGGAGAGCCGAGAGCTTTTATGAAGCAATGCGGGTAGATTCCGGGGAAGAAGTGGAGGAGGTCTTCTAGGGAAGAAGATATCTTAATATTAAACGTTTTTCTCCTTCTCTTTATTATTTATTACTCACCGATAGTGGAGAGCCAGAGAGATTTTATGAAGCAATGCAAGTAGATTACAGGAAGAAGTGGGAGCAAGCCATGGATGAGGAGCATTAGGCTTTCATGGAGAACCATACATGTGATTTGGTGAAGCTACCTGATGGCAAAAGAGCATTACAGAACAAGTGGGTGTTTAGAGTCAAAGAGGAAGAAGGAGGAAAGAAAAGATACAAAGCCTGGTTGGTGGTCAAGGGGTTTGTACAAAAAAAAGGTATAGATTTTGATGAGATTTTTTTCTCCGTAGTAAAAATGACTTCTATTAGAACTATTCTTGGAATAGTTGCAACATAAGACTTGCACTTAGAGTAGCTTGATGTAAAAACTGTATTTCTCCATGGTGATTTGGAGGAGGAACTATATATGCAGCAACTAGAGGGCTATGAGGTCAAAGGTAAAGAGGAGATGGTGTGCAAACTGAAGAAGAGCTTGTATGGCTTGAAACAAACTCCACGTCAATGGTATAATAAATTTGATAGCTTCATGATGGAGCAAGGTTATATTAGATTTCATTCGACGCATTGCGTGTATACAAAGAAATTTGAGGATGACAGTTATATTATCTTGTGTCTATATGTGGATGACATGTTGGTTGCAGGTAAAAACATGCAGGAAATAAAAGTACTCAAGAAGCAACTAAGTGAATCCTTTACAATGAAGGATTTGGGGCAGCCAAAAAAATCCTTGGTATGAGGATATCTCGAGATAGGAAGGAATGGAAGCTGACTTTATCTCAGGAAGAGTACATTAAGAATGTCTTGGAGAGGTTTAATATGTAGGATGCTAAACCTGGTTGGGACTCCTTTGGCGTGTGCCATTTCAAGTTATCAAAGGAACAGTGTCCCAAGACAGAGAGGAGAGAAACCAAATGTCCAAGGTACCTTACTCATCAGTGGTTGGCAATTTTATGTATGCCATGGTGTGCACCAAGCCTGATATTTCCCATGCAGTGGGAGCGGTGAGTAGATTTATGAGTGATCCAGGTAGAGATCAGCGGCGGCAGGTAGTAAAGTGAATCCTTCAAGATTTGAGAGGGACCATGGGGATAGTTTTGTGCTACTGATGGATCAAACATGACTTTGTGTGGTTATGTAGATTCGATATGGTTGGAGATGTAGACAACGGGAGTAGCACAACAAAGTTATGTTTACACTATAGGTAGGACAGTAGTAAGCTGGATTTCACGACTATAGAAGTTGGTGGGTTTGTCAACCATGGAGGTTGAGTATGTTTTACGCCACAGAGGCAAGAAAGGAAATGATTTGGTTACGTAATTACTTGAGGAGGGGGCAAGCGGGAGGAAGGAAAGTTGCATAGTGATGGTTAGAGTGTTATACACCTAGCTAAGAATTCTACTTTCCACTCTAGGACGAAATATATATAGTTAAGGTATCATTTCATAATGATGACTTTGGAGGAAGAGAAGTTAAAGCTGGTGAAGATTCATACCAGTCAGAATCCTGCATACATGATGACCAAGGTAGTCACTGGGAAAACAGTAAGTGTGTTCGCCTTTGGTTGGTCTTCACGTAAACTTGCTCAAAGGAAAACTAGTCTCCAAGTGGGAGATTGTTAGGTTGTGGAGCCTGTTTTTATGTGAGAAAGTGTTGAAGACTATACGCTAAGAGTACTGTAGACTTTCCACAGTTGTCTCGCCGGGGTTCTAGCCTTAAAACATGCCCGATATATCGGGAAACGTGATTTTATCATATGAGCGGGTTTTTTGACCCATAGGTTTATGGGATGGTTTTGGCCCATGGTTTATATACCATTATTTTGTAAAACTACTTAAGTAGTTTTCTATTTATATGGTTTTGTGCATATGGTAGATATAATGTAAACATTGTAGATGTTTTTTGAATTCAGCTATGAATTCTGTAGAGTTTTTTTAACATAGCTCCAAATGGATCTGGGTATTGTCTTAAGAGAGCGATGGCTTGTAATAAAATCTAAGCAAGTGATTCTTTTGGACATAGCCCAAATTGGGTGAACCACGTTAAATATTATCTCTTTGTGTTGTGTTATTTTATTCTGCACTTTTATTTGACATCTGTAATATTTTCTACATATTAGTTTCTACTAGTGCGATTTTGTGAGGGATTATTCCACATATTTTATCCCTTATTTCCTAACAATACGTTTATAGGTATCAAGCCCTTTAGTTCCCCTATCATTTGATTCCTCGATAGCACATCCTATTTCGGTACCCTAGGACTAGGGAAACTTTTTAAACGAAACACATGGCACTCTTATCTTATTACAACTATCAAATGGTGCTCCTTGCAGACCGCATTGCGATCTGTTGGGGTGATAATTTCCAGTGGGGTCTACCACTGTAGTACACCCCAATTTTATTTTTTTCTAATCAAACTGTATTGTGAAGTTCTTTCACATTTAAGAGTAAAGCAGCTTGACCAATTCACCCACCCACATTGATTTGGGTGATCCCTCTCGAGATTGGCTATTAACAACATTTACATTTGTACAATCTAGTATTAAATACTAAGATCAAAATGTAAGACACGCTAGATGATCATTGTATAAACTGATCAAGAGAAATAGCTCTGTAGACATTGTAAAAGACCGAGGAGTGAAGTGGAAGTGTTGGGTTAAACTTGTGTGAATTCTTAATACTAGACAATGCTTTACTAGTGGATTTTTTTCCTTTGGGTTTCTCCACTTAAATCTGGTGTTATTTGTCTCTTGTTCTTGTTTATTATTTGATTTCAGCTCTTGCTCATTAATCTTTGTTATTCGCTATCTATTTTAAGATATTTTTGTGTCTAATTGATTGCATATCATAATCTATAATCTTCGGTGTTTTAATGGTGGATCTGTAATTTATTGATTATATTTCTCCTGATAAATCTAATGTGGTATCAGAGCGTGGTGATTTGGAGATTTTAATTTTCTAGAGTAAAGAAGCTTGAAGTTTCTTTATGAATCTGCAAAAGCTAAAAGTTCCACATCCGTCTTCAAGAAAACCAGACTTAAAATTCCATCTCCCGCCTAAATACTATTTGAAATATTAGTTAAATATGGGCTAAATGGTTCTTTAGATCATGTTTGATCTTTTTTATTCTTATATATTTGCTTCTGCATCTTGTTTTAGTCATTTACGTTTTAAATCTGTCGTCTTCGAGCTTGTTTTAATTTTTCGCGACGTTTATAGTCGTTTGGATCATTTTTTGACTTTGGATCCGAAATTTTTAGTACTATACGCTAAAGTCTTGTAGACTTTGGATCATTTTTGCGACGTTTATATTCTAGTAGTAAAAATATTTATTTTTGCTAATTTTTCTTTATGAAGCTTGGGGCAATCATTTTGCACCATCTAGCTTTGTTTTGTCACTTTGATTTAGATCCTATCAATTTTGCAAAGCTTGGACCAATAGAATTTCTCCAAATAGCTTTGTTTTCCTTTTTTCATATTTGTGAAGCCATATCCACTCTTAGAGTGCCAAGTGGCTTCAATCTGACACCTTTTTGTCTTTGTGAAGCACAATCCAATCTTCTAGTGCCATCTAGCTTCACTCTGTCAGTCTTATTTGAATTTTTTTCATTTCTATGAAGTTCTTTTGACTATGAAGCTTGAGCCAATAATTTTGCTCCATCTTGCTTCATGGTGTCAATTTTATTATTTATCTGATTTTTAGTCATGAAACATGAGCCAATAAGGGCTTTACGCATGTCTCCACGTTGTCAGACTTGGATTAGTTGTCATGTGTTATTTTCAAAATACAATCCAATAGGAAAGCTCCAAGTCACTTAATATTGCACGTTGTCATAAATGTTTTAGCTTATTTTTATCTTTGCAAAATCTGATCCAATAATATTGCTCCAAGTAGCTCCATATTTAGCATTGTCAGTTTGATTTTAGCTTGCTTTTGTCATATGCGAAGGGTAAACCAATAAAATTTCTCCAAGTATCTTTTATTTTGCATTTGTCGATTTGTGAAATCCGAGCCAATAGAATTGCTCCATATTTCACATTTGTTAGTTTTTCATTTGTGGCAATAGTTATCCAATAAGAATTAGCCATATTTTTGCACTTTTCAGACTTGTGAAGTGCGAGCCATTTAAAAGGCTCCACGTATCTTTTTTTGGCTTAGTCTTTGTCAGATTTGCGAAGCGCGAACCAATTATTTTTTGACATGTATATTAATCTTTTAATTGTGTCAGCCTTCGCAAGTGTCAGGGTGTTAGTATTTGCTTTGGATTAGCCACTTAGATTGTGACACTGTCTTATACCTTTTCGGACCCAAACTTTATTTTTAAGTTTGGTTCATTTCTGAACTTTAAGTCCTGCTCAAAAATCTATTTAAAGTTTGGCGAAAAACTCTGCTAAGTGTCGAGCCTTTAGTCATTAAAATTTTGACAAGTGGCTTTGTTTGACTAAGACTTTGATTTCGCATTGTGTCAAAATGTGAAAAAATGATCCAATTAATTTAAGACACGTGTATACAGTTCTTTTTTAATTAATTATCTTTTGACTTATTAGCTACACTATGAAGTGCGAGCTAGTTGAAAAGTGACATGTGTATTTGTTTTTCATTGTTTTCAATCTTGTCTTAGTCTTTTGACATGTGTTTATTTTGTGAAAATTTAAAAGTGACACGCGTATTTTTTTTTCATTGTTTTCAATCTTGTCTTAGTCTTTTGACATGTGTTTATTTTATGAGACCAAAAAAGGCTTTGAATTTAATTTTGAAAGATTTCACATCCGCCTGAGGATCTGTTTTAAATTCAAATCATGTCTTTCTTGGTATTGTTGATCTATGCCACGTGTCATCCCCGCCTGGCTATTTTTAACTTGTTTTTATTTATTAAGTAGCTCGTTTTTGAGCTCGCCCCTTCGAGTTGCTAAATAACTCGTTGAGCTACTCTAGCCTCGACTCAATCCAATCTCAATTAGCTCACCTATAAACTCAACCCCGACTAAGCTCTATCAAATTGATCTTAAATTTGACCAAATCAAGCTATTTTTTATCAATTTAGAGAGTTGTTTGCATTTATATTTTTTGTCTTTGTTTAGCTTCCTTGATTCGCTTTTAGTTGAATTTGTTTCCATTGATGTCAGAGCATTAAAATGGCTAGTTCTACCAGTTTTTCTTTAGATAAGTCTCAGCTCTTAAATGGAACAAATTATAGCATATGGAGAGTTTGATTGAAAGCTTGTTTTATGGCTAGGAAGCTCGGAATCTTGAGACCGGTGTCGAAAAATGTCCCACATGGAGACAAGCTACCCTTGAAAACCAGAAGCCCTTATCTTAATACATGTAAGTTATGTTGATTCATGATGAATTTTGGTAGTTGCATGATAATAATCAAACATCATGAACCCCTATAAAGAGTAATTAAGAAATCTTGAACCATGTCTAACCATGAACAAGTTTCTTGTCACAAAGAAAGAAAGGATTATCACATAAGCGAACAAAAGTTTCTATCGTATTTTTAATGCATCAAGTGCATTTATACACCATGAAATATATACCTAGAGGTTACAAAGAATATGTGCATGTTCTTGAGAAACTTTTTTATAAATCGCCTCTTTTTGTTATATGTTTTAAGTTATTTATTTGTCTAATCGACTACATATCATAATCTATAATCTTCGGCATTTTAATGGTGGATCTGTAATATGTTGATTATATTTCCCCTGCTAAATCTAACACAATCATCCCATTTTGAGGGGGATCACCCATATAAACAACTTATCATCATTTTTATCTAACGCTTTGCCATTAAACCGCTAGACAAAAAGGGGCAAATGTAGACATTGAAAATCTACACCCCTCATTTTTATTCAATCAAATTAATTAAATGCATTGATATTTCTATACCACACCCTTCGTCTCTTAAATATATCAACAACTCATATCCTAAGTCATATACTATACCCCCATCTTCATTTAATCAATTGATATTTCATACTCTAAATCATACCTACCATTTAATCACATTATATTATTAAAACCATTTATCTTAAGTTCAATATTCCATAATATTTTATATTCATGAAATCCCTTATCACATCATTATTACACATGTAAAATCATGTTTTTAAGACCTAACCACTTAGATAAGTTTAATCATTTTCTAAACCACCCAAATCAACCTAAATCTATTTCCTAAAATCCATTTAATACTATGTTTAACCTATTTCTAACTCCCTTATCTCGAAAAATAAATCATTATCATTCACACACCTATCAAAATCATCTACAAACCTAAAATATACAAATTCAAACTTAATCAAAATCAAGTTATATCTAGCCTATTTTATCATCTCCTATACCCTTAAAATGCATCCCTAAACAAGTATAACAAATCCACCCTCGAAATATAAACCAAAGACCTTTTTAGAAGTTGTTCCAACCATTTTACCTCACAAATCTCAAACAAACTGGAATCACTAATGATTCGGGTAGTCACCAGTGATTTAGGTAATCAAGTGATTCAGCAATCACCAGCAATTACTTAAGCAAGTTTTCCAACCTTTCTCCAGGATCCTCAACTTCAGTTCACAAATTCTTGCTTTTGATTTGGTTCCACAGCTTCTTATGCATCATCATTCAACACTTGGGAAATAAAATCAACATCAAGCATTATCATCTATCTTTATTAAGCATCTTGGAGCAATTTTGGATCACCTGAAATCGGCAAACTTCATCGGTGATCACATATCACTCCTCAGTGAGGTTTGAGGCTTCTTTTAGCTCCACATCAACCTCCAAGTACTTCTTACTTGTTTATTCATCTCTTTTACATCATCTCTGAACATTTAACATTCTGAAAAATCAATTTTTAATCATCATATATTTGAATTTATCAGTTTATTACAAATCACCAAAATCGCCAAAGAATTGCCCCTATCACCATGAGAATTCGTGTCACTTTTATCTTTCTATAATTTCATCCATTTTTCATCAATTCTATTTTATCTATCATATCAAATTGGTTGCTTCTAACATATTCTTGAGTATGGATTACTTTTAGATGACAATTGGTGGCCCCTCCCATGAGATCACCAACATTCATTACTTGCCTATAATTCGTCATCCTTTCTACTGGGAGCAATATGACTTGTTGCATGATCTAACTTTGTGTGTTATCTATTGTGCCCCATTGGACGAGTTAGAGAACATTTTCGAGTTCACTCAACAAATATGTGATGTTGTAGAAGGATATTAGGCTACATATTTTGAGTATCAATGCATCTAAATTGAACTTTCTTGTCTTGAGTACGAGGCCCGACAACAAGATCCACATTTTGAGCTCGAGTTTGAGCCATAGTCTTCCTCTTCCCTCTCTCATCTATTTTCTATCTAATTTGTAATAAACTTATCATTTATCATCATATTATCTTGTATCAGTTATCATATATCGTATATCTTTCAAATCCACTTGATTTTTTAAAAGTGGATTGACATCCTTGTAAAGGAAGCCCATTGACTTCTGGGGACTGGCCTTTTCCAAGAAATCCCCATATATCTTACTGATCATATTTTTTTAGTGTCTGTGATTTGCAGGTTTTTTAGTGGAGAGGATCTTTTTCTAACCTTTCATGGAGCGCAACATCAAACATTGTCATCCATCATCTAAAGGTATCACTAAACCATGTGTCTTCGAGGTTAGTTTATCCCTATTTTCTTGCTTTGTTAATTCAATTTGAAGAGGTAGGAATATTTTTGAACATGTAGATGCCATGTAAGAATTTGGTCCATGTGTAAGCTCTGTGATTTTGAGACTATGTATGAGTCTGTTTTGCGCATGTGTCCGTAAGATGGATATTATACGAGATTATATTGAAGCTATACTACTAATTATTGTAATGCATCGGGAATATAATGGATATAAAGCTCCTTTTTGGTTGATGACCTATTATTTCGTGTATGTTACAAGTAATTTAATATTCTTCATAAGACTTATTTGCATGTTATAATAACCATGATTCATAGGAAATACATCTTGAAATTCAAACACAAGGAGGGACCTATAGATTTTGAGTTCTTCAAGTGAGCACTTAGGATTTTCTGGGTGATGTACCAACGTGAATGAAAATGTATTGTTGGAACTAGACTTCAACATGACAGGAGACTATCTTCATATAGTATAATTTTTTTATAACAAAACTTATCATTATTTCCTCAAGATGACACCTTTTGAATCCCTATATGCAAGAAGGTTTAGAAATCCCCTAGGATGGGATGGATTGGACAATATATTTCTAAATGGACTCTAATTATTGCAAATTTATAATGAAAAACAAAATCTTATTATACAAAGGCTTAAGGAATCCTTAGATAATCAATAAAGCTATGTAAATTTAAAAAGGGTTCCTATAGAGTTTCAAGTTGGTGAGAAGGTATTATTGAGGGTACGCCATCCAAAGAGATATATAAAGTTTGGAAAATCTTCGAGTTAGCTCCAACATTCATGGGCCCATTTTATATTTTAGAAAATATCTATCGTGTATCTTATAAGTTATATCTCCCTTCTCTGTTTAAAAATTCATGATGTGTCTCATGTATATTCATAAATTTATAGAATATATATTTTATCCTTCATATGTTTTGGATTGGAAAATATACAAGTGGAGAATGGGGAGACAATACTCATGGAACTAGTGCTAGTTTTAGTGACGTACAACATCAATCTATGAAATAGATGCTTGCGGTGAGGTTTCATCTAATGAGACCAAATGAATGAGAAAAGTGCCATGTGGGAAGATGAGATGCCTCTTTGTGAGAGATTCACTCATTTTTTTAAGGCACCGAGATGGCGCCTTATTAAGGGTAAAAGGATCAAATATTCCCACATTTGTGGAATTTTAATAATTAAAATAAATTCCCAAAGGGCTCTTGATTGTTAAGACATTTTGATTACTTAGTAATATTGTAGCCTTAGAAATTGATAAAGGAAGTTATTTTTGCATACATAAACATGTGTTGTATTATTGATAAAATTTCATTTTATCTTACAAGTACTTTGTGGATTTCAGTTGTCCACCTATGATAGGGTAGTATCCGGATTATTATTGATATCACTACTTTATTTTATTAATTATATCATGATTACATTTTACCATGATACCTATGATATGCATTGTGTGACAAGTGATTTAACCTAAATGGTTAATCTTTAAGTGAGTATTAATCAATTGAGTCTTACCCTAATCAACTAGTTTACAAACCTAATTATAGCGATATCAAGATAATACATAAAATAAGATAGATAACAATAGATATATAGATCAAAGAACTCGTAATGAGGAGAAAGAGACTTAGCTAATATTCTAGTTTTTTTTGATCTAGGATAGCTTGATAACTAAAAATGGAAAAATTATCCGAGTGAGCTTCATCTCTAGGAAAATGTGTTTTGTAGAGTTGCTTGTACTAAGGCATATGGTAAAACCAAAACCATGCCCCATTATGGTCCTTTTTGTACACTTTGTTCCCTTTTGACTATTTGGATCTAGTTCCTGTATGATCTAATTATTTGCTTTCTAATTCATACTTTCATCACTATGAATTTACTAAACAACCTTAATATTCTCACATGTTTACGGTAAATCATATCTACTTTGTACAATACTCAAGCACGCATTAGTCTAAAACATAATGCATATTCCCGAGTTGGACTAACCTCGATAGTCACACTGTTGTGATTACAATAAGTGTTGCACTACATTTAATACTCTATATATAGTTATGGTGTGTGTTTGATAGCAATTATGTCCCATTGAAGCTAGGTTTTCCCTTGTGTGTGTCACACCAAATAGCGAGCTACACTAATTTACCCCCAATACATGTGTGGTATGGAATTTAGAAGATATACTTTTCCTATGTTGTGATAATGCATTCTTTATCTTGTTCTTGTACTCAAAAGATAATTATAATAGTAATGTGATTACCTCTATCTTATTCTCTTAGTAATCTAATTATATATGCGAGTTTATTTTCTCAAATTTTGACACTAGTGACACAAAAGGCCGACCCCAAGTATAGAATTCAAATAAGAAAAGAATTATGAAGAATCCTAATGTAAAATACTCAAAAGAAAACAAGGTGGGACAATGCATATGTAATGACCCATAGCATATAGTCATTATGGACCATTCCTTTGGTTAAGAAAGATTGGAAAATAAAATACTTAATACATGATGACCAAAAGCAAAGAAATAAATCTAGAAAACCATGAGAAATCACAATCGGATAAATCAAAAGAAATAGAAAATCAATACTTGTGTCACTAATGTCTAATATTCTTGGTCATAAAAATGTACATAATAGCATACTAAAAATGTAATGTAAATGATAATAAGTGCATTTTTAGTGTTTACATTCCCACACCCCCATGCTAGTGAATGAAAATTTCTATTATCAAGGAGATAAAAAGAGTGTACCTATGGAGAGCCAAAGAAAATGTAGTCATAAGTGCACCAAAAGAGAAATTATGGCGTGGTGTAACATGGATCGTCATTTTGGTCCACATAGATTTGGAGGAGGACATGGTATCTTTTTATAGATATGTAACCAAAAGAGAGATGTTTTGTGGAGACTTGGGATATTTAGATCCTTGGAGTTTGTAAGTGGGTTGAGAGTGATCGGTTATCAAGCCATTGTGCATTCATTAAGGGATTTGAGTGGCATGCCACCAAAGGAAGAGTTTTGAGAGAGAGGTATATTTTTCCCCGCTATAATACTTCTTAATTTAAGGTCCAACCACTATATATGGAGTTAGGCCAAATGTTTATTGAAAACCCTATAAAGTTGAAAAGGCAACAATGTTTAATTTTCCCCGCCGTGCATTGTATGGGTATAGACTATAGGCTGAAAATTTGGAGAGAAATACATTATATGTATCAATTTTTGCCCATGTTAGGTCATCTAGGGTGAATTTTGCAACATTTAATTAGAATTTGGAATTTATATAGTGATTGAATTGTGTTGGGTATTAATATTTGGTTGAATTAGTAGCATTGAATAGAAAAAAATTCAACTTGCTTGATTGAATTGGTGGGGTAGTTGTGTATGACTACCTATATATTTTCCCCCTTTTGGAAAGAAGGTGAGATGTGAAGCATCAAACGATTAAGGTGAAAGAAGATATAGAATAGATGCATAGTACAAAAATGTATAGTAAGAGATTGGGTAGTATAGATGGTACTATGGAAGTATTGGGTTTTCCTAATGAAATGATTGTAGAATTGAATATAAGTGTAGAATAAATTAGTTAACATGATAGATGTTGAGATTGTGATCATAATATCATTGATGGTTCCAAAAAGTGGTGGATTGTGCTCAAGATATGGGTCGTAAGGCGAGAGCATATTAGTTGGCAAGTAGGTGACCACATATATTATAGTTTTGTAAGGATCTTGGATTTGCTATATATAGTACATATTAAAAGGTAAATTTTAATTATCACTTGTTATTACGAGAGATTGTGTTAGAGATCTCTAAGTTGCGATAATGTCGTGGACATGAGAGATTTCATCTCAACCAAGTTTAAGAGAGTTGTGAAGGTCATTTAGGCCCAAGTGACCGATGAGCTAGTAAGTAATTTGTTTTATTATTGGTGTAGGTAGTAAATTATGCTTTATATCAAATTTTGTGAAATTTATGTTTTTTATTTTTATTTTTGTATGTTTTGGACCAAGACAAGGCCATAGGGTTCGGTTTGACCCTAGGGATAGAACCATGTTGTTCCATGTGGTATGGGCTGAAGCGTACACTATGGTCATGTGGTAATACGGTTTGGTCCCGAGAGACTAAAGTTTTTTGTTGTTTTAAATTTTACATAAGTTTTTCTAATATGAGGACCGATACAGTTTTTTTGGCTTGTTGTTTGTGATGTGCAATGATATGTACATGCTTGGGAGTTTTTGGGGACCGGAATATGACTAATATAGTTTCATTGGTCTGGATGATGTGGGGTGGGATATTTTAGACGAGTAGGCATGCAACATGTGGTGAGATTAGGGAGTTATCCCCAATATGCATATGATTACAGTTTATTGTGAGAGATGGTGTGTCAATAATTATACATTCTAGCCCCTTACTGAGGAGATGACGAAGTGTCTCTTGAGGACATGTATCACATCTTAAAAAAATTTATTATGGGGGACAGGCTCCATGTGCTACCAATAGTTGTGTCACAATAGATGAGGGATGTTAGGATATTTTTGGTGGGTGGGCAAGGTAGGGCATAGTCTACCTTACGCATAGATGAGATTGTGATAGTGATTGTTCCACATGTGTAGAATTTCACAATAATAGTATTGGCTTCCTTTGTAGTATTGGATGGTGGTGGGGTTGTGATATCTCACTTTATGTTATAGATTTACTATAATGTAGAGAATCAAGGTACAAGGTATGCATGGGACAATGTGTGTTAGCCCACTTGTATAAGGACCTATATAGATTCATGTAGGAGGGTTATGGAGGATGGATATAAGGGGTCACATTATTACATATATGGGCATATGAGCACATAGTTGTGTTGAGACCCCTTAGTGGGCCACATGCCAACTAGAAATAACTAGATATCTTTGTGGCAAGTTGGATTTGGGTGTGGCGGTCGTGGATGTGAAACAATGAATTACATGTCATTGATAGACAGGATGGGCCTAGGGAAGTTATATGGAGACCTTACGAGAGATT
Organism: Taxus wallichiana var. yunnanensis; assembly: GCA_018340775.1. Classification (NCBI taxonomy): domain Eukaryota; kingdom Viridiplantae; phylum Streptophyta; class Pinopsida; order Cupressales; family Taxaceae; genus Taxus; species Taxus wallichiana. The sequence continues at coordinate 372,433,515 of CM031244.1, read as the reverse complement.
ATAGGGGATGGTTTAAGGATGGATTAGAGTTGCGCCATATGCGATGGTCTATGTGGTTGGAGGATAGATTCTGAAGTAGATAGATACATTTTAGTACGATAGGGTGCCTCATCAATTTAGTGTCACACGGGAGGTGCCCCTGAGCCATATACTTATCGATGGTCATTACATGTAGCTAAGATAGTAGGCGTAGGTTAAGGACTACATTGGTGGAGTTTTTATAACCACCGGTATATGAGGTGGATCTAGATATAGTCCATATTTAGGGGATGATGTGGGCTATACTTCAAAGTATAAACACTTTGGTGGGAAAATCATCGATGGGTGCTTCTAAAACTAGTTATAGTTGATGGTGCATTTGGGCCACCAGGTGGGATAGTAGAAGACAAAAGAGTGGGAGGAGATGGTCCTACCCTTGGCAATGATGTTGTGGTGGCTGCGGTAGCATTATAGGAGTGTTGAATGATAATTTGGTGTTGTTTATATATTTAGTAAATGTGAATATAGATGGGATTTTGATGATAATGACGTCTTAACATTGGGTTATATGATTTATTATAGGTGATGCCTACTAGACGATGATTGTAGATGTTGTGGTACACACATTGACTGTAACATACTATCGATGTCATTATGGGTGGTTGAATATTATAGCATGTGGATGACATTATAGGTGATCATTCCCATTTAGTCGATCCAGTGGCAATGGTAGTAACCACCTATATGGTGATACCGACCGAGAGAGATGATACAAGGGCCCAGTTAGCGAGTGCAAGAGAGGTCATAAAATGATGTGGCCTAGCACGGGATATATTTAGGTGGTATCGAAGCTACTGAGAATCATCACACTATGATTACAACCTAAGGTAACAGTGTTATGGTCTTAGGTATAGCATTATCAAACTTGGTCATAGATGCGGAGATCTAGTGGTTGATTAAGCTAAATATGGAAATATATGCCTAATCTGATTGTTATTACAGTAGTAAATGAATAAATAATTAAGTACATAAATTAACCCAAGAAAACTAATCCAAAATATATAAAACCCTAAGTGTAAAGAAGAGGTAAGATGACTTATTTGTTTCACAATTGTTCTAGAATGTGTTACGGTGTTGACCAGATGAGAGAGAGGGAGAAGCATCACAAAGAGCCTCAGAAAAGTGTGTGAGATGATGATCTACGGATCTGGGACACCTAGAGAGGGATAGGGGCACCTGCGAGTGCCCTAGACCTATTTCTGGGTGCATGTGTCTGCATAAATGCTCAAAAATCTTATCTGCGTGGTCACGAGGTATTCGTTATTATTCACCTTTGGTATTATATGAGGTCGCACTATTATTATAGAGTTCGTTGGAAACCTGTAATGAAATAATGACCTGTAGAACTCTCAAAGAGACATCAAATCCTAAAAAATAAATATGTAGAATGAGGGTTGGTGTCCTCGGTTGTCACGGTGGTGATCTTATGGTGAGCATTGTACTAGGCCTCGGACTCCAATGTATTTTTGTGTATGTGTGTGGAATTGTGCCCTAGGTGGCTCTTATGTGTGTCACACTTGATAGTGAGAAAATAAGCTAGATGTAAAGAAATTTAATAGATGTGTACATGGAATAAAATGAACTTCCCTCCTATGAAGTGTATGCAGAATAACCAGCCCTTGTGTCCCTTGGATGGTGCTAGATGGATGCAATGGAGCTCTTAGATGCTTGATGGATGCAACCTTAGGTGGTGATAGCTAATGCTTAGTGTTTGGTCCCTTATTATGATCACATAACTTTATATTTATATAATTCCTTTGCTTGAATTTTGTAATTAACCCCAAAAATGTTGAATACCAAAAAGATAAGATGCTCAAATGGCTAGAAAGAACCCAAAAGATGTGAACAAATTACAAAGAGGTCAAGGGCGTCCAAAGAGGACGAGGGTGCCTAATGGCATCCGGCATCCTATCAGGCACTAGTGTCCAGGATGATAAATGTTGGGGTATAAAAAGGTAGACTGAGCAAGTAAGGGTGCAAGACCAAAAGTGGCAACAAAAAGCAAAGAAAGGTGGCCAAAGACATGGGTTGATTAATATTTTTCTTACTTAGGAATCATATGAATAGTAGTATACAATTAGGACTAGATAATTACCCCAAAAGCTTGATTTTGCGTCTACGATGGTGAAGACTTGAGTTTGAGATATCCCATGATTATACGCACTAGTGATTCAATAAATTTGAATTATATTTATATGAATCTAAATGCAGATATGGTATATAAATGATATACATAAACTATGAATGTTAAATAATTTATTTAATCTTCTAATGAAAGGAGATAAGAGGGATATGGCACTTACCTTGATTTTACTTACCTCAATGTGACACGAGACTAAAGCGTGTGATGAAACAAACATAACATATTGTTTAAAAACAACCCCGAGAAAAATTCAACAGAGGTGGAATTAGATGGGTAGAGTGGGGAGAAGGATAGGAGCGCCCGTGGGTGCCCTGGTCGATTTATGGGTGCCCTAGTCTACACAGATGCTTAGAAAACCTCTTCTAAGGTGTATTTAGAGGTTTTCACTTGTTCTCCTTTTGTCATGTGTATGTCATTATAAGATCGTCGAGGTCGTTGTAAACTGCGATGAAGAAATCACCTATAAAACTCTTAAATAAGCATTAAATCCTTTTTTAAAAGATGTAAAATGAGGTGTCAGATTGTCCTCATCTACCACAATGGTGGACTTACAACTGAGCATTTCACTACATCTCATACCCAATGTAGTTTTGTGGGCTTGTGTTTTAAATAGTGCTCTTAGGTCACCCTCATGCCAAAGACGCCAAGATAGTGGAAAATAGCTAGATAAAAATGTAAATGTGTGGATGGAATAGAATGGATCCCCTTTTTATGCGCAAAGTGTGTATACGAGTAATGGCCCAAATGCATTCCCTTACTCTATGTAGATAACTAGCCCTTATTAAGAATAGTTTTCCCCTATAATGGTATGTATGTTGTGTTTATATAGGGATCTCTTGTTCTAATTTCAACATTAATGACCCGACATGTCGACTAGTACCTCAGGAGATGAGAGGAAAACTAAAAATACCAACCTCAAATGTCAAAAATAAAACCAAATACAAAGAGGACAAGGGCACCCAAGATGGACAGGGGTCCTAGCATTACCATCAACCCGAGCACTATTGTCTAGTGACCAGTGATGACATAAGACAAATGAATGCTCAAGATATGACTGAAGCGTGCGATGTATATTAATTAGAAGAATAAGCATAAATAATGACTATAGTGTAGTAATTAATGAAGAATTACTATAAATAGTAAGGTGAAAAAGTGAATAGGGCATTCATTTGTCTTTTGTGTGAGAGTGATAGTGAGCTCGAGTGTGTGAGGATGTTGCAAGTTAGAGAAGTGTGACCAAGTCATTTCAATATGGTAGCAATAGTCATGGCATCGTGTACGATGGCGGAGTTGGTAGCGTGAATTTTTCAAAAATTTGCTAATATTGGTCATTTTGATGAATTTTCGTAAAATTTATCTTTTCAAATTTCTCAACATTTTAGACCTAGACAAGAGCATTGAAGGCGTTAATGATCTTTGGGACACGAGTGCCCAAACATGGGCACTGGTGTCCTACTCGTAGGCATCCCAATCTTACTTTCTCCGAGAGCGTGAGTTGAGGCTAGAGTGATGTAAATGTTAAATTTGATGTGATGATGGTGTATAGGAGAATATTTTTAAATATATAATGTGTTGTTTGTTGATGTTTTGTGGTGTGTAGAGGGACATCCATTCAAGAGAGTTTTGTGGTGGCCTTCATTTGAGTACATTGCTCGGATTGAGGTTTTCAGACGATGAGTGGGATGTTCGGACCGTGTCATCTGCGACAAATAGCTAGGATGGGGATGTTTCCCATAATATGCCTATGTTGATAGCATTGTGTGAGAGATGGTGTGCAAATATTTACACCTTTTGGTTACCCACAGGGGAGATGACAACCACACTAGAGGATGTGTATCGTATACTTTGATTACCTATTGTCATCAAGAGGGTAAAGGTTATGGTAGTGGATCATATGCAGAGACATATGATGGTTGTTATGTGGCATTTTATGGGGACTTGAGTTCCTACCGAGGAATATATTAGCCTAGTTACGTGACTATGGAAGTTTATTGTCATGGTGATAGCTTCGTTGATTGCAGTGGAGGGTGGATGTGTAGGAATCTTATATTATATGCATGATATCTGTTGTCGGATAGAAGAGGAGAACACTAGGTATGTCTAGGCACAATGTGTATTGGCCTACATGTATATTTATCTACACAGATTTACACAAGAGGAACATGGGGGTGGCATTGGAGCTACGACATTGTTGCATGTATGGGACTACAAGCATATTACAGTATTGAGGCCAGTTGGTGGGCCACGAGGAGAGTGGGATAGACTAGATATATTTATAGGTAGGTGGGTTGGTGTATAGGGAAGGAATATGGACACAGATACCTATAGAGCTATGTTAGATCACATGGGGCCAGAGGCCATACCAAGACTATGGAGGATGGCTAGAGGATGTAGTAGAGCTACGATGTGTATGTTGTACTATGTGGTTAGAGGATCATTTTTCCGGGGTTGGCTAAGTTATTTCAGTGAGTGGGTTTCATGACAATTTATCATGGCCCAGGACTTTCCCCTAGAGCCATATGTATGGGTTAGATCTATTAGGGCACCGAGGAGGGTTGGAGTGAGACCAAGGCCCATAGTAGGGTAGTTAGTACCTCCAAGGCTAGAAAATGTAGATGCAACAATAGATCCAATAGATGCAGACAATGAGGGGTGTACAGAAGCATACCATACATGGTGGTCCTCACATTGGTGGGTATTTTTATTTCCATTTTTTGTAGATGTGATGAGGTTACCACCAGGAGGAGTAGAGGATCAAGCACCTATCCCTGGTGGCATAGTGTTGGAAATAGCATAGCATGTATTTGTATAGTTCTGTTGTACGATTTGTTATTTAGTTGTGTAATGGTCATTGTTGTCTAATGTGTTTTTCTTATGGTTTTAGGTGATGCATATTGGTCATTGATTGTGGAAACATTTATCCACACATTGATGTGGAATGTGCCCACCAATATACTCGCATGCGGAGGCATGTTAGAGTGTGTAGATGATATTGCGGACAAGCATGGCCATTTGTGATAGCAACAATTATGTGTACCGTGTTGTTAAGCGAGAGGGATGAAACGTGCGAGGAGACATGACGAGATAGAGATCTTTGCGCAGGTGGCGGTCCTCTAACACAAGATGTATTTTCTCATTTGGTTAAGTTACAAAGCCACTTGAGCGTAGTGTACTAATAACACACTACTGCATAGGCAGGTAGAGGGATATTGATCCATAGGGATCCAAAAAATAACTCTACTTCATCAGAAGTAGTCAACACAAGAAGGAAAACAATAAAATGGAGGTTTAATCTTTTAAGTAATAGGACGGTTGCCCTGTGCAAGGCGGTGATTATAGAACTGCCACCTAGTAGGGCTGCAGTCCCAAGACCGCTAAGTCGGCCACAGGGCGGTGGTCCTGGCCATTATAGACAGAAAACTAAATTCGAAACGAACAGCCTCCAAATTTGAAAGGATTTTCATTTCTCTTCTCATTTATGACCTTTCCCATTCTCCAGTGCATGGGAGGACACGAGAAAGGCTATAAATACATGATTTTAGAAGTGTAGAAGATCATTGAAGCATGAGAGCAAGTGAGCAAGAAGTCTTAGTGCTGGAAATTGTATTTTTGTAGAAGAAAGGAGTGTTGAGATAAAACAAGCAAGTAATTGGAAGGAAGTGTTGAGATATTATCTACTTCCCTTTCATACTTATTGTAATTTTGTACTTGTTGTTTTGAATTAGCCAATAGAAGTGGGAACAAAGTGCGGTTTCTCTTCCCAACTAGGTTTTCCTCCATTAGAGGTTTTCCAAGATAAAATTGTTGGTGTTATGAGCTTGTTTTTGCAAGCAAATGTGCAACAGGAAATTGGAAATTTCAAGCACGACAACTATACTCCTATCTTAGGAATTTTCATGCTTTATCATTCCTAGGCAACCCTAGCTCTATCCAGTCAGTCCAAATTACCTCCCAACCAATGTTATATCATCCCCTAGGTGATTTTAGGACTTCATTGAAAATGCAAATTTTGGGAGTCACGAGAAGGGTGCCATTTGGCCTTCCAGCTGGATCGACCCCCTGAAGTGGAACGGAAGGGAAAAATTCAACATGGAGGTGAATGGAATACCTTATGACATCAAAGAAATTATTTTGGAAGGTTTAGAGAAGTTTTTCAAGACTTGGAGCAGTCTGAGTGAAAAACAGGGTTCACAAGCCTAGACAGTACACAGGCCTAAAACAATCGTTGGGCTTCAGAAGAAGATTTTGAGAGCTCGAATGGAGTTGGAAGTAAAAAAAAAAAACATCTTAGGAAAGATGATTCCAATACCTACATGATGGTGAAATAATATTTTTCACAACACCTTGGCGCATATGATTGGAAGGTAGTTTTTCTCAGGCACAAGTGGAGTCCCAGATCAAAACTCGATTTTTCAAGAATCATATGGTCGACTTAAGACATAGACCCACATCATTGGATTAAAAATGAAATTTCTAGTCAGTATCATATAAAATTTCACCAATAAATTCCACCAGGAGCTCAAGTTATCTGCATTCCAAGTTACCCTCTCAAAAAGCGATTCGGGACTTAGTCCTTTTTCGAGAGGACACGTGTCACCACCAGAGCCCATGGCGGGATTTCATGTCCCTGAGGTTAGGTACATCAGCCCTTGGAAAATTCACCCAGCCCCCATGTGACCTCTGGGGCCCTCATATGACCTCCAGACTTGATAGATCAGCCCCTAGGTGCTTATTTGGAGCATGCCTTCCTTGCCGTTGGATCGGGTGCCACGTGTCAACTCCAGGACCACCATGGAAACTAATGTCCCTTATGCACCTAAGGTGGGGGACATCAGACCTTGAAAAATGTGCCCAACCCCCATAGGGAGTCTTCTGGACACTCACGCGACCGCAGTTCAGCCCCCAGGTGCTTATTTGGAGCGTGCATTCCCTGTCGTCGGATCGGGCGCCACGTGTCACCTCCAGGACCACCGTGGAAACTGATGTCCCTTATGTACCTGAGGTGGGGGACATCAGACATGGAAAAATTTTCCCAGCCCCTAGGAGGAGTCTTTTGGACACCCATGTGACCTCCTTTCAGCTCCCAGTGCTTCAAATCAACTTTTTCCTCCTTCATTCCCTACCGTTGGATCTAGTGCCACGTGTCGCCATCTTGCTCATTGTGGAAATTGATGTCCCTCACGTCCCTAAGGTTAGGGAAATCAAGCATGGAAAAATGCACCCAAGCCCTACTGTGCATATCTTTTTGAAATTTTTCCAAGTGCCGCTTTTTCCGCTTCTAACTTCTAACAATTATATGTGCACTTCATTCCTCCATACTTCCTCTGCAACATTCTTCCATCACTCCGCCATTGAAAATTATCAGACAGATAAAAAAAGTAACTGAAATACCTTTCCCATGGTGATGCATAGGTCTCAGAAGGAATCCTCATCAAGCTAAGGAGAAACGAAGAACAACAAAGAAGAGAACAACAAAATCCCCATAGCTAAAAAATGGAAATCTAAACAAAGCTTGCAAACCAGTGCACGAATCAATGAACCATTTATTGCTGTTCATTCCTCTATCCAAGACCATCAAAATACACCTTCAAACTCCCCCCACATGTGAAAGAGCATCCACAATGAATAAATCTCATTTTCGTCTCAACGAAGAAAGAAGTGGGATTTCCCATCAAACCGGCTTCCAGATTGAAGTAAGATCACACGTGAAACACCAGAAGAAAAAACCCACATCAAAAATATGATTTTATTTAGAAACGGAGGAGAAAACCAGACCTGTAATTTTGAGGTCCATTAATGGTTGCCATACCCAGAAGCACTGTCAGGTCTGAAAATTAAAAGTTTAAAATCTCCTAGATTTTTAAGCGAGCGGGCCCGAAATTTCAGAGGGGTGATATTGGGTGAAAACCCATATCAAAAAAAAAAAAATCCATGTCAATCCGCCCCTAGAGGCCAACTTTCTAAAAATAGCAGGTTTACTACATAGGAACTGATATTTCAGGAAAGTCATCAATAGAAGAGCCTGCGAAGGAGATGAAGACATTGGAGGTGCATTACAACTGAAAATTCACCAGAATGGACATTTTTGGCACTTACTAAAAATAGTAAGTGGGCCCTCGAGAACTTGCTAAAAATAGAAATTTGATCCAGAAGGAACGACGAACACAAAGAGAGAGGAAAATTGAGCCACATCATCTAGTTGAAGATCGAGGACTTCATTTCTCATACTTACTAAAAATAGAAATTTGATTTTTATAAGGGAGATATGAAGCCAAAGTGGATGGGTCAAAAGCCTTCTTAGGATCACGAAGTGAAGAACAGTCAAAGAATGGAGCCAAGTCCATTACAGCAACTCATCCTTTAGCATAATCCTTCTTCTTCCTCCTCTTCTTTCTCTTTATTTTCTCTTCTCATACAACACCCTCTCTCCTCAATGTTATATTTTTACGTTGAGAGTTGCACTTTTTGATATGACTTAAGTGACTTTAGAAATGTAATGTAAATTTAAGTCACCTTGCTATTATAAAAGGGACTTAAGTATTTAAAAAGGAATATGAACAATCTTAAGTCACATTAAGGTATTCGAAAAGTCACCAGGAAGATGAAAAGTTTTCCTCCTCTTCTATAAATTGTAACAAGCTCCTCATTTGAAGGTCTTCTGAAATTTTGCTTCTTAGATGTTGGAGCTATTTTTTGTGAATTCATGAGAGAGTTATCCTTGTGAAGAGAGCAAGAGATAGCAAGTTTCTTCCATTTCTCCTATTACAAAATGTCTTCTACTTCTCACACTATGTGCAAATTCTGCTTGAGCTTCAATAAAGGAAGAAGGAATTTTTACCTCTTTAATTGAGGAGTTTGTTGGTACTTTGTGCCCATTATGCTTCATTTGGTCTTATAGCTATTACGCGGATTTGTTTTCTTCTATATTCAAGTGCATGTAATGAAACTTCTGGCTGGTGTATGCAAGTCTCTGATTTTCTACTTGCAGCATTAGTTTTATCCTTTCTAAATTTCTCATTCTCTTTCCCACATTCCAAGAAAAGTCATCTCTTGCAGGTATATGCAAGCATTTTCCGCAAGGCCAGTGGAGTGCCCCTGTTGGATCCCCGATCGAAAGGCCACCACAGAAATCCACCTTTTCATGCACATGCACATACGGCACGCACATTGATCAGCTAAGTAGAGGGACTTAGATTCCTAGAGCGTTGGCAAGATAACCACCAATTTGTCCCTGACAAATTTTCTCACCAACAAAGCTTATATTCTTTCCTTTACTGCAATTTTTTATTCTAAGCACAATAATAATTCGTTCACTAGCTATCTCTGTTATTTTCTAATAGAAAGTAAATAGCAGCGATTAATTGTGATTTTGTGAATAATTCCAAAGTTGAAGAGTTTACAGATCATTTTGGTATCAGAGCTAACAAGTATCCAGGAATATGGTATTTCATTCTTGAATTTGTATGATGTGACAAGATCTAAAGGCGAAGAAGCTTTACCTTGTGATACAAAGATTTCTACAAAGAAGTGGAAACAGATAATTCGGGGAGAAATGGAGGAAGAGAACTTGGTCCGTAGAATCAAGATGCTGGAGACCATGATGGATAGGATGTTTAGAAGGCAAGAGGAACTTGTAGATTTTTAGAAGACAGCTTCCATCAAGCAAGACTCCATGGACTCGGTGGTTCGAGGCTTAGCCGAAAAGTTTGGTATAGGCAAGAGCCACCATGAGGAAGATTATGGGGAAGAGCATGAAGAAGAGACTTCTAACACAAGAGAAAAGGTAAAATCTGAACATACTCCTTTTAAAGTTGAGACTAAATTCAAAATCAAAATATTTGAAGGACAAGTAGATGCAGAGTTACTTGATAAATGGTTGAAACAATTAGAAGTCTATTTTAGCATCCATAATGTCACTGAGGCACAAAGGATCACCTTTACACGTCTCAAAATGGAGGGACATGCTCTAGTTTGGTGGGAAACTCATCTAACTACTTGTGAAAAGAAGAAGCATCCTATTGTGAAGTCTTGGCAAGAATTTAAGGAATTACTTAGAGCTAACTTCTATCCTATTGGCCATAAAACTGACCAAATGATTAAATGGTAGTATTTTAGACAAGGCAGTGGTCAAAGTGTGCAGGACTATACTACGGAGTTTTGGAGGCAAGCCATGTTGCTAAACATGGATTTGGAGGATGAGGATATTCTGACCAAATACTTGGGAGGACTTCACACTCACCTTCGAAGAAAATTCATCTCCACAAAGCCCAAGGATCTCAATGAAGCATGTGTACATGCATACTACATAGATGATGAGAAAAAGTAAGGAGAAGCAGAGCTAAGGGTAAAACAGTCGAAAAATCAACGAAAAAGGATTATGGGAAAACAAGTAACAAGAGTAAGTGGAAAGGAAAAGATAAACAAGCTGCCACTACTTTAAATACTTGTAAAGATCCCAAGAATTTTTGCAAGAATTGTGATATCAATGGTCATACTGACGCTACATGTTGGAATTTGCATCCGGAGTTACATCCAAAGAACCAAACCAAGGAATCGAGAATTCCATGATAGTCAGTAAAGACATAAGGGGAGGTGGAAATCAAAGATGACTCGATGTAGATGAAAGGCTTGGATGCATAGCCACGAACATGGACAATGAAGAGGAGATGAGTAGACTATTCCGAGATCAAGAGAACTAAGGTAGATGCTTTGGTTCATACCGGTTATCAATTTAACTTGATTTCGAGGCATTTGTAAAGAATCTTGGTCTTGAGACTTACGAGCATCCGGACCCTTATCCTTTGGGTTGGGTGAAAAAGGGTGTTGAAATTTGTAACAAGAAGATGTAAGGTCAATTTTGGGATAAATTCCCAATATATAGATGTTTTTAAAGCTGACATTATTCCACTTGATGCTTTTGATGTTATATTCAAAATTCATTACTTGTATGTTAGGGATGTTATATTTATGAGAAGGGAAAACCGGTATAGATGGGTCAAGGATGGGATCAGCTACAACATCCGGCACACCAGTGTAAGACACGGGTTACTATGGTAAGTGCTAACCAAGAAAAATGACTTATTCAGGAAAATCATAATCAGTTTTGTTTACTTTTGTTAAAGGATAAACAAGATGGGGTAGAAGTTTTAGAGATTTCTAACCAAGGAAAACAATATTTGGATAGTATTATTCAATCTTTTCAGGAAGTATTTCAGGCTCCTAGTGGATTACCACCAAAATGGGAAGTAGAGCATGAGATTCAGCTATTGCCAGAGTCACCTCTACCGAACATCAAGTTGTATAGGAAATCCTTGCTTGAGAGTACTGAAGTAAAGAAACAACTCCAGGAACTAATAGACCAAGGGGTGATACGTCCAAGCACCTCACCGTGTGGTTCACCTATTGTGATGGTGCCAAAGAAGGATGGTTCTTGGAGAATGTGCATTGACTACCACGCTTTGAACAAGATCACCATAAAGAACAGATATCCACTTCCCGCATAGATGATCTCTTGGACCAGCTTCAACATGCCAAATTTTTCACGAACTTGGATCTCAAGTCGGGTTATCACCAAGTCAGGATGAAGGAGGTAGATATATGGAAGACTGCCTTCAAAACAAAATAGGGTTTGTATGAATGGTTAGTACTTCCTTTTGGATTATGCAATGCACCCGCTACATTTATGAGATTGATGAATGATGTATTGTGGGATTTCATAGATTCATGTGTCATTGTATATCTAGGTGATATCATGATTTTTAGTGCCACATGGGAAGAACATCTAACACATTTGCAGCAAGTCTTGCAAGTTCTCGTGGAGAAACAACCGCTTTGTAATATGAAGAAATGTGAATTTTCCAAATAGTAACTTGTCTATTTGGGGCACGTGGTGGAGGAGAAGAGCTACAAGTGGATCCTAAGAAGGTGGAAGCCATCACAAATTGGCCAACACCAACAAGAGCCACAGAGACTAGAAGTTTTGTGGGAGCGAAGACAAGACATGCACAAGTTCATTCGGGTTTCTCGATGATTACAACACCTCTACACAGTGGCCGTAAAGAGTAATGGTTTTGATTGGGGTAAGGAACAAGAAAAATCCTTTGAGTTATTGAAATACAAGATTAGTCATGCTCTAGTACTTTCTCTTCCTAGTTTGCAGCAGCCTTTTGAAGTAGAGACAAATGTCAGTGATTACGTTATGGGAGTAGTTTTGCTTCAAGGAGGTAAACCCGTATGTTATCATTCTAAAACCTTCACTTCAACAGTTAAAGGATATTCAGTATATGATAAAGAAATGTATGCACTAGTTCAGGAAATTAAAAAATGGAAACATTATTTGTTGGGTAAAGAAACTATTGTGCGCAATGACCACAAACCTCTCCAGTATTTGCAAGCACAATCTAAATTATAGCAGACAAGGCACTACAAATGGATGGGGTTTCTTCAATTCCATCTGGTGATTAAATACAATAAGGGTAGTACAAATTTGGTGGCAGACATGTTGTCTAGGCCACCCACACAGGAAAATTTTTCCTGTTTGGCCACTATCTCTCATATCGATCCCTTCACAAAGGAATCTTACGGAGAGGCATATGCCCAAGACAAAGACTTTGGGGTGACATTTCAGAAGTTACAGTCCCAAGGGGCTGAAAAGACAGGATTGAAGATTGTTATCTCAAGGACGAGCTGCTCTACTGATGGGGGAAACTTTGTGTGCCTAAAGAAGAAAGACTTCTATTGATGAGGGAAGCACATACCTCAAAAGTAGCAGGACATTTTAGTGTTGGTAAGACCCTAGCCCACTTGCAAAGGTATGTATATTGGCCCAACATGCAAGAAGAAGTATCAAAATTTATTCGTGGATGTAAAATTTATTGTACTAGCAAGCCTAAAACTAGGAAGGAAGGTTTGTATATGCCTTTACCAAGTACCTACTCGTCCGTGGGAGGACATTTCTATGGATTTTGTAGGAGGATTACCTATGTCTAAACATGGCCATGACTATCTCTATGTTGTTGTTGATAGATTCAAGTAAAATGTGTATTCTTATGGCATGTAAAAAGATAGTAAAAGCACATGAGGCGGCATATCTTTTCTTTGCTAATGTATGGGTGCATTTTGGTTTGCCAAAGTCTATTGTCTTTGACAGGGATTCCAAGTTCTTGGGGAAGTTTTGGACTACTTTGTGGGACAAGATGGATACCAGATTACATAGGAGCACAATTTTCCATCCACAGACAGATGGACAAATAGAGGTGGTAAACAAGAATTTGGTACAATTGATCAGAGGGTATAACAATAAATACCCAAGGACTTGGATGAGTCCTTAGCCGACATTCAGCATTCCTATAATCGGGAAGTACACACATCTACTATGAAGTCACCATTTGAAGAATGCTTGGGATATCTACCCGCAAATCCATTAGAAATAACAATTGGACAAAGAAGATGAGGAGGATACACAAGACACAGAGGTGACTAGATCAACAAGTTCATTGAGAGGATCCGAAAATCCATCTCAAGGTCAAAGAACAGCTAGAGAAATCTCAAGCAAAGTACAAAGCTAGGCACGATCAAGCATAGGAGGGAACACAAGCTTCATGTTGGAGATAAATTTTGGCTTTACTTGAGCAAGGAGAGACTATAAGGTCAAGCATGGAAGCTCAAGCCACTACGATATGGACCCTTCACCATATTGGAGTAGGTTGGAGAAAATTCTTTTCAACTTGATTTGTCATCATTTATGAGGATGTACTCTGTAGTAAACTATGAAAACTTGTACCTATATGAGCCATCCATGCTAGATGAAGATGAAGAACTACAGTTGCTACCTTCCATTGAGGATTGCATCTTGGAATCATGAGGTGAATTGGAGGAGGATGTAGTGCTACAGCAGAAGGTCAGAGAGACTAGAAGAGGTCTACAGGAGTCTTGGCAGATCGGACTGAAAGGAAAGACACCAAGGTAGGCCCGGCGGTACTCAAAGGAGCAACCGAGGGAATTTTTCCTCATCTACTCCCCCACTAAGCTTTTGTGGGACCAAAATCCTCCTAAGAAGGGGAGGTGTGATCCATAGGGATCCAAAATAACTCTACTTCATCATAAATAGACAGCACAAGAAGGAAAACAATAAAATGGAGGTTCTGTCTTTTAAGTAATAGGACTGCCACCCTGTGTAGGGCGGTGGTTATGGAACCGCCGCCCGCCAAGATGGCAAAGTGGTCCCAGGACCACCGGTCTACACAGGCGGTAGTCATGGCCATTACGGATAGAAAACTAAATTCAAAATGAATAGCCTTCGAATTTGAAAGGATGTTTGTTTCTCTTCTCCTTCATGACCTTTCCCATTCTCCAGTGCATGAGAGGACATGAGAAAGGCTATAAATACATGATTGTAGAAGTGTAGAAGATCATCGAAGCATGAGAGCAAGTGAGCAAGAAGTCTTAGTGCTGGAAATTGTATTTTTGTAGAAGAAAGGAGTGTTGAGATAGAGCAAGCAAGTAATTGAAAGGAAGTGTTGAGATATTATCTACTTCCCTTTCATACTTATTGTAATTATGTACTTATTTTTTGAATTGGCCAATAGAAGTGGGAAGAAAGAGCAATTGCCCTTCTCGACTAGTTTTTCCTCCATTGGAGGTTTTCCAGGATAAAATTGTTGGTGTTATGAGCTTATATTCTTTCCTTTACTACAATTGTTGATTCTAAGCACAATAATAATTCATTCACTAGCTATCTCTTTTATTTTCTAATAGAAAATAAACAACAACAATTAATTGTGATTTTGTGAATAATTCCAAAGTTGAAGAGTTTATAGATCAAATATAGAGGTCATGATCAACAACACAAAGTTGGTAGCGAGGCATCTAGTTCTAGAGCTCTTGCATTGGTAGATAGTGATAGTGATGACAAGAATTGATATATTTTGATGTATTGATGTAGGGGATTTTCCCCCCAGTGATAGGTTTTTTTGTAATTATGATTTTGATCAATATATATGCATATGGATCATTGGCATATGTTGTTATATTTTATGTTTATTAAGGATGATTGGGACTCGTATGTTGATATATGATGTGTTGATGATTTTTCGTTATAGTGGATGTTTTGATGTTGTGAATATTGTTGTGGTGATTTGATTTTATAATGATATAGTTATTAATGATGAGTAATGATAGTATAATGATGATGTAGCGTATAAGATGATAGATAATGTATGTAGTATAATTGGGATGTGTGATAGATAAAAGAGTGCATTGTATGTATGAATAACATTGTGATGAATGGTAAAGTAAAAATGAATAATGTGAAAGAGTATGTGAATAAGATGATCATAATAGTGTAGTGAAGCATGTGTTAGTATGATGGGGATAAGGAGGGGAAGATTATTAGTTCCCCCAACGTATGGATGATGAGGTTCATTTATATAAGACCCCTCAATAGTCAAGAATGAACCATAAAGCAAGAGTGCATCATTGGGAAATGAGTTAATAATGTGTGCTAGATGAATCGATAAAGTACGTGAAGAGAGGTTCTTATTGTAATAGATCCCTCAATAGTCATGTAAGAACCATAAGAACACAAGTGCGTCATTAGGGGGTAAGGTGATAGAAATCACCTACCAAAGACCAAGCCGGTGTGAAGTGGTGGAAGCATGTGGAATGAAAGTAGCATGAGTGTATGAGCTGAACTGAATGTCATGTGGAGTGGTGCCAATGATGGGCAAAGCAATGATGGGAAGCACAAATTTTGAGGGTTGTGGAAGCCAATGTGTAGTAGTAGCATGACGTAGTGGATGAGATGGTGTAGTGATGGATGGATGAGATGGATGAGATGGAGATCATTCATGAGTAATAACATCTAATGGTGGATGGAAAGTGACCTTAAAACTAGCTAAAGGAGATAACTCAACCAAAGTAACAACACGCCTACGAGGGAGTGGAGTTATAGAGTCCTCATGTGAGTGAGATCCAAAGGAAATGATGCCTTTATCTTCTAATTGTTTCAAGCAATCATGAAGGGCATAACATTTTTTATCCCTATGGCCATTGATAAGGTGATATTTGTAGTAAGGTTTATCACATTTTTGTTGTAATCAATGTGGTGGATGGTGTTGATTAGAAGGTAAGCGGATTAAATGTTTATCAAGCAAGGAACGTACCACATCATGGGGTTTAGTGTGATGTAAAAAAATTAATGGTCCTTGCAAAAAGGTGTAGGCGTCGAGGTGTATTCTCGATGTGAAGTAGGAGATGGAGGACGTGTAGGTAATGGAGTAGAATGAACTTGTTTGCAAGGTGGAGGAGATGAAGACCATGTAGGACACTCAACAAATGGGAGTGGAGAAGAACTAGATGATGTAACAGTAGTAGTAATAGGAGGAGGATCTATAACATGTGTAGCAATGAGATCTTGTTCTAAATCAATGACTTTATAGCATAAGAGCATGAATGATTCACATGTATCATATTGCAATCATTTTTTAAGGGAGGAATCAAACCATAATAGAAGATAAACTATTTCTCTAAGTCAATAGGCTGGAAGACTAGTTGGTGCATGCAAGCATTGAATCATAAAATGTAATCACTTATAGGTTTGGTTTTTCCTTGATATTAGCTAAGTAGATGATCATACATGACTATAGGTTCGTTCTCAACACATGACTATGAATCAACAGAGAAAAAAATTCCATCTCACAATAGGTGCTAATAGATCCAAAGGTTAGATGTGTGTACCATTGGAGAGTGTCATATGTGAGACTATGGAAAAGGGCTTTAAGTAATAATTAGTCATTAGAATATGAAACCATAGCCATACGATAATGCTTGATATGCAAGTCATGATTTCAAAGACCGTCAAAACATGAAAATGTAGGCATAACAAAATCCTTAGGAAATGCTGAGTTGTGAATCTTTTTGGGAATATGATTGTCATGCAATGAATTATTATCAATGGAAGCGTAATAGGCATTTATTTCTAATGTGAGGGATTGGATCGATCATCGTAAGTGACCAACAACATGCATGAGGGATAAGATATCCTGTGAAGGAATAGTGAAGGATGGTAATATTGTATAAGCGGTTTTAATTTTCCATTATGAGTAATCATAGGAATATCAAGAGGACACACATGAGATTCCAATGTTAAGGTCACACTAGGTGTGGGTTCCGAAGAAGTAATAGGTGGTGAAGGACATGAAACATACATAGAAACAGTAGGAATAGCATTGGAAACATCCCTAGGAGATTAAGTGATAGAAGGAGATGAATCATGCATGTTATTAGATACAATCTCAAAAGAATATGATAGTGGAGTGGGGGATTCATACTCAACAATATGCAAAGAAGTGGAATCATGACTATCAAGTGTGTCATCGAAACCAAACAAATATTCATATAAAATGATATCATAAAGTGTATCATCGACATAGAATGGAGTAATAGGAGCACTAGTATGTGATGTATCATGAGAAACATTTTCAAAAATAAGAGAAGCATGAGATGCAACTAGAGTATCATTGTGACTAGTATGAGAATCATCAGGCACATGTTTATTATTATCAAGACCAAGCATGAAATTAATAATATCATCATCCAAGTTTTCATTATAAATTTCAGAAGGATGGTGTAGCTAATCGTATAATGGGGTGTGCTGCGACGAATGAAGCTAATATCGGATCCGAAATTATGGTAATAGTATAATTATCAAATCTAGCGGTGCACATTACATTTGTTGGCTAAAATTTGTTGTTGATTATCATTCGGAAGAGTAACATCAAGATATAGGGTAGTGAGTTCAAGTGATTTTTGCTTCAACATAAATGGGATTTATAGTCACATGAGGCATGACTAGCCAAGAAGGAGAAGAGCTATCCTTGGCTATTAGGGTTTTAGTGGATCCTAGGGTAAATAGTTCTAAGCTACGGGTTCACCAAAATGATTCAATAAAATATGAATTATTTTATATGAATCTAAATGCACATCTATAGTATATAAATGATATACATTAAAATATGAATGTTAAATAATTTATTTAATATATTAATGAAAGGAAATAAGATGGATAAGGCACTTACCTTGGTTTTTCTTACCTCACTATGACACGGGATTGAAGCATTGTGTGATAAAACAACATAACATAATGTCGCAACAATCCCAGAAAAACATAACGAGAGGTGGAATTGGATGGATTGGGGCACCTAGAGAAGGATATGGGTGCCTAGTCTGTTTTTGGGTGCCTTAGTACATGTTGCAGATGCTTAGAAAACCTCCTTTGAGGTGTCACAAGAGGTTCACACTTGTTCACCTTTGAATTTGTGTGCATGTCGTTGTAAGATTGTTGAGGTCACTGTAAACCTACAATGAAGAAAGCACTTGTAAAACCCTCAAATAGACATCAAATCCTAAAAAAGAAAGATGCAAAATGAGGGTTCAGACTATCCTCACCACCATAATGGTGGACTTACAACTAATCATTGCACTACATCTCAAACCCAATGTAGTTATATGTGCTTGTGTGTGCAATAGTGCTCCTAGGTCTCCCTCGCGCCAATGACACCAAGATAGCAGGACAATAGCTAGATAAAAATGCAAATGTGTGGATGGAATAGAATGAACTCCCCTTCTTATGCAATGTGTATGTAGAGTAATGGCCCAAATGTAGTCCCTTGCTCTATGTAGATAGCTAGCCCTTGATAATAATAGTCTGCCCATATAATGGTATGTATGTTGTGTTTATATAGGGATCTCTTGTTCAAATTTCAACACTAATGACCCGACATGCCAACTAGTACCTCGGGAGATGAGAGGGAAAACCAAAAATATTGACCTCAAATGTCAAAAATAAAACCAAATACAAAGAGGACAAGGGCACCTAGCACTACCGTCTAACCCTAGGTGTTATTTTCGAGAGACCAAGTGACGATAAATGAGTGAGAACTGATAGATAGGGATTCCTAAGACCTGACCAGAACTATGTGTATGAGTGACAAATGTGCAAGACAAACAAAAATAAAGACCAAAAAGACAAACAGATGGACTATGGAATGGGTCATCAATGAATACTTTTCTTACGCAAGATCCATATATAAAACAACATACTTGGCAGTATAATAATAGTAGTAAGTGCATGATTTTGTGTCTACAACTACTAGTAGTGAGGAGGATTGATGGCATTGGCCCAGATTATACTAAAAAAATTATATATATGATCATCTGGATTTGTATTTTGTTATCATATGTATGGATCCAAGTTATGTTATTATTTTTATGATTGGCTCGATGTATATGATGATATGTTATGAAGTAGTTTTGAATAGTAATGATGATGTTATTTATGTTTCACATTAGATGTTTGATGTTAGAATATACGATGAATGAATGGTGTAATAGATTTTATGATTCTTACATTATTCAATTGATGATCGAATACTCATTACTATAGTAGATAAATTAATGTTTCATACTCATTTGTATGGGTCACAACCCACAAGTAATCAAGGAGTAATACTACACGAAAACCTATGCGCAAAACGTAATGGGGTGATCCACTCATGCTAACGATAAATCATAAAAAAGTCACCAACATACGAGAATGCCACAAGCTAAGAATCAATGTAGAACCTATCCATAGGAGAGGCGATGAATGATTACGCATGGCTTGAGAAATGCGAAAGGAGAAAGCGAGATGAAGAAGAGATGCCTAATGATGGTGGAATATTATTCATGGCATTATTGTTAATATTGGGTTCTTGTAATATAATTTTTTTTTCATTCGTGATCCATTTGAGCTTATATTTGTAATAGGCTTGGCATTAGGCTCTTGTTTTGGGGTTGAATATGGTGGAGGAATCTATACAACCATATTAGTAGTAGGAATATGATTGTGCAAAGTGTTACAGATTAGAAGATTGACGTCATGGAATAAGAGAGTATGATCGATAAATATGTCGTGTGTGAAAGGTGATGATACCATTTTCTTTTAGTAAATTTAGCTTATCATTAAGTGCATAAAAATCATCATCCCAATGTCCATTGATCCTATGAAAATTACAAAAATGTTGATTACAATACTATTGCAATTGATGAAGAGGGTGGTGCTCATTAGGAGGTAACCAAATCAAGTGATCATCAATTAGTGTGTGCAACATATCATGTGGCATAGAGAAATGAGAAAAGTATAAATATTCCCTCTTAGGAGGAGTGAGCCATGGTGGATGTCTACATTGATATGGATTGAAGCGATATGTATCACCATGATGGGACCTTGACCTCTCGTATATGGGGGATGAAGAATGTGAATATTGAAAGCAGTGTTAGTGGATGTTTCTGATTGTGAAAAGTGAGTGAAGGAGTAGTAGATGTGTCATGTGTGGGTGTAACATTGTGTGGATTAATTATTTCTTGTTCTATGTCAATGACACAAAGACCAAGAATGGTAAAAGATTCACATGTGTCATACAATAAATTTTTCTCGAAGAGGAATGATCGGACACGAAAAAATATGTATTATATTTCTAAATTAATCGGCTAATATATTGAATGATACGTGCAAGATTTGAAGCATAAGATATAATCACTAATGTGATTCATTATTTCCTTGATGTAATGATGGAAAACGTTCATATTTACCTTTATGTCCATTATTAAAGATAAACCACAAAATAAATGCCTCTTCCACATTAAGAAAGGTATGTAAAGACTGCAAGGAAAATTATGCAACCAATTTAATGCAATGCTTTTGAAACTACTAGGGATTGATTTGAGGAGCAGCCAATGATTGGGATATGAATTCGTTTCTATCTAATAAGCCTTGTGATGCATGTAAGGGTTACCCTTCTGTAAAATAGTGTAAAAGTAGGCATGGTAAAACCTTTAGGAAAGTCTAAATTGAATATCTTATTAGGAATAGGATTGCCATAAATGAAATTACAATCGAGACTAGCATAATAGGCATTGCTTTCAAGGGTAAGTTTATGAACATGATTTTGTAAGTCATCTATGACGTGAATGAGATAAATAAATTCTTGTGGAGGAATAGTATAGACATTAAGAGGCTCATTGAGTGGTTTCACCTTGCCATTATAGGTAGTAATGGGGACACTATTGGGTTGGAAATTAATCTTTGGGTCATCTAGGGGGATAACTAGAAGGAATGGAAGCTTGGACACCCTTATCAATAAATTCCTTAGCATGGGAAGAAGAAGAATAAATACAAGCATCATTATGTTCACCATTATGTAAAATATCATTTTGAAAAGCAAGAGTAGAAATGCATACATCATTTATAACAAAATGTTTTTCACAAACATCTAAGACATTGTGGAAAATATAAAGAAGGAACACTAGCATCATTTGCAATAAAAAAATTTGCATGAGTAGGTACGATATAATTTAGAAGAGGAAGAGAAGAAACACAAGTACCATTTACAACCATATTTTTCTCACAATTGTTTGAAAGATTTATTTGAGAGGAAGAGGGGACACAAGCATCATTTGTAACAATATTTGGTTTACGATTATCCAAGGAATAAGCACAAACATTTGTAAGTGAAGCATGAATAACATCATAAAATAAATATTCATCATCAGAGAAAGGAAAATAATCCTCTATACATGCATCATGATTAGTATGACTATCATAAAGAGATTTGGTGTCACTATCAGTAGAAATAAAGTAATCAGATTTAATAGGTGTAAAATCATCTATCACATTTGTAGAACGATCACATACAACTAGATCAATAAAAATAGTAGGATAATTAGGAATATGTACAACATGAATAGGAGTTATAGAAATAAATACATTGGTAGAAGCAAGGTCATACAAAGTGTTATGGTAGGGATCTACAAGGTTATGTTACCTATAAAAATGCACATACACTTGGGGATCATTATCTTCAGGAAATATGTTATAACTTTCATAATACATGGATGAATTATAACTATCTACAAAAGGATACATGGGATGGGAGTGGGTATTATGATTGTGCAAAAGCTTACTATAATCCATTGAAGATATGTACACAAGCAAGCCAAGAAGAAAGATATATTTGTATTTCAAACAATTAGATATCCTAGGAAACTATGGTTCAAAAATAATGGGTTCACCAAATGATTTAACCTAAATGGTTAATCTTTAGGGGTGGTAAATGATTGAGTATTATCTTAATCCACTAGTTTCCAAAGATAAGTGTAGCAATATCAAGATAATACATAAAACAAGATAGATAATGATAGATAAATAGATCAAAGCACTAGAAATGGTAAGGAGAAGGAGACTTAAGCTAATATTCGGTCTTTGTGCTGACCTAGGCTAACTTGATAATTGTAAATGGTTGGAAATTATTTGGTGAGCTTCATCTCTAAAATTATGTTCTTTAGAGCTGCACGAACCAGGGTGTATGGTACATGTTATGTGAATAAATCTTGAAGCTTTATAAGATTTAAAGACTCGTTGGGATGGTAAATACAAGTTTGGTTTGAGACTTGTTAATACAAGTTTGAGTTAAGATTATTTATAAAGATATTGTAATAAATCTATTGGCTTAATATGGGAATGAATATCTCGAGCATTTGATTAAAGATTCTTAATTTGACTTATGAAAAGGTTTGAGAACCATTGTGTTGGTTTGTAACCACTTGTGATGTATTATAAAAGAGATATAATTGTGAAAACAAAGAACATGAATGAATACAAGAATGAATGTATGAACAAACGAGAGACAAGGAATTATGGTTTTTTTTCTGAGAAAGAGAACAATTGTGAAAAGAGTCTTAAGGAATTTGTGAATTTTAGTTTGTGGAAGTAATTCCAAAGTGACCAAAGTTATAGGCAGCAGAGTGAAAGAGAGAGGGGCACTAGACGTGTCCTAACCGGGGGTACAGAGTACAACCTCGAATGGTTCATGGCCAAGGAAAGGTGAAAATACACGGGGTGTATAGCATTTTCCTCTCATAAGCAGCCATAGTCGGTGTCTTGTTAACCTGTGGATGTGTTGGAATTTTGTATTGAGAATTCCATATTAGTGTTCTCTTCTGTTGGAATTTTATATTAGAATTCTTGATCCTTGTTCCCTCTCGGCATTAGAAATTTGTATTCATTGATTCAAATAAGTTCTTTCTCTGTAAACTATGTAAATCTCTTTGTTCTATTAAAAACTAATAGTAAGAAGTTAATTCTTTTGTTTATTTGAATAAATGAGCAAATGAATGTATTATGTATATTTTGTTATGTATATTGTTTAAATAAGTAATTGTTTTACCAAGAACAGTGAATTACAAGTAATAAGTTAATAAAATACATAATTTGGATATGTATGTATGTTATTTTAAAATATTTTATATGATTTAATGTAGAATAAGCTTGTATTGATGTATTTTATCGTAATTAAAGAATATTCTTGCAATTTAATGGTGTTTTGGGATAAATTATTTGTTTTTGTATTTTTGGTCATGTCTATTGTAGTTTTTGTCTTTTCGCAGTCATATTACTTGTTTGTAGGCTTTGGACCGAAAGTTCCCTTAGAACAATTAATTTTATGTTCTAAGTCCCTGACATAGTGTAATATATAATATTACAAATTTCAAGCCAATTAAAAATCTCCATGTGTCATTACAATGTCGAGTTTGCTAGATTCTTTTTGCCTTTGCAAAGCTTTAGCCAATCAAAGAAATCTGTGTGTTATTGTCTTGTCAGACTTACTGACTATTGCGAAGGTTTTAGCCAATGAGAAAGCACCATTTAAATTTGCAATGTTAGTCCTTTGTTAGTATTTTTCGAGTGTTACAAAGTGTTAACCAATGACAGTGACACTCACGTCTTTGCAAATCCAGACTTTAGTAATTTGTCTTATGAAAAATACAAAACCCCGAACCAATAAGATTAAGCCACCAATTTAGTGGTGTTATTCTTTGTCACATTTTTCATAGCACGAACCAATTAAATTTTTCCATGTTTTCCTTCACATATTGTTATTCTTGTAAATATCTTGTCGGTATGCAAAAAGTGAGCCACTTAGATGATTCCACATGTATATGTCTTGTTAATGATTGTTTTGTTATTAAATGTCCTTTTAACAGATTACTTTGTACTACGAAGTGTGAACGAATAATAAAGAGCCACGTATATATGGACTTCACAGTGGTAGACCCTTGATAAGCATTTATTGTTTTCTGCAAAATGTGAACTAATGAAAAGGTTCCATGTGTCTTATTTCGTAGTGTCGGACTTTTATGTGATTCTTGCCAGTGAATTGTTGCTACTTGTCTTTATTCTTTACCTTAGTAACTATCCAGGACCCAAAATGGTCTAGTCTTTGGTTAATTCTAGGACACGAAGTCCATGAGAATAAAATTGTTTGGGAGACTCGCAGAATCTTGACACGTGTCTCTGGTCTAACCCTAGTTAATTATGTTTAAAGATTTAATTAAACATATTTATCCATAGATGTAGATTTTAAAGGTTGTTTACTATTTTACAAAATAAAATGCGACGGTAACCAATTTAGCTTACTAATTTAAATAGACTTTTTGTAAAATTGTATGGATCCTCTGTAAAATGACATGACTTCTCAGTTTACTAATGATGGGAAAATATATAAAACTTCTGTAATTTGAAATTCGGTCAAGAATTATCAGTTTTTGCTTGAGTTAAATTTTTTATTTGTTAATCAGAGCAGGATTTTATCTAGGAAAAATTCATGTTTCAGTACAGCCCGAAGCATACCCCTGTTATGTCCCTTTCTATATGCTTTTTCCCTTTTGACAATTTTTATTTAGTTAGGTATACGATATGATTCTATGTTTTTTGATTCACACTTTCATCGCTCTAACTTTATTAAAAACCTTGATCTTTTCCCATGTTCTGCAAAACCATGGATACTCTATACAATAATCAATCACACATTAGTCTAAAAAAGGAATTCATGTACTGATTCATACTAACCTTAGCGGTCACCATGTTTTGATTACACAAGCATTGCACTACATTTCAAAGTCTATGTAGTTTTGGTGTGTGTGTGTGTGTGTGTGTGTGATTGCAATTGCGTCACATTGAAGCTAGGTTTTCATTTGTGCATGTCACACCAAATAGTGGGCTACACTAATTTTCCCTTATTGCATGTGTTGTATGGAATTTAGAAGTGATTCCCTTTCTATGCTATGATAATGTGGTCCAAATGCATTCCTTACCATGTTCTTGTGCTCAAAAGATAATAGTAGATAGTAATAGTTGTCTCTCTCGTATTCTCTTAGTAAGTGTGTGTGTGTGTGTGTGTGTGTGTGTGTGTGTGTGTGTGTGTGTGTGTGTGTGTGTGTGTGTGTGTATGTGTGTGAAGAATCCCAATGTAAAATACTCACAAGAAAGAAGGTGGGACCAAAGCGTATGTAATGGCCCACAATGTATGGGTCCTATGGCCCATTCGTGCATGCGCTTTGGTTAGGAAAGCTCGAGAAAATAAAACAATAAAGATATGATGACATGGATCCATGTGACATGACCAAAAGTGGAGAAATAAATCCAAAAAACCATGAGGAGTCACAATCGGATAAATCAAAAGTAATAGAAAACAAGGACTTGTGTCACTAATGTCTAATCTTCTTGCTCGGAAATCATGTATATAATAGCATATTAAAAGTGTAATGTAATAGTAATAAGTGCATATTTTAGTTTCTACAACATGTATATGTAAAATTTGACTTTTATTTGAACTAAGTACTTATCGCAAAAGCAACTGGAAAGGACCAACAAGTAAAATCATTATTTATCTTGTTATCCTTCTCTCTCTCTCTTCCCCATTTATGTGGTGCTAAATGTCACATTGTGATGTGTTTATTTTTTTATATGGTGTCATGTGACATTTTTATGCTTTGTTTTGAATGTATGATGTAAATGAGCCTAGTCAACTCTTGTACCTAACACAATGCAATAACACATTGAAATTTTAGACGGTCTTTAGAGTACATAGTTATATGCTCTTTGGCTAAGGAGGCAAAAGTTGAAATACCTAAAACACTTTTGCGGGAAAGAACACTTCATCGACCTTGAACACCAAGTGGTGACATAATTGCAAGGGCATGTTAATTATTAAGAGTTTGTGTCATTATTAGAAGTGTTTTGTTATATTTGGGTAAGGGTTATTATGTAACCACCTACCTCTTACTAGATAGTATACCTAACTTTATTTAAAATTCCCTTAGACCTTTGGTTAAAAATAATAATTAAAAATTAAAATTATTTTAATCGGCCCAAGGGGTTTGGATTGTAATGATAATGAAGTCTTTTCAACTCCCTTGTGGATCTTTTGACTTGGAATTTTTGGTTTGCATTTGGGGCAACCTACCCATGACTTTTGATGTTTATTATGATTAGTGTTTATAGAAAATTGAGAGATAACTATAGAGATGACATGTTTATGTTCCCAAATTCCATGAAATTTGAGAGAATATTTATGGGATTTAAGCGTGTCAAGTTTCTAATCGGCACATTTCAAATTAAATATTATGATTCATCATCGGGAAAAACATCATAACTATGGATATTTCACATGTGGTATTGGAGGCAAATTTATTGTAGATCCTTCGCAACTATTAATGCACAAATAGATTTAAGGATTTTTACTAAAAATATAAAGAGTGTAATGTGGGGAAGATAAAATAAGAAGATGTAAATGGGTCATTGTTACACACATGACATTCGGAGAGCAAGATAATTTGGAGCAATATTTGTTAAGAAAATCCATGGTAAGCGGTTGATCTTCTATTGTGAATAAAGTACTAGTTGAGGAATTTGTTTTGGGTATATATGGGAATAAACCGATGGTATAAATATTGTGAAGTATAAGTGTAGTTAGGCACTTCCACTTGTAATGCAAGTGGAAACTACACTAGAATATAGTTCCTTTATTCCTCATTCTCTATGTTTTTTTGTGTGTCTCATGATGAGTATTTTAACATGTATCATTACACACCAACATATATATGGTGAAATTTATGGAAGGGAATGTTTATCAAATTTGTTAAGAGGATTATGAGACATTATTAATGTATGCCCTAACAAGTATGTAAATATGCTTAAATGGCCAAGCCCTTAAATGGAACCCGATCATAGCCTTTAGATTTGTGTGACTATGATAGAATTTTTGGTTACTTAATGTGTATTTTGTTTTCTTGGGATAAGATATCTAAAGAAGTTATTTCTTTTAATACTTGTTTTATTCGAGCTCCCCTATTCCATTGTTATTTCTTGTTGGGGACGGTAGGTTTTCTTGTACTTACCTCCATGGTGGGATCACTATTACCATTACATGTTGGTGTTAAAGGATTCATGTCACCAATTGTTACAACCCTTATTTTTCTTTGGATTCACCACCTGTAAAATGTAAACATGTCTAGGAAGGATCCCTATGAATAGGGGAACTCATAGAGTAACTCATTGATGTGTAAGATGATTGGTGAACTCACTTTTTATTTGTGAAAATTGAAGAGTTTAAGAATATTTAACCTATATATTCAAGCATGAGGCAATAATAGCTAAGTGACACTTTCAATGGTTTACTTCTAGCCTATAGCTTAGTTAACAATTAGGTATTATTTTAAATCTCATTCCTATAAGTAAGATACGATTGGATTCGTATACCCCTATAAGGTAGCTCGATGGATTTAGTCTTTAATTGTGAGGAAATTAAATATTAAAAAATTTTACTATCGTGTAAGAAGTATTCCTATAGACATACAATCATGCACTTAATATTATTACATCACGCCTCTAGTATGTCATTATATGGATGATTCATAAGCAAGTAAACTAGACATTAACAACACTTATTTTTATTTTTATTTACATTGTTTTATATTTCTATACTTTTTTCCTTGGCTTTTCTGGAACTACACCTTTACTTTTGGACATTGCACAACATGTGACCCAACTTAGTATTTCATGTCTTATCCTCATAGCCTTTCAAATACTAGCACTCAATAGGGACAAGAGCACCCAGATGCTATTATCCCCTTTAGGAACTCATGTCCTCTTTCCCTCTTCTCTTATGTTTTAAAATGCCACATCAATTATTATCTTTTCTAAAACTTTTACTTATCACTATGGGTCAGCTTTTTAGTTGTTAATGACGAAATTCAAGCAAATGAATCATATATATACATGAATTACTTACTATTCTAAGGGGTTGGGTAATTTAGGTTATTACTTCCTATCTACTACTTGGGCAAAGAGAAACATTCAAGGACTACATTTGGGTTGCATCATTCACTGCATGGGAAGGTAAAATTATGATTTCCATCACACACATTCATCTTGGGGGAAAAGTAGTTGTAGCTCATTATCTTGGTGTGGTGGCACAATGGTAACCTAGCTCTCTCTCTCTCTCTCTCTCTCTCTCTCTCTCTCTCTCTCTCTCTCTCTCTCTCTCTCTCTCTCTCTCTCTCTCTCTCTCTCTCTCTCTCTCTCTCTCTCTCTCTCTCTCTCTCTCTCTCTCTCTCTCTCTCTCTCTCTCTCTCTCTCTCTCTCTCTCTCTCTCTCTCTCTCTCTCTCTCTCTCTCTCTCTCTCTCTCTCTCTCTCTCTCTCTCTCTCTCTCTCTCTCTCTCTCTCTCTCTCTCTCTCTCTCTCTCTCTCTCTCTCTCTCTCTCTCTCTCTCTCTCTCTCTCTCTCTCTCTCACACACACACACACACACACACACACACACACACACACACACACATTAGAACTACATTGAGTATGAAATGTAGTGTAGCACTCGGTGATAATCACATTGGGGTGACCATCAAGGTCAATCTGACTCAAGCATATACATATTTTATTTCATCTAATGTGTGTTTGAGCCTTGTGTAGGTAGTTAGGGTTTATTTTGCGAAGTACAGGTGCGATACTAAAACCACAAATACCAACGTGAAGGCAAGCTTGTCAAACCTTGAAAGATTAGATCCAAACTTAGTGTCGAAGCGGCGCCCAATACGATACTTAGTGCCCAAGTGGTCCTATTCCCTTCCAAGTATTGTTGTATAGAATATTTTTAGATCCATGTTTTCCAGACGAAGCATATACAACTCGAGATCCAGCCTATTCCATCATAATTCTAGCCCAAAATCATCCTAGTCAATGAGTTACAAGCTAATTCACTCTCATTCACTCAAGTACTTGTACTTGTTATCGCATGTTAGATCTTGTGTATTTATGTATTTATTTTATTGATCTCGAGTCCTTTGATAAAGATTTATTTTTCTTAGAGCAATTCTAAGGAGTAGGGTCTATATTGCTAGTGATTTAATATAATGTGATCTACTCAACCCACTACATGAGGATGAGTGTCAATGTTCTTCATTAGTCACGAAATAATAGAAATATGAATCATGTAGTTAGCTTAAATTGTTAAGGAACTTTGTGAGCATTTAAGGTTTATTGCAATTATAAGCTTATTAGTAACTTCCTCCATGTTAATAATTATGGTTTATTTCACGTTCAAGCAATAATGTGATGAAGGTCTATGTTAGCATGAATTCAATGAAGGTTTTGGTGAACCTTATACTAGGAATAATGTTGATATGAATATATGATTATATGTGCAAGCATTTTGTGATATTTGGATGACATGGGGGATCATATTAGGGTCCTTAAATTATTAATATGATTGTATTATTTGGTACTATTTGTTAAGTTATATGAAATGATGCAATTTGTCCCATGTATGCTTATGTGATCCTTTACTATTATAAGATGGTAAATATTTGGAAAAGGGTGTGTTTAGCATGGTTATATGTACTAAGCATGAAGATATTATGGGACGTAGTAAGTTTTGTGTGTTTTTTATTGTGTTTTAGAACTCATGAATGAATATTGATGAATCATGAGCTCTTTTATGTACTCTATGTTCTCTTACTAATTGAATTGTCTAGAACATGTGGTCTCATGCTCATAAAGATTGTAGCTAAAAGTGAATACCCCTTATTGTAGTTGTTGGTCATGACTACTTCTATGTTATCAAGATTGTGCATTAATGCTTTGTTGGCAAATCACAAGCACCTGAGCGTCTGCGCAACTCGATTGGTTGAGACTCTCAGTGCGATTGCATAACATGGAGCTTTTCCCAAGTGTGGGACCTTGTGAAATCGGAAAAGCTCTCGGATGAAGGCCGGTTCCTATTCCTCTGTTCAGATGCACACATAAAAATGCTAGAGGGTTTACTCAAAAACCTAATCTAACTTTCAAGGAGACAGGGTAAGAAGATGCATAAAAATAAACCTAAACTAACAAAGGTGATGCACCGAGGAATGAAGAACACCTGTCTTGCCAATAAACACAAACCATCAAAATGCAATGCAAGATCATGCACAGATAACAAAAATTGCAGTGAAAGATTAGGAGGATGCAAATGAACATAGAGAGGGTTGAGAATCATCCACAGACATGCGTTATTTGCTCCAAAGATTGATACAATACACTACAAAATGCCAAGAGGCAAAGTTACATTACAGTTTTAGATGGGAGGTTTGAACTCCACAAATTCACCTGCCAAAGAGAAGAAGGGAGGGGCAAAACAAGAATGTCCAACCTTTAGAAAGAAGCCCCTCCTTACAATTTATAGGAAGAATGAGAGAGAAAAGAGAGAAGAATTCCACATCTACCCCAACCACCTCTAGGTTGCATTTAATTCATCTCATTATGGTGGTAGGTGAGAACCCTAGCAAACCCAAAAAGTGGCAAACTGTATTTTGTATTTTTAAGAACTTGTTCCCACCCAATTAAAGATATCCAGTCGTAGTTGGACAGAGGACCTCGTAAGCTTTCCGAAAAGTCCAACCTTGCATGAATCTGAGCTCCCTGTGAAAAGTTATGGCCATCTGAATATCTCGCGCTGTGGTCTCGCTTCTGTTAGCGCTCAAAATGTTACGCCTCCTGAAGGTGCGACTTTTACTGCGCCATGGGTGCATCCATTTTTGTGTCGACACCTTCTATCGTGCACCTTTTACCTATGCCATGGGCGCATCCATTTTCATGTCAACACCTTTTCTCATGTGTTGTTTACCTACGCCATGGCGCATCCATTTCGTGTCAACACTTCCCCGTGCGTGCGCCATTTACCTACGCCATGGGCGCATCCATTTTCGTGTCGACACCTTCTGTCGTGTGCCTTTTACGTGCGCCATGGGCGCATCCATTTTCATGTCGAGCACCTTACGCCGTGCACCTTTTACTGCGCCATGGCGCATCCATTTTCGTGTCGACACCTTCTGTCATGCGCCTTTTACCTACGCCATGGGTGCATCCATTTTCGTGTCAACACCTTCTGTCGTGCGCCTTTTACCTGCGCCATGGGCACATCCATTTTTGTGTCAACACCTTCTCGTGCGTTGTTTACCTGTGCCATGGGCGCATCCATTTTCGTGTCGACACCTTCTGTCGTGTGCCTTTTACCTGTGCCATGGGCGCATCCATTTTCGTGTCGACACCTTCTGTCGTGCGCCTTTTACCTACGCCATGGGTGCATCCATTTTCGTGTCAACACCTTCTGTCAGCGCTTTTACCTGCGCCATGGCAATAAATTTTGGGGTCTGAGTTTCTTTGATTTCCATACTCTTCCGTTTATCTATATCTACCCGGGGGGGAAGATATATACAACACTTACTTCACTTAGTTGTAAGTAGATAATTCTTAAAGGTTTTACTTCCATTTCGGTTATATACATGGAGTCATATTATGAGCATAAAATGGAAGGTTTGAAGGGTAATATCGACCCCTAACCCCTCCTTATTGGTTGAATGATTGTGATGATTTTTATCTTTCATTCATATTGTATATGTTTTTTTCTTTATGAGTTTTCCTATTAGTGCATAAATGGTTTGAGTGGATTTCTAGGATCAGTTTTGATATTATTTATGGTATTGAAGTCTCTTGTATTCGGGTTCTAGTTGACATTACTATTACCATGAATCATATCTCTCAATATGATGGTTATAGACTCCATCTTGTAAAGTTTTGGCATTCATAAAGATGATTAGTTCTTGATGTGATTATGGAGAAAACACTAGATATAAAGTACAACACTTATTGAATGTTTTGAAAATGGGGTAGCAAACTAAGTGGGTTTAAGCGTGGGGAAAACTCCATAGTTAAATGCACTTGAGCGAAGTAGTATAGGGATGGGTGACCTCCCAAGAAGTCTCGAGTGCTTCATCCATGTGAGCATCATGTAGATGAAATGAGTGCTATGTGGACCATTCATGCTCATGAGACATGAGTTCTCTTGAACCACGACTTGTGAAAATATGGGTTAGCATATATGATTCAAAAACTACACAATAAAATTCCTAAATCATTGCACATTATGAATTAGAAATGAACATTGTAGATCTAGAATCTTGAAATGATTACATATAACCTAGAAATGAACATAGAAAATCCAAGTAGTACCCATCAATGCATAGTGGTATTCGATGAATCTAAAGAAAACAATCTTTAACTAATGTTGTAATTTTGTTACAAAGGAATCACATTCGATGATTCTCCTAAAAGGTTAGAGTAGAAAATTTATTACCATATGAGCATTTGAATTCTTTAATAGGATGCAAGGTTTGTACTTTTCAATATTGTAAAGTTAAAAATTCTCTCCATATATCTTATAGCTTGAGTTTCAAGTGTAATGATGGAATAGGGTTGCATCTAGGAATATTTGTATGGCCACTCAAAGGAGATAAAATACTAGATAGTATGTTTATACCATACAAGAGTATGAAAAACATAGCTATATCTTATTTCATTGCATTTCTATTTTTAATTGTCTTAATTATAGTATAAGGGTTTGTATGAGTATAAACGAAGTGTAATGTTGAAACTCATCCTACTATTGGTTTTTCAATGATTTTAACACTTCAAATAGGTTGAATCTCAAATAAAATTAATTAATACAACATTAATTAATATCAAACATAGAAAATACACGCAATGCAAGTTTAGTAGTGCTTAAAGAATATTTAGAAACTAACGGATGCCCGAGATTAAGCATATCAAGAAAAATGAAGCTAAGACTTTGTCAACCCTAAAACATTATAATATTTGAGATCTAATTCAATATGGAAAATACCTAACTTTAACAAAGTATATGACAATAAGACTTATCAAAAATGAAATCCTAAAGAAACCCATAGTTTCATTGAAAAATATAATATAAATATATATATTACATCTATATGTAAAATTAATAATCTAATTATCTTGGGAATATACCTCAAATAATTGATATTCATTAACAATTGTTTGAATGTGAATGATGGAATGTGTACTCATTAAAGATAATGATCTCACCCAAAAATAATGATCTCGCCCAAAAATTAAAAAACTCTTTGGAAATCATGCGAAATAAATTAGGGTCACATTTCACGAGAGGCAAATGTTAAGAAAGCTCTCAACAACCATTATTATATCCCCTATTTCTATTCAATCTACTACACTTATGTACACTTAAATGTGAGTTGAGTGAATGTGTTGCTCTTAATTATCAAGCCCCTAAAATGGTGGCAATTATTTTTTTAAGAAAATGTATATCAAAAGAATAGAAAAATAAATATAAATGAAACAAAAATCAAAATATTGATAGTAGATATACATATATTAAATTATTTAAATTAATTTTGATTAATTATAATAAGAAAGTATATCATTCATAAATGATAATCACTTTAAAAGTTGTTAATATTTCTAAATTCCTTATAAATATTGAATAGAGCACAATTAATCTCTTGAATTTGTTGGAACATATTATCTTGTTGCTAATGAAATACAATACTTGTGTCAATCGGTTATTGGTTCATTGGTGAAGTTTTTAGGTTCACAATGAGCCCACCAAGGATCATTTTTTCCGAGTGCATAGGCCCAAACGTCTTAATAAGGGATGAGGTCGGGATTATGCCATGGGTGACTTTGGCGTAACGGATACTCCTCGAGCTTGCATCTAAACTAAAGAGAAGCTCGGATTAATTCAGGACCTTCGACAAAAAAATAGTACCTCTGATTTACAAATTTGAATTATTAATATTAAATTAAAATATGTTTAAAAAATCAAATAACTACATACACCTAACTTAACAAGGACCATAATGAGGGCTAGAAAAATACTAAAGTACTCTAAATAGACCAAAAAAACATTGTGATATAAAATCTTATAAACTTAGAACTAAAGGCAGTAGAAAAACAAAAGACTAAGAAAAGCATTGACGAACACATTAATAACATTTAATTTAACCCAATAATAACAACTAATCCAACAACATTTTTATGTATATACTTGTATAAATTTTGAATGAAATAAAAGTCAACTTTTGGGATGGCGTATTCTACATATGAAGCTTCTAGTTGTCCTCACTTTAGCCAAGTTGGGTCTTGATGCAGGGATTTCACCTTTTGTAAACTCTTGAAAGTATTCCCCACCTCTTCTAGCACTTCCCATATGTTGCTCATCTTTGGATTTCTCTCTGCTCCACTTTTTCCCATCAATTTCAATTAAAAGACTACCTTGCTTGGCATCTCTTCCTCGCTATCATCATCATATCTGGAATACTTGTCGGTTGACTATCCTCTTCCATATATGGAAAAATCGCTATCAACAACTATACATTGGGAATGGCTCTAATTTAGTTATTCAGAAAACTCATATTTTTTCTTCTCTATGGTTGCAACTGTATCAATTCAAACTTAAGAACCAAGAGGAGTGTGTTGCACTTGTGAAGATACAGGATCACCTTCGAAGTCTTATGTGAAACAATACTCTTAGACAATGTTCTTAGTTTATTTGTAATTTGTTTTTGTTCATAGTTTGGTCTCTGTTGGGGCCTTTCTTATTGTAATTGGGTAGTTTTGTGATTTGTTGTAATTGCTATTTATTAATAGTTCTCAAATTTTAAAAAATGTTTACAAAACAAATTTTGTAGGATACGTGGAAGCAATCTTTGAATGGCGGATTTTGCAAAACGTTTAGATGATTTTAAGTTTTTTTAGATGTTAAAATATAGCCACATTTAAAATATGATCATCATAATTAATGTGTGACAATACGGTTTATTATATATATATATATATATATATATATATATATATATATATATATATAAGATTACCTAAGGGGACGTGCAATATATCATAATTACCTAAAATTCGGGACAATGCAAGGGGACGATTGATATATATATATATATATATATATATATATATATATATATATATATATAAGTTTGAATATTGAAGCCATTAATGATTAATCTCATTATTCATGACATAAGCCAAGGCCCAAAATGTTATTATATATCCAATGTTCAAAACTTCAATATGAAAATGAAAATTAAAAACAAGTCTTCAATAATCAACCGAGAAGAGTACAATTACATATGTTATAAAATATTATGTCATAGACTCATAGTCGTGACTCATAACTCAAAAGTACATATATGATAAATTACATAACCAAAATGGCAACTCAATAATCACTATTAGAGTCCTCTGAAGGAACACTCACAAACCGCTCCTCTTCACTAGAAGTATTTGTATTAGTATCATCTACATTTATAAAGGAGGCATCAACCAATCCTCTTTTCTCATGATCTTTGTCAATCTGCCTTGAATCCTCATTATCCACATCCCACCGTAATGTTGGGGTCTCCTTGTACGTAGGTATCTTGTAATCCATGAGACACAAGGCACTATGTACAACAAGTTTCTTTGCTCTCTTAGAGGTAAGTTTGCTCCTCTTAAGAGAGTGGATCCGCCCATATGTTGACCAATTCCTCTCAGAGGAAGAGGAACTAAAAACCTAAGAAAGAAGATGAATAACAAGTGTACATAGCAATCCTGCACATCCATACAATCATTACTAACTAATTGGACTCTCTTGTGCCAATGTGGTCTTGTCTATCTTTGTCAATTTTGTGTTGCCTTCCGGATAAGCAAACTTGGGTCAATCGATTCGACTCATGAACCATCCTCTACATTAAATACAATTTTAGGGCTTTCAAGAAACCCTTCCTCACCTCGTCATCTATAGGGACATCTCTATTAGGCCTATCAATATACCACTTTGGATTTAGTGCATTTACAACGATGTATAAAGGGGTGTTCAACTTCTCCCATATCCGATCTATGATGGGTTGAATATGGTGATGGTAGAACTCCAAGGTGGGGTCCCTTTCGAATAGCGAGTCTTCATCTAGCCAAACATACTATTAATACATTCATATATCTCACCAAGGTTATGGCTCTCGGAATCTCCATATTTTATCACACCGAAAACCGAGAGATATTATGGATGTGATACATCTCACATCTATCCAAAATGTTTCTTTCATCACCATGTTTGCACTTTCCTATGCTCTATCTTAGACCCATCCCACCTAGACCACTTTGATGTCATAACCATACACTACATTGAATCTTACAACTCACCATCTTATCCAAAGCCAAAATAAAGTATGATGCAAAATGTGTCCCTTTGGCTTGAGGAATTCCTTCCTCAAAAAGCTATGGAAGAGTGTCAATTACATATGGTGGTTGCAGATGAACATATGCACATCTTTAGCATCAATTACTACATTTTTACCCAATCAATTTTTCAATGTCTTTTATTGCATTTTTCATGGCATGCACACAACATGGGGTCCAAAATATATGCTAGTAATGAGCCTCGACAATCTTACTTGTTGCCCGCACATGTAAGTTTCATTTGTGACAACCTACACAACGTTGACGGGGCCAATTTCCTCAATGGCATCTTGCAAAATGGTGAAGTGGAACTCGCATCCTTCTTTCCCAAACAATCAAAGTCCCTCAAAAATTAAAGACCATATCTCGTATGAAACAATGATATTTATGAGTAAGTGGTGTCGATATCTATCCACCCATCCATGATGATGTCTGATGGTGAGAAACCCATGTGCATTTCGTTTCCTCCATCAATAAGTTAACCTTAGAATAGTTGTTATCCAAGATTGTGTTTCTCAACTTCGTGTTTCACGGGGTCATATAACTTACACGTGTCTTGGCTACCTTAGTCATAGCCTCCTTGTAATAAGGAGAGTGAGCAACATGAAATGTGATGCCATAGGCAAAGAAGAATTTTTAATGGAATCATCAACCTCTTCTATAGCCTTTGTATCATACATGTCCACAACTTGATTGGAAGTCACGGCCTTCTTGTTCCCTCTACTACCAAAAGTATCCACTTCAATCACCTCATAAGATGTTGACACTGCAGTATTTGAGAAACCAACATTAATTCTTAGAGAGTGAGAACTAGAAGGGGTGTCACTAACATAATGGACACAAATTTTTATATCAGATCTCCATTATACAACCTCACTATTTCTACCCTATTCAAGTCATAGCTCTCACACATGCGTACACGTTTCCTGTAATATCCAAATATCTTATTAACAAACATAAATTTCTTAATATTTCACGTGATAAATAGAAATATCGATTAATTTTACTTTTTAATTAATTTTATTTGAAGATTTTATAAGATAAATGAAACTCAAAGGTTGAACTTGGAGGTTTGGAAATTGGAATTCATTTTCCATACAATTGCAAGTTTGCACATTAAGTACTTTATTTAAGTTTTTATAATATTTATTTTTTAAAATTTTGTAATTTCAAATAGAATTTTGTTTATCTCATAAATTTTAATAGTGAGGCTCAATATTTTAATTGGACGATAAGCCTTATGAGACGCAACTTTCTTGTGTAACTGATATTTCATTGTTATAGTCGTCCTCATTTAAAAAATTATACTAAATTCTAGTAAAAGCCAACCAACATGCACATGAGACTCGACAAAGGGCTATGGTTAATTGAAGTAACGGATGTCATGCATGAATAATAAAACAAATCCCACATAGCATAGAAACCATTCATGCAAATATGGGAATGAATCAAATATGTTTCTTTACTCTGTAATGGATGTGCTAAGTAATGGATGTCATATTTGGTTTTTTCATCTCCAATACTACATTTTTACCAATGGTGCAAAAAAAATAGGTGACGGTTAGTTTTCATGGAAGTTTCTCGAGCAATGAATTTGTTAAATTAAAAATTGGTTGAGAATGGTTAAAAAGAGGGTTTCACGCATCGAGTGAAAGAGACAAATCTTGCAGAGACATAAGTGGGATAGCAGGAGTTGGCACTTTCAATGTCTTAATTGCCATGTCCTTTATTTCTTCTTTCTTTGATCATTTATAGGTTTCGACCACTACATCTCTAAGCATAATACAAACTAATAGATTGCATATCCTACAAAAGAGCTTTCGTTTGACCTAACGAAGGTAAGTATTGCTAAATCTTTATCATTCCATATTAGAGTCATTAGCATTTAGCATGTTCCTGGTTTCATTTAAATTGTTGGAAATTTGGTCTTCTTTAATCTTTTTGTGGAAAATACTAATTAATGTTGGGTTCCATATTAATAAGAAAATATATGACACGTACATCCCTGGCATTCAAGTCTTATAACCTTTTGTTATCTTGATTTTTTAATTTTAAATTCTCGGCTATTAATTTTTTATCTCTAGTTTTTCCCGTATAAGAGTACATTTAACTACCGTTCCCCCTGATCTAATCACCGGGAAAGGTACGGAAGTCCAATATTTATTTGATAAAATTCAAACTAATTTTTGTTGTCAAAGTTATACAAAGGCCATTTTGGCAGGACGGAAACCCCAGCAGCCTCCAAAACAAACTAGCACTCGAGGCTCATGTTTTTATTGAAATTCCCTCCATATCAAACATCAGGAGAGTGGGGAGGGCACTTTCGCAATATTAAATTGATCTATCCAAATCTGGTGAGATTGGGGACACCAAGGGGATGCATTCCATGGTAGGGACGAGGCATCATTTTCTTGTACTCTTCCTGATGGTTGTTTTCTTTCTCATTTTTTTGTAGGAATTTACAGAATCATTTATTGCTCGCCTTTTATTCTTACCAACTCCACTTTTGAATGGTAAGTTTAAAAAGTGTTCTTAAATAGAACTTCAATACAAAATTTTACAAACATATGTAATCTTTAGACTTCACGCTCTTCAACATCATTTGAATTTTAGACTACAAATAGATACTTCGGAATCCTTAGAATAATCAAGTGATGTAGCCAAGTTAATGACGAAGTCACAGCCTTGAATGGCAGAATCAAAGGCAGAATCTAAGATGCCAAGCTCATTTAAAGGATGCGCTTGCCGGATTTCTCCACAGCATCGGCTGTCAAATTTAGTACCCCGTCATGGGACCACAAGGTTAAGTTATGTTTCTGCACACATTCCTTAAATAATAACAGGCACAGCTACAATACTATTTTCCATTTCCTCGTATGGGTCTGGGCTCTGTAGCAAGCACCAAGTATGGGCTCTACATACAGCAATAATACTATTTTTTCTTCACAGCACAGTGATAGCGCATGATGATTGAGTCGTGCAAATAACCATTAAATGAGGATACTGCAGTTATAACATTTATGATACCACATCTTTAATTATGATTGTGTTGCAGATAGAGACATCCACGATCCTATTGAATGATGATTTTGTGGTCCAGACATTAATTTACATCTCCATTACTGACACCCTTGAAACCCTCAAAAACCAAAGCACCCAAATGTTTATCATCATTTAATGAATTATAAGATCATTACCCAATATAAAAGGAGTTAAGTGGAAACGACAAGCAGGAAAATGTCCACACCCAACAAAGACAGTCTGTAAAATGCCTCGAGAATGTTGATACCCTTTCATTGCTACCTCTAGAGTAATAAAACGCATGTACCCAGAAGATATAATAAGCTAAAAAGATATTGAAACTTTTATAAAACAGGTACCCAAATGATATATTAAGCAAGTAAAAATTGAATTTTTGCCGGTAGATGCAGGAAAAACCACTTTTTCTACTATTGGAGAAACAATGAAATAGGTTGATACCTTTCTCTAATTTAATGGCATGTCCTAGATTGCAGCATTCTTGTATTTTATTCCCTTGATTGTATAATTGTCCAAATGCATTCACATGGTAAACAGCAATTCTAACCAGCTACAATTCAAACAAAATGTAAGATTAAAAGTAGAATTTTGGTTACGAGTTTTGGAAAACATATTTTCTTGAAAATGTGACATTACACCATGATCTGGAATATCAATCAATGGCAAATGAAAATGGAAGATAGAAGCTTTCTTCTCGAAACACAAAACATAAAAGGACAGAAGTCTAAAGCTTCGAAGTTTCTCTGGATATTACAGAAAAACGTACAAAGAAATAGCAAGTTGAATATTTAAGATAAATGTAATATAAAATTCCACGTAAACTTATGCATAATATAACTGCTACCAAAACAATGTGAAGATCGAATCCCTGGTTTTAACCATGGACATCGATATGCCAACGTTTCTGGGTAAGATATTCGTACTTATCAGTGTTTAGACCTTTGAGAATCCGAGTATTGTTTTGATCTCTGCAAATTTGCCAGGGCAAATATGTAATATGTGAGAAAAATATGGGCTCTCACCAACCAGACTCGGAAGGGTTTCTCCCTTTAATACTTTTTGCAGCGTAATTTTAGTTATTCCAGCGCGAATTTATTCAGATTGGATGCCTTACATATTTCGGGAAATTTAGGCAACAGCAACGCCACCAATGCGAGGCCTCACTCGTCTCTCTGTGCCTTCTTGAACCACCTTATTTCTCTTCCTTTTGCAGGCACTAGCAATACCAGCACTGGCACTAGAATTATTAGTTACAGGCTGCCTTACTTTGATGTGATTTCTTAGCTTCTGGATGTCCTGCAGCTGTACAGGTTTAATAATAAAGTCTTTGGCTCCTTCCTC
This sequence comes from Taxus wallichiana var. yunnanensis, assembly GCA_018340775.1. NCBI lineage: Eukaryota > Viridiplantae > Streptophyta > Pinopsida > Cupressales > Taxaceae > Taxus > Taxus wallichiana. The sequence continues at coordinate 372,392,479 of CM031244.1, read as the reverse complement.
CAAACATCTGCATTAACGTTTAAATGCACAAAATTAGTCATGACCTCTAGATTTAGTAAGGTAAGCATTAATATGAGGTGATATAGAGTTCCATACCTTTGAACCCTGTGTGGCACATTCTTAGATGACATTATCACAACCGGTATGTCCTTCAATCCCTTGATTTCCTACAACAAATCATGCATTGTGACGCTGTTTCGATTTGAAGAAAAAGAAAAAGAAGTCACTGAAGAGAATTTGAATCATTACCTTGAGCTTCTTCAGGAGGTCGTAGCCTGTCATTCCCGGCATACAGTAGTCGGTTATGATCATACTGAACTTAAATTCTTCCTGCATTGCCACCGACATAAGAAATTGTTTTTTAAAACCTGCCGAATTTATTGTCCGAACTCGGAAAGGAAAGCATCTTCTAACTAGCCATATTCATATGAATAAACTGCAGAAAACAACGAAGATTATCTATATCATCAAGCGGAAATTCGTATTAATGTTGGATGCCTCGCGCATAGTCAAAAAGAATTTCAGCTACAGTTTACTTTCGTGACAGGATTCGATCCTCCAACCTCTACAAAATATAAAACCCTAGAAGATTATTATATAGCTTCCGAAAAAAACTCACGTTATGCAACGCGGCCTTTCCTTCATTAACTCCAAGCACTTCCAGTGCTCTTGTAGCACTTTCCACAGCAGTAACTGACGGGGTCAAAAACAATAAGAAAAATCAAATCCTGTAAGAAGCACAGAAAATTTCAAAAAATAACAAAAAAATCTAAAACACAAACCTTGAACAGAATCTGTCCGGAGCAAGCGTTCAATAACCTTCCGATCGATCAAGCAGTCATCGACGGCCAACACATGAAAACTTTCCAAACAGTCCACCACGGTTCGAGTCGCAGAACCCGAATAAGCAATCGTTTCATCGTTTTCATTACCATCTCCACTCATTTCCGCTGCCATTACAAATGCTCCACTCCGACACGCCCTGCTACATGGCAAGCAATCTTCACAATAAATCAAGAGTTCACAGAAGTAAGGATCGGAAAAACGCCTTGCTTGTCACGAAACCGCCGGCGGAGAGACTCGAACCGTAAACCTGTGTCTGCCTTAAAAGCCCACCGCAATTCCTCAAAGCTACACGCAGCCAAAAAAAAGCCTTATTACCGAAAAAAGCCCTCCTCCCGCTGCTATTATTATGACAACGTACGCCTACTGTGATAGCTTCAAACTCAATCCTCCCAAAATCGACATTGAAAGGTCGCAAGGTCCAATCCCACGCCCTGTACACACGCCATAACTTCTTCAAACCATACGCTGACGTGGATTAAAATAAAGTCACAAAATCTAAAATAGCGGCCCCACGCCAGGCAGGCTTAGATACGACCGCGGACAGAAAGAGTAAGGGCTTGAGATTTGTCTGTCAATTGTCGGCCAATTCTATTCCCGCCGACACCCAAATCCCCTCTAAATTAAAAAATACGCCCCATATTCTATACCCCACTTTGCCGGTTTGCCCCTGCGCGGGCTCAATTCCGATAAATCGAATTCCCATTTCACATCCGCCGTGGAAAAAATAAATAGTAAATCATTTCCTTACGGCCCGACATGACCTGAGAGCGCAGAACAATCATACCCGTCGCCGCCGTCCGATCGGACGGCGCAATGGCGTCGGAATATTCCGTACCCCGCCTCTGCCGTCCGATATCTGGCGGCGAAAACGAAAGGTGGTCAAAACGATTTGACGCCGCGGTTAAAATATTTTCCGCAATACCGAGGAGTAAATTCTGGAGTTACTGTTACCACGCGGCTTGCCTCTTAAAAGGTCAAAAAGTTAAAATGCTGGGGTAAGACTAAGTACCTAAGTAACTGGAGTCGGAGGTTAAGTAACTGCTGTAACGCTGTTTATTACCAATTAATTAACCAGAGTAGTTTAGTCAGTATGTACGTAGTACGTACAGGAGTCGCTCGTGCCGACTTATCTTACACGTGGGAAATCAGTATATACGTACGGCTCTATACGGTATAAATATACGCGGTTTAATTAGAAACGCAGGTGCCGGGGTATGGTCTTTTCAACTAAGAATCGGATTAACGTGTTTTTATTTACAGAGACGAGTCTTTATTATTATGTGATGTGACGGATGTTACTTGACAGTGAGTGCCTGCGCCGGAGTTCTCGGCCGGGAGATTTGACGTTAATTGGCGCAGTTTTTATTTTAATTTCTCGCCTGTTTCTATCCGTCGCTGTGAAGAGGGAAAATTTGTCTGTAACCGTTTTGTTTCACGTTCTTTTTAGAAAGGTTACCCACTTTGTCTCCGAGACTAGAGGCAAACAAGTCTTACCAACTATTTTTAGCTTTTTCAATGTTAAATCTAACAAGCAAATTATTGTAAGTGCTTCCTGATCTGAACCAGGGTTTGAGTTTGTTTTTTTCTTTTTTAGAGAAGACAATAGGCCCTTTACATATAATAATTGTACACTTTAGGGGCTCCATATTAAATATATTTTGAAATTACATCCGTTTTGAACCCATTGGGTTTAGGGTTGAAATGTACCCACTTGTTTCAAATGTACCCGCTTGTTTCAAATGTGATAAGTGGTTATCTACTTGTTTCTTCATTTGTTCATGTTATATTTTTATTTATGGTTAGGAGAATAGACGTTATGAGAGTGACTTATATGACGACTGATTATCTACTGTTTCTTCATTTGTTCGTGTTATTTTTTAAATTACAACTAGGGGAATAGTCGCCACAAGATCGACCCATGTGGTGAGTGATTATCTACTTGTTTCTTCATTTGTTCATGTCATTAGCTTGGTTGGTAGAGATGTTTGATGAGTTATCATCACCATTATACAATAAGTAACCCATGATTACTTGCAAATCCATTAGTAGGACAAGTGGACCCAAGAGAACTACATTGACATCATCTAATTGTTAATAGAGTGCGAATTATTGGTTGTGTAAAGTTAGTATTTTTGAGCGGTTGCTTTTAGCCAATTGGTTGTGTTCAACCTCAAATTTTAGATTGGCCAATCGACAATTATTATTTTTAAAGACCAAATTTTGTTAGAAAATGTAGATAATTTTGTTATATTCACCAAAATAAATTGGTTTTAGTACCAAATACTAGCAATCGTACGTGGCATTCGATGTGAACGCAAGAAGGGACACGTCGAAAACATGATAATGGGAAATGAAATGACATCAAAGGAACATGGTCATGAAGAAGGGTTTGAGGGAGGAGAGGATGATGGTCAGGAGAAATGGTTGGCGAAAACAAAGGGAAACTCCTCTTTCTGACAACCACATCCCATTTTTCTCAATCGCAAGGAAGCAAAAGGGGTTACGGTTTGCAAGGCAACATATTTTGGAGATATTATTGAAGGTAAGGAGTAGTTAATGAATATTGCCCATGTGAATAGCTATTTATAATTTCAGTTCTTTTGTGTTTTGGGTATTAAAATGATTATCATGGTAATGAATAATTTGTGCTCCACATTATCATCTCCATGTCACATACATTTTGCACAAGAGTGCAATTTGCAATCAAAGGGGTCAAAATGAAAAATGGAGAAATTCCAACAAGATCCAGGTTTGAAATCCAATCTTAATTTAGACATACGAGAGGGTCGTTCATTAAACGCCATTAATTTGTCTGTAAATTGCAGGTGCCAACAACTGACCCTTACACAACAGAAAGAAATGGAAAATTTATAGAAAAATGGAGAAAAAGGACTTGATATTTTTAAAAAAATTTACGATGTCAACATTTTCAATTGGACGACATTTAATTTGTTAGATGAGATGAAGACCTGAAAGGAAAGTAGGAAAGAAAATGGGGGACTTCAAGGTGGGAATTCAATAACCCAACCACAATGTTGGCTTCAGAAGCACTATGTAGTGCTCCTTTTCACTTTTAAGCTAGATTAATTGCAAAAAAACAAGTGATGCATGAATAATCAAGGATAATTGAACCCCTCCAACGTGTAGGAGTAGATTTTATATGCCAATCGTAAGTTATAAACTTAGATTCCATATAATTTCTTGCATTATTTAGTGTAAATTGCTCGTTGATTTGCAATGAGGGACTTTGACTAATAAAACCTTCACAAAGTGTAAAGTACTATTTATGGTTCGAGTATACATATGTCTCACAAGTTTAAGCAAGAGAGGTGGGTAAAACTTGTACTTTTTTTGGCTCGAGAAAAATTAGCAGACCAAAATTTTACGATCTAGTAAAAGAAACAAATTAAAATTCTTGGCTTGAGAGAAAGGCTTGAGAGACAGGTGCACGACGGAGTAAGGACCATCCACATGACATTTTGATGTGTAGCAGGGTAGGGCGGTGGTCGACAGAGAATGTGTGATGGCTCCTCTGCATTATCTGATGTCGAAACTAACTCTTGATAACACGCATTCTACAGTGTCATAATACATGTTGACGTTATGTTGCTTTTTCATGACTCGTGCAAGACATAGAGGTATTTAATTCTACTCTTATGTTTTCCAAGTTTTCGTTTGTGTCTTCCTCTTTCTGAACAATTAAATGCCATATATTTATTTTCCCTGAAAAATATTGTGGGTATTAGGGGCGATTTATATATGTTTGAAGATCTAAAAGAATAACATCTTTTGTTGCTGCACTGGATGGTAAAAATATCGATCCGTTAAAAAAGCGGATGGATGATATGTTTATTGTAGAAATAGAGCATGATGAAACAGAGGGAGGGGAGCATACATGTTTGGACTAATACCAAGCAAATGAATCTAACGCTCTAAAAACCCCATTTTTATCACTCAAAATGACTCCTTTTGTAGTAGTGAATTTATTGCAAGCTCAAAATCTTCCTCAATATTCGAGAGAAATTTACCTCGGAATCTCGACCCCTGGAATGTTGGATCGAATTGATACGGCTTAAATGACCAAAGCACCACAACCATCCAGAGAAGGCCAATAAACACGGGGCACCCCCACAAAGCACCAATGACAAGTACCTCAAGCTCATGAGCGTTGTCGTTGGAGGTCTATGCAGGTAGCCACGCCTCCTTCATAATAAAAACATTTGTTTATATATATATATATATATATATATATAAGAAATATTGTTTAATTTATATTGTTGTTACATAGTGCCATATGAAATAAATAAAAATTATATATATTTTTATTTTCTCTATATAATGTGTGTGTGTGAATCAAAAAAATATAATTTTGTGCTTTATAAAAATTGTTATTGTGAAAAATAAAAGTAATTTTTAGAAAAATATTTCATTTTCAAATTATTTTTATCATTTTGTTTGTGACTTTTTAACCTCACGTAAATTGAAATTCGACATATGTATAAAATTTAATAGATCCAGAAATTTCTCTTGGGCCCAAATAAAGTTGAGGACCTAGAAATTTTACGCTACTACTTAAACTAAAATCTAGAAAATATTGCATTATTTTTCGATAATTTTCTTTGTACTTCTCAAGAAATTTTATTTGTTTGTGATAAATAGATTCCTCAAGTAGTTTTATGTTAGATAAAACTTAATTGTTAAATGGAACAAACTATGGTATATGGAAAATCATACTCAAACTTAAATTCATGGCTAGAAAATTGCGGGATCTAGTCAATGGGACGAGAAGATCTTCCTACTTGTATGCAAACCATCATAACTAACCTAAACATTTTCCAACATAAATCACGGGAAGCAATGCCCATTACACTCATGAGCATTAAGGATGCATGCTTGTTCCATAGTGGACACCAAGAATCACCTAACAAAACTTGGAAACAACTCGAATCTATGCACGAGGACACAAGCCTCTCTAAAATCATTAAACTTATCCTAGAACTCATGACCACTCCTTTGAAAGGATATGAGAAATTGATAAATAATCTTGCAAAGGTTAAAAATATCAAATCCCAATTGGATGGTTATGTGACATCCCGCCCTTTCAATTCTCAAAATTGACGACCCTATAGATGGCTAATAGGATCACTTGGTTAAAATGAAGTGTTAAGGGATAATTCCGCATTGTTGAAAATAACTCAAGCTTTGTTTAAATAAAGTTAAGTTAATAATCGGGAGTCTTATCTCACACTGGCATTTTCTATCGCATATATGTTTTATCACATATCGGATAATGATTGTTTGGGTTGTTTACCACTTATAAGATCACTACGTGATCATTATTATGTTGGAATATCAATGTTTGTTACTTTTAACCTCTGGAGTAAAAGTTGATTTTGGAAAGTATATGGAAGACAATAATTATATTGTGTGTTTATTCTCTTGTTTGGACTCCTCACATTGGGTCATTTGTTAGGCCACTCGACATTAGTTGTGGCATGTTATGAGTTTGTAACTTGTCTATACAAAGTGTTGATTTATTAGAATACTTGGCATATGGGCATGGGTAAATACATTAAGTTTTAATTAAATGCATGGAGGTTAAATGGATTTCATTAACATAGAATAAAATCCACTTGACAAAGAGTGGGTGGCATGTATTAGTGTCTTGTTGGGCTTACATGGCATGTTAGTTGTGTGGCATTGGTGACTTGGGAAAATAACTTGGCAAATGTAATTTGAAGCATACTTGTTTAATGTGATGTGAAGTGGGCATGGTTGTGTGGCATGAGGAAATAGCATTGATGGGTTTTGGGTTTTAATGTTGTATTAATATATCTTCGGATCCTCAGAATGGTTAGCTTCCCGAGAAGCCAACCCTAAACTTGGTCGCATTCTCTCCACTTGGTCATTTGGTTTATTTGGTTTGAGCTTTTTAGGGGTTTCGAAGGAAGTGGAATTTCTCTCCACTATGCATGTTTTTTCGGTCATGAATGCTAATATGGAAATGGATATGGAGGAATTATGTTTCAAAAAGGAATGTTTTGATGAATGCATTGTTGTTTTCGATTGTTGGAGAAAGGAAACTTAGTTGAGAAAGAACATGCGAGCTACAAGCATGAGCTTCTCCTTGATACTCTAAATCATAATGTTTATATTATGATAATAACGATTTGGGGTGTTTTGTGTGTTTGGTTTTATGGCAGAATGTTTGTATTTGATTCATACTTGTCTATTAGGTTACATGTCAAATTTGTGAATAGATTTATGATTTTAAGTGTTTTATACTTTGGGTTCGCATATTCTTATAGTGGAATGAGTTTTATGATTTTTAATTGTTTATGATCTTTGGCTTTGTGTATTATTATGAATGGGGTGAGTTTTGTGTTCCCAAGTTTGGAATGTGTCTTAATGACTGAATTCATTGCGTTTTCTAGTAATAGTTTTGAAATACCCATATTGGGTCTACATGTTGTAGTCTTATTAAGGCAGTGTGTGTGCATTTTCTCTCAACGAGCAATCAATGTGTTGAGCGTATTTGTAGGTTTTTAACATTCACATAAGTGATTGTGAATTCCATAGCACATGCATTACCTTCTTTATTCATCCCCTCGCGAGTGAAGTCATGTTTAGTCATACGCTCTTATAGTTAGATAAGTGTTGTATCTTGTATTGTGCTTGAATATAAAACTTGAACTTTTTAAATGTTGAAGTTTTTAACTATTGTTGGAATATTGTCCTAACAAGAAAATAATACTAACTTGTTAGATATTGATGTTTTTACGAAATGAATTCTTAATTGATGGAATTGTAGAAAAAGTATGAATAGTCTTCATAAGTTTATTACTTGATGAATTTTTATGGTTTGTTGTGAATTATAAATTGAAGTTAATCATTTTTATTAGATATGATTTGATATGGATTACAAGTAAAGTTAAATATTTGTTGAGTTATTTCGGTATAATGCAAGTTGATGATGTTATACTTGTTCATTTAATTTTTTTAGTTTGAATTAGCAAGTTGACTTGATCTAGTATAGGGTCAAATCTTGATTGTTATTCTCATTATATAATGGTTATGATATAGAATATGAGTGAGTTGACTCATGTCAGTTCTCGAATTGACCCATGTACATATTTCACTCTCCTAGCAGATGAACGGGTAGATAGGAGATGTAATGAAGTGAATACTTTGGATTGATTAAATATTATTTTATTTCATTACGACCTCGTGATCATATATAAAAATGCAAACCACAAGAGGTTCCTTATTCGTGTTAAATGATTTCGTGAAGTAAACTTAGTTGTTTAAGATGGGCATATGACCCTAATGTATAATCCTAATATGGATTTTTTTGCTTGTATAATGAAGAAATTTGGTTTCACAACCTTGAGTGATTTTGTGTTGATTATGAACCTCTTTTTTATTAAATATAATTGGTCTATTTAATCGGGCATGGTATATAAGGGTAGATATTATTTACGTCCCTATTTTTTATGGATGTGTTTTTGTTTAAACTTTTTTCATCTAATTAATTAAGTGCACTAAAGGCCTTTAGATGTGTTATTATAACATTACTTAATTTAATCCTTCACTTAAACTAGTCTTATGATTAATTAAGTAAAACAACGGAAATTATGTTGTTGGATACGATGTTTATCATGGGAATAATGGTATTGATCATTAATTAAATATTGAGTAAAATGTATGTGGTCGTGAATGATAATATAATCTATACTTCAAAATATGAAGGTATGATGATAGTAAATGTGATTAATGAACATCTAGCTGAGAATTAAAAGGGGCATGGTTAACTTAAATTGATTAGGCTTAATCATTATTCTTTATGAGATAATAAGTCAACCATCACAAGCAAATGGTATTATCTCCTTTATTAAATAGACCAGCGGTTAAAGAACAAAACCAGCCTTTGACATGCACTACCTATAATAAAAGCAAGATGACTTCACTAAAGGGCATCTTATAGTCCATAACTTTAATAAGTTATTAATCATTCCGCTTTGAACATAATGAATGACTTAGAGGAGTCTTACAAAAAGACCCCTCGGCTATAACTTAGATAAATAATGGAATAACTTAAGTTTTGTAGGACTTGACATTCAATGAAATTTGATTATGGATAGAAAACTTTGATTATGACGTAGATTGGATATAATCTCACATCATCATGCAAACATCTAGGCATAGTGCTAACTAGGGGTAGTTCTAAGAAAAAGGGAAAGAGGACATAATGGCGGTAACCCATTACATGGTCTCTCCTCATTCCATAAAGACCCTGAGTGGGTTGTGGTTCTTTTCGTTTATAGAGATGGTCATGTAAAGAACACACCTCCTCCTTCTTAACATGTTCACCTTCTTAAACAAAAATATCCAAATAATTGTGTCGAGATATTTTTTTGGTGGCAGAAGACTATGTCCCTAAGACTTATGTGTGGTCTCGGGATAAGATGTTTATGCATGGCTGGAAACTTTGGCCAAAGTAATGCAAGTAGTTGATTACATTTTCTATTCACCGTATCCTTACTTTATATATGTCAGATACCAAAGTACGAAGTTAAGTAATTGACTTTTGTGGTAGACATTTAAGGATGGAAACATAGTTCTCTCAACCTAGAAAAGGTAAACTTGAACATACTAAAGATTATATGATTGCTCGCATAGAGTGGATTGAAGGGAGATAAGGATGCACCCTTCTTAGCATGCACAAGGTTTATACACGGAAGATTTATCGGATGGATCAAACTTAATAACTATTTGTTTAAAATTGTTGATTGGTTTATACTAGGTTAACTCTATTGCATACTTTGTTGATTGGCTTGTGGAAATCATATAAAAAATTGGTTCAATTTTGGGAAAATTAAAATGAGGTGTTACAGGTTACGATTGCAACCTACTCTAAGATAAATTGGTTTTCTTTATCATTTAGATGAACATCCATGAGAATTTCAAGGATTTTATTTCAATCCTAATCTCAAAATATCAAAATTAAATTGATATCCCTAATATGAAAACCTTGTCTTCTCTTATTATTCAAGAAGAAGAGAAAATGAGTCATTAAAAAATTTGATTTTAAAGAAACTACTACTCGGACCCTTCTCTCTCGTAATCAAAAAGATCATGCTCATAACGAATTAATGGAAATCAAAATGAAAAACCCGATTTCAAATCAAAATTCAAATCCTCAAACAATAAAAGTTGATACAAACATAACTTTAACATGAACTTCAAACCAAATTCAAAGGAAATTGTAAGGAATGTGGTAAATTTAGTCACAAAAAGATGACTATTACAAGAAAAACTCTAAAATATTCAAAAATAATAAAGGGAATTTTTTTAACTATCCTAATCATAATCAAGATAAGGAGAAATATTTAAATTTAAATGAAACTATTTCTCTTTAAGGTATTTTAAGATCTTAGTATGATACATTACTTTTCCAAATTAAAAAAAAAAAAAACTCTCTTTGATCCATCACAAGTTCATATCTATTGTCACTGAAAACAAGTTCTAAAAAATGTAGAGTTTTCTAGTTTTATTTCTTTATATTAGTTGTGAAATGTGATAATAATAAGTGTATTTTAATTGTGTTATGTTTTGATAATCATCTCTCTAAACGTCATCCTAGTTTTGTTTTTAATGTTAAAACAATGTTTTGAGAGTAATAAGCATGTTTCATCTTATGTAAGCATAATTATTTTCTAGGATCGAAACTTTTATAATTGTCTCTCACATCTCAATATACTAATAACTTATCTTGATGGATTATAAATTTGTTTCCACTTTTTATAGTTTTTAAACATGCATGTATTGAAGCTAACTCTACCTTATACAAACATTATTTTTATAGTTTGACACGTCTAACCTTCACTATGTTTGATATTTCATTTGTAGTTGTTGTTGCTTTTAGATCGATGCATGATGTATATGATTATTATTATAAATGGATTAAAATTTAAACATATCAAAAACATGTATCAATTATGGTTTATATGATTTTTGTGATTATAACCATGTTGTTATAGATAGGAAATCTATGTCTAATTTTTTTGTTTTCAAGTTGGATACACGTGATATCACTTGAAGTAGAAAGTAAAAACCAACAATGTTTTTGTTTTCTATATGAAGAAAAGTGTAAAAGTGTTACAACAACAAATAAATAATCCATGTGGTTAAAAAGACTATTGATTAAAATCCTTATGGATATCAATATAAGTACTCCACTCATGTTTGATATCCAGAGTACATAGCTCTTGTGAACAATCTATTTTAGTATCGATGAACAAAGCATATTGAGATTCATATGAAATTTGTTCAAGAAAAGTATTCAATGGTTAATTTGATCTACACCTCAAAATCTAACGATTGTGTGGTAGACTTTGGTCACCACCTTTGAATCTAATGATCATGTGGTAGAATTTGAATCAAATGATCGTGTAAAACTTTGATTTCCACCTTTGAATTAAATGATCATATGGAATAATTCTTATTAAAAGATCAAGTTGCAAATATATTCACGAAGCCCCTATGTGTTGTGAAGTTTTGCAAGTTTTGAGCAATGCTTATCCTTTTCGGAGTTTCCATTAAGGGGAGTGTGCATGAAAATTCCACCTCCTAACGGCCTTTTTCTCGCCCTACTTCTTTATGCTTCTTCTATATTATAAAAATAAAATATGTAAATCACCTTATGTGAGTTTACTTGTAATCCACCAAAGCATTGTGTTACAAGAGATTCCTTATTTTATAAAAGGATCTAGAAACTCATGTAAGACTTCATATATGCACTTATTCAAGAGTAAATTGGGATATTTCTATCGATTATCCTTGTAGACATGTTAACCTAAAATTGTCCTACATGGTTGAACGATTGTAACTCATTTTGTATAGAAAGGTGACTTTGGCATGTATCTCCACTAAATATTAAGGGAGAGTTTTGGAGTAATAATATTTATGGGGATAGATTCATGTGGCCACACATTTAATTTGACTCCGTAACCAAGTTTTTTTTTATTATTGGCAAATAGTTTTTTAAAAGGGACTATACCCTTGAATACAAAAGAAGGCCTGAGAGCCGAAATAAGAGTGAGAAACAAAGAGAATGGATCAAGATCCAAGTGTTACAATGAAGCTCAAAGTAGCTCAGAAACAGCTACACAAACGAGACATAACAGCAAAAAAACAGCAAAAAAACAGCAAACCAACCGCAGAGAAACAGCAAACAGAAGCTCTGCGACTGTTACCCTTACCCAGGCGAAGCGTTACCCTTCAGAGTGGTAGATTTTTTCTTTTTGCTGACCGTTACCCACCCTGATGGAGCCTTCGCGGTTGGAGAAGAAGACAAAGGAGGAGTATTTTCCTTAGTCGCAAATGTCCCATTTGGAACAGCCAAGTTGTTCTCCTGAGAGATATATTTTTCATTTTCCATGCTGCCCTCAGCAGCTTGTGAATTTTCCATGTTTCTAACAATCTGAGTTTCGGATAAATGAGATAAATTTGTTGCAATTTCCTTGCTGTTGGAAATAGGATTTTCCAAAAAAGGAATTTCAGGGACAAACCCAGATTCATCCTTAGCATTTGAATTTGAATCAAGGTCCTCTTTTGCATCGAAAACCAAATGTTCCGGGAGGGCATCCTTCCACCAACTGCGTTTCTCATGCTGGCCCTTTGCCAACCCACAAGCAATAGACGTATGACCTAAACAGAAACACTTTCTGCATCGAAATGGAAGGCCCTCGTAATCTAAAGGTTGTGACCAAGTTCTGTTTTGCACCCTAAGATCAATGGTTGCTGGGAGGTTTTTAGCCGTGTCAAGTTCCACCAAGATTCGAGCATAGGTAGTGTGGGTGTAATCAGAAGTTTGAGAGTCTATAAACAACGTAGTTCCCAAGGTGTTTCCAATAGATTTCCGTAACCAAGTTTTAGTAACTAATTGTATAAATTATATAAGTTATTCATAAATTTAATAAAGTTATAAATGATTAATTTGATTAATCATTGTTAAGAGTGAAACAATTCAACAAAAAGGTTCCAACTAAATCACCCACCTTTTAAATAGGGTAATCTCCTCTCCTACCGGAGATTTATATGTAATTTTCATGGCCGTTGGGAATTTACGTTTGTATGCAATCATTGTGGGCGGGTTTGAAGGGAGATAATTGTGTTGGGTTGACATGTATTTTATTTTTTGATTAGGTAAAAATATAGGAATTGAAAGGATCCCAAAGATTACTTTTTACAACGAAAAATATGTAGTAATGAAAACCCACTAACAACAACAACAAAAGGATCAAAATATATTGATCCTAAACCCAAGAAACATATTTTAAAAAAAACTACCGATTAGTCAGGTTGGCTTGTATTTATCAAGCATTGTTCCTCATCATTATTATTATATTGGAAAGTGAAAATTTTAGTGGCTTTTTAAAACCTTTTCATAGGTTTTCCCACTTAAATCTTTTGTTATAAGTTATATGTTTGTAATATTTTATTTCTTACTTTTCAATATATTTAGTTATTAAATTATATGCTTATTTATTAAAAGTTTCATCTAACCTAGCACATATAATCCTAATGATATGATAAATATTGATTAAATAATTTCACCAATTCGATAAGATTTTCCACCCTTTCTATATGTTTTTATGGGTTCCTTAAAATTTTCCCTACCTAAAGCTTGGGTCTAGCTTTAACCGCATTCGCATTCCTGTGTTCACTAATAATTTAAAACAAAAAGAAGTTAGTTGGAGTATAATCAAATTAGGATATGTGCTTAAAAAACAATGTAGAGGTTTTGTATAGGAATTCAAGATGAAAATTTTAAGCACGACATATGGTATTAGAGTTGAGATTCAACTTTGGAAGCTCCAAGACAAAATTTAATTTAAATTAATTATGTATAATCGTATGGATGATATATATGTATTATGTTGTGTATTTCCATGCGTGTTATGTGATAAATATATACCTATGTGATTGTGAATGTACTATGATGTTGTGTCAATCATTTTACATTGTACCCCTTATATCGTTATAAATATTGTTATGAAATCAAGTCATCACCTTGTAGTTTTATTTGGTGTTTTGTGATTATATGATCACTTTCTCAACAAATGGTAGCATATATGAAACATGGGATTTGAGTGATATGTGAGCGTTTTCATATTTCTCAAGGCAAGTATAGGATATGAAGTGGATATTTTCATAATTTGAAAATATATGTTTCCCTTTTGGTATGTGTGATTCCTAGAGTGGTTTCACGCACATTATGCATGCACACATTGTTAGTCTCTCTATAAAATGACAATATTTTCCCCCTCTACTCGCCCCTTAGTATTTTCCTTATGATAAACATTTTTGTCAAGAACCCAATTATGTTTGAGATTTGTGAAAACTCTTGGATAAGATATGGATTGGAGGTTATAATAGATATTGTGTTATGTGATGTGCATTTTGTTATCACATTTCAAGCCACACTTGATACCATATCAATTGTAGTTCCCTTGTGGATGTTGAGACACATGCTTGAATATGTATCCCCTTGGGTGGTCAAAGTCAAAGCTACATAGTGCATATGATATGGATCATTTCATCTTATCTTTTAATTTGTGAAATTGAATTGTACTCGTAACAATCACTATTTACTTGACTTCTCATTTAAGATTGGAGATTTTAAAAAAAAATTATTGTGATTTTTTTGGATTTAATCATGTTACTTATCCATTCTATTATATTGTCAAGACATATTTTATTTTACTTATTTTCTTGATTTGAAGCTATGGATTTGGAGACCACTTAGCTATTCAATTTCAAATCTATGAATGTGGATTTCTTGAATTACTTTAGCAAGTTGTATAGATATATTTAGTAATGGTCCTTGAAATCACTTGGTAGGACATGATATAGGTTTTAGTATAGGAGAAACATAAACTATTCCATTTACTATCCTTAAAATAGTATACAACAACTCAAGGTATATCTTAACATATATATATGTGTAATAACTACATATCATATATAATAAAGGAAACACACAAACATGAGAAATTGAGATGCAACAATAAATTATATATGCATTAATAAATTAAGAACATAGACCTAAATTTAGATTAAAATCAAGATCAATATTTTGTGCAATGCACTTACATCGTTTAAATATTTCAAGGTGATTGTTGGCTTACTAGTCCCTTCTTCTTCCATTTCATATCAAAATATACTCTTTGCATTCTCTACTTGTACTTAGAGAGAATTATATATCCTTTGTTTTTTCCTATATATGCTATGCATATACCTTAGGTATTGTGTGATATACAACATGTCCAAAATACATAAAATTCATCTTTTTGACACCTATGCACTTCTAACACATTCCTAGACTTAAATAGTTTCGTCATCCTAAGAAAAAATATGCTTAAAGAATTTGGAAAGTCTTTTGTCCTATAGTTTTAGCCTCGGCATGATGTTGAATGTGTTGATCAATGAGATACTCTATTCATAGTCGCCACACATGATGTCATTTACTAGTTTTTATCCTTTATGCACTACTTAACTTCCCTCCTTGGTTTTCATTTAAGTGGTCTTTCCAATAGACTACCTTTTGTATTTTCAATCTATAGAAACTCCCTCATAAATCACTCTTGTGAGTTTTCAATTTATGTGGATCTTCTTACAAATATCTATGTAAAATTTTCATAATTAGCTCAAAATTTTACGGCTCAAAATTGTGTTGTGTTTAAGTTTATTTCTATGGCTAAGTTGTCTACTCATATGGCATTGGTTGGACCTATGCAAATAGAGGAGAAAATGGACATGGTAGTGCTTTGCTTCCTAGATATCCCAGAGCATGATATGAGGGATGATATATTTTTGGTTATTCTTCATGGTTTTCATAGTTGGTAGGAATAGTTTCATATTTTCTTTGTATACTTTCCGATTTGCAATAGCTTTATTCACTATGTCGAAGTATAGATGCAATTGTGCCAATGTGTGCATGATTTCAAAAAAGAGTCTTCATTTTTATTTCTAAAATTATTTCTTGAAGAGATATGGAATTCTTTATTTCCTCAATCAACCCCTATATATGATCTCTTATTCAATGTTCTTTCACCCTGAAAAAGTATTACATGGTTTGTTGCACTTCCACTCTTGTAGTATGTCAATCACATTATCTCAATCTTGTATAGATTATTGTAATGCTTTGTCTACCTCTTGATCATTTGTCATGGCTACCATCTATATATGCATTATCTTGGAAAGGTTGGTATCACCCTAGCTCTTATTTTTCTAGCATGTAGTTGTGCATTCCAGTCCAATAGCTCAAATTTGATTTTCTTAGCTTGTGTTGAATCTTTTTAAAGAAGGTTGGTTTATTCACGTAATATCATAATTATGTCTTTTACTTAGTTCTTGGTGCGGAGAAATTATTTCTTCACCTTCAATGCACCCTCTTTCTCTCTCCAATTATCCAAAAGATTACTAACAAAAGTGTGTAGTTGCATTTTCTCACTCATGTCTTGGTCAACTATAGACTCTATGATAATTATAGGGAAATTAGCGTCAATTTAAGTTTTGAGGTTGCATAGTGTCTACTCCAATGTTCTTGTTAACACCAAAATTCGTGCCCTCTAAATATTCTCTAGAGAATATCCAGAACTTTGGGTAACATGGGATGATCTCGAGAGTTTGGGACTGCACAAAGTGAGACAAACCTCCAAATAAGGTTGACTTCCTTGTTACGTCGATTTGAGATAACCCATATAGCATAGCATACCTCTAATGTTAAACTACACCTATAGCTAATTCTTACTCTAAAACATCCAAAGGACCGGGAGAGAGAGATGCGAAGGGAAATCCTAAGCTAAGGGGGTGGTGATAGCACTAGATAAGATGGATGATCACTCTCAACAAGGGGAGGAAAAAGGAGAAAGTGTGGAAGGAAATCGGAAAAAAATCATGTCGCGGGCCAAACCCATATAGACTTACCCTTCCACACTTTTACGCCGCATGAAAATGAAGAAACCTGCAAGTAAAAATGCACATAAAAACACCAAATAAAGAACATAATGGAAATAATGCATAAAACATGAGAGTATGGCACAAAAAATCCACAACACTCGATATTATTGCTTACATGATGCACAAGTGGTTACATTCGTGGTAGAAGGTGAAATACATTGTAGAGACCAAACTTGAGGTCCGAAACTCGTGGGAAGTCAACCACAATTTTGACATGGTACCGAATTACAACAAAAGATATATCCAATCATTTTTACAATGCATGAGTTCTGGATTTATAGAAAATGAGAAGATGAATGGAGAAGGAAAGAGAGATAAAGGTGTTAACATGATGGATTCAACCACCAACGACTAATCACCATTGATATTTTTCAAGAAGATGTGGGTGCTTGATATGGATTCTATCACATGACATCAAATTTTACAGTCACAAAGATGGCACCCACACTTCATTAATTCTAGTTAGTGGAGTGATTGGTGTTTGAATTTCAAATTAGGCACAATTTATGTGCTTCTCACGGGTTTTCTTTATTATGTGGCTTTGGGTGTTTCACAACTTCCATGCATCTACGAAAAGTTACATGATTTTCCCTTTAATATCACCGTTATGCCACGGAGATCTTTCCTTCTTCATGCATGGAATCTCACCCATGACTATTTTCCTTTCTTTTGTGGACTAGGAGAGTCCATGGGACATTAATATTTGAGAAACCCACGGAACACTAGGATAATGTTTTACCAATTTTAAACTTATCAAAGTATTTGAATTTTCTTTCCTTTTTCGTGTAGTGCCCAATGACACTCGTTACATCATCACAACTTCTTCATAATAGTCTTCATCCTTGGTTCAAAAAAATTTACTGATTTTGTGGAATACTATATCTTTCGATTCGCGTAATATTGTGTTTCCAAGTCACAAAGCACTAAACATCCTCACATTTCGTTGATGCGTGGATATTTTCCTTATCCAATTATTTTAAATTTTCATAGGTGTGAATACCCCGCAATGCTTTGACTTACCTTAGCACTGTACAAGACTAACTAGGTACCCACAAAGGTCCAAAACTATAGGAATTATGCCTTAGACCCGATCTCGATATATCATTCTGCGGGTTAGGGGAACCTGAGAACACTAAGTTCCGTCAAAATCTAACCAAGTCCAACTCGATGCTCAATTTTATTTTGTAGCTTAGGAGAACTGCGAGAATGTTGTGTGACCGCATTACGTAGAAGAATAGGTTAGTCTTGCACGGATTTCCTGAGAAAAAATGGCTAAATCCATTTTGATGAGATGTTCAAAATTACATGGGGTGTAATTTTGGACAACAATTTAGTGAATTTTAGGGGACATCTTCCTTGTAAATGATGGAGACCAGTTTCCTTGAAACATCCATTGGGCATGGAGTCAAGCTATCCTTGAATAAAATGATTTATGTCTCTGAATGCACATGAACTCAACATGAATTGGAGTTGATCTTGTGGGGCTTTGAATAAAACTTGCAAACATCCCCATTTATCTTATTTTCATCGTGAAACTTTCTTGATACAACACTAGGAAACAATAACAAAGGCCCATAACAACTATATACAAACATTAAAAGCATTCATGTTTTAAGGGTAAACATGCAGAGTGTGCACAAAAACTTTTTTTCAATAAATAAACCTATACTACCCTACTCTAACCAAAGGAAAAAGGAAGATAAACAAATCTTGATACATGTTGAGAGAATTATCTTCCTTTTCTTACAAACTAGGGCCATCTGATCAGTTTGGAAATAATCATGGCCTTTAATGAGAGTGGAAAAGTGTCTTGGAACTATTGTCCATACCCATCTTTTAGAATATCAACTGAGAAAAGAATGAATACCTCCTCAATTTATTCCATGTTTGGTTGGGGGTATTGAATATGACCCTTGATGCTTTAAAGCTCTTCCTCCTACTCTGAAGTGATCATGGATGGTTGTAACTCCTTTTTAGCTATAAATTATCCAAATATCGATTAAGCATGAGATGATCTACAAGTTTTTCCCATCTTCTTTGCATGCAAATCCATAAATGGAGCTAGTTTAGAAATTTTCCTCATCATTATGGACCATGTTTGTAAGTTGATATAAACTCTTTTATGTTTTCTCTTACACAAACACCCTAGCATTTTGTTGGCGAGAAAATTTGTCTTGTGGACAAATTGGTGAGTTTTAGGCCAACGCTATGGGAATCTAAGTCCCTCTACTTGAACGGTGCAGCTTCTGTATGTGCATGCGTGAAAAAGTGGATTTCAATGGTGGCCTTTCGACTAGAGATCCAACAATGGCACTCATGACCACCCGTGGTAAAGCTAGCAATTTCTCACTAGAGAAGAACTTTGTCTGAGAAGGGGAAAGGGAGTGAGAATGAAGGTAGGAGAAACTAATGTTGTGAGTAGAATATCAAATGTCCACACACATTAATTAGAAATTTCATTTACATGCATTTATAGTCAGAAGAAAAACAAATCCATAGGAGAAGCTACAAGACCGAATGAAACTCATTGGTCACAAAGTACCAACTAATTCCTTAATCAAATAGGAAAAAATTCATTCTTTTCTTATTGAATCTCAAGCAGAGTTTGTACATAGCTTGAGAATGGAAGAAATTCGAGGAAGAAGAGAAAATAGAAGAAGAATGGCATTTTTTGTCTTTTCTAGGTACAAAGCACTCTGGTCTTTTTTTGAAATCAATCGCCAACCCTTGGAATGACGTCAAGAAGCCATTATATTCTTTGCAAGAAAAACTCGTTAAAAACCATGGATGGTTAAAAACCAAATCTTGCAAAGCAACCATTACATTCAATTTGCTAGTTTAAATATAGACCGTTAGATTTGCTCCTCTAACTCTGAAATCGAGCCGTCCACGTGGCAGGAAGGGATTGGAGCGGTTACGGGGGAAGCCCTTTGCATTTTGTGATTTTTTAGAGATTTGGAAATTTGGAACAAATTGGCCCGCACCCCCGCTTTGACTTTTTAACCTAGACATGTGGCACCCTCTGATTGGAAATGGGGTCGCGGCCTTTTCTCAATATTTTAACATTTTTGGAAAAAGGCTCAAAAACTCAATTTCCTCTGTCATCCCGTTGCTCCGATTTGACTAGGACACGTGGCACGTTCTAGTTGGAGACAGGGTCATGGCTCTTTTCTAAACATTTTAACCTTTTTGGGAAAAAGGCTCAAAACCTCAATTTCCTCCACCGGCCCGCTCTCCCGCTTTGACTTTTCAACGGCGGGCTTCAACTTTGAATTTTTCCTTTATAGCCTAATCGGGGCTACGGATCATTTTTTAACTTTTTTCCTTTTTTACAAAAAATCTCAAAAACATAAATTCCTCCGCTAGCCCGCTCTTCCACTTTGACTTTTTAACT
This sequence comes from Taxus wallichiana var. yunnanensis, assembly GCA_018340775.1. Lineage (NCBI taxonomy): Eukaryota > Viridiplantae > Streptophyta > Pinopsida > Cupressales > Taxaceae > Taxus > Taxus wallichiana. The sequence continues at coordinate 372,372,213 of CM031244.1, read as the reverse complement.
TTGGGCCTGAGACCTTGGCGGAGCCGCATGAGCATTTTAGAACTTTTACTTCACTTTTTGGGGATTTGGTTAAATTTCCAAAAGTGTCCCGATGGCCCGCTCATCTCGCTTTGAATTTTCCACATCAGGCTTCAACTTTGATTTTTCCCCACGGACTTCAACTTTGACTTTTTCCTTTCAAACTTTCCGAGGCGCGGGGAAAATTTTCTATTTTTTCCAAAAGTGACCAAAAGTGTTAAGTTCACCAAAAATATCGTTCCTACCCATCCAATAGGATCTAACCACGTACTGCATTCATTGGGGCCAAAATTTGATGGGGAAAAGACACTCGTCATCCCAACTATGGGAAAAATACACAGAGGAAGAGAACTTCATCGTTTTGAGTCCAATTTTTGAATTTCCTTCACGAACCAGAGGCATGGAGGCAAAACAATGATTTGATGACCCAAGCCATAGAACAAGTGAACAATTTCGATCAAAAATGGAGGTTACAAAGAGGATATTACGTGCACAGACCGGGAAATGGAGAATTTCTCAAAATGAGAAAAACAAAGGTTTAAACAACTCTAGGGCACGAATTTTGCTAATTTCTTGAATCTCTAACTTGGCTTAAACACCAACGAAGGACATGAGCTCAAAAAAATTGAATTTGGCTATGAAAATGTAGAGTAATTTTCAGGAGACAATAGTTGGCTCTAGCTTGGGGACATGGCGTGAACTGGGCATGGCTAGGGCACGACATGAGGATCCAGAATCTCAAGTTTCAAAACATATTACGTTGACCAGTGCCTTATCCATTGGGCCTTGTAGAGTCATGTACAATTCATAGAAAGAAAGGAAGAAGGAAGAAACACACAACAAACCAAACAAATCGAACTAAAACCACACAACTGAAAAGGGAATAACACACCTATGAAAATCAACTATGGTACAAGACAGGGGACAACCCGCTTTCATTGATGATACAGTTTCAAGTATTGCCCACTTTGAGGCAATTCCAATGGCGTTACATCCAAGTATGAGATGAGAAAAACATTCTCACCACAGGTTCCATAAATTTGGAATGGGCCAAGCCATAATAAATCAAACTTTCCATGGTTGCCCTTTGGTTCTCTTCTCTTGTCCCAAAGCGGGAAAAAATATCCCACTTTGAAATTCCTTGCTTTGGTCTTCTTGTCAAAAAAATTTCATCGGTTTAACCGATGCTCTTTAATTCTATCCACCACTTGGCATCTGTTTTCTTCCAACTTCTCAAGGACTAGGATCCCTTGTCGATGGAGTCTTTATATTGACCATCTTCTATTTCTTGTAGCAACTTTAGAGTGGCATCTCAATTGTGAGGGGGATATATGCCTCAACTCCATACAACATTTGGAAAGGTGACATACCTATTGCCTTCTTAAGAGTGATTCTATCATCTCACAATGCATCATACAACTTCTTGTGCCAATTCCTTTGATTCTCATCTACAAGCTTTCGGAAAATGGTCACAATGTTCTTGTTGCTTGACTCGAAACTTGCCCATTTCCCTGTGGGTAGTAGTCAGAAGAGTGGGATAGGGAGATTCCAAAGCCATAACGAAACTCTGTGAGCTCCTTAAAAGAGAAATAGGTGGCATTGTCTACAACAATTTTCTGTGGTATTCCAAAACAAACAATGATATTCTCCTTGTTGAAGTTGCAGTTGTTTGAGTTGGCCTACTTGGTCCGGATGGCTTCCACCCATTTAGTGAAGTAATCAGTTGCATTGAATACATAAGTATGCCCTACACTAGAATGAGGATTCAAAACACCAATTAAATCTAGCCCCCACTGCTGAAATGGTTCTTCAATCACCATAAGCCTGAGTGGTAATGTAGCTAGTTGTGGTTTTCCAACAAATTATTGGCATGCTTTGCATTTGGAAACCCAATCCCGAGTGTCTGCAAAGATGGAGAGCCAATAATATCTCCCTCTGAGGATCTTATGTGCGGTGACCATTTCTGAGAAATGTCCACCACAAGCTTGATCATGATATGCCCTGAGCAACTTTTCTTGCTACTCCTTATCTACACACCTGAGGAAACAACCATCTAGGCCTCTCTTGTAAAGTGCATGATTCCAGATCACAAACTTGGTTGCCTTTAGCTTGAGTTTCCTTCTTTGTTTGTAATCAATATGAGGAGGGCATTCTCCATAAGTGAGGTAGTAAGCAATGTTAGCATACCACTCATCAGTAGTGGTGACAAAGAGCGCATGTGGACTGTCTTCTGAATAGATTGAGAAAACATCATCTTTTTCTCCTGCTTTGAGCGTTGAGAGCCTCATCTTCAACAATCAACTTGCACAAACCATTTCCTCTTACCAGGTTAGAGGGTTTAATCTCCAAGTCATACTCTTGGGTCTTTACAATCCAACTTCCTCTCTTAGCCCCAGGATCTTGTTGAGTCAAAATGAACTTGATTGCACTTCCAGGACCATCACCACTATATGGGAATTAAGAATGTAGAATCTAAAAATTTTAATGACTTTGACCCTTTGTGAAGGCATGTTTCTCCAATTGGTTGTACTTTAACTCATGATTTTTCAGAGGACATCTCATGAAAGCAATGGGTGCTTCCAAACCTTCATCATTTTTCTAAACAAGGACAACATGGAGTGTATGTTCTGATGCATAGCAATACAAGATGAACTCCTTGTTGAAATCTAGAGATACAAGAGTTGGAGCTTTGGCAATGGCTTTCTTGATCTCCTTAAATGTTGTTTTTCCTTCCTTATTCCACTTGAAACTTGCTTGAGGCTTCATCATGGAAGTTATATGCTTAGTCAATTCAGAAAATTCAGGCACAAAAGGACGAAGGAAGTTTATCTTTCCAAAGAATGAATGAACTCCCTTCTTGCTAGTTGGTAAGGCTAGTGCTTGGATAGCTCTGACCCTTTCAGGATCAATGTGTGGTCCATGTTTGTTCACAATGTGTCCCAGTCAACTTACCTTTTGTGACTCCAAAAATGCACTTCTTTGGATTTAGAGAAATGCCATGTTTCCTACACCTTGCAAGGACTTGCTCCAAATGACTGATATGATCTCCCCTCCTCTTTGAAAAAACCATGAGGTCATCAAGGTAAATGACAATGCAGTGTTTCAAATCTTTGAAGGCCAAGTCCATTGCTCTCTGGAAAGTGGCTCCAGCATTGATCAAGCCAAAAACATTACGATGTAGGCAAAAGTGCCCCAAGGTGTTGTGAAGGTTGTTTTGTTGCAATCCTCTTTTCCACCTTGATTTGGTTGTACCATGAGAATCCATCAAGCAAAGAGAGCATCTCAAATCTAGTGACTTCTTACAAAATGTGATCCATGATTGGTAGAGGATAGTTTTCTTTGAGTGAGGCACGATTGATTTGAAGTCTACACATATCCTTATCTCACCATTCTTCTTCCTTATTGGCACAATGTTAGCCACCCATGTTGAGTGGTGGATGGGAAAGATGATTCTAGCATTGAGCATTTTTATCACCTCTTATTTGATAACATCGGCAATCTTTGGATTATAGGGCCTTTGCTTTTTCTGAAGGGCTTAGCACCTTGCTTCAAAGGAATGGAATGATGCATTTATTTTGGCTGAAAAGATTTGAGTTCATCATAGGAATAGGCAGGACATCTGAGTACTTTTTTAGCAGAGAGCAACAAACCTTATCTTCTCTTTTGGTGAGCAACATTTACCAATGTTAACCATCCTTGGATTCTCTGAAGTGCCAATGTTTTCTTGATCAAAATCAAAAGGACACCGAGAAGACTATTTTTCTTTCTCTTGGATGAACATGTCATGCTTGTCAAAGATATCTTCCAAAGAAACTAGGCCTTTGGAGATTTTGTTTCCTTTCAGTTTGATTACTCCCTCTTCATCAATTCCCTCAATTCCTTCCTTCTCTTCTTTGGGGACTGATTCATGGTGTCGGTTTTCACTTCCTTCAAAGAATAGATTATTGAAGTTATTCCTTTGTTCTAATAAGGCTAGGATTTGATTATCATCATTGAAGACTTGCTAGTGATTTGCATTATCTGGTATGTTGGGTCTAAACACCATCTCAATGGTCACTTTATCCTTGCCAAAATAAGGATGAGGTATCACTAAGGAAGCTGACACTACTAGAGAATAAGCCTTTTCATTCTGCTCCCTAGGGATAGCTTCAATGGAGAATGCATCAAAGAATTCAATGCAGTCCCACACTCTGTTTCTATAGTGCATGAGCCTTGGATTTTTCACCTGATATTGTTAGCGAACCTACTTCACCACAATCTCAAGCATCACCTTTGCATCTCATTTTCTTGATTCCCATGTCCTCTTCTACATTCATGCCTAGGAGAAATGCTTCATACTCTTCAGTATTGTTTGTATTATCAAATTGTAGCTTGTAAGCAAAAGAATGTACCTCATTGGAGGGAGAATATAATACTACACCAGCTCTGAACTGCTCTAGAATAAGCGCCATCAAACGCCATTGTCCAAATCTAATCTTCTTCTTCCTCCATAAGGAGTGGAAAGTTCTCTTCCTTTTGTGATGTAAGGAAGTAGTTTCCTAGCCCACAATATTGAAAGAGGATGTTAGCTCTTGGATCATCAGATTTCCTTACTGTGAATTTCATTTTCTTGACTAGCAGTAGCTTCTTCATTTCTCCTTTCATTGGGATAGTTGCTAGATGACCAATCCATTTTTATTTCTCCACCGAGATCTCTGCAAAAACTTCTACTCAACAACATACCAAAAGATGTTGGGATATCTGCCACCAGAATGGTCAAGAGTATCTACTTGTCAGGGTAATCAGCTAGTGTAACTTGAGCATCCTTAATCCTTCCTACCAATGGAACTTGTTTGGATTCCATTGAGTATCATTTGCCATTTACCCGAGTCAAAGTGAGGCCAAGAGAATTTGCAACTTTTGTTGGCATCATATTATCTGAGGTCCAGAACCTATAATGCAATTGTTTAGCTATAAAACTTTGATGAGAAGTGACGGGTAAAAAGGCTCAACTCTGTTGTTGGTGGTGGAGGCACCGAGGGCTAACATGTTTTGGGAAGGTGGTATAAATGGTGTGGGTAATAGGCCTTTAGAGATTGGACTTGAAGAAAAATGGTTACTTACTACCATGAACTACCTTGATGAATCTGTCCAAATTGGGTAGGATGTGTTTGTAGGTATTCAATCTCGAGAGAGATGAACTTTGGTTTTTCTTGCATGCTCCGCAAAGTCAAATGGAGTTATGGTAGATGAGGAAGAGATTCAAGCAGGGAGAGAGGATTTAAATGACAGGGGTTTTGTTACTTTTGGTATTGGTTTCTCCTTTTCAAATGTAGCAATTGGCTTGGAAGGAGATGGGGGTGTAGCCTTTGATTGAAATTTAGATGTTCTTACGAAACACCATTTAGAAGAGAATTGCTCTTAACATATTTTGAGTTGGGAGAAGAATCATACAACTTACTTGCACAAAGAGTGTGATCCTTGACAACTAGTGAGTCGATTTCTCTCTAGCTGATTCCATGGAAGGTGGTAATGGTTATCCCTTGTTAATGATCTTGTTTAGTGGAGGCTTTGAAGAGCTATCTTCTTTGTTCTTTCTACTATATCGATTCTGTTGTTGAGGTGAAACACCATTCTTGGATTTTGCATGAGTGAAAGTAGCACATGAAAAACTTGGATCTTCTTCATCACCTTCCTCTTCATCATCAACATATTCAATCAAGCCATTGTGCATGCCAACCTCTTCAATTTCAAGATAGTTTTCACAATCATCCATGCTTTCTTCTTCAATTTCCTCAATGTTTGTTCCTTCTTTTGATTCCCAAGTGTCACAGATGGCATTGACTAGTGGTGCTTCAAGAGAAATCCTACGAGGAGGTGGAGAAGTTCTGGTCTATCGGAAGGATTTGTCCTCCTTGGAGCATTCCTTGTTATGATTTGTGTGATTGCTTCTTCAAAGCAACTAGGTCATTTGACATTTTTGGAACATTGGATCGGTGGCGATGAATTTGAACGTCGACCTTTTTTTTTCCATTTGGTCCTTTCACTTTTCTAGAAAGAATTAGATCATCATCAGTCTCAATTGCAAAGTCTTTAGCTTCCCTCAATGTTCTCAATTGAGCTCTTCTGAGGAAGAAACCAACTTCTAATGGCAAAGCACTAATGAATAACCTTTTCAAGTTGTTTCAGAGGGGACCGCATCTTTTGGGATCCTTCTTACCAACCTATCATACCTTGCTACAAAATCTCTCATTGATTCAGAGGTCTCCTTCTTCATCTGAACCAATTGGACCAACAGATCCTGAAAATCTTATATGCTCTTGAACCTATGTTCAAATGCACTTCTTATATCTGCCCAGCATGTGACAGATCTTGGGGGCAACATGTAGAACCATTCAGCTGCTTTTTCTTAGAGTGACTCCACAAAGAGCCTAACTGAAACATCTTCATCTTTAACTCCCAACACTCCACAAGTAGTGATGAATGCTACTACATGTTCTTTAGGAGCTGAGAACCATCACCTTTGAATTTTGGGAAGTTCTTTCTTGAGCCTCTTGGGAGGTCATGAAGTGGTGGTGGAAGAGAATGTGGACCAGTATTTCCTCCTCATGCTATAGTAGGCCTACGGGCCTCACGATCCCCATTCTATTTCTGTTTCTAGCTTCCCACCTTACTAAAGTTGTGGCCTCTGCTGCTCTCTCTCATCTACCTCGGCTTGAAGTCTTTCGATTTCTTCAAGTTGAGCCCTTATTTCCTCTTCCACTCTTGCTTCTCTTTCTCTAACTTCTTCTTGATTTCTACGTCAGTGAAATCATCAAGGTTCTCGTTGATGTATGGAAATTCACTATCCAAAGGATTAGCAACACTCAAGTTCTCAACGTGACCGGTTGCTTGTGAAGAAGGAGGCCCCTGAATTCTGAGCAGCTCTTGTCTTCTTTGAAGTTCTTCAAAAATGGGGTTGTTTTGTCCTCGTTTCATTTTAGGGTGTATCTTCTATCCCAACTTGAAAGTTTACTCTCTTCTCTGGGGTGGTGGAACTTGTCTCTGCCTTTCCAATTTGACAATACGTTCCTCTTCCAGGTATAGAATCCTTATGGCAATGAAGTATTGATTGACACTTTTTCTATTATGCCAAATAGCTTCTCTTAGATCAAAAGCAATGTCTTCTTGGATGTGAAAGAGTAAATCAAGTCTCTCAACAGGAGGATCTCCCAGAATAGCCATGAATTACATCCATGAAGTTTTTTTGATTATTCAATCTCTAGAAACTTTTCTTCTAGAATCTTTTTTTTATGACCACGAGGTCATTTTTAAGTGCGAGATTTGCAAAATCTACCCCATGGTGGGTGCCAAAAACTATTGGCAAGAAAAATTGTCTTATGGACAAATCGGTGAGTTTCAGGCCAACGCTATGGGAATCTAAGTCCCTCTACTTGAATGGTGCAACTTCCATATGTGCATGTGTGAAAAAGTGGATTTCAATGGTGTCCTTTCAACCACAGATCCAACATGGGCACTCCATGACCACGTGGCAAAGCTAGCAATTTATCACTAGAGAAGAAATTTGTCTGAGAAGGGGAAAGGGAGTGAGAATGAAGGTAGGAGAAACTAATGTTGTGAGTAGAATATCAGATGCCCACACACATTAATTAGAAATTTCATTTACATGCATTTATAGTCAGAAGAAAAACAAATCTGCAAGAGAAGCTATAAGACCGAATGAAACTCATTGGTTGCAAAGTACCAATTAATTCCTCAATCAAAGAGGCAAAATTTTCTTCTTTTCTTATTGAATCTCAAGCAGAGTTTATACATAGCTTGAGAATGGAAGAAATTTGAGGAAGAAGAGAAAATAGAAGAAGAATGGCATTTTCTGTCTTTTCCAGGTACAGAGCACTCTGGTCTTTTTGAAATCAATCGCCAGACCCTTGGAATGGCTTCGAGAAGCTGATATATTCTTTACAAGAAATTGTTACAACTTCACAAATCCTCAACGCCTTTTCAAATTCCTCTATTGTGAAGAAAACACTCATGGCGGGTTAAAACCAGATCTTACAAAGCAATTGTTACATTCGATTTGCCAGTTTAAATATAGACCATTAGATTTTCTCCTCTAACTCTGAAATCGAGTCATCCACGTGGCAGGAAGGGATTGGAGCAGTTACAGGGGAAGCCTTTTGCATTTTGTGATTTTTATAGATTTGGCAATTTGGAATGAATTGGCCCGCACCCCTGCTTTGACTTTTCAACCTAGACATGTGGCACCCTCTGATTGAAAATGGGGTCGCGGCCTTTTTCTCAATATTTTAACCTTTTTTGGAAAAAGGCTCAAAAACTCAATTTCCTCCACGTGGCCCACTACTCTGATTTGACTAGGACACGTGGCACGATCTAGTTGGAGATGGGGTCATGACTCTTTTCTAAACATTTTAACCTTTTTGGGAAAAAGGCTCAAAACCTCAATTTTCTCCGTCAGTCCACTCTCTCGCTTTGAATTTTCAACGACGGGCTTCAACTTTAAATGTTTCATTTATAGCCTGATCGAGGTTGAGGATCATTTTTTAACTTTTCACCTTTTTTACAAAAAGGCTTAAAAACACAAATTCCTCTGCCATCCCGCTCTTCTGTTTTGACTTTTTAACTTCGGGCCCAAGACCTTGGCGGAGCTGCGGAGAATTTTAGAGCTTTTACTTCACTTTTTGTGGATTTGGTTAAATTTCCAAAAGTGCCCCGATGGCCCGCTCATCCACTTTGACTTTTCCTGATGGGCTTTAACTTTTACTTTTTCCTGCGAACCTCAACTTTGACTTTTTCCTTTCAAACTTTCCAAGGCCGAGGGCAAATTTTCCTTTTTTGCCAAAAGTGACCAAAAGTGTTAAGTTCACCAAAAATCTCGTTCCTCCCCATCTAATAGGATCTGACAGCGTACTTGCATTCATTGGGGCCAAAATTTGATGGGGGAAAGACACCCATCATCCCGATTGTGGGAAAATATATGGAGGAAGAGAACTTCATCGTTTTGAGTCTAATTTTTGAATTTCCTTCACGAACCAGAGGCATGGAGGCAAAAAAATGATTTGACAACCAAGGTTATAGAATAAGTGAACAATTTTGATCAAAAATGGAGGTTAAAGAGGATATTATGTGCAGAGACGGGAAATGGAGAATTTCTCAAAAGCGATCAAAACATATGTTTAAACGACTCTAGGGCACGAATTTTGCTAATTTCTTGAATCTCTAACTTGGCTTAAACACCAAGGACATGAGCTCAAAAAATTTGAATTTGGCTATGAAAATGCGAGAGAAAGCTTTCAAGAGATAACACATTCACACTTGCATTTTGATTTTCTTCTTCAAACAAAGAGTATGAAATCTCTAACTTATCATCTTCCTCCTCATGCTCACTATGAACAATGTTTTGAATAGTAGGTTATTATTTTTAGCTTTCCTCCATAGAAATCCGATCAGTATTAGATTATGCTAAGGATGAAGGGGAATAAAGATCTATAATTTCACCATCAAAAGAAAGTAAGAAGCTTCATATGATTTCTTCCTCTTCTAGTACTTCCAAATCTGATTGTTTTTCCTCCTCCATTGTTGATTTTTGTGAAGACAAACCAACAACCTCCTCCTTATACTCTTCCAACTCAACCTCTATTGTAGGTCTAACCAGTTTTGGCATTTGATTGGATTCGAATCTTAAACTCCAATTCTTCATATTTTACATTAGAACCTCTTTGTTAGGTTCTTGATTGGTTGCCCTCCATGATTGATTTTCTGATTAGTTTCCTCCTAAAATGAGTTTGGGAACATGAGAGGAGGGGTGGGCTAGGTTTATATCTTATTTTTCAATTGTTACAATAAGGAGAAAGGTGTAGGATCTTCTTTTGGAGGAAATGGAATAGAAGGATAATCTTTGAGAAAGCTAGGAATTTTGACCTTTTTCTTAGGTGGCTAAAGTTGATAAGGGATGGAAATAATTTACTGATATGGTAAGAATGTAGGAACATCCATTGATAGGGTTCCTTAATATTTGATTCATTAGTTTTTAATGCATGTAATGATGCGATAAAATCAACCATTTGAGTGAGGGAATCACTCATTACCTCTAAATTTTGTTGTGGACTAAACCATTTGGGTATAATACCTCTCCATTGACAAGGTTGCCTAAAACCATGTTGTTTAGCTTGCATGATTTATAGTTGTTATTTGCAGGCTTGCGAGATCTCCTCCATTCTTTGGAATTTGCCTTAAAATCCCCTTCAAGTGTGAGATGACTATGAGCTCCAAAAGCGCATACTCTTCTTCATATTCAACACCATGGTTAATTAAATAACCATATTGATGTTTCTATATTTGGCTCACAAGAATATGCCTACTCAATCTAATTTTGGTCACAAAATTGATATGGAGTTGTGTAAAAGTGGTTCGAAAATGAATTTAGGAAAGTTAGAGGTGGAATGGAATGATAATGCTTCTACAAATGAGAATTACATTGAGGAAATGAATTCATGGTTGCACAACCTCATGAAAGAGTGAAATGAATAATGGAAAGGGGGTTTGCAGCTGAGATGGTGGGTTTTTTGGATGTGTAAAGGATCACCTCAAAAGGTTGAAATAACTAATCCACACACACCAAACTTAGTGAAAATTAAATAACTTTCCCACATGGCATGCCAAAAACTGTTAATACCAAAAGTTGCACCCTCTGAATATTCTCTGGTGAATATCCAGAAATTTAGGTAACATGGGATGATCTCAAGAGTTTGGGATTGCACAAAGTTAGATCAACCTCTGAATAAGGTTGAATTCCTTTTACGTTGATTTTGGAAACCCACATAACACAACCTACGTCAAATGTTAAACTACTACTATAGCTAATTCTTACTATAAAACTTCGAGGGACCAAGGAGAGAGAGATGTAGAAGGAAATCCTATGCTAAAGGGGAGGTGATAGCACCGAGATAATATGGATGATCACTCTCCACAAGGGGAGGAAAGGGGAGAAAATGTGGGAGGAAAGTGCAGACAACCATTTCGTGAGGCCAAACCCATATATACTCACCCTTCCACACATTTATGATGCACGAAAATGGAGAAACACTGCAAGTAACAAATGCACACAATAATGCTAAAAAGAACATAATGGAAAAAACACATAAAACGTGAGAATAGGGCACAAAGAATACATAACACTTGATTTTATTTCTTACATGATGAATAGGTGGTTACATTCATGGAAAAGGTGAAAATAGATTACAGAGACCAAGTTCAATGTCCAAAACTCATGGGAATTCGGCCACCATTTTAACATGGTTTCGTTACAAAAGAGAGAGATATAACATTTTTACAATGTATGAGTTCCAAATTTATATAAAATGAGAAGAAAGGATAAGGAGAGAGAGAGAGAGAGGCACCAACGGGATGGACTCAACCACGAGGACCAATCACCATTGATGTTTACGGGAATATGTGGGTGCGACATGGCTTCTATCACATGTCATTAGATTTTGTAGGCTGCGCAGAGACACGCTCATACTTCATTGATTATGTTTGATGGAGTGGTTGGTGTTTGATTTTCAATTTAAGTGTGGTTTTTGCTTCCCGCTAGTTTTCTTTATTATGCGGACTTTGGGTGTTTCACGGCTTCCCTTTGCAGATCTAAAAATTCCACACTTTTCCTTTCAATGTGTCGTCGTTATTCCATGGAGATATTTCCTTCTTTATGTGTGACATCTCACCCATGGCTATTTTCCTTTGTTACTGCCGACTAGGAGAGTCTCTGTGACAATAATCTTTGAGAAATCCACATAACACGAAGATAATGTTCTACGGATTTTGAACTTAGTCGTATTTGAATTTTATTTCATTTCTCATGTAGTTCTGGCATCACTCAATTGTGAATTCTTCATGTCAGAATTCATCCTTGGTTCCAAATAATTTACCAACTCGTGGAATACCATATATTTTGAGCCCACGTAATATTGGGTTTCTAAGCCCGAAGCATTAAGTTTCCTCACATTTCTTTGATGTGTGGATCTTGTCCTTAGCCAATTATTTCAAATTTTTATGGGCATGAATACCCGATCTTGATCTTACTTACCTCGACCCACACAAGAGTGATTAAGTACCCACAAAGTTCCAAAACCATAGGAATTATGCCTTAGGCCTAAGATCGATACATCATTCTATGGGTTCGGGAACCCACATAAAACTAAGTTCCATAAAAATATGACCAAGTCCAACTAATGCTCACTTTTGTTCCATGACTTAGGAGAACCCATAGAACATTGTGTGTGCATTGCATTAGTGAAATACTAAATTATTCTTGCACGTCTTTCTGTGCAAAAATGGATGAGTCCATTTTGATGAATTGTTAAAAATTACAGGGGGTGTAATTTTGGACAACAGTTACCTTTTGTTGAGCAAGTTGCATTTTTGGTGCACAAATGTTTTATTGCTTCATGTTCACTCCCTAAATGTGTGTCTCCAATGGCATCTTCTCAATATATACTTCAATAGTGTTAAAAATGGTTAACGAGGTTATCATTTGTCTACTTGTTTAATAAATTTGTGACACTATTCTAAACACATGGGAGGAGGGAAGGACAATATAATTTTTTATTATTTTCTCAATTATCGAATTTACCACTAGAATGTTTGGGTATCCCCTCTTGAAACATCTTTTGTGGAAATCATCTCCAAGCTATAGTTTCCTACTTCCACAATGTTATTGTTTAGTTTTTCCTCACTTTGTGCATTGATTGTTTCTACCTAAGGGGTGACTATTGTTTACACATTATATTTCACCTAACAAATTCTCACTTCCTTACTATTTTTTCCTCCTCCTATTTTAATTACACAATTTCTTATCCCTTCACAATTTGAGCATGCTCTTGATTACACCTTAGCTTCATTGGTCCTTTTCTCCTTTGTGTATTTCTTGTCATGTTACTCTTTTTCTTATTTCTCCTTCATCTTATCTTCTTTATCCTTCCTCTTTTCTTATGCCTCTTTTTTATATACTATTTCTTCCTTTTTCTTTTATTCCTCTACTATGTTTTATTGTTCTCTCTTCTAGTTATCTTCCTAGAGTCTTTGAGCTTTATTTTGCATAATTATTCTATAAAAACCATATTTTTTATACTTAACGACCATTTATTTTGTGCATCGAGTTGATGATGAATTCTTCTCCTAAGCGGATGCCTTAAGGGGCCTATCGAGATTGGGGTATGATTTGACTTGGTCATGTGGTCTAGACCAAATCATTTGAGAGATGTATCTATTATACTTATTCACCTCATACTTACCTTATTTCTTCCCTTTATTCACACATTACACTCATTATATATAATTTCCTATTATGTCCACTTCTTTCCTCTTGTTCCATGTTATTATCCATGTTTTTGGTCACTTTGGACCTTCGTCATTTACCTTGAGTATGTCTTTGTCCTCAACTCCTAATGTTTTCATCCTATGACCCTAGGGTTTCCCCAAGGCCAATGCCATCACCCATGGGTGATGGAACCTATTTTGGTTTTTCCATGACCGATGCCATCACCCAAGGGAAATGGTTTCAAGTATATATACCCCTTTTTTTGTTAGTAGTATAACCAATTAATTGATTTTTCACACATTATTTTTCACTACTTCACACTTACTAATTGACTTTGGAGTTTTGGATCTTACACTTTTACATTTGGGTCACCATAATGAGTTAAGATTAAGGATATTATTTTTTATCTTTCCACTTCTCCATCTATAGTGATTCTCTCTCGATGTTGTTATCTATAGGGATGAATATGCATTAACGATCATATACACGTTATAGATAAAAAAATAACCCTCTTTGGTAGCTTATTTTGTATGTGTGTGCTTGTTGTTGGTCATTCATTGCTATAGGTTACAGTACATGTAGGTTTGTTTTGATCTATTTATTTTTCTTATTATTATTATGCCCCTTGGATTTATCCATCCCTTGGTGTTTTTCCTCTTTATTTTAGAATCAAAGTAGGATACCTATCTTTATCTTAGTTGTAAGCCTTGTAAACCTCTAGATATCATATTAAAAGGGATATTATCCTCTATGTTTGCCACTTTAGCACTCCTTGAGCACATTTGTATCTACAAGGTGTGGCCAATCTTAGATTGGATCCCTATATTTTAGAACCTATTTGGGAATCTCTCTTTTACTAAATCAAACACTCTAGGGAACATGATGTGAAACTTATTTTTCACTAAACTAGGTTAGATTCAACCCACTCTCTAACCTTCTCTACTTTGTGTACACCATCAGCCCCTATTATGGACCCTACTACATGGCCAATCATGTGTTCACTAGGTTAACACTTACATATTCCATCACCCCTATGCATACTTTCTACATAGTTGATCATACGTAAATTCTCCTTTGCCTTCTAGATCATCATCCTCGATTTCATTGACTCGTGTATAAACATACTACACAGTTGATCCCATTGAAAATCCTCTCGAGTAAGCTTTCCTAAAGCAATCTCAGTTTACCATGAAATACTTGTTGGGAGATTCTTATTCATCTTGAATTGGAAAATCCCTATCTAATCAAAATAACTCCCAAAATCAGTCCCTTCCTAAGACAACTCCATATATTGTTGATTATCTCATCATAGGAGTTAACACTAAAAGGACCAATCCTCTACCTCAAATTTTACAAACCAAGTCCAACAACCAAAACCGTGTCTTTAAAATTGAAGAAGAATTAGAACATGAGAATCTCCTTGAACTTGATTATATTTCAGGTAGTCAAAAATTGTAAAAAATCTTGAGTATGTAGGAGAGTCTCCCAAAATGTTATACAAACACCTTGATAATTACTTTTCGTAGAAATTTTATGTTAATATTAACCATCTTGATCCTCCTGAGATGAAGAAAATATCGATGCATCCAATAATACCAATACTCTCCTAATATGGATTCTACCCAACCCATCATGTAACTCATTGACCATCTAATTCAACAACAAATCGTCACTACAAATCAATTTGTATGCTGACTTCTAACTAGCTTTGACTTAGCTTTTCAATCAGCCTCAAATGATCTCTTGGGTCAAAAAATTAAGTTCAACCCCCTCCACTTCCGATTGGGACTAATGGACCTTCCATTACAAAAAACTCTTGGGGCTTAAAACAATACCCTTATGGTCATCTAATGAGAACCATTATCTCTTTACATTTCTAATATAAAAATTAGAGGTGTGTCCTCTTCCATCACTACGGTGGTTCTATTGATTCTAATTTCAATATCAAATCCTGTATTAATCTCTATAAGTATTGGGTCAAGAAAAACTCTTATTTTGTTACCAAGCTCCTAGCTAAGACCCTCATTGGATATACCTTATATTGGTATACAACTTCCTAGCCAATTCCATTGTTGAACTAGAGGGCTTGGTAACCAACCTAGTCGAGAAAATTCAATTATCATGACCTTCTTGAAAACAATATTAGTTCCTTCATCGATTGAAATCAAATGGATAATGAATCTACCCAAACCTTCATTAAATTTTAGAATACTTTACCCACTAGGGATGAACACAACAAGTCAAAGGGATATTGTTCCAATTGATCCTAAAAGAAATTGAGCCTTGCCTTGATACAAGGTTAGATAATTTTCCTCGGCTATTTGGAAGCTTCATTTGAAAAGGCCAAGCACCAAGATTATCTCATGAAAGGTTTTGAAAAGCCTTCTCCAAAGTAGGAAACCCATAAAGACACCTAAGTCCTCATGCGTCCTAGAAACAAGTATGTTATTGATGATGGAGTCATAGATATGCTTCCTCATGATACTTCTTCTAATAGGACTATCCATAACATCTATCAATCTTCTACTCAATCACACTATACCTCCTCCCACGCTAACTTTCATTAACCTCTATCCAAGAAAGAGTTATGATAACACATATACCTCACCCATTTACCATGGTGGTAGACCCATCTCGACCTCTCCCTTAATGGAGTGATGAGAGTAAATTCTTTTAGAGGTATGTTAATTAGGGCCATTTTTATGTGTTAGTGAGAAGATTTTTGATATGACAAATGAGATGTCTCCACCAACGTTCATAGGGCTACGCCCCTTTGCATTAAATGGTGCAACTCCCATTATTGAATGTAACTAATTTAATCCTAAACTAATTGTTATGGGTTGGCCAAATAGGTTGGGGATCACACAAGGACACTCCACTTGAACCTATGGCAAAATGCTTGTACAAGGTACAAGGGAGGAAATCATAGTGATGAGGGGGAAGGATATAAATCAAGAAAGGAAGGTTATTGATGTGAGTAGGCCAATTTCAAAGTTCACACCTAGTAACCGAGTAGTTCGAAATTCAATATTGAGGAAATCATAATAAAGATCTCTAGCGAGGTGAACAAATCCGGACACCAAGTCCTTAGATTCATCTATGAAGATACAAAGCTCTTATTGGATAGCTATGCTTGCAAAACAAATAAAACATATAAGTGGGAGAAACAAAAGATTCCTATAACGACTATGATTATAACGTCGATAATGAGAGGAAATCATTCGCAAAAATTTGCGAGACATTTATGTATCTTGAAGGAAGAAACTCCTTCCTTGATTGACATTTACACAAGTTGTACAATGTAAGGAAAAGAATAAAGTGGAAGAAATGTATCCTTTATTTCATGTGCATTGGTGATATAAATCTCAACAACATATCACAATCCACTATTACTACAAAGCATCAAATTTTCAGGATCCTTTGGAATGGAGAAGCCATCCCATTTATAGCAATGTGAATTGACTCTTTTCCTACCTCCCACATGAATCTTCATTGTCTCATTCAACTCGTGACTTTTCACCTTCCTAGGAAGTGAGAAATAAGTTCCCTTTTTATAAATTAAAGGTAATTTTACAATGTTACTTTATAAAGTCACTTAAGTGAATGAGACAAAACACAATGATTACGCCCAACAAAGAATTTGAAAACGGAAAGAAGAAATGCTCCCAAGGATTGATGAAGACACCCATTGAAGAAGTTGAAGACGATGATCTTGTCTTCTGATGGCCTCTACAACACTGCTACACTGATGTGAAGTTCCAATGAATTTCACTTTGAAAATTTTTCCTCGTGATAATGATCACAAGCTAACTCCTTTTACATAATATACGGACATCCTGGATCACGAAATGAGTTTTGAGAAACACTGTCTCAAGACCTCCCAATGTGATCTCAGGATGAAAACAAGCAATGTTCATGATGATCCTCATTGATAATTGATTGACGAACCTCCTTAGCTCATTGAGTTCACCCTAATTAACTAACTTTGACTCACCCATCTTACTAGGAGAGGGTGATGGATTCACTCAATGTGCTTTGTGATGCTCTATGCCTTGCTTACGGACACAAATGAACTCATGATGATGCTTCTAGGACATTTGAAGTTCCCATTCCTTTATTTGAGCCATGATTTCATCTTATTGTCCCATGAAGAGTCCAAAAAGTGGAAACATGAGTGAAAATGAATCCATTTGCAACTTTACGCACTTGGGCTCTGAAACTTTCTATTTTAAGATCTTAGGGCCCAAGAGCTACTATTTCAGGACATATCACCTATTTTGCTCCAATTTAACCTTTGAAACCTCTTTGCACCTTCTATCTTCTTTCATTGCTAAAGAACTACTATTTTTTATCATTTCTATTTTTAGCAGGTTGTTTATTGGGGACTGTTGTTTTGGGAAAATTGTCATTTTTACCTTGCTTTCCATTTGCATCTTTCCTGATTGTCGTGAGTGTTCAAACTTGCAATTTAGAGGACTTACTATTTTAGGCATGAAAAATAGCATGGATTATGTTATTTTTAGAAAGTGGAAAAAAAAATCATGTTGCGATGGGGATGATATTTTTGGATTCATCTCTTCGTCGCGATGTTGTGCTCTAATTTCCACTATGTTTCACTCTTTGAAAATCTCATAAATTAAAAAATGAAATTTTTGCCTCCGAGAGCTTCGGGCACAGAGCTACCATGACAGCCATTAATGGGGTCACCAAGATTTTTGATGGGTTTTTTTCTACCTTTTATTCCAATGAAACAAACTCCATCGTGATAGGTTTTTCTCCTAGAGTTTATGTGCAAAATTTTAGCTTCACCCGTTGTCCAAGTCGATGGGAAATTAAGGAAGAGGAAGCTAGGGCACAAATTTTGATTTTTCTTCCATTAATAATCTGAGGAATATTTTCATTTTATGTTTTTTTCAGCTTGAAGGAGTTTGGGAGGAAGATATGTGGCCAAAATTTCAAGAGCATTAAATTTACATATCACGAGTTATGAAGATTTCTTTGTTTCTTGGTTATGGAGACTTCTAACGAAAAATGGCCATGGTGACGGATGAAAAAGTGAGTTTTTGGTGTGATAGCAAAATTTGAGGATGAGGAATGGACCTACTAATGAATAATATAGGTGGTGGAAGTAATTCTAATGGAGGAGAATGAATATTTCTAGCAGCAGGGTTTCAAGGGTACACGGGGAAGAAGTAGCAGAAGCAACTAGAAATTGCAAAAACTTATTTTTTTTCCTAATATTGGGCACGGGTGCACTTTTTTCCAACCTTCCCAATTTTTTTAAAAATTTATGCAAAAAAATGCACCCATGTCCCATTGGTCCACTTGTCATTTGATGATTTGCTAAGGCGGAAGAATGAGGGAGCTAGAAAAAGGCTCCTTAGCAACTTATGGGATCATGTGTGTGACCAAGAGCCAAAATGGGAGGGTGAATTTTTGTGTCCCAACCATTCCAAATTTTTGGGATGGTTTGTGCACAAAATTTTCCCCTCTCTGATTGGTCCATGTGGCACTCTGTGGTTGGATGAAGCTGGGGGCTAGAAAACAATGCATGGGGGCTTAAGCCCAGTCTATTCGGGCTCCAAGAAGGTCATATTATGGTCTAAGAGCTTATACGGGAGGTGGGGAGATTTTTTTCCCAATCGTCACAAATTTTTGGGACGTTTGATTAAAAAAATTACGCCACCATCTAGGCTTGACATGTGTCCACCCCTTAAATTGACGCCACCTTAAATTGTCCACCCCTTAAATTGACTCCTTGATCTTACCTTGGGGAGAAACTTGACGGAGGCGTAACTCAAGTTCATAGACAATTTTTCCCACACTTATTTATGTAAAATTAACTAGAAATGAAATTTTGAACACAATGGGAGGAGTCTCATACCTTGATTCTACCTAAAAACCCCTAAAATAGGATTTTTCTTTAAGAACAAAGGTTGCGCATGTTGAAATCAAGTTGTGGGAAGAATTTATCAAGTCTTGTGAAAATATTAAGAGAACCATAATTTATATCTCAAAAATACCTTTCTGAAGATTTTTTTTTTTGCCTCCAATTCTTCACAAATCTCTCAGAATCACTTCCGAAGCTCGGGAGTTGTTTATGCACTCTGCTTCTGCCTGCTTCGCCTCCCAGGGACTGCTTTTGTTGAAAGCTGTCCCAAAAACTTTAAAACTTCCCAGAATCTTCCAAAACCAATTTCACAACATTATTATCTCTTTGATACATCTCCTTGATGAATTTTATTATTTCAATCCGCTATAGGGAGGATGTGCCAACCTTACGAAGACCGGAAAATAGCCTTTCTTAAGCTTCTCAAAATGTCTGTCTTGAAATATCTTGACTTAGAAGTCCTTGAATGGACTTGATATCCATAAATAAACTATGGAAATGATGACACAACACATTTTAACATTCATAAGAATATTATGGGACTGATACGAGTGTAAGGATGAGTTGAAGGAGGGCTCGAGATGACTTTCAAGCAAAAACATTCACAATAGGGTATGGTTGTCATGCTTTAAAGTTTGAATTTTTCCCTTGCAAAAATCATGACAACTAACATTCTCTTCAATCCTTTTCCTATACATTTTCCTTGGTAAAAATTTTACCATGAATTTATCACCCGATAAAGATTAGACGAGGCCATCAAGGCATGTAAAAAATCCCAAGAATGTGATCAACATGAAGTGATTCATCAAGATAATAAGCATCTCAAAATATATAATGACCCTTTTCTAACCAATCTAACCTGAAACATCCAACACCGATCAAGTTGGTAATTCATCCATCAATGCTATTAACACCTCTTATAGTGCCTCTACTGAAAATGCAATTCACATGTATGGTTCTAAATGTATTATCACTTTTTTAACCCTCATATCCTCCTTTAACTTGGGATATTCCCTACATGATCATCTATCCATGTTTCTCATGACATGTACTTCATGAACCAATCACTATATATAAATCTTTATCTCAAGTAAACACCACCGGCCCCTATGTAGATATCCCTATAGGGATGATTACATCCATCTCTACCTCTAATCATTATTATGTCATCGACCCTATGGTACCACTTCTACCAAAATCAATCATATAGAAATGAAATATCACACCCCCACCTCTATATGGTTGTCTGAAAACCCCTTCTTCAAAATATATCCATCTTGATCCTTCCCGGGTTCAAACCATTGCTTAGCCTAGCCTTAAAGAATGGGATCCTCTTGTAGAAATTTCTCATCTTCCTAGTCAAATCCCATTTTTAGAACTCTTACATACCTCACTAGGGCATCATGAGCATTGCATGACCACACTCTTCTCCATGAATATTCCTTTCCCACTCACTCTAGGGTAGCAACCTTCCCTACCTGGTTCAAAAGAAAGAAATGTGTGAAAATGCAAGGAATTATCCATTTCTACTAACCTTTCTATAGATTGATCTTCATGCATTAACTTCCTCATTGATTCCATGATACCTAATGAGCTCCTATTTTTTTGATTACCCTCCTCTCTTTGTTTTATTTTTATTAGACACACTACACTTATGAGAGTCCTCATATATAAAGGTTATGGTACTTGTGTCACTTCCCTTAAATTTATCAAGACACTAGGTTAATCTATATACGAATTGAAATCCACCCAGAGCACGTGTCATGGCTAAAATCATAGACATATGCCCCCTTTGGGTTGCATTTGGCTTCCTATAATTTGTCCTCCTCGTATCATTAACGTAAAATTTGTGTTATTCAACTTCCCCTTGTCTTATAATATCCTCCTAGGTTGTTGTGGACTCATCTTATGTATGCGGTCATGTAATCTACCTACTAACATGTTCACTTTTGCACCCACTAAGAACAAGGGAACCTCATGTGCGCCATCCTATCACCCCGGCGATGCTTTGGAGCCCACCCAAGACGCGCGAGAGGAGCGAGTCTCTCTTTATGTGAGTCTAGTGGAAGGCATAGTTCATGATTCTGACTTAGTGATTTAACAGACATGAAGAGCTATAGAGCTCAGGACAGCTTCTATACCCCTTCAGTCATAATAGAACCAAAGCACGCAATAGAAATAATAGAACTAAGAGGTGTAAATCCACTACTATACTTAACCATTCAAGTAAGATTCACGATTATATAAGAAGAAAGTACAATAGAAATATGTAGGTAATACAGAGAAATAGTCTTAATACATTTGTCATGGTAACCTTATCACATTCATTCATAGTGTTACTTATAAAATATTACAGAAGCAGACCATAGTCATGCGCCATGTATGGATCCATACATGTATTCTCACAAGACAAAAATTTCATTCCCCATTTCCCATTACATCCTTACTTGAATTTGTACCCATTTTCATCCCATAGTTCTCGCAGTAATTCTGCAGAGCTCCACTACCTCTCTTCTTCTCTCTCTTCTTTGCCAAGGGTGCACGTATAAATAGGCCTCTGAGCTCTAACAAACTCCTCTGCAGCCTCAGATCTGGCCCCAAGTGTCAAGGTGTGGGTCACCCCGGGCACATGCCTCTCCATGTCATGATTAACTTTTTGGATCTTTCTATCATGCAAGGTATATTCCCTCTAGGACACCCTATCGCTAGGCTGGAACCTTATCCAAATGGAACACATTCTTCATGTGTTCTATCCCAAAGGCCAAAAATGGCTAAGTCCCTGAATTGTTCTTCACGCGGCGTGCACATCCTGGGTTCTTCAAGAAGCCTTTTGAACTCTGCCTTGCGCGCCTTCACTTGCGCACTTCCTTCGGCCATGCGCGCCTACATGCCCTTAAGATTTGGAAGCTAAATTAGGGGCCCAACATTACCCCACACTTCACCTGTTCTCGCCCTCGGGAACCTTCTCAAAGAATGTAGTAAAAAGAATGCAAGGCCTTGCCTTGGAAAAGAATGGGGGAAGAATAAAGAAAGGGGAAGAGAAAGAATAGGGGAAAATTTCCTAAAGAAGGAGGAAAGTTTTGCTGGAGGTCGGCCTCAGTGTACTCCAAGTGTTGACTTCCTTCTGTGCTTTAGTGCAGATGTCGCCAACCAAGGTGCTCACCTCGTCGAAAGTTAGCCCCTCCCCTTGTGTGGTAATGGTTTCCACCAGTCTCTATTCTTTAGCGTGATCTTCCAGGGCATCCATCTTCCTTGTGATGACCTTGTAGAGCTCTTTTAGCCGGGTTTTGATTGAGACTCGCCGGTTCTCAATGGCTTGATTTCTTTTCTACTTTGGCTATGATCCTTTCTCACTCGACTCTATTGCCCTTATTCTTTTCTCTAAATTCCTTCAACTCAGCTTCATCATTGGCAAGTAGTATGCTTGTCACTTTGTCTTGATCTGCGTAGTGGTCGTAGGTGACCCCCATGGTTTGTGTAGTTATTCTTACGTCGGTGAGCACCTTGTTGTATTTGGCCATGAGTGCGATGACCTTCAACTTGTCTTCTTTCTCCAAGTGCACCACTACCTCTTCTACCGACTCTAATGCCAAGGGCTACCTCTCCATGGTGAGGATCGAGTCAAGTCCTCTAGGCACTCCAGGGAGGATCTATACTTTTTTGCGTAGGAGGGTTAAGGTCAGGTGCTTCATGATAATCGATTGGGAGATGAGCTCCACCTTCTTGGAAACTTCGCATACCCTGGCCTTTTCCTCCTGAAGCTCCCTCTGTAGTTGAGCGTTGATTAATTTCTCAAGGCTGAGATCCTTCGTTAGCTTCACCACTTCTTCCTTCCTCTTCTCCAACAGGTCCTCCAAGACTCTAACCCTGTCATTTCTACCAGAAGAGCCTAGCCTCGATTTCCATGGAGACTTTTTTGAGTGCGTTGCACACTTTCTCATCTGATAGTTGTTGTGTGTTTACAATGGGGTTGTCCCCCTTTCCTTCGGACAACTTCAATACCGCTCCTTGGTTAATCTTGAATTCAGGCTCATCGAGGTGGGAGTCGAATGCCCATGAAAGCATCTTCCTCATTCGTGGGTATCCACCCTCAGGATCAAAAGACTCCATGGCGGTGAGCTCCTTGGTGGGCATGGTACTTTGGAAATGCACGCAAAACTTTGTTGGGGTCATCAATGTAACCCATCATTGTTCTTCCCCCTTCCGTGCATTTACTTCCCGTGTGCATGCCCTTGGGAATAGTTACTGAGAGAGTTGGGCCTTTCATGCTACTTCCACTCTTCTCCCTCTGCTCCTTCTTGAACTCACTGAGCATGAGCTCCGTGCTGTGCCCTAACTCTTCATTGACCAAGGCATCAATTATCTCTCTACCTCCCTTGTTTCCTTTTCATTCACCTCCTCTGAGTGAGCTTGGGCATATCTGGCTCCTTGGTACTAGCCCCTTCGCTCCCCTCTTTTGCTGTGCACCTTCCTCCCTTTGGGTGCCTTTCCTCCTTATAAAGATGAAGGCATCATTTACATCCTCAGCTTCCTCTCCTCCCGAGTCATGGACATCAATTGGCTCTTGATCCACCTCCAGCTCTTCCCCTTCATCATCATCCCTTTCACCTACATAGGCATTCAGGTCATCTATATCTTCAGACCCTTGTTCCTCCGTTCCTTGTTCTTCTTCCTTGAGAAAAATTGGAGTGGGGATCTTTGTCTTTTCTTCATCTGAAGGTTCTTTGGGGATGGTGGCTTCACTAGGCTCCGGGGTCTTTTCCTTGACCACCGTTCTTCTCTTCTTCCGGACATAGGTACTTGGCCCTGTGGTACCTACATTCTGCCTTTCCACCCCCTTGTTCTTCTTCTTCTTCTTCTTCTTCTTTCTCCTTGCGCTTTAGCGTTGGCTTCTTCCTTCCCATGGGGTCATCTAGGATGGATATTTCATTCTCTACATATGTATCCCTTCTCGAACTTTGGCCTTATGCGCAGGTAAATTCTGGCAGCAGTGCTCTCAGCAATTGGTAAGGTCATCGGCCTTACGATGTGCACATCTGTGACACGTACCTTTCAACATACATGTGCTTTCCTAGGTAGACCAACTTCTTTCTCATCTCTTTGTGTTCATTGTCAAGGGTGGACAGGTGAGTTTTAACTTCTTCGACTCCTTATATCTGTTTACCCTTGCTTGGAAGAATTGGGCAGTAAATGAGAAGGGGAGTTTGCACCAGGGACTCAACTATCCATCCACAAGATAAATCTGCCAATGCAGAAGTGTTGGTACACCACAAACTCTGCTTCTCCTTCAGTCGCCACATGGAGTTTCTCTAGGATCTGCCATTCTACCCCGAATGCATTCCTAAGGCATGTATACCATTTATCCAAGCGTGCCTTGTGCACCCCATCATTGACTCACAAGTATACTTCTGGAACCTATCCGCGGGTGAAGGGTCTTCATCGGGGTACTCCCATACAAACTTATCAGATGCATCTGGCACCCCAATTTCTGAGAACACAATGGTTAATAGAATGTTCCCAAACAATATCTTTCCCCATTCTCCGCTGCTTGCTTATGATTCATCTCTGCTATGTCTTGGAGATATTGTACATGGTGCCTTCCGTGACCTTTCTGCAGACATTCAACCAAGGCTTGCTCACCTGGGTCCACCTCTCTTGTCCATTCAACTTGGAAATGAGGTGTGCGGCCATTTTCATCACCGGATCACTGATATCCATGACATCGTAGTACCTTGATCCCTTCTTATAATCTTGGGATGCGATGGTTTCCTTAATTACCTCCTCATCCTGGAGGTCATCTAAGATCGCATCCCCCTTTAGCTCAGGCTGTAAAGTGTGAGATTAATTGTGGGGTTATGCATTTTGCACCCTGTGAAGTAGAAGAAATCTTCATGCACATGCATCATTAACCATTGGTACAGGTGCTCGGGCTTCCCGAAGTAGGGAAACTCGTAAAGCTGGAGAAGCCTTGCCTTCTCCATTTTCACCTTGACTACATCATTGTAGATCGGCATCCCATCAGGTGTTCATTTGTTTGTGGGGTGCACCAGCTCCAATGCCATTTCCTTCACAATTATACTTGACCGGTGATTGTAATCGATTACGGTCATCTGTTTGATGTGGGACTCCCACTCTTGCCCTAGAAAAACCCCATCGGGTATTGCATCTCTGAGTACCATTCCTCATTGGTATCCAAGGGGATTTCATCTTCTTTCTTCTTTCCTTTTCCCTTCCCCTTTCCCTTCTTGGATTGTACTATGAGGCTTATCAACTAGTTTCATGGCCATCATTTTACCCTTTGCTTTCATTCCTTGGTTACCTTCGAGTTGTCTGAGAGTTTTCTTCATGCGTGCCCCGTGCCCTAGAGTTCAAACCCTAATTTTTGACTTTCCTCCTTTGATCACGGTGACACTCTTTCCCAACATTCCTCACACCCGTGAATCACTTCTTCTCTGGTTTGTAGATCAACCAATGGACCGATTGTGTGTGAGTTTCTAAGATTCTCCTTCGCACATGAGTTAGCTCTCAAACCCTAGCTCTTGAAAGAAAATTGTTCTCCTTGTTTTTGCAAAGTAAAATAATGAACTTCCCATCCTTGTATTTATAGCTTTTCCCACTTTTACGCATTAAAGGCTAGGCTACCTACCACCATATGACAATATTTAATGTGGCATTTTCAAACAAACCCGACTTCAGCACTTTTCCTCTTGCACCCAATCCTTGCGTGAAAAGCGTTTTCACCCGTGCCCAATCCTTGCGTGAAAAATTTTCCAACCTTCCAATCCTTGTAGAAATCCATCTTGACAGAAGACAATCCATTTGCGAGAAGACTTTTGTGCATGTGTTACCAGCAAAGGCACCTCTTCCATCCTCATGATTCTTGCTTTCACCTACCTCGTGTTTTTGCACTTTTTCTCCTTTGTACGTGGATTTCCAATGGAACTCTATTTTTCATCCATCTGCCTTCCTAATGCATCTTTTCAACAGGGCCAGTTCGAACGGTCTACCAACTCAATCTTCCTGCAGAATAACTTCATGCCTCTCTTAATCACCTCACCCCACACTAAATCGATGCACGGTCCTCTGCATGCAATCATAAGTTTAAAAAGTAATAAGGTTTTGGTGCCCAAGGTGCAAAACAAGACAACAACGTGAAAGGGAAAAAAAAGAAAGGAAAAGCATAAAAGGAAACTCTAAACTAACTGGCTAGAACTACCTTATTTACAAACACCAAGAAGCATTATTTATAGTAGGGCTTCAGCCTACTCCCATTGAAGTGTCAGGTAATTTTGTTCCATCCAGTGCTTGTAGCTGGCACACGCCTGAATCAAGGATGTATGAAATTACATAAGGACCCAACCAATGCACCTTGACTTTCGGGATGGCGTAGAAATTTAGAATCATATAGCAATACCATCTGGCCAACCTCAAACTATTTGTTTTTAATGTGGCGGTTGTGCCATGCCTTTTGTTTAGCTTTTTCAGTTGTTTGGCTCCATCTTGCTAGTGAGCGCCTTTCATCCAACTTTATCAATTCATCAATTCTTTCTTCCAGTGCTTGTTCATCATCACCCCCCTCCTGCGTGCTATACGCATAGCAATGATGGTAGCATAAATTCAATTGGAAAAAATAGCCTCTGCATGCAAACACTAGTTGAAATGGTGTGGCCTTGTTCAACCTTTTATACGTTGTTTGTATGCCCAAAGGACTATTGACACCTTGTCATCCCAATCCTACCTACCCATGTCACATATCTTAGTCAATGTGTGACTAAGGATTTTGTTGAATGCCTCTGCAGTCCCATTTTCTGAGGGTGATAAGGGGTAGTCTTGTGATGGGCTACCATGAATTTTACCAATAGAATCTGATTGTTTCATTTAAGAAGTGAGTGCCCCTATCACTTGTTAAACTTAATGGGCACCCATACCTGCTGATAATGTTCTCCCACAAAAATCTAGCAGCCGTGGCTGTGGTGCAATCCCTAGTGGGTGCGGCCTCTGCCCACCTTGTCAGATAATCAGTACAGGTAATGATATACCGTGAGTTAGTCCTCCGCATGCAGTTGGTGAGATTGGTCGACAAAATCTATTGCCCACTTTTCAAAAGGTTCCACGCTGGCGATGGGGCGCAAGGGCATCTCATCCCTTTTCCAGGTTTTCCAAGGCACTGGTAGTGGTCACAGGCCTTGCAAAACTCAATACAATCCTGGTGAATCATCTCCCACCATAGTCCAGTGACTAGGATCTTGCACGTGGTTGCATTCCCTGCATAGTGTCCTCTGGAAATCCCACCATGGGCCTCTTCTATTATAGCTATGCGTTCATGTTCTAATACACACCGGCGTAAAACCTCATCATGGCCCATTTTATACAAATCCCCATTGATCAACATGAAGGGTGTTGCGCGTATGGCTAACCTTTTCCTTTCAGAGCATTCATCCCTTCGGGCACCACACCTTCCTTGAGAAAGATAGCAATGTCTTCTAGTTCTGAGGGTGCGTGCCCATAACCTGAATAGTTGTGCATCGGCATGGTTTCCTCGATACTCTGCGTGTCCTCTCCCGAATCAATCCTTGATAAATGATCTGGCCCACAATTGTTCTTTCCCAGTTTTACCACCACTTTGAATTCAAATTCCTGAAATAGAAGAACCCAATGGCATATGTGCCCTTGCAACACTGCTTTGTTTACCAGATACTTCAAGGCCATATGGTCAGTGTAGAATATGAAAGGAGTTCAGTCAGATATTGCCTAAATTTGTGGAGCACGTAGATCATTGAAAATGCCTCGTGCTTCGGTCGTTGTATAATTTTTTTCTGTTGGTGTCAACTTTCTACTTGCAAAACACAAAGGATGATCAACAATCCCCTCTCTGGTTGAGCAAGAATGGCTCCCATTGTTATACCAGAGGCATCCACGTGGACATGGAAAGGTTTATCCCATGATGGGAATCGTAGAATAGGTGTGGTGATAAGCCTTTCTTTTAGAGTGTCAAATGCCCTCTGCTGCGCCTCTCCCCACTAAAAGGCACTCTTGTGTCTGAGAAATATTTCAAAGGTGCGGTGATCTTGGCATATCCCTTAATGAACTTTTTGTAGTACCCAGTGTGTCAAGAAATCCATGCATGGTGCTTTGGTTGGTAGGCTCCCCTAACCCCACAATAACTGCAACCTTTCACGGGATCCACCAGTAAGCCCTCTTTACATATGATATGCCCCAACAACGTTCCAAAAGGAGTTGCAAAGATACATTTCTTGATGTTGAGGGAGATCCTCAACTACCGACATCTTTCAAACATCAACCTTAAGTTGTCACAATGGTCCTTACTAATCCATACATTGTCAATCATCCAAATATACCTGAAGGAACTTGTGGATGAAGTCCTTAAATGCTTGTACCACTATGCGTGAAAATACAACGGGCGCATTCTTCAGCCCAAAGGGCATGACCGTATATGCAAAACTTCCCCACTCGGTGGCAAAAGTTGTCTTTTCTTGGTCTTCCTTGGCAATCCTTACTTGGTGATATCCGAGAATCCATCCGTAAAGGAATAGACCTCGCGCCCAACAACTCCTTCCAAAATCTCTTCAGTAAAGGGGGTGGGAAAAGGATCTATGATACAAACAACATTTAATTCCCTGTAATCCACACATATCCTAATCCACCCATCCTTCTTTATGCTGATCACCATTGGACTTATCCACTTTGATTCCTCCATAGCCTCAATGATACTGGATGCTATCATCTTGTCTAGTTCTTCTTTAACCCTTACGCACATGTTGGGATTCATCCTGTAAGGCCTCTTCCTGACCAGGTGCGCACCATCTTTCAAATTTATCCTCATTTCCCCTAATGAATGGTGGATGCCTTTCAACTCATGGTATCCACGCGTGGGAATAAATCCTCAAATTCACGTAAGAGATCGATGATCTTTGATACTTCCTTGTCGACCAGTAGTCCCCAATGATAGCCTCCTTGGGCTCCTCTTCTGAGCCGATGTTAACTTTCTTGGTTTTGAGTGGTTCATGATACACGTGCACATGCACATGCATCCACATTATCAACTACTGCACACCCAACGAATGGTTGACATTTAGGCTTTCTATCTCCTCTCCATCAACAAGGTATACCATCTTTCCTTTCTCCTTTTCAGCACACGTGCGCTTGAATTGTATGTCTTCTGGTTCCTCCTCTTCGAACCGTGCTTCTAAGCTAGGTCCATCGAGTAAGTTTACTAACCTATCTTCCGCCATGGTGCAATCCCCCAGAGTGAGGTGCTTGATAGTCTACAATGCCTCATCAACTGGTTGCTTGGTACTTTGGTACTCGAATGTGTGAACCAAGTCAGCCGTTAATTCCTGCCAACTTCCCGTTTGGTGGCGTGTTTCAGAATGGATATACCAGTGCGTGCACAACCTTGTAGTGTTGAATACAGCTTATGCACCCAAAGAGAGGGTGGTAAAGCTTCCGCGCCTTCTCCCCAGACCCTCTCACATGCCTGGATGTGGGAAGAGGTGGGTCCATTGCCATTGTAATCCTTAATAGCGGTGGGTATGTTGCTTTTTGAGAATCAGACAGTGAGCGCAATTTGAACTTCGTGCCATTCCAACAAGTTTCTCACTATGCATGGCCCACCACCTTGTTGTTGTGCCTATCAAAACATAACCTAGCATACTTTCGTCACTCGTCCTCCCTCCAGTGAGCTTCCATCTCTCTCAAAAAGACCTCAGGGTATGCATCCCCAGAATACTTTGTTATTGCCTTCCCTCCAGGTGCCGAACTATACACGTTATTGTTACCTTGGTTACTGATCCTTTCAGATGTCACCCAATCAATTCATAAGTCCCATGTGCCCAATTATCACATGTTATATTGGTAGTATCACTGACAGATTGAGCATCATCAAACTGGATGACTCCTTCTGTAGGGTGGATGGTCTCTGGATCTCTTATGGAGCACACATATATTCTATCAGGACTTCCTCCCAAGGGGTTTAGTATAGGGGGTGGACTTCCCATCAACCAGTGGTATAACTACCCACTCTTCCTTGTTTTCAAAGCTTATGTACCCCTTGTTAAACTAGAGATCTGCATTATTCTTATAACACCATGGGCACCCAAGTAGAGCTGGGAAATTATCTACCTCGGCAAGTGCCAAGACTTCAAAATCCCTAGTGAACCTAGTCCCCTGAATTGTAATGGTTGCATCCTTCAAGACACCTATGGGCATCGCCTTTGTCTTATTTTCCATATACAACACATTTGAAGATGGTTGTAATGCAAGTCTTCCCATTTGATGCCAGGCATCTAGAGTGAGAACATTAACCTCCACGCTTGTGTCAATGAGGATGTTGCTAAGCAACCATCCATCCACTACTGCGTTCAGGGTAATCTCTTTGTCATAATCAAGGTTGTGAGGTGGGAGGTTTGCATGTCAGGATCTACCTTTCGTGTTCTTCCCTGGCAGCGTGGCACCTTTTCTCTCAACCATGCCCCTAGTAGGGGAATAATATTCTCCTGCCTCAGTAGTTTACACACCTCCTTAACCTCATCCAAGTCATCCCTTGGTGCTTCTACTTGGTTCTCCTTTGCTCATCCTTTCTAGTCTACTCTTTTAAGCATTGGATCTCCCCTTGTAAACTTTGAATTACGTCCATGGTTTCCTGGTAAACTTCTTTCTGGTGAGCCGGGTTTGGATACTTCCCATGTACTACTTCTTCTCTCGAAACCAGAGGTCTCTGCCTAGGTGCTTCCCTTGCGCGTGGATTCCACCCTCGTTGTTACCATAATAGGCTCTAGTTCTGATTCTCGTATTACTCGCGGAAGCCATTGCGCGTCAGCCTTCTTAATACTCACCATGGCAGTGCCCTTATCCTTCCAGTACTGTTGACTCATATGTTCGTACAACTCTGGGCATTCTTCGTACTTATGTTTTTTCCACACCAGGAGCATTGTAGAAGATCTGGACATTCACGCTTATAATGGTCTGTGGCTCCACAATTAAAACACGTCCCACGTGGGAACTCACTTCTTCCTCTCGTGGTTACCATGACCATGAAATCCTCTGAAACCCTCTTCCATGCATCTCCATCTCTGCGCTCCTCATACCGATGTTCATCTCCTTTGGAACTATTGGCAATGCCAGTCTGGTGCACACCAAGATCAATTGCCTCATGAATCTAGTCAATCAATCTACAATCCTTGGTGTCATGTGTGGTTGAGGTACATATTTTACAATAACAAGATACATTTTTATGGATCGCACGCGCTACAACAGGGGGCACCTACTTGCATCATGGTCCTCGTGACATATTTCATAGTTTACTGCTACATGGTGCGTACCACCTTAAGTACATATCCCACCATTATCCTTTGTGTGTCCTTCCACATTACAATCCATGCACCACATCCCTCTGTGAATCTCTGGAACTGTGTTGGTAGACAATTTCTCTAATTGCTTAGCCATGGCAGCAATCTGAGCCTCCAGAAATGGGCTAACACCAGTGTCAACACTACTAACTGCTTCAGCGTGTAAAGCAGCTTCCAATGCTTCGCGTGGGTCCGTGAATGTTTTATGAGATAAGGCCCTCCTAAAGGGTGTGATCAACCCTCGAAAAACCACTGAGCATGTTGTGAAGGGTGGATATCATAAGACAACTTAGACAAAAGAGTTTTAAAGCACACATCATATTCCTGCATGCTCTCTGCCATTCCTGCTTTGGATTTCTTTGAGAGAGCTAATGCTCTTCTGTTCAAACTCAGGTATGTGGAATTCTACCAAGAATGCATTTCTCAGTGTGGTATAATCCACAATAGTTTGATGAGGGTCATACTTTCTATACCAACTATATGCGTGCATCCTTGCAAGGTCATCACAAATTGATTGGCCTTTCGATCCTGGGTCATGATTCCCTTGCAGTGTGCCATAGCAGCTCGCACTTATGCACATGCTCCATGGCATCTTCTATTCCATTGTAATCTGGTAAGTGTAGAGACATCTCGAAAAAGACTTGAGGAGGTGGTTGAGGCCCTTGCCCTCCCGATCCAGTCCCTTGGTTTCCTCGGTGTTTCCTCCTCCACCGGATCCACTAGATCCTGAGCCACCAGCTCCACCACTTCCACCTCCAGATCCTCTGTGTTAGGTATAGGGCTGTGTTTGTCGTGTCGAGCACTCCCTGTCATTCCCACTAAATTGCGTGCCGATAGTTTGTGAACTAGTACCACTCCCAGTCGTAGTTCCTCCACCACTTCCTAACGCACTTCCAAAACCAGCCGTATACGTGCCTTGTCCAAACATTCCACCAAATACCGGAATAGTGTGTGAAGCCATAGAAGTCCCAAATGAGAAATTGTATGTTTTAGGTGCCGATCGGTTGCTTCCACTGATATCAAATGGATCAACTGTACTTTCCCTTGTTGAACAAACCAAGCGCGAGTTCGGTCTTTAGGTGGGGTCAGATGCGTGCCAATGACTCTTCTCTCTCTACGTGATGGACTCTCATCAGAAGCCATGAGGTTTTCTCTTCCATGCACTTACCAAGATGGGGTACCATAGATTATTGGGTTTGACATCCTCGCGTGAACCTCAACTCCTTTCCACCATGTCTGGCTCCATAACCCACTTGTAATCCCTGTGTTGTCTATCGATCTCCTTTTCACGTGCTTCGTTATACTTGAGCCGCCTCTCCTCCCTTTCCTGTTCAGTCGTCAGATCAGCCATCCTTCCCCAACCTGGCTTCCTCGCCTAGTGCTCAGGGTGGTTTAGCCGGCCATAGGGAATGCCTCTAAACCCATGGTTACCATCAAGATTTTGATCGCAAGGGGAATAACATGCAGAAATGATCCCCTGGGCTCTCGTAAGAACTCAAACTCAGCAACTTCTGGACAGGAATACGTGGAAATGGTGTATTCCAGAGTGTAGCTAGTCAATACTCCCTTCCACCAATGATCTATAGCATGGGTCCACGTTAGATCAACATCTTGCAGGTTCTGATATGTTTCTTGGGTCCAAGGGTGTGATCTATAATGCCACCCCGATCTAGATGTATAAGCGAGAGCCATTCGAATAACTCTACTGGGAAACAACAAGAAGAAGGTTTCATACAACTCATGATAAAGAGTGTCTTCCACCCATCTTCGCATATCAAACCCTAGATCGGTACTAAATCTCTGAGTGAATTCATCCTCATGCTCTTAAACCAATCTTGACACCTTCAAGTGTTAAGCGCTCCGCCATCACTTTTTACAGAGATCATGATATATGCCATGTTCCCTACAACTTTGAAAAGAGGTCCAGCAATGGAACCAAGATGTAGTCACTTTTGCACCCACTAAGAACAAGGGAACCTCATGCGTGCCTGGCCTATCACCCAGTGGGCATTGGGTGCTCACCCGAGGCGTGCGAGAGGGAGATGAGTCTCTCTTTTATGTGAGTCTAGTGGAAGGCATAGTTCATGATTCTGACTTAGTGATTTAACAGACATGAAGAGCTATAGAGCTCAGGATGGCTTCTATACCCCTTCAGTCATAATAGAACCAAAGCGTGCAACAGAAATAATAGAACTAAGAGTTGTAAATCACTACTATACTTAACCATTCAAGTAAGATTCATGATTATATAAGAATAGAAGTACAATAGAAATATGCAGGTAATACAGAGAAATAGTCTTAATACATTTGTCATGGTAACCTTATCACATTCATTCATAGTGTTACTTATAAAATATTATAGAAGGTAGACCATAGTCATGTGCCATGTGTGGATCCATACATGTATTCTCACAAGACAAAAATTTCATTCCCCATTTCCCCATTACATCCTTACTTGAATTTGTACCCATTTTCATCCCATAGTTCTCGCAGTAATTCTGCAGAGCTCCACTACCTCTCTTCTCTCTCTTCTTTGCCAAGGGCGTGCGTATAAATAGGCCTCTGAGCTCTAACAAACTCCTCTGTAAGCCTCAGATCTGGCCCCAAGTGTCAAGGTGTGGGTCACCCCGGGCGCATGCCTCTCCATGTCATGATTAACTTTTTGGATCTTTCTATCGCAAGGTATATTCCCTCCAGGACACCCTGTCGCCAGGCTGGAACCTTATCCAAATGGAACACGTTCTTCATGTGTTTTGTCCCAAAGGCCAAAAATGGCTAAGTCTCGAATTGTTCTTCGTGGCGCGCGCGTCCTAGGTTCTTCAAGAAGCCTTTTGAACTCTACCTTGCGCGCCTTCACTTGTGTGCTTCCTTTGGCCATGCGTGCCTACATGCCCTTAAGATTTGGAAGCTAGCAACATCTCCCTCTCCTTCCCCTCTCATTCCTTCACATCCCACTATACCTCTACCTTTCATGACAATGTCATCACCCTTTTTCTATTATGGCTCCCACCCCACCCATAGTTGAGCCATACTTCACATGTCATGTAACCCCTAGACATGATGTTTATGAGTGTATATCATATAGATAGCATATGAAGAAGCTTGACATGGAAGACAGGAAATACCAACAAAAGAAAGCATCACAACCCTCTTACGTAGTGCCAATTTTTAGATCTCATCGCGTTTTTTTTTCACATACTAACACTTCATGTTGGGTCCTCTCCCACAAGTACAAATCCATATATCCTTCTCTTGGTGCACCTAAGCATCAAGTATGATCCACTATGTCACATCATTTTATCTCTCCCCATTATCCCCCTCATCCCTCCTTGATGAATCCCTTTATGGTGCGCTCAAACAGATCTCTCGACGAGACCTGATTATTCGCTCTTTTCTACATGATAAAAATTACATCAAGGTATCAATATCATCCAAAATAACCTTGATGACCTCATTATTCATAATCACTATCAAATATTACATGATGTAGTTGACATCACCAATGATGCATGTCAATACTTTGACGTTGTCACCAATACATTATACTATCATTTCAATCTATTTCTCATTTGGGGTTATACTTCTTACTTATATTTATATGGTGATTGCTTCCTATCTTGGATACTTAGTCATTCTTATCTCTCTACCAATTGGTTTGATACCGTCATGGCTTCATTATTAGGATATTATGATCCTCATCCTTCTCTTATCTCTTACTTGGGTTTATCTCATATCGCTTGGGTTGGCCCTATTATTGATCCCCATCCCATCATGTCTCATCCAAAACTCGTACTCTATCAATCTTAAAATATTTTATGATTTCATTTTTTTAATCACAAATTTCCATACATTTGTGCATACATAAGAAAATGGAATCATAAAAGTAAGCATATAACATACATCAACAATTAATGCACATGTATCAATAAAACAATAATATATCATATATTATCCAAAAGAATAATTTTATACATCATCACATATCTTGAAATAACATACAACCATCCATCAAGCATTCCCTCCCTCAAATGGAGGTCATCCAATGCTTTGAGTCGATGGTGTTGGACTAGTCACATATAGGGATTATGCCAAAGATGTGGCTCTAGACCGAGTGCATGAAGCCTCTCCCTCTACTTTCACCACTTAAACCTCCAATGCTACAATATTGATTACATCTAATTCTTGGCGCTCTGTCACTCTATATACATTTTATAGCCTCATTGCATGCTCTCGTGTCAACATTTTCTATACCTATATAAGGCCCTACACCAATGATGACATATCCCCTACAATTTCCACTTCTAGAGCATCTCTATACTTCTATAGCTCATAAGTTACCTCTCCCACTAGCCTAAAGGAACCTACCGACTCTCTAGTTACCATTGCTTCTTGGATCCACCATCATGGTCATATGTCGGATGAAGGAGACCATATAATATCTCATGATGTGTATCCCCAATCATCACATGCCAATCATCGACAATCTTCCATGTAACAAATCCATTGACAAAATAAACATTCACTAAATATCTATCTCATCATAATCTAGAAATGTTATATTAATCATACTCTCCAAGGCTTACGACTATGAGTGTTGCTCTCTTATGATTGCCATTTTTTTAATCTCCCAAAACTACCCCTACCTCCTCATACCTCAAGCGGTGGGATCCAACTAATTGTTCCCACCTCTCTCGGGAATCAATATCACAATTTCTATCCTTGGATCATTGGCTTATTCATTCCATCATATACATCACAATAACATCCCCTATATCTAATACATATTTCCCTTTGGGCCTCTATAGTTACCACTCATAGTGGCATCCCCAAGGTGCGCTAATCCTACCTCCTCTCCAACATGTCTCTTAGGGTTATCCTTAACCTCACTATCTAAGGTCCCTCTAAACTTCCATCTCCCATTCGTCACTTCCACCGCCACTGGATGTTGGGCATGCCTCACTCGGCATGGCTGCAATTGTGGTATCCCTACCATTGGTTCCTCTCTCCATCCTCTCTCTATTTAACATGTCTCTATCAATACTCTAGGAGAGGTGGGGTCACCACATGAGGCGGACACCCAAACTGCAATAGCATCATATACATTGGGTGTGTCTCCACCCACCATACATAATGCCTTGTAATCTCATATATCTCCTCATGTACCATTTTATTCGGTGAAATGGGACACTTGTCCATCGTGTCCCTCTATAGGATACCACACCACCTACTCCTCTCTAACCTAAACAATTCTCCTAAACCCTATCACCGGCTTCATTTTCAGGCCTCTCTCCCGGTGTAGAATCCTCAAGGCATCTCCTTATAATGTGTATCGGTGTACCCATATGCCTATACATCGGTAACCACATATATATTAAGTCTAAAATAGTATGACATGCACCTTCTACCCTCTCATGTTGCCTCACCCAAATCCTATACATATCATGTACCGGTTAACCCATGTAGTTATACCCCAACTAAATTATATCCAAGTCTATAAATCATCCCTGCATGTAAATAACACAAAAAGTGGTATTGATCCTCTCGCCTCGTGACACAAGACTTTTACCACAGCCATCCCAATGATAGCCTTAAATTTATTTAAAATATATGTAGAGATACATCACTCCATTTAATCAACAATGAGCCTAGGTGATGTTCATCACTTCTTGTGGCTCATCATGTGAGTGTTCTCCTCTCACCTATATCCATAGGCACATCACAAAACATGCGAGACTCTTTCAATCGAAAACCCCATATTAACCTCTACAAATTTTCACCTTCCCTCCACCCAAAGGTGTTGGACCTAAACTCCAAATGCATCAAGAACATCTAAATCAAATATACATCCAATGGGACCCACACCATCTGCATAATGCCTCGAATTTGAGGCCATGTAAGCTGTCTGCATAAATGTCGTGTACCGAAAACCTCCTCAACACCTTTGGAAGCCATGCCACATCTAATGATATCCATAGTAAAATCCTCTATAGCACATTCAAAACATCAATCAAAATATACCCATCATATCTCAATGATAATTCCTTATCAAAATCATCGAATCACACTTTTTTCGCTACATCGATCCCTTTGGAAAAATGCCATCCACCCCTAAGCAAATGTCCCTACTTCCCTATTTCATTGGCCCTATTTGAAATACTTCATTATCCATGTTATAGATTCCTCCCATCCATACGCCATCAACACTAATACGATCCGATCATTATAAGATGATTGATCATGTCCATTTCAAGGTCACGTGAAAACACATACATTAATTACAAAAACCTAACATAATGACTCTAAATTCAAAATTATCCCAAACCGGCCTATAGTTTGACCCAATCTATATTTTGACTACCTTCGGGGTAAATTTCAATAGCTAAATTTTCTAAAGTATTCATTTTTTCCTTTTTCTCTTAGCTACTCATTCCCAATTCAAAAACAATGCCTACCTTAGGATTCACACCATCATGTGCCCCGTCTCGGCCACCTCATACTCTCACCATCGTCACTAAAATCATTTGATTTTGTTTACCTCATATATCAATTCTCTTAATCTCAAATTAGCAAAGTGACAAATGAATTCCTCCCTTTACTATTTATAGTAATTTTCATAACGTATTTTGGTCGTTATTTCCTTCAATCATCAAACCTTCATATATTTTACACTACAAAACCTAAATATATTCTATAAATTGTGCCATGTTCATGGTGACGAGCCACTCTTTTGATGTATTATACGTATTCATATCACCATTTCACCAAAAATTCTTTCTTTTTATCATTTCAACGTAAGATATCATCCCTCCCATGACCCTCCTAACTAGGTGATTTATGTCTTATTTTATTGATTATCTTCTAGTGTTTCTTTTCATTCTTTCTTATACAAGGTTCCAAGAAGCTATTGTGCAAGCCACATGCAAGTTTCTAACAACACTAGAAGGTAGGTATGAGGTAGGTATATTTCATTCAACATTCATTACTTATTTACGGCACTTTCATATCAACTTTCGGCAAAAAAACTTCTTCCCTTTCCTCTGAAGGGAAGTGATAGGGTGTGTAATCCGAGAGAAGTCCTGAACAAATCTCTTGTAGTAACCTACTAATCCCATGAAGCTGCGCACCTCGGTCACTGTAGTGGGTGCTATCCAATCCATAATGGCTCTAATCTTGGAAGGATAGACTACGATACCTTCCCGAGTAATTTCATTTTGATTTCGCATTGTATAGATCTTTTTCCAAAGACCATCTCATGTTTCACTATTGTGACATGCGATGATATTTGGTTGGGACTTATATACACACCATATTTTTTACATTCAATAAACATTTATTTTATGCATGGGTTGTTGATGTTTTCTCCTCTTGAATGGGTGCCTTAAGCGAAATATCGGGATAGACCACATCATTTGAGAGATTTCTCTATTATCCTTAGTCACCCCATACTTGCCTCATTTCTTCCCTTTCTTCACACATTGCACTCACTATGTCTACTCATCTCATTATGCCCACGTGTTTCCTCTTATTGAATGTTATTATCCATGCATTTGGTCACTCTTAACCTTAATTGATTACATCCAATATGTCTTTGGCCTCCACTTCTCATGTTTTCAACCATAACCTTAGATTTTCCCCTAAGTTTGATTCCATTGCCCATGGGCGATGGTCTCTGCTTTAATTTTTCCATTACCACCACCATCTCCCACATGTGCAAGATTTGAACAACTTTATCGAGCTTTAATCTACTTCTACTTTGTTTTGTAGATAATCAAGGATAAGAAAAATTCCATAATTTTTCAATCACAATCAAGTTATTATAAAAAAATTCAATATTTTCATTTGATTTTCCTTTTAATCTAGATTTTTTCAATACTATATTAAAAGGGGGAAATTAGTACTACCCTAAATGTTATCTCGAGGCACTTGACAATTACACATTTTTACCTTTGCTAAAAGTCAATCCATAAATAAAAAAATAGATATGATTCATGCATCTTTCCTATTTCCAACATTCTCTAATCTACTAGGTGAATTATATTCTTCAATATTACATCGCTAGAACCACTTTAGACTATACAGAGCTGGCCTACCTTCTAGACAAACATCACATATCTTTCGGTGTTGATTTTCATGACTATTTGACAAGTTCGGTCACAAACCTATTCTTTTCCTACCTAATGGTCATAATTTCAAATATGTAACATGTTCTAGTTGGTCACAACATGTTTTTAGGATTGGTTGATCCGAGAAAACTAATGAAAGGCCATCTAAATAAGAAAACTTTCCCTTAGCAATTCATTCCTTCTAAGGAATCATTTGGACATAGCTCCATCACTTGGAGACTACATAGAGCTAAATATTTGAAAGAAGTCCAAGAGCATAAATATAAAGTATTAAAAGGTCAAAATTTATGTTAAGTTTGAAATTCAAATCAAGGGTTTCATTCTAAGTGTATTTATTTTTATATTTCTAGTTTCATATCATCATAGGCTTATGATGCAGAGCATTCTGAGTTCACATGTTATTTTGTATCAACCAAAAATAGTCTAAAAGCAGTTAAATTCAATTGTGTCACATTATGTATTGTTGGTAGGCCACGTTGCAAAGAGAGTGTGTGTTGGCGGGATGCAAACTACTAGTGTTGCATTTTGTGTTGTTTGAATCATGTGTAACTCTAGTGCAAATTGTCGGTGAGTGTGCAAGACTATTATGCAATCTCCAACGTATTTTTAAATTGTGCAAGCCATTGCACAAAATTCTCAAGTTTGTGGATTATTTGTGTAAGATGCGCAAGTCTTTGGAGGTCTTACAAGAATTAGTAAATGTCATGAAACACTACAGAAGTTGCATGAATCTATCGGAATTTGTGGGAGACTAAGGCATTTGTGCAAGCTTAGTGGAAGCCACACAAAGTTGCAAAATATTAAAAGATTGTTTGAAAGTTGTGAAAACTGAAGGATGATCATTTGAAGTCGTGAAATTTTTGGGAAGGACAATTGAGTATGTAATGGGTCCTTTGGACCATAACTTGATATTATTTAATTTTAGATTTTTTTCTAAGTTCAATGTCAAGATTGAAAGCGCAGATTTCCTTAGGAAGTCATTTTTAGAAATCAATCTTTAGAGAACTTTGTGAAGTAGAGCAGAGTGTGGACGTGAGCTTAAGGCGTGGAACAATGTGTATTTGATAGGAGAATGATTATATGACGTATTGGCTATATCTCTAGTGATCGATCAATGTATCTTATTCATCTAAGTATATGAATAAATATTTTTTATTTGTGTTCTAAGTTTTTGAATTCAAACATATTTTATTGCATGCATGAGTGTTGTGTGGTCTAAGGCAGATATTCATTGAGTACCTTAACCATGGCTAATTCATTTGGTATTAGAGAAAGGTTTCCTTCCTTATGAGTAGTGGCAAGTAGTAGTGGTGGTTTTCCACATTTTTGAGTGTGAGTAGAAAATTATTGCATACATCTTCTAGCAATTAATTGTTGGGTAGAAATTTTAAGGATTACACAACAAGCATTGGCGGTTTTCCACTTTTGTGAAAGTGGATAGAAAATCGTTGAGGAAATATTCATCGAGTAATTTTGGGTAGAAGGTGTGAAGGAGTGCAAAGGTTGAATTTGTTTGAAGAGACAAAATTGGCACACAAGATAAATGTGATTGGAGATCACTGAAACTAAGGAGCAAGAATTGAAGATTCAACCATGTTAATGAAAACTATGCAAACCCATTTGGAGGCCATGGAATCTGCATAACGTTGAGGTTTTGTGGAATATCATAGTTATGATGGAGGACCCATGAAATAAAGAGCACAAGTCATGAATGTGAATGGGGAAGAAGAAGAATCTCGAGCCGAAGGTCCAAAACACATTGTTTTGTGTAATTGCTAGGATTAGGAGTAAGCTTGGATTAGATATCCTAAATTATTTAGGTATTTTGGAACCAATATATCTCATCAATTAGATTACGAAGGTGGAAAACTATTTTGAGTATGAAGGCATGGAAGATCCCAAGAAATTTAAATTCACACCTTGCACGAAGTTAAAGGGTCATGCATCTTTATGGTGAGAGCATAAACAAACAATTAGAGTGTGAAGAGGAAAACAAAATATCAATACATGGGATAGGTTGATTGTGAAGTGAAGGAAAAATATTTCCTATGGATTGCCATCTTGGTTTGTTTAAGAAGTTGCGGATTTTGTGATAGAGAGAGCTTAGTGTGAAGAAATACACTAAAAAAATTATGGATTCACTATTCAAGTGGTACATGCACAAGATGACATGAAGATCTCTAGGTATACGAATTGATTGTGCATTTCAATTCAAGATGAGTTTGGAATGATCCAAGTGTATTCAATTAAAGAATCCTATCAATACGCACCGAAGAGAGGAGAATTTTGCACACAAATAGAAGAGAGGTGCATGCAAAAAGGGAAAATCCATTCAATTTCGTAGACAAGGTGATGGCGGAGGGAATTTTATACATCATGAAGGAAAGGAAAGTTTGATGTTGTGGATGAAGGAACCAATAGAGGAAGACAAAATGAAACTAGGGGAAAGGATCCTTTAGTTGAGAAAGAGGTTATGGATTCAACAA
This sequence comes from Taxus wallichiana var. yunnanensis, assembly GCA_018340775.1. Classification (NCBI taxonomy): domain Eukaryota; kingdom Viridiplantae; phylum Streptophyta; class Pinopsida; order Cupressales; family Taxaceae; genus Taxus; species Taxus wallichiana. The sequence continues at coordinate 372,330,013 of CM031244.1, read as the reverse complement.
CACGTGTTACAGGTGTGGAGAAATGGGCATAAAGATTTTGAGTGTCTACATGTTTGCACAAGGTGATAAATATGATGCACCAATTTGCGAAGAAAACCCAGAGATGGGATAAGAATTTATGTTTAAGTGTGTGTTGTTGAAGCCAAGAAAAGAGGAAGTTGCTCTTGAGCAGCGGAAGCATTATTTAGGAACTACATACAAGTCAAGAGGTAAGGTCTACAAATTTATTTTGGATAGTTGCAACACCAATAATTTGGTCGCGTAAGAGACGGTATAAAAGTTGGGGTTAAAGAGAATTAAGCATCCTAATCCCTACAAGGTCAAAAACACCGATAATTTGGTTGTGCAATAGATGGTAGACAAGTTGGGGTTGAAGAGGATTGAGCATCCTAATCCCTACAAGGTCTCATGATTACATAAAGAACATCAGTTGTTAGTGAATGAGAAATGTCTGGTTAAGCTACAAATTGGAAGATACGAGAATGAAGTCATGTGCTAAATAATGTTCATACATGCATGTCATGTGCTACTTGGAATATCGTGGCAGTTAGATTGGAAGGCACAACATGATGGATGCAAAAACACCTACAAGTTGGTGAAGGATGGGAAAGCAAACACTCTAAATCCAATGAAGGATAAGGGTGAAGGAGTAGATAAGGGACCCAAGGTTCTATTGGTATCAAGTAAGCATTTCCTAAATGAGGTAAAGAAGAACAACTTGTGCTATGTATTAATATCTAAGCTTGTGAATACATGCAGAGGCAGAGAAAGATAAATCTATGTTGCAAGAAGTGAAGCGGATGTTGGGAGATTTTTGAAAGTTGTTCTTACGATTTTTAAGAAGTTGCATTCTTGCTCTGTGAGGAACATAAGTCACCGCATGGATTTGACTCCGTGTTCTAATTTGTTGAATAAGGTAGCTGTAGGATGACATCGAAGGAGAATGCAAATACAAAGACAAAGTCAAGGAGTTGTTGAGTAAAGGCTTGATCAAAGATCATTTTAGTTTGTGTGTAGTACCGATGGTTCTAAAGCACCGAAGAAGGGTGGTGAATGTCATATGTGTACATAATCCATAGTGATAAATAAGATCACCATCAAGTATAGATTTATGTTGTCGAACATGGATGACATCATGCATTGTCTAAGTAATACAAAGTATTTCAACAAGATAGATTTGAAGAGAGAATAGTGTTGACTTTGTATTAGAGAGGGGGATGAATGGAAGATTACATTCAAAACACGGGAAGGATTGTATGAGTGGCTGGTTATTTCATTTATGATTGAGCAATACACCACGTACGTTTATGAGATTGATGAATGAAGTCTTGAAACCATTTTTGGGAAAATATGTTATTGTGTACCCTGATGATATCTTGATATTCAACAAGAAGCATGAAGAGCATTTTTATATATAAGACAAGTTTTGCAATCGTTACATGAGAGAAGTGGATAAATTTGAAGAAATGTAGTTTTCTTTAAGAAGAATTGGTGTATCAAGGATATGTTATTTCTAATGAAGGGTTGAAAATATATCCATAGAAGGTTCATGCAATTGTGGATTGGTCATTTCTATGCGGTGATTTTAAATCATGAACTAAAAATTTCATAAGGGACTTTAGCGGAGCGTTTGCACATATCATAGAGGCCACGTGAGGAGATAAGAAGAATTTGGTTTGGAGCTAGTGCGCAAAGGAAAGTTTTCAAGAGTTAAAGAGGAAAGTGATTGAACAACCAATATTAGTGTGCCATGATTTTGTGAAAGTGTTCCGGTGGATTTGATGCTAGTGGATTAGCCATTCGTGCATTGTACTTTGTTGAGTTAGGAAGGGAGACTAGTAGTGTATTAGTGAAAAGTTAAATAATGCCAAGAAGAAGTATAGCATATGTATGATCGGGATTTTTGTGCGGTTGTGTGAGTTCTCAAGAAGTGGAGGCAATAACTATTGCGAAAGGAATGTGTGTTATTTATTAATCATAAATAATTATAGTTTATTGAAATTTGGGAAAAGTTGAATCAAAGGCCTATGAAGTGGGTTGAGTACCCATAAGGATACACTTTTTTTTAAAGTGTAAGTGTGAAAATTCTAATAAGGTTGTGAATTTGCTTTGACTAGGCATAGTTTTTCATAGAAATGAGAGTATAAGTAGTGGGTTTTGAATCCATGGAGTTGTATGCACAAGATGAAGAGTTCGGTGAAGCATGGAGAGTGTGTGCAACATATAAGAGTTTTTATAGGACACATTGGTTGGATTATTTTGTGCAATAAGGCTTACTATTGAAGGGAAATCGGTTGTGCATTGGCATATGATTGTTGAGGAAGAATTTCGTGAAAGATAATCATAGTGGTCAGTTAGCAGAGCATTTTGGTTTGGATAAGACGTTAGCGTGGCTAGTGGAGAGTTACTTTTGGTCATGAATTTCTATAGATATGTGCAATTTTATGCAAGAATGAGAAGAATGTTTGTTTACTAAGGGAAGATCTCATAATATATAGGGTTCTATCACCCTTTTCCTATTCCAAAAATGCCTTGGGAGGACATCGGTATGATTTTTTTTAGGTTTTCTTAGGACACAAGGGATTTGATACCATCTATGTTTTGGTGGATAGATTCTCTAAAATAGCACATGTTTTTTCTTACAAGAGGACTAATGATGCAACTCACATCGTAAATCCTTTCTTCAATGAGATTGTAAGATCGTATGGATTGCCATGCAATATTGTGTCTGACAAGGACACTAAGTTTGTTGGCCATTTTTTGTAGACATTGTAGAGGATGATGAGTAAAAAGTTATAATTTAGTTTTGTATCACCGACATAATGATGGACAAACAAAGGTGTTGAACATGAGTCTTGGAGACTTGTTGAGGTGTTGAGTGGGTGACAAGCTAGGAACATGGGACTTGGTGTTAGTGCAAGCAAAGTTTACATATAATAATTCAGTCAATCGGAGCACATGAATGACACCATTCTAGATTGTATATGGGAGTAACTTGCAAGGAGTGACGGAGCCGAGAGAGTTACCGTGCAAAGAAAGGAGTGCAAAAGTGGAAGATTTTGAGGAGTATACAGAGGAAGTGCATCAGCAAGTACACAACCACTTGGAGAAAGAAACACACAAATGAGAAGATGGGCTATCAAATTAGAGATACAATCTTATAGACCATTTGTGGAAGCTACAATAAGCTCAAATGTAAGAAAATCAGATTGTGCAAGGTGTTGAGGAAGTTTGTGCAAAAACGCTTATGAGATTGAGTTGTCGAACGACATTGATTTCTCTTTATTTTAATGTGGCGAAGTTTGTATCCATACTGCAAGTGCGATTCAAGGACTCATTGAACATTCAAATTTAGAGGATGACAAGGTGGATTGGAGAGAAAAAATGCCAAAAAGGTGTATTGGAAAGCGAAAGAGTAATTGACATCGGGATCAAACAAACACGTAATAAGGAGTATAAAGAGTATTTGGTCATACGTAAAGGGAAGAATATCGAGATGCAACTTTACTAAGTGTCACGGATGCCACGAGGCATGGCATTTTGATTCCTTGAGTAGGAGCTCAAGTTTTCCAATTACGAGGTGTATCATGCAAGGGCATCTAGGTTCACAAGCACTCTTGTATCAACCAAAACAATCCGAACAATTAGACTCGATTGTGTTGCATTTTGTTTTGTATTGTGTTATTGATAGGCCACGATGTGAAGAAAGTGTGTAGTCAACGGGACACATAGAACGAGTGTTGCATTTTGTGTTGTTCGAATTGTGTGCATGTCCATTGTGTTATGTCGAAAAGTGTGCAAGACTATTGTGCAATGTCCATTCTATTTTATGAACCGCATGAGTTTGTGGAGTCTTTGTGCAAGCCACGCAAGTATTTGGAGGTCGTAAAAGCATTTGCAGACATCATAGACCACTAAGTTACACAAGTCTACCAAAATCCGCAAAACACTAAGGAAACTATGCAAGGCTAAAGGAAGTCGTGAAGCCTACAAGTTTGAATTTGAAGTCATGAAGTATAGTTTGGAGTTGCATAACACCACAAAGTTTTCATGAAAGTTGTAAAGCATTAAAGGATGGTCATTTAAAGCGGGAAAGTTTTGAGAAGGTCAACTATGTTTGTAATGGGTTCTTTGGACCATAACTTTACATTGTTCCTATATTTTAGGACTTTGTCTAAGTTCAATGTCGAGATTGGGTGGCCTCTATGCCTATACAAACGATGCCCAATTGCCTTAGGAAGACAGTTTTAAAACTCAAGCTTTAGAGAACTTTGTAAATTAGAGTATAGTGTGGATGCAAGCTTAAGGCTCGAAGCAATGTGTATTTGACAAGAGAATGATTATATGACGTATTGACCATCGTTCATGATCGGTCAATGTGTGTTATTCCTCGAAGTATATGAATAAAGCTTATTGATGAGTGTTTTTTGTTATTGAATTCAATCTTGTGTTAGTGCATGCATCTTTATATGTTTTCCGCGCATGATTTTGAAGGTTGCATGGTCTAAGATGATTCTTCATTGAGCACCCTAACCACATCTCGCATCGGTTTATGGGTGAACTGTATGAATTTTAGGCCACTTCAATGCATGCTACATAGGCAATGCTGGGTGAACAAGAGTGTTTAGGATCACTCCAACGCAAAAAAAAAAAAACTAAGCATGTTATTAAGGTTCTCATCTTCAAGGCAAGCCAAGCTAGGGTTTCACAAGGTAGAAGATAATTCAGCTAAATCGTAGTCATCACAACATTTAAATTTCATAAACTAATAGTATACATCAAGGTGAACCTACAAGAAGTGAAAGAATTTATTGGGTAGTTATCACGTCATGTTACAAAATGTAAATGAAATGTAAGGAATCAAGGGAATTTCAGCTCTTAAGGGGAATTTCAGCTCTTGCACTTTACAGTCAACAAATAAACAGAAGGTGAATTTACTTATTTGTTTTAAGGGTTAATTTAGAAATAAGGATATGTTGTGTGGACCTAAAATCCTAGGGCAGGGTTTATATACACAATTACAATTAGGGTTTTTGTACCTATTAGGGGTATGAACAAGGTTGGGTTCGACCCGATAGGCACATAATTTTTCCGTTGTGGAAGATGTAGGTGAAGTACACATGGAAATGTGAAGGATGGTGCAATGTGTTTTTGCCACGAAGATGTTTGCAATCGAGAAGAAGTTTGTTGATATTGCAACCCTTCGGATCAAGTGGAAAGGATGTGTAAAAGGGATGTTCAAGGAAGAAAAACACATGAATTGAAGAGCATTATCCACATGAGTGCAATTTGCGTTTAAATGAATGAAAATGTAAAAAAATAGGAAAATCAACAACTCATTCGAAGGAAAGGGCATGAATTACAATTGGAATGGTTCATTTGGATTAAATTCTAGACAAAAACTTTCAAAGATATTCTAATAAAGATTGATGTCTAGTAAATACAAATTTGATATGCAAATTGATTGCACATTGAAAACGGAAAGCTAACAATCTAAATTCTACACCTTTGTATTAAGAACACTAATTCTGAAAACCATTAAACTAATTCTTAACCATTACACTATGTTTTGAAAAAGGATTTAATTGACTTCAACGTGGCCTCCATAGGTTCTAACCGGTTCCTATCCACAGTAATTGTACAGAAATATTATTATCTATTTTGATTTTTCTCCATATGATATGGGGGGAAGGACATTATTATTATCTATTTTGATTTTTCTCTAGGTGATATAAGAGACACAATGATACTTTATTATTATTTTGAGTTTTCTTCATGTGATATAAGAGACACAATGATACTTTATTATTATTTTGATTTTTCCCCATATGATAAAGGGACAAACACCACCAGTCAACCAATTTCGAGAGAGATTAAGACTGGCCAAATTATACAAGGAAGGGTTTTGAGGAAACCTATCATCAAGCTCATTGTTTGACAAATCAAGATAATCCATGTACTCGAGCTCTGCAAATATCTACGTATGTTGCTCGTGAGCTTGTTATTTAATAGAAAAACACCATCAAACTTCTCAGACCTATCAAAATCGATATCAGTCATCAAAATTATTGAATGACAGTTGAACAAGTCATAAGTAGGGCAAGGAGCCAAGAAATTGAGGCACCATTCCAAAAATTAAATTGTGAAAATCTAGTTGTGGGGAGTCTCAAAGCCAATCATTCGAGTGGGAATCTCAATGAAGGAAATAATTGTGATGGAAGTCATCCGCCATTGGAGGGAGTTGAGCACAAGGAACTCCATTCTCTGAATCATGCGAGATTCGAATATGTACTTGGCTTCCTCAACCTGGGTAGAAAAACACCCACGTTATATATATTACAGCTCTGTACGGCCATAAATTGATGGAAAAGCTAAAGGAACTTGGTGAGTTCAATGATGGCCATACATATATAAAAACCAAGTCTAAATCACCTACAGGTTAAGGAGGAGGGGAACCTCAGTCTCTTCCACTTTAAATGTAGGCTAGTTCCAACACGGTGGAAGGTGGCTCCAAAGGTAAGAGTGTCCTGGAGATATCTCGATTGGACCATTTTTAGTGTTGTTGTTGAACAACTTTGGAGGAGATTTGGGAGCCATGATCGACTCGAATTTGATTTTGATGAGATAATTTGAAGAATTTGATGATTTTGAGCACGGCTTTGGCCGTTTTGGTTGCGTGTGTTTTCTTTTTTGTGTGGAGGAGGGGAGGATCAGATACACAAAATCTAGCAGTGCAGGCGATGCCTCTGGTGAAGGAGGAAGACGAGAAGGACAAAAAAGAAAAATCCAAGTGGTTTGCACGCGACAGAGACAATGTGAGACCGAGAGTAATATAAAATTTTGTTATATGTTTGATGAATTAGCTACTGCGGTCATATCTTATGTAAATTTATCCAATTGTGTCTACGAAGAACCGTTTGGCATCACCATCTTAGCTACATATTCCTTAAGCTTTAACACATTCTTTCTCGGTTCACTCCCTTGATGCCCTATCATTAGTGCTCAAACAAATTTCTCTAACCCCTGTCTTTTCACCAACACGTCATTGTCTTCTAACAGGATTCGATATCCATCGGTATGTTCCATATCTCTTTCGCAAATCTGGAAACACAAATTCAAGGTAGAATAATGGAAAGAAAAAAGGCACAAAAATAATAAGGAACCAATGCTGAAACTATGGACTTAGGAAAATAAAAGATAAAACCTATTTCTTCCATTCACGCATGGGTGGACTTCCCATCAACATCATCCATCATTATGATTATGATGCATGTACAGGTGGACAAATGTGAAACTTAACCCTAACCCTTGAATCATTTGATAGAGATACATGATGTAGTGTACAAGTCATTGAAGCATTATACTATGAAAGATTAAGATCACTCACTACTACAAACATTTTCATAAAGGATTTTTTTGTATTTGCAATTAAAACCATGGCATACTTGAAAATGTCATTTGCTTTTGGTTAGATTAAAATAATCTTGTTGATGGAACATTTTATGACACAGTAGTAAGGGTTTCTCCAAATTGTTTATATTGTTTTGACTTTTGTTTTTATGTTTTGTGTATTCCTCTTGAAAAATGCATCCTAATTAATGGACGAAGAGAGATTAATTTTTTTGTTGTTAGCATTGAAGTTACGAGAAAAGGGACAAGACCAGCTTCCTACTCAGTCTCCAACCATTTCCTCAAGATGTAGCACCGTTAAAATGTCAATTATACATGATGTATTAGAGTCTTATGAGAATCTTGCTGAAAATTCAACTTCAGGCACAGATAATGAATTGAAATTCAAGCGCTGAAAGGATTTTTGATTGTCATCCATTGCATTGTGTGGGTAAATCTCTAAGACATGATTCATTTGTTCCCACAAAGTCCTCCATACGTGTTTTTGCTCTTCCGGATTTAAATATCCCTGTTGAAGATGTTGAAGATTTATATGATAATATGTCCATTGTATGTAACAAAAAATTAATGGAGACCATCATCAACAAAGGGGTTGCCGAAGAGGCAACCATCAAGGTTGTGGTTGCAGGGGAGGGAAACATCAAGGCTGTGGTTGCGGCGGAGGCAAGGAAATATATGATGAAGCGTCTTAGACTGAAACATTCCCAATCTGGGTAGGCTGTATTGAGATGGCACTGTTAATAACAATGGTTTAACATGTATAGAAGGAAACTAACAAGTATTTTTGGTCTCGGGAAGGAACTAACAATGGTAAATATGCTCTTTCTGATTACCATTGAAGGGTAGTTTTTGGAAGACAAGTTTTGCTCGCTACGATATGCAAATTCAATTCATTTATTCAAGAGGAATCCATTACCCAACAGATTTATGTGTTGATGAATGTAGATCTGTGAAGTCATTTATGTTGGTCTGCTGGGCAGTGGTGAATGTGGAATGTATAATTCTTTCCATTTACAAATATTTTCTCACATTGGAGACCAAGTTTGATAAATTGGGCTAGGTATGGAGTAAGATTCGTTTTTGCTCCCCATAATTATCAGAACTCTCAACTATCTCATGCTTATATTTGATTGTTCCTTCTATTTGAGGTATTCATGGTTAAGATTCGGTCATTTGCATGCAAAACCTAGACTCTTTTTCCACTGTGATCCTACAAAATGATTGTTTTGATTCCAGATTTGCTCTTGTTTTGTTCTAAACACTATCAATTAAATGGAATCTTGGGGTAATGTTGTACTGTAGGTGAATAGTGTTGGGTTTGGTGCAGACCGTTTAGCTTATTATTATTCTGAGTGAAAGTGGTGTCATGCATCACTGTTACTAATCTGTAACCACTTACGAAACCAGAGAACTGATACTATATTTGTTTTATCCTTCTAATGAAAATTGTTGATCTACAAATTCCACCTGGCATACTATCATAGAGCGGAAGCATCTATGTTTTTAATAATTGGATATAAACTGAAAGTTTTGTTGGCATCTATGGGATATAGACAACACATCTTGTCTGGTGTGATAAGCCGTCATCCACCACTGTTTGGGAAAATTTTGCTTCTTGCTCTAATTACTGGTGGTCTATTTATAAGAGCAATAAATGATCAATAAAATTTATAAGAGCAATAAATCCACAGCTCACATCTTGCTTCTCTTCTATGGTGGATTCATAATTTAAAAAAATCTTGAAGGCACAAAACTAACCACACAGGGTCCTTTGACTTGCCCCAAAATGGGCCTCCATGGAGATGCAGATAGGTGGGACGCTGGAAAAGGCTGTGGACACTACCTCTGCTCCTTTCACGCACCCCTGTGGTACAAAACGCCATACAAATCTGTTGTTCCTCAGGCAAAACGTCTGAGCCTCTTTTTACCCCTTCACTCTTTCACGCGTTGGCAGAGAATGGACAATCTGAGTGTTTCACGCAGAGGAAGAGTGATAGACAAATCTTGCAGAGACATAAGTGGAATAGCGGGAACAGGAACTTTCAATGTTTTAATCAACACAACAAGTACTCGAAATAAAAGATAAAGAGCAGGAATATGAAGTGGCCTGGTTACTGCGTTTCAATACTAATGAAAATGGAGTCCTGCACAGAGTAGAATACAGAACGGATTTTTTTCTTTTTTATATTAATTTGAGTTTATCTTTGTAGAAGGCAGAATGAGAACTGCAAAGGATCTTTACAGCCTGCTCACGGCAGTGGTGCCACTGTACGTGGCGATGATTTTGGCCTACGGATCTGTGAAATGGTGGAAGATATTCACGCTCGGGAATAAATCATTTCGTGGCCGTGTTTGCGGTGTCGTTGATGTCTTTCCATTTCATTTCCACAAATGACCCGTACACCATGAATTTCAAGTTCAGTGCTGCGGACACTTTGCAGAAGGTAATAATGATGTTCGTGCTGGGGATTTGGACCACATTTAGCAGGAGCGGCAGCCTGGAGTGGATGATCACCATCTTTTCCCTGTCCACGCTGCGGGACACGCTGGTGATGGGAATCCCCCTGCTAAAGGCCATGTATGGGGATTTTTCCGGGAGCCTCATGGTGCAGGTGGTGTTTTGCAGTGTATCGTCCGGTATACGCTTTTGCTTTTTTTTCTGCGAAGATGCAGAAAATTCAATCCACGGGCAACCGCGGAATGGTGAGCCTGCGCCAGTCAAATTTTTGCTCCTGAATTGCATATTCGCTGCAGTCGTCCCAAGGGCCTTCTAATTTCGGAAGATGACAGAAATTCACCAAAACTGAATGCGAGGGTGTCCAATTCTTTTGCGGCTTCTCCGTACCTTCTGAGCTTGGTGAGGGCAAGTGCATTGTAGGCCATGTATGTCAAATGCTCGTGGGGACTCTGTAGGAGGGAGTGCTTGCGGGCTTGTGTAAATTTTTCGAGAATTTTGCGCCATGAGACCTGTGATGTCGTAGCAGAAGTCGTTCAGAGATGAATAATTTAGGGGTTGGTGGAGTGGATCCAGTAAACTGGCAAGATTAGCGGTGAGATTGTGAGGGGGTATCCGCCGTTGGATTTCAACGACACTGCGAGGAGGAAGGTCGTCCGTACGATTTCTGAATTTTGTCAGAATAAACTGGTCGCACTCCACTACAAGAACGCCTTCGGCATAATAAATTATAAAATGATAGAATGAGTGATTCAAGTATATTATAGCATTCAACAACATCGTTTCAATTTCAAAGTGCAAGTTAATAAATAAATACCGTGGATAAAAACAAGGTTGCCTTACAAGTACAAGGTTGTAATTTATTACATAAAATCTTGGTTGGATGTTCCAAAAACAACTCGCATGAGGCAAGAAAAAGGTGTGGAGATCAATATAGGAAAGAAAACTAAGAAGAGATGGATTCGAATGCGAGGAAACTTGGTTAGATTGTAGAAGTTTTGGAAGTATGTGATAATGCCATTTATTATATTGTTTTAATAGATTCTATGTAATTTATCTTTAAAAGCTTCGATAAATGGTATTCGAGTTGTTGAAGTCTTCTGACCAAACAACATTCTAGAAACAATGACCTTTACATAGAATTAGGCTAAGATTCATAATAGAGCTCATACGATATCTTTGTGTTATGTAATGCCTAAAACATATCGATTTTTGCAATATACCATGAAGACTTGATATCCCGCATCATGAACTAATCTAGAGCTAATCTAAGAACTTGTCATTCTTATTTCTTGCAATCCCATTTGAATTCATATTGAGTTGGAAATAGGCACGCTTTCCAATATCTCAAATATCATGAACAATTAGTGTGTCTTAGATCTTAGCATCTATGGATGAATTCAAGAAAGACTAGATCTATGTTGGGGTGTGGAGCCTATTTTATGGTCTTCTTGAATCAGTGTTGAAGTGCTAGAGCTCAAACAGTTAAATTTGAAGACTCCAAGAATTTTTGATCGTCTGCTCGTGGACGTTGATGCGATGTTACCGTTATTCGGCTGTCAACGTCGGGACTATTTTTCCAGCCATGGGAAGTTGAAAGATCACAACTTTCAATCTTCTAGGGTCGGCTTTATGGCTTCTTAGAAGGATTGTAATCCTATAAATAGAGGTGTTAGGGTATCTTGAAGATATCTTCAGTGTTCAAGAGGTCTTTGAGTCTTTGAGATCAAGCGGTGATCAAGAGTGATCAAGGTTAAGCAATTGGGTGTCAATTGTGGTTTAGATGTGGTTTAACATCTTTGGAATTCTGTTGTGAGTTCATAACTGAGAGAAGACTATGAGAGTTGTTTTACTCTTGTTGATAATAAAATCTAAGCAAGTTCTTGGTGGACGTAGCCCACATTGGGTGAACCACGTTAAATCTTGTCTTGTCTTCTTTTGTGCATTATTCATTTATGCTATTATATTTCTGCAAGTATAATTCTGCTATATAGTTTCCTACTGTTGTGGTTTGAGGAATTGTTTCCGCATATTTGTTCTCTAATTCCTAACAATTTAGCCCATAATTTAATAAGTTGAATTGAATGTACAATGAGTAAGTATGCAAACATTGAAAAAATAAATAAACTCGTTATTTTGGTTTTACAATAAAAGGGCCTCTCATAGGAGCCTATGTACATATTCTAGTTGTTTAAGTTAATACCATATAGACTAGAGAGTAGAGATTCCATTCCATAACTTACCAAATCTATTCGTAGAACAATACCAGAAATTAACCTTTTTGGTCTATTATGAAACGCAAAAACACCTAGTTTACCTTCTACATGTTACCATCTTAACACATTTGTAGTTCTCTATAAATGAGTTTAAGACACAAAGAAACCTAAGCTTTGAAATTAATTTAAAATGTCTTTCTTCCAATAGATATCAAATGCAAGTCGTCTACACCCACATATGACTTTTATGTTGTATGACAAAATTCTCGAATCGAATACAAGATATTATTGAAACTCCACACATAAGGATATTATAAGTATTAATTGAAAAAAATGTAAATAATAATATTAGTGATTGTGCGAAGACACGACTTTAGAGAATTATTCTTCAATAGGTATTTAATATGAACATCAAGAATAGAGGAGTAACATTTTATAAAAAAACTTTAATGAAGAAATTTGAATAGAGGAGTAGCATATTGAAATTTGTTCCGTAACATTTTGGTATCAAAGCGCAGAGAACTTTACCGTGAGAGGAATGTCTTCTAGAGAACTCTATTCAAATATGTATTTGTAACCTAGATTTAATACAAGAATAGCCATTAAGTGAATTGCATATGTATTTGACAACAATAAAAAGATTAATGAGCTCTTTCTTTTGATAAAAAAATTTGAAATGAAATTTAATGTTTTAATTATTTTAATGTGGCGACTGAAAAGATGTCATTGATGTGGCAAAGAGGGCTGAGTGCTTTTCAACCCAACCATATTGAAACCTCACAAGGCATTAGCAGGTTACAGTCATATGACATGTTGCTGGTTATGGACGTTTGACTGGCCTGGAGATCGCTATGGTCATTTCAAACTGGCCACTAGCACGGGCGCGATGCTGACTTAGGGCCATCCAAATCCCATGTTTAAGCTTTCATCGAAAAGAAAAAAATTATGTGACAAGTACAAAACATAAACATTTTTATGAAAAGAAAAGAATAATAATGAATTCTCTATCTTTTAACTAACTCGGTAAAAAGGTACTATATCGTGTGATGGGGACACTCATCTTGTCAGATAGTGGAGACATACAATACTGAATCATATTCTATATTCTTTCAGTTAGACTAATTATATTAGATCTATTACTTGAATTGTGATAGATTGTTGAGATTAATATTTCAAGGTCAATATTTAGTTAAGTAAAAGTTATGTGCGAGTGAGGGCATTTGTATATAGAAGGGGAGAAATTGTTACATGACAAAATCCCCAAAACATCAACTAGAGTATATTAAATAGTTAAAATCAAATTTAATATCTAATTAAAACTCAAACACGTAATTTAAATATACTAGAGTATATTAATTGACAAATATATAAATCATAGTAACATTTGTAGTTATGATGAGACGAGAGTTTACAGAAATGATCTTCAATAGATATTTAATATGAGCATGCTTTAGATAGTCAGGGGTACCGGGAAATGGACAAGAAGAAAGGAGTAACATGTTGTAAAAAAACATTAACGGAGACATGTATGATTTGGATGGCAAACGGTATCGGGAAAAGGACAATAAGAAAGGAGTAACATTTTATAAAATAACTTCAATTCAGACATGAAGATCACATACGTTCCGTAACATATAGGCTTCCATTCCTGCCACCTCTTGCCAGCAAGATAATATGGCAAAACATTATTTGCCTAGATGTACAATTCAGAATACAATAAGTTACAGGGGCCTACAGAAGAAAAGCTTTTAGTAAGGAGAAGAAGGAAACCTTGTATCAGCATCACATAATAATTGATAAGGTTTTACTCTGACTGCCTTCTATTCTGTTCAGCAATTTATCTTTTGTTACTGAAGGCATTTGTCGCATTGGAATCAATGTCATGGTCCTCTCATCTTCTAATTGTACATTGCACTCCCAATATTAATTATTCTTCTTTCAACTTCATTCAGAGGCTGCCCAACATAAAGTTGAAGCTCGCCTTTTTTTATGACAGTCACCTTTAGAACTGTTGATTTGGCCTCCTCATAAAAGTCCTGCTAGCATAAAAATCAAGACCATTATTCTTGTTTCAGTACAAACATTGAGAATGTAATTCTTCTCTACCAAAATACCATTTATAACTTCATATTTGCAATCACTCTCTTATTTTTTTACATAAAAACCACTAGAACAACTGAGAATAGCAATATAGTAAAAGAGGTAAACAAGTTTAAGAAACCAGTCATGGATGTTTCAGGCACACAAGATTGCATTAAAATGCATTATTAAAAAATATAATTACTTTAGCACATTTACAGTGCAGACTAACAAGACACCTTTTGAAGCATGTTTGGGTTATCTACCCACTAATCCTCTTGATGTTGCAATAGGCCAGCAAGAAGTATCACAAGATTCAAAGGTGACGAGGAGCAAAATTCATTGAGAGGATCAGACAAATCCATCTCAAGGTAAAAGAACAACTTGAGAAGTCTCAAGCCAAGTACAAAGCTACGCATGACCAACATCATAGAGAGCACAGAGAGCACACGCTGAAAGTAGGAGACAAGATATGGTTGTACCCAAGGAAGGAAAGGCTTTAAGGACAAGAAAGAAAACTCAAACCTTTAAGGTATGGTCCAACCACCATCCTAGAGCAAATTAGAGAAACACTTTCAAACTTGATCGACCACACTTCATAAGGATGTACTCAATAGTACATCGTGAGAACCTTTGTCTTGGATTCTCAAGGGGAGTTGGAGGATGCAATGCTACAATGGAAAGTTTGAGAGACACAGAGGATTACAGTAGCATTGACAGGTTGCAGAGGGGCAAAACACACCAAGACAGGCAAAGTGGTACCTCAAGGAGAAGGTGGGAGAGCTATTCCCAAATCTCCTCCCACAATAAGCTACTGGAGGACCAAAAGCCTCTCAAAATGGAAGGTATGATCCATAGGTATCCAGAAAAGTATCATCTTGTCAACCAAACACATAAGAAACAGGTTTGAGAAGTAAGTAGGGCTCTAGAGAGAGAACCAATGTTGGTCGTGAAATCACCGCTTCTAACAAAGTGGCAATTATGCTAACACTGGAGAATCCCAATAGTCGACTTGTATGAGAAGCGGCATCATTCTTGTCTGTTACTGGACATTTTGGTTCCACTTGGGCAAACCACTGGTATCAGCAGACCGGTGCTTATGCACACACCACCCTGCAAACACTAGAGGTTACATAACTGCACCGTTGGCAGTGCTACTGTGGAAAGTTCGAGAGACACAAAGAGGATTATAGGAGCTTTGGTAGGCTGTAGAGAGGTGCAAAACACTAAGGCAAGCAAAGTGATACTTCAAGGATACAGTGGGAGAGTCATTCCCAAATCTCTCCCACGCTAAGCTTTTTGTGGGACCAAAAGCCCATCAGAATAGGAGGTTTGATCTATAGGGATCCAGAAAATCATTGTCTTCATCAACTAAATACATAAGAAACAGGTTTCAGAAGTAAGCGAGGCTCTGGAGAGAGAATCCCAAGGTTGGTTGAGAAACCGTCATTTCCAACAAAGCAGTTGTGGAGTAACACTAGAGAATCCCAACAGTCAACTAATATGGGAATTGACATTATTCTAGTTTGTTACTGGACTTTTTTCAACTCAGGAAAACTGTTGATATCAGCAGACTGACAGTTTTGCACCTACCACTCTGCAGACACTAGCAGTTAAACAACTACCTTGGCAGTTACACCCGAGCAGAACAAAAAGTCAAGTAATGGACCAAACAGATGTCTCTTCCCAATACTAGTTGACTGTTGGCATTCTCCAATGCATGGGAGCATGTACAAACATTATATATAAGAGACTAAGCTCCAAAGAAGGGATCAGTGAATAGAGAACATTCATGGTGTGTAGTTGGTTTTAGAGGAAAGATTTTTGTTGAAGCACAAGGAGGGAGCGCTTAGGAGCAGGATAGCTAAGTTTGTACTTGTTCTAGACTTCTTTGTAACTCTATACTTTGGCCACACAGAAACTAGGAATTGAGTGGTAGCCATTTTCCAGTGGTTTTTCCCCACGCTAGGGTTTTCCACAGATCATATCTTGTGTTTAATTGTCTTTTGTTTTGCATTACTGTGTGCCGTTGTTTTTATTCATATGCAGCATTGTATTTACTTCCAACAACTAAAATACATAAGTTCTAGCTCACTAAGACAACATCCTATCATTTCAAGTAAAGGATTTGGATTAGTACAGCAGTTTGTGATTTTGTAGATACTAAATTAGGGATACCTCGAGATTTGCAGATCAAATGCTGGACAAGGTCTTCAAATCAATTGCTGTAAATTTTCCCAAAGTTCTGCGTCTCTAAATTTGGACTTGGTAGAGTGCTCATATAAAGGGTTGGCTCCCACCTTATCTATAGTTGGCTATAGTCAGCACTCTATAGATAGAGAGACTTAACTCCCCCCTTTCAATTTAGAGGAGATAGGGAGTACGAGGGAAACCATCTCCTCTCCCCGTCGTTTGGGGAAAACAATGACGGTTGACTTTGTTTGACTTCGATTTTCGCTTTGACGAGGCTCTTATAGTATGATCCTCAAAGGGAGGTCTATCCTAGATGTTCATCAATACTATAGGACACATCAGGATCCTCAACCCTTCCTTCAGCTTGGGTGATCTGTACACTGCTTTGCTCACCATCAAGTGCCGCCATTCCATTGCTCACTCCAATTTGTCCAACTGGCTTCCAAGGTGTTTTTGGCTAAACCTCGTCAATCAATAAATCCTCAATGCAGCGAATAGTTGTTTTGTAGGCCTCTCTCTTTTGGCTAAACTTTGTTTGAGGATAAAACTTCCTTATAAACAAGGGGGTTATGTGAACTCTTTACTTAATTCTTTTGTAGCACCCTCTTAACCAACCTAGTCAGCAAGGTCTGCAATTCCTCTAGAAAAAGCAATTGTAATACAATCTCTATCCACTCCTTACTCAAGAGTGGAACACAGCCCTGATTTTGGCTGAGCCCTATCTTGTTATCAACTCTGGCTCTGTACTACTCTTGACGAATTTTTAGAATTCCCTGCCTCTTGTAGGCTTTGGCTTCTTTCTTGTTCATCCACCAATCAAGCAGATTGTCTAATTTCTTGCCCCACAGCCTGATCATGTTGTGTTCTTCTACTCCCTTTGTTCAATCTCAATGGCATTAACTCTTTCTCAGACAGCATCAATCTTCTTCTTGATGACACCTCTCTTTGTATTGTTGTAAAATCTTTTTCGTTGTGCTTCACAGTTACATTCGACAAGGAAATCTTAAAAGACAGCATATTTTCATCTTCAATGGTTATAACTTATTGTCGACCAACTTTGGCTTTTACCTAACTTCGTAAAGGCAATGACAACAGAGATGTTTGCTATAAAAAAGCTACACTACCAACATAATACTATTGCAGAATGGTAAGTGATATACAAGAACATAGCACAACGAAACATCAGAGAAAAACAACTTTATTGCATAAGTGTTCAATACAATTGCTCAGTACATGGAGGTCATGTCACATCACCGCTCTTACCCTAATGTAGATCATTCTATTTATAGGACAAATTACTGAAAAGTTATCAGTTAATCACAATTGTCAAGTACAATAGAATGTAACTAAAGAATCATTAAGACACTATCTAAAGTTGGAAGAGAATAATTATAGCATAACAAATTTGGATATCAAAACAATGCATGTATTAAAATCAGTAATTTACATTTCTCACATTCGAGTCTTTTGTATCTCTCACCAACTCTGCTTTGCCAGTAATTTTTCCAGATTTCACTCTCTTTTATCTTCTCCTCTCTCATTACTACCTCCTCGAGATCCTCCAACAATCATCACAATACAATGCATTTTGATGTTTGGTATGTTAATGTTCGTGTTGAATGCCTTTCTCAGCTTTTTTCAAGTATTATTTATTACCTATCTACCGTCATAAAAAAATTGAGTTATTATATGTATCCTTTGGGAGCTCACCCTTAAATCAGTTCCTATGTTGTTCAGCACTCAAAATTGATTTCCCCATGGCACTTGTCCCATAACTCGTTGGTATGATGAGGAAAGCAAAACCTGCACAAGACGCGTTTTCCTTTGTCCTTGTCAATGACTTTTCTTCCATCTCTACTTTCAAAGACTATTTTCATCTCCTTCAATGAAAGAAATGTGAGATTCTTGCGCATAGGCACCAATGAGATCCTTAATGCCCTTTCCAATTTTCCAAAGCCCTTATGGGCCACCTGCACAAGACGTTTTCCTTTGTCCTTGTCAATGACTTTTCTTCCATCTCTACTTTCAAAGACTATTTTCATCTCCTTCAATGAAAGAAATGTGAGTTTCTTGCGCATAGGCACCAATGAGATCCTTAGTGCCCTTTCCAATTTTCCAAAGCCCTTATGGGCTACCCTCCTTCCACAAAAAAGCAGCATCTTGGAAAATTGTTTTCCATACCTGGTCTCCCATGCAGATGCTCTCTTTATGACATTCCAGATCAGTCCCTGCCCCTCAAACTTCATATACCCTTGTACTATTGAGGACTTTAGAAGGTGCAAGCAGCTTTTGTGCACTAGAAAGCTATGGGGCTTGATTGCTGAATTTCTTAAATACATTTGACTCACTTATTCTTTTCATGGTAGACTAGACAACCCACTTTGCAAACATATTTCTTATTGTAGGGAGCTAGTCTATGAAGATTAATATAGATGGCAAAGAGGATATACATAGGCAATATCGTTAGAGGTCCCCACAAGTTCCTAAGTTGAGCATTTCTTGCAAAGTGACAACAGCACGTTGGGACATTCCTTTCCCACCATTTGTCATCACCATTGGTCGCATGGCCTTAAGAACCCCCATGTCCAACTAAGTGTTCTCACAAGTCACGAGTTGAGATAGATTGCCAGTGTTTTTTGGGAGGTGTTGGTGGAGGAGCACTTTATTTTAAATTGTCATGACAATTATGACATCCAAAAGATATATCATTGTTTATATTGTCCATACTATTATGCAAGATATCTTTTTTTAATTTGGGCAAGAGGTTTTTGACCTTAACCTTCAAGACAGGATTACTTTCATATGCCAGGCTCTACGGGGACTTCTAGGACAACTAGATTGATTGCTTCCTTGTTTCATCATCCCATTTCAGCCATTAGGGTATCAAGCACCTATCGCTTACTACAATCACTAGCGCAAATTAAATGACCAAGGAGTTACTATACGATTATAACCATTCATCCCATTTCATAACCACACCATTCAGCCCATAGTTTTTATTGCCCAAGAAGTAACCATAAGTCGTCACTAGGAATTGAACTAGCATTGCTTGAAAAAATAATTTCCCAAGGAATAATTATAAGTCACCTGGATAACGTTTTTTTGATATATCGCTGCAGGTAAGCTTTGTTAACAAGGAGAGATGATTCTCTTTGTGGCATTATTAAGAAAGCATTTTTCACATATTCCTGAAAATAACCACTACAGTATTAGATATTGTTACCTCGTATGGGTCATCAGGAATTTTGATAGTCGCTGGTATCTTTTTGAAGCTGATGGATTTTATGTTTATGTCAATTAGGTGTACTTTTCTACTAAAAAGCATTTTGTATAGTCTAATTACCAGAGAGGGATATTTGCTATACAATTGGCTCTTAGGCATTGTGGCGTAGCACGTTTTTTAACTATTTTAGATGGGCATCGACTGGTGCACAAGTCTAGGTAAACTGTCTTAGCAAATTTAGTGACCATATTGCACTTTGAGACCTTTTCGGCCTGAGTTGATGTCCATACCTCCTTAAGACAGTTTCTCTTCAATGTACTGCCTGAATTGACATTTCAATAATTTCACGTTTATGTTTCTGTTGCTTTTCCATTTTTTAACACTTGGATCTGTCACTAGAAATTTGCCTTTTTTAGTTTTGAGACCTTAAAATAAGGGGAAAATTGTATCTCCAAATGCCAATGACTAAACAAGGGTGTGAAGAGGGCGAGCTTTAAAAACTACCTCTCACAAATTTATGACTGATTGTGTCTAAAATTTGAAGGTTATGCCTAGAGACACTATTTAGCCCCACAAAAATGCATCATACCATATTATTCAAAGGGAATTCCACCAAGCCAGCTTCTCAAAAGGAAGTAGTATGCCATGCTAACATCCACGTATATAAAGTCAAAAGGACTGTGTTTTAGTTTGAAAGATATTTGATCTGGGGAACACGTGCAAGGCTCCAGAAAGATCCACATGATCAAATTTGAGGATGGAGACCATGAGATGGCCAGAAATAATCAAAGAAGCAGCAAATACGAAATAAAACGCCCATACGAACAACCAAGAACAGCAAGAAATCCCAATTGTCTCCCTTGCTGCCATGTTGGGAACCACTCACAAACATAGACGGTAAAAAACAAAGTGAACTGAAGAAAAGTGGTGACACTCATTGTCTCAGTCATGTAAGCGACGTTTGTAGGCCTAAGAATTGTTCTCTTACAAAATTTTGAAGTATCAATGACCAGATAGACTATAATGGACTATAAGAGACTGATCAATGGAATGAAATTGCAGCTGGAAGCTGCTGGACAGTCGTGAGTTAAGTTTTGATTTTTACTGTAGCCCTACCAGGTGCTTATGTGTTATTGGGGAAATAATCATTGTACATCTTGGGCAAATTTCGAATGAACTGCTTATTACAGCGTAGGGGCTACAAGCAGGTGTGAATAACCTGATTTCAGTTCACAAAATAAGTAAGGAATTTATGTTATGCCTTTCAATGTAATTTTATGAAGGGCCTACATGTCAATCTCGGACAAATAAGTATCATGGACCAATAAGTCCGGGCGGGGGATGCATCCCAGCACATAGTTACCTAAGACTCCGGGACGCGGGGACGGAGTTTTCGGGACGGCAAAAATTTCCAAAATTTTGGGACAGCGGGGACGGCAAGGGGACAGCTATTAAAATAATATATAAAATTATAAATATTAAAAATATATAGATAAATTTTAAAAAAATTATGAATAACAATTCATATTTATATATCAGTCCACCATGTGCATACAGTCCACATTCAGACATCCATATTAAAAACTCGCAGCATACATATAGCTATACTAATGTTATATGTTCATATAACTTTTAATATTAATATGTATGCTACTGGTTTTCATAGCATGTTGTTACAGTCCATGTGCATTTGTGCTCGAAAATTTTTGTATTCATATATCACTCTTGTTTCTTAATGTCTTTGTAATACAATACAGTCGGGTTATGCTTAACGGGTAAACATTTATAAAGAGAAAACAATAAACAAATTAATTTAAGAAAAAAATCAGAAGTCCTCGAAACGTTTCGGGGACTTCTAGCCGCCCCCACGTCCCCGAGACATCCTTAGTGATTTCTAAGCGCCCCGGGGCGTTTCCCCTTCCCCCGCACCCGGAAGCGGGGAAATGTTTCCCCACGTCTGGCGTCCCCAAAAACGTCCGGGACGCCCGGACTTCTCTTTTTTGGGGGGGACACGTCCCCCGCATAACATTGATTTGGCACAAGTCCGGGAAATTAGCGGAGATGGTCATCGATTTATTAATAAACATTGTATGTGAAAATTTCAAAATAAGTCCGAGATTAACATCTCTTAGCAGATTTCAGATAGATGTATTTTGAAAATATGTATTAGACTATTAGTTGCATAGTCGAGAGTAGACAACCAAATCCTTAGGGGACAAGTGGCAAATTCTAGTGGTCCGAATCGAGGGATTCCATGGCACCACATGGCATGCAGGTGTGCTTTATTTTGATTTTGTAGTTTTTTGAAATTCAAATATTTTTTAGAGGGAAAAGAGTTAAAATATTTGACCTTCCCGAGGATGTGAAAACATATGTTTTCCTCTTGTTTGAAGCACTAGAAAGGTCTCTTCGAGCTCCATGCATTGGTGGAACCTTCAAACTTTGAAACATATGTGTATTTCATTGAAGGCTTTCTTTTAGTAATTGCCATGCTTTATGGTCACAATTACAGCCTTTCGAGAGAAAAGCTTAAAGGAATTTCTAGAGATTAAAGGGTTATGGCAAATCATAATTGACAAGGAAAAGGCTCCAAGTAGTCAAGATACGATGATCAAGTTCCACAACTGGTTGGATAAGGCTTTTCGAGTGATTAGTTCACACACCTTTGCTAAGGAGTTAAGGTTCCATATTCGCAATGAAGAAGACGAAGACTCCTAAAGGAGTTTAAGATAAACTTAAGGAACTCTTCAACAAGTCGCAAAAAAACAAAAGTTGTCCAAATTCAATAGGAGCTTGCAGTCTTCAATCCACTACATTTTGACTAACTTAAAGGCTATCTTGTTTAGATCAAGGAACTTCAATTGCATTTCGAGCATGGAGAAGAATATAAGGACTTCATATGATGTTTTCCACTCTTGCTTTCTCACCATGCAACTTTTGATTAAGATAATCGAAGATATTCTCACTTTTCTTGCTCCATCCTTTATGAGGAACAAATGAAGCTGATGGGAAGATTGGCACAAACGAGCAAGCAATTTTACCAAAAAAGCATGCAAGAAAAAGTTTGACAATGGGAACCAAAAGAACAAAAATCTCAATGGGACGTGAGAAAATCAAGACAAAGCTAGCAATGATTATCAAGAGAATAAGGATGCAATTGCTGCAAAAACGAGCACACCATGAGAGCAAGTGCTTCCAAAATTTCAAGGACTTTGCGAGAGAAGTTCAAGAATATCTGTCAAGCTTTGCATACCCGTTCTTCTAATTATGTATGGATTGTTGCTTCTAGATGCTTCCACTTTGTATGGCCAAAGATAGCTCTTTATTTACTTCTCTTGGGAAAGCAAACAATGAGAAATAATTTGTTGCGAACAAATCCTTCATATCTACTAATGTTGTAAAAAAAATCATTTTGGGAATGGAATTACTATGAGCAATGATGTATATCATGTTCCATGCCATAGTGCAAACTTGCTTTCAATTTATCAGTCACTCAAATTATGAACGAGGGAATTTTGACCTAGTAAGTTTGTAGCGAAGGACATTAATGACAATTTTCAATATGTTTCCTTTGGTTCTCTTAATGTAAGTGTAAAAAATTGTACAAGTTTATTGAGTTATATGACATGCCTTAAAATCCTTTCTCTTACATTGCAAGACAAATGGGGATATCAACAAAAGTGTGATTTATTAAAGCGGGGTTATGATGATCTTCTTAAAGAAGTTGAGTTTAAGGGACATGCAACTAAATCCACTTCTCACAATAACAATTCTTTAGATCATAGTTTGCATTCTCATATTTGGCATATATTTGGCAAACCCAAAAACTTTGACTCGATAAAAACTTGGCAAGACTCGACGAATATTCGGGAATATTTGGCAACTTAAAAATACTCAAATTTCTTTAAAAAACATAAATTTTATGCAAAATATAGCTACAAAATGTATCAAATGAGTCTATAAAATGTTGGAGAAGTGTTTTCTATTAGATTTGAATACAAATACAATACAAAATCACATCATCATGCGAATACAATAGTCGACTAATAAGTGCTATGAATTTATGATGATTGTCATTGAAAATTATCATCATAAATTTCATATCTATGCAAGTTACAATATACAATAAGTTACATTTTCCTCTTCCCCGTTCTAGAGAAATATTGGGGAGAGGGTCTATTGCCTCTACTAGTCCCCACACTCGGTTGCGTCTCCTCACTCCTAGAAGGTTGCGACTCCGACTCCAACCTGGTAGTAGATGGCGGTGGCTCCTTTGCTGCATGTTTGAGATCACCTCCAAAGATGTCATCCAATCCAATATCTCCTGTTAGTGCTTCTCCCTCCATAGCTTCCCTCTCGAAAGAAGCAATCTCATCCTCTATGAATGCGTCAGGATTTCCTCTTCTTGCCCAATCCACTCGTTGTATGGATCTATCTCATCCAAATCAATAAGCTCTGTGATGTGGCCTCCACTTTTCTTGTGCAAAACTAGAGATTGTATTGCATAAAAACCAAGTCATTGAGTCATTTTTGAGTCAACTTGTTGCACTTCTTCGTGTGAATGGCCTCAAACAAACTCCAGTTGCGTTCACATCCAGAAGCGCTACAAAGTTGAGATAAAATTATGAGGGCTAGCTTTTGAAGATGCGGGGTATTTCCTCCCCAATCCTCCCACCAAGAACCTACAAACAAGATAATCAAAAGTTTATAAGTAATTAATAAAATCAAATTTGTAACTTGTAACACATATAAGTAACTTAGTAAACATTCTAAATTTCTAATTTTTATTACCTAGTGATTTATTTGGTTCTCCCTCAAATAGCTAACGCCAAAGAAAAGAGCCTCCCTAACATGCTTGTAATTTTGCAACTCTAAAATAATGAGGTCCCTCGTCTCAACCTCTGGTATCATCCTCTCAATACATGTTGAAAGGCCCTCCATAACCTCTTTGTTCACATCTATGAAGCCATTAGAGAAGAAAAATTTGGGGTTGAGGTAGTACCCCACTTCATGAATAGGTTCAACCTCCAATCAATTATTTTCCAAAAGGGACCATATCTGGCGATATCTCCCCTATAATAGTTTTGGATAGCCTCTTAAGCCCTATCCATGGCCTCATAAGGTTTTGCTCCCCATCAACCAAATGCAAAACCCTCACCAATGACTCGACACCTACACACACAAATTAAAATGTAAGGTTACAAACTTACAAATAAAGTAAAAAAATAAATAACAATATATTTATGATTTAACAAATTAAAATAAAATAATCAACTTGAAATACAAATCGAAGTTTCAAATTACCTTAATGATCTTTATACCTCTCTTTACAAAGATATCATCAAAAACTCCTTTTGTAGTCTTCTCTCCATCAACTTTCTTTGAATATTGTGAGTCTAGCCATGCTTGATTCACAAACATTTGCTTCAATAATGTCAACAAACTAGAAATACTTCACAACAAGAATTTAGTTGCAAACCTTGTGACACCTGGATCGCACAAGTTCTTTCCCCTTTGTGTGTTTTCTCATCAAGCTAAGAACCCAAGGGTGATTATATATGTACTTGGTTATGTTTCTTGCATCTTCTATAACCGGCCTCACCCAATCAATTTTGCATGTCCTCCAAAAGAAGGTCAAGGCAATGAGCCGCACAAGGAGTCCAAAAGAGTGATGGATGTCTCTCCTGTAGTAGTCTCCAACATTGCCACTTATGTTGCTTTTGCATTATCTGTGACAACTTGCTTGCATAACATTCTCGTATACCCACCTCTAATACAACCTTCTCCAACATAAGACTCAAATTCTCTAGTATTTTTACTATGTTAGAGGCACCAATTGACTTCAAAAACACTATCTCACCATTTGAAGCCACTAAAAATTAATGAGGGTGTGGTTCCTTTCATCTGTCCACCCATCTAAAAGAATGGTGCATCCGTATTTTTGCCATTGTTTCTTTTGATCTTCTAGAATTGTAGTTGCATTTACAACTGCACCCTTGAGCAATTTCCCACTCAAGTCTTTTAAAGAGGTGTACCGTGTACCCTTTCCCTAAAACTGTTAATGTTGTCACCAAGTACTCCAATATGGGCTCTTTGCCACATTGAAGGGAAGGTTGTTGTAGTACCAAAAATTTGCACATGCTTTATCCACTTCCTCGTGCATATCCTTGTTCCAACCTGTACCTTGCAATGAAGGTTGTGCTCTAGGTATGTTCCTTGGTACAAAAAAGCTATGTATACCTTTGCTCGAACTCGATGAAGCAAATGTGCCTCTGCCACAACATCCCGAAAAACAATACATGCAAGATGATACTTCAGCGATTGATGCCTCCAGAAAATGTTTTGCCGCAAAAATTGCAAACCACTATTCTCGGAACTGCTCCATGTACACCATACTTCCAAGCAAATGGTACGGGCGTTAGCGGGAACGGTTCCTACTAGTGATGTTGACCCAAATGCCGAACCGATGCCATTCATAAGCTCTAATTTGTAACACAATGCACATTTAATAAATTAAAAAAACGTAAACTTAATTAAAAAAATTAAAAAGTGTTAATATAACCCTATTTAACCATAATTTAATAAAAAAACATACCTTAGGTTCCAAATGACTATTAAAAATTTAAAATGATTTGTAATTAAGTTAAATGCATTTAAAATTACAAAACATATTAAAAGAATCGAATACAATACAAATATATAAAATTTAAATAATTTAGAACAATTTGCGAAAAAAAAAAACTTAACTCGAGACACAAAATGACTATTAAAAATTTAAAATCATTCGCTATTAAATTAGATGTATTTAAAATTACAATATGAATATATAAAACTTAAATAATATAGACCGAATTTGCAAAAACTTGAAAGAATTTTTAAAAAAATACTTACCTCCAAATGCAATTCTCCAAATTTCCTCTTTGAAATTTGCTCAAAAATCCGTCAACTCATCATGCAATGCAAGCTCAAATGGTTGTGTGAATGAAAATGAAGTGCTTTGGTTCCTTAAAAAGAAAAAAATGTGTATTTTCAGTGTTTTTGGCATGTTTTGCGTATTGCCCACATATGGCAAATATACATCGTGGACTGCTTAGAATATTCGCCAATATTTGGCGAGTTTTTTCAGCGATTATTCATTTCCTTTTAATTAACTCGGCGAGTACTGCAAGTTTCTTTTATACTATGCTTTTGATAATGATATTGATGCGAGTACTTAATATGATGCCATCTCCTTGATAATGATGCATTCAATAATAATCATAAGAGGCTCCTTTGTTTGGCTTTGAGAAGCACGCAACAAAGTTTAGTTCCAAGATGGTTCAAAACACGGGCTATACAAGAGCACTTGACGCACAAAATCACAACACCGACACGCCATGATTGATATTATGACTTCAATGTTTGGAGATGATTTACATGAAGGCGGGCCATGATGATAAACAAGATTTACATGATCACTCTTCTAATGATGAGGAAGAGGAATAATATGTTACTGAGCCATCTTGATTGGCTCTCTTGTCTTAGAGACCATTTGTGTTTCCATTACTAGTCATATCCATTGTTTTTCTATGATCTCACTAGTGTTTCCAATTCATTTATGCTTTTCGTGATGGAGATAGATGAAGATCCAATATGAGCTTTGGGCATTCTTCATGGTTGATTAGAGGTATGTCTTACACCGTATAAAAGATTGGCATATTTGATGACCGGTAAGAGGTATGTTTATGTGAAGTGCCTCTTCATTGCCTACATGAAAGTCCAATTGGCATGATCAATGGAGATTTTAAAGTATGCTTCACAAATACCTCTTTATTGTTTGTATAAAAATAATTCTCTCCTTTCTTTAATACATGGTGGAACCAATTCGTTGATAGCCTTGATTTTTGGTGTATTATTATGGAGTGCATGCATTCTATCTTGGGATTTGGGCATGTGGGGTCATTTGTGGACTTAACATTGAGTTAGTTCTAGCTTTAGTGACCTTCAACTAAGAGATTTGTTTGGGGGATGACGGAGGTGGGGAGTTGAGGAGACAATACACATTTCAAGCTTTGGGCACTCTAGGCTTGTAGACATTACATCTAGGGAAGAAAGAACCAAGGCATGATGAGTAGCTACCTTAAAAATTCTCTAGACAGCACCGATACGTCCAGACCGGCCCATACCAAGGATGAAACAACATGGTACAGAAACTAATATTGGTACTCTGTCGGTAGTGCGTACCCACAGGACCCTAGGTACATTCTAGGTACAGAAAACCATACCCACAATGTACCCACACGGCTTTTTTAAAGTGCAAAAATTAAATAAAACTTGAGGGCTTTGACTGGAATTGAACCTTGGAAAGTTCGTGTGAGATTCAATATTGCCAATAGGCTCCCAAGGGTCAAGAGAGATGAAAAGGACTTCATTTGGTTGACTTACTATTTGGGGGCTTTCTTGTTGCTCCTCATGGGTCCTTTATTCTTCAGTCAATTTGGAAGGCATGGGAACAAGTGAAGCACTTGGTGGTTGGGCAGCCTATCTTCTCTTCCTTTGACACTAGGTGCCAAGCCTACAAATCGATTTGGTGGAATCTGAAATATAATGACAAGATCCTTGCCTTGACAAGAGGCTGCTCTGCCCTCCTTTGGTTTGAGAAAGGAATTAAAATATTTCATGACTTGTACAAATTTGGGAAGTGGATGGAATGGACAGACCTTAAAGCTTTCTATAAGCTTCCTCAATCTCAGTTCAGAATGTATACATGCTCAGAAATGCTTTCACAACTCCCTCTACTGGACTAATTATGGAGGATGAGAATGACTTTTGGGATACTATGAGGTGGCTCAAAGGGCCCCCTCTCCAAGAGGCTACCTCCAAACAACTCTATGAAAAGATTGCCTTCTCCCCAAACCTTTCCTGGGCCTTAACAATAAGTGGAATGTTTGTGAGCCCATTAGTAGATGGACTCATAGATTTAATGTTTTGGGCTCATCTTATATTCAGTCAAAGAAATCTTGCTTTAGATGGCTTCTAATTCATAATAAGCTTGTTGTTGGCTTCTAATATTTTATAGGTTGTTGAGACTATAAGCTTGTTGTTTTCTTTAAATTTTTATTTATATTTTTATAGTTTTAAATTTTCAGAAATATATTGTACGAACGTAACTGCGGCATACCGTACCATGGGGTTTTTAAAAAATTGCTATTTCAGCGTACCAAACCCATACCCGTATCCTAACAGTCTAGAAAATTCTCTTACGTGATACGTTATTCTTTGCTTTTGATGGCATATATTGATGACATTAGAGATTGCTTCTATGATTTGAAGCATCATGAGTTGGATTTTCAGGTCTTAAATAAATGATGCAACTTGATTGATGAATTCAAGATTGATCGAGTTCTATGAAATCTAAGTTTGGTTCCAGGTGAACCCTGCAGATCTAAAGGTGTGTGACCGTTATCTACATCATAGTGTGACTTCTGTATGATTTGCTTCTTGTGGTATGTATTGTCTCGTTATTAAGCACATTCGTCATAGCTTGCTTGCTTCTTTTGGTGTGTATTGCCTTGTTATAAGGCACATACATTGCTTTCCTTTTGTGGCATGAGTTCGTGATGGGAAGACCATTCTTGACCATGCACTATTTTTGGGGTACATACATTGATTCTTTCTATCTTGGTGGCATTCATGCATGACTTTCTCATTGATGATTTGTATGCATCGTGATTATGCATTGTCAAAATGCATTCTAACAAATATACAATGGATTCCTATTCAGGTTCATTGTTTCCCATAGACTACCTTGGCTTCAAATTGGTGAAGCGTTGTTTGGTGCATCAAGTTGGTGAAGCATTATTTGGCCCAATCACTCTTCATGGATTTTGTTTAAGATATTGGAGATAATTTGTGGCCATATTATGTTGATTTTTCTTTTGCTTATGGAGACCACTTCTTAGCTCTTGGGTGAGCAGCCTTGCCAAACCTAATGATCCTTGTTATGGAAACATAATTTTGGAGATTGATCCTTGGCTCTTAAATGGGCTCTTAAATGGATCATGATGATTATTTTCTACATTTTGATGTGGTGATGCAACAGATTATTATTACTTATTAAAATGGTGATTTAGTATATCATTATCATTTCTTCATGTGGTAATTCAGATATGGCTTCTTGAGGAAAGAACAGACACCTATGGCCACTTTCATAGTTGGACATATATGGGTCTTTGAGGCAAACACCTTTCACCCTTAATAGTTCAGCACCTTTGCTTCCTTGCAGCAAGTACTTTTGCTCCTTGTAATTGGATGCCTTTGGCGCCTTGGGGTGAGCATCTTTTGAAGCAAGTTTTTAGGATCATCAAACTTGGCACCTAATTTGATGCAAGAGCATCCAGGTTTGCAAGTGATCACACATCAACCAAAAATAAGTAAAGTAGTTGAGATTAGTGTTCACAGATTTTTTTGTGGCTGGAGACACAAGTTTGCACAGCATTACACCCTACGATATCCTGTGATTTTCATGGAAATTCCTGCAATTTGCTAGCATACCACTTGGAATTGGGGAAGCCCTGTGCGTTTCAGGGATTGCACCTTGTGTGTGAGATCACATGCATCCTTATGAGACTGCAAGGTCTCAGGAAGCTCGAATTGTTGCCAAGCGGTTGGAATTCTGATTTCAGGATCACGTGTTTGCGAGAAGCCTACAAACTTCTACTAGGTTCAGTGGATTCTTGCACAATGATCCTCCTACAAAACACTAGAGTTTCTCTGCGATGAGTGGTGGTCGGTCAGGAACTCATGATGGTTGCTTCTGCAAAGTGCCCCCAATCCAAAATTGTGCATTATTTTACATCTGCCAAGTGACTAAAAGACACAATGTGTCCACTCAAGGCCAAATGATAATGGCCCTACCTAAACTAAGCAGTTTCACTAACAAGGGGAAGGAACATACCATGTCTTTCACCTTCATGCTCAAGCATTTTGCAATAACACACCCAGAGTAAGTGTATGGATTCAAGGAATGGATTTCCTTGACAAAATCAATTCGAGGAGAGGAGCGCCAAGAGCTAGGAGAAAAAGGAAAAGGAGAACTTGGTTATCTCCAAGATAAGTTACGGTACCACCAAGGGAGCTCAGCCAAGAGAAGTAACTCGAGAGAGAAGTAAGAGCTGAGAAGTTCAGGATGCTTAGGAAACTCAGAGAAAGGAACAAGTAGTTAGCCCAAGTGGTTAACTCATGGCAGGAACGTGATATCCCTATTCCTTGAGAGAGTATTTCTAAAGGAACTCACAAGCAAGGAGACTGACAAGGAGCATGTGCAAGTTCACGCATGAGCCCATGGCATTGACTTACATCCGAGTAATTTAGAATTTGTAATAGAATAGATGAGTGTGGTATCTGCAATGTTTTAATGCTATCATTGAAGTCAATCAAGATATAGTTTACATTGTTTCTATTTGTTGCATAGAATTGTGTGTAACTTACGGTTGCATGGTCTAAGGCTGTTGTTCATTTGACTCCCCAACCATGACTGCATCATTTGGTATCAAAGTGGGTTGCAACTTGCTAGTTTGATAAGAAAGCATGTTTCCATCTTTCCAAGTGCAGGTGGACAGTAGTGAAGGCACCTTCCAAGGAGTGTTGGGTAGAAGGCATCGTTGTCGCTGATAAAAAGAATCAAGATGTCACACAGAGCCATACCTACTAGAGGAGCAAGGAGAGCATCAAGAGTCACAGACTTATCAATCATGTTAAGAGGAATCCAAGCCTTGTTGGAGGCTATGGAGACTGTGCAACGACAAGGAGTTGTTGCAGACATTAGTGAAGACGAAGCCAAAGAAGAAGCCCTAAGTTTCGATAGGAATATGTGATGGAAGATTCGGAAGATAAGTTCATCAGGGCTATTACCAAAATGGAAGGAATTCATAATAAATTGATTTTGTGTCTGAGGAATTCATTCGATCATGAGTTGAGAAAAACTTCAAGCATAAGAAAATGGAAGACCCTAAGAGATTGGCGTTCACCAGTACCAAGCTAATGGGACATGCATCCCTGTGGTGGGATCATGTGCAGGAAAACGAGTCAGAATAAGCAAAGACGAAATCAAGTCTTAGGACAAAATGATTGCGAAGTTAACTGGTATGTTCATACCTTTTGATTACCAGTTAAGTTTATTCGAAAAACTATAGAACTTGAGACAAAAGGAGATGAGTGTAAAGGATTGCACATGAGTTCAACAAGCTCACTATCTGAGCTAGTCATGTGGAAAAAATGAAGAGAAGATCTCAATATATGTAAAGGGTCTACAAGTTTCCATACAAGATAAGTTGGGGATGATAAGCATGTGTGCTGTGGAGCAAGCTTATCAATATGCTTTGAAAGTCGAGGAAAAAATGTTTAGAAGGAAACGAAACCACACCAAAGGAAAGGAAAAGTGTGTGAGAGGAAGAGGACAAACCCATGGAGGAAGAAAAAAACTTACGCACAAAGGAGAAGCAATTACTTCTCATAGCCAGAATAGTGCATTGAAAGGCAAAGGATGCCTTTCTAGATAAAAAAGATACTCCAAACGAGGATAGGGTGGACGATTCATGGGTACATGATTCAGATGTGAAAATACGAGCATATAGTATCCGAATGCTTGCAAGTATAGTAGGAGAGCAAATGGAGAAATGAAGTGGCAATCATATTGTGCAAGCTAATGAAGAAAGTGTTGTGTCACTACATCATGGAGAAGAACCAAAGCATGGAGGATCTATCATGATGAAGCAGGGGTTGTTGAAGCTTGCAAAGCAGGGAGAATGACCAAAGTCTGAAAAGAAGAATCTATTCAAGAACACATGCAAGACTAAAGATAAGAGGTGCGAGGTTATCGTTGATAATGGTATGATAATGGTAGCACGAGATAATCTTGTGTCAAATGAGACTGTAAATAGGTTGCGATTAAAGAGGATCACACAACCAAACCATTATAAGGTGTCGTGGTTGCTAAAGGGACATCATATTTTGGTGAACAAACATTGCTTCATAAGTCTCCATATTGGTGCATACAAGGATAAATGTTATGCGATATCATGTTGGTGGGCGTATGTCATTTGTTGCTAAGGATACTGTACACACCCAAATTTGCACGCGCTACATTGTTGGAAAACGGTTCAAAACCCCCAATGATGATTCATGTCTTTTCCAAAGGTGCTCGAGCTCCTTAAACCTCTTTGTAGCTTGTATTTGTAGCCTAGTTTACCTTAGCCATTTCTTGCTTTTCTGCAGCTTCCAACATCAATTTTTCCTTTGTTTTGGCCTATGGTTACAAAAACCGCCACTTTTCCTGGGCAAGGATTCTGTAACCGTCACCTTGCGCAAGGCAGCAGTCCTGTGCGAATTTTCCATTACTCTTCGTTTGTGAATTAGACACGTGTTGCTTCACTTCATTCACTTTTAGAACACGTTTCTCAATCATTTGATTGATTTTAAGCTTGATTAACTTATGGCAATCTCCTCTTTCACTTGTGATTTCTAATTGACTATTTAACTACCCCTTCATGTGTTGATGTGGCACCCCATTGCTACCAAGTGTGATAGTGCACTGCCCAGCCAACCTTCTATAAAACCATCGCTTCTTCTAAAGCAAATGGCCGGATATTATTTGTGTATCTTGTGCTTAGTTGAGCTGCCACAATCTTGCTAGAAATTACACAACCAAGCTTTGTTCTCTTGCGTTGTCTTGCTTGTTTGCATTGCAACCAACCTGCAATCAAGTTGTCATTCCTCCAGCACTTTCTTCTTGTTGCTTCCTCTGCATTCCCAAATTTCTTGGACTCAAGTGGACACAAGATTGTTAAAACCACTGAGGGGACAAAGTGATACCACAACCGGATTTGCCTCTGTACTGTAATTCTAGGTTGGGGTTGTTATTAAGTTTCTTCATTTCTTTATTTCTTAACATACGCACACATATCAAATAGAGTAGAAGAAAATCAATTTCCTTTATTGCAAATAGTTAGATTCATTTCCAAGAAGCTTTTCACATCTTCTATAGAGGTTTCTGGTGATAGATCCTTCCCTTCCTATCCCTATGGATTTGTGAGGGAAGAATATCTGGAGGAAGCTTGTTATATCACCATAGATAATAAATCTATTGTAAATTGTGGTTTCCCTTAAATCCTCACATATTCTATCTAGGAAGTTACAGGGGAAGAAAAACTTTGAAGCTTTAAATCTTCTCGTGTCTATGAGATAGAAGAAGATTTAATAATCCACAACTATAAATTGGAAAAAGCTTTGTTTTGATTAGAATAGATTTAATACACTATTATCACAGATAAATAACTACATTCGGTTATTTATTTGTATAAGATTTGTTAATTAGAATTAGAAGCTTTCATTTCTTCATTTAATTCCAGAAATTTCCAAAAAGCACAAAAGCTTTTTTTTATTAGATTAAATATTTTGTATTGTTTAATCTCTTTTATATTTGGAAAAATACAAAAACATAGTGTAGCTTTTATCTTATTAGATTAGCTTGTTATTTATTTTTATGGATTAAATGAATAGATGACACTTCCAAGACCACGACAAGAGCCAACATACGGTAGTGATCCACGGAGTTCCCAAACCGAATGGGTTTGAATTGCTTTGAGACATAGATACTAGACTTTGTATGCTTGTTCTCGAACACCATCACGGTACTCAAACAAAATTGCACAATTAAACGTTTTAAACATTGTGGTGACAAGGCTTACGAATATTGGGACTTTGCGCCCAATAGAGTCTAGACAAACACATATGACTATACAAGTTTTTCCTAGTTTTCTTGAAGCTGGAAGAGTTCCTTATCTGCGCCGATCACGCAATGATCTTGAGAATCACCCTCAACTTCAGATTTTACACCTCTAATATTGTACACAATAGTAGGACTTGATCTATGTTACTCCTCCCCGCAAAAGATACCGAGTAACACATATCATCTATTGTCTACAACTAGCGATACCAACCCCACCATAAAGGTGGAAATCTCCAGGAATTCTCTTGGTGAAAACCGTTTGTCCTTCCACTCAGCCATAAGGAGGCCTCACGGCAAGCTCCCATGTTCCGAAGAACGGGGGCCAAGTGAAAGAGAAACTCTTCAACAACACGCCCAACGAGAACATTGCCCTACACAAGTGTGCCTTGGCTCAAGAGTGGTTAGGTATCCTCGATCTCCCGAAGAGGTGGGCTTCGTCATTTCCCCCTCCCTCGTCCAACCCTACAGGGCCTTCTGATAGAGAGGTAGTGCCACAGCCAGGAAGTTCGCCACAAGCACGAAGCTTGCAGCCCCTCAATGTGAATGATCGCTAACCAATACGATAGATTTACGAATGCTACACTCCCCACCAAGGAGCATCGAGAGCAAATCCTTCTCACCGGCATCCGTAGGGCAAGGCAACAAAGTTCCTACACGGTACTTCACGAAAACCAGCACGTGATCCGGTTTCGGTTACTGACTCTGAAATGCGGGCACTTAACAAGGAGATGTAAGAGAGAGTCCCCTCCTACATCCCCACACAACGGGCACACAGAACCAAGGGTCGGATCCAACAACCCAATCCTAGAGGCACGACTACTAAGGAAAATCCCCCACTCTGGCATTTAAGAACCAATGATAACCACGCCGACACGTTCTCGAACCTCTGCGCTCGCTTGATGAAGCATTGGGTCTCTCCGAACTTACAATCCTTATAAAACCTTAGGGAACCCTGGAGCCTGAACTTGTTCTCCCAAGCTTCCCAAGCTTCTTCACGAACCAGCTGACTATTGGCGGCTCTAGGAACATTCTTCCTAAGCCACTTCATGGTCCTATGGATCCAAGTCCATATCTCTCCCACTCTACAAGGCGGATTGTGGTTCACAAGATCCGCAATAATTGTCTTAAGACCACTATACTTCTCTAGGGCTCGGGCCCTTTGCCCTGCATTGAAGACCGAGCCGAGTAAATGCTACGCTCATGGTGCATATGTGATCGACCCACCATGTTGGATGTGGAAGACTTCCCAAAAATCCACCTCATCCCTTCCACCACCACTTTCTGTAAGGCGTTCTGCTTGGCCATGTCAAACATTCCTATCACTTCAGCACCAAAGGTAAGAACAGGAAAGACCAGCGCCTTAAAGGTAAGAATTTTTGACCATGTGGGGACCCTTCGAGAGGCCAAGAAATGTTGGATCCCGTGGAGGGTTCTATTTCTGACGCAGCTCACTCCTTAATGATTTTCTCAACGGACAATTGCAGGTCAGTCTCAATCCCCAGATACTTGTAGTTGTTAAACTCCAACTTGTTGCTCCCCTATCTTGAAAACTTGATGCTGACCACGAGCAGAGATAGTTTACGGTTGTGATCCAGCGGTCCCAACCGAATCAGGCCCAAAACCAATTAGAACTAGACACCAAAATACATACACTAGTCTTTAGGATGTCCCCGCTTCCGCCAAACATTATTAGACAACTAAACGTTCTGAACGAAGAAGCTCATCGAGCCCTCACGTTACAGGGATCGAACCCGGTAACCACCCATAGGGCTAGTGGAACCACGCCTCTCTCATTTATTCCATGACCTTTTCTGGAAATCATTACGAGGCGCCCATCGGTTTTCCACGTATCCCACAACCGTTAGAAAGGATTTCAAGGAGCTCGACATTGATTCGGATCTTCATGTGGCTATTCTTTCCGACCCATCCATTAGACCCATTCAAGTTAAAGGGCCTTACTTGCCCTTAACGATCAAATCCCGATATTGCACGTCGAGGACATTGTTTTGCCTTGATAGCATGTTCATCCCATTTCCACATATTTTCGTCCACATATCACATATTCGCTATATTTCGCAACCCATACCCATCCACTCATTCTACATCGATTGTCCCGACACGACCTCGGGAGGTCCAGTGCATCTTGAAGATCGTGTGTCGATTTTCATTTGTACAAATTGGTGAACTCGATGTGAAGAGTTTGTCTCTTTTTGTTTCCATTCCTTTCATCCATCTTCTTCCTCTCCCATTATTCTGTGGGTATTCATATACCTCCCAAATATGTCGGGACAGGAATACGGCTAGCCCAATTTGGGTCTCGAGGCGTATTACTACCAAATGGGTAGGCGGAATTTGCCCTCACTATCTGGGTGGGCAGAACTGACACAACTAATCTCCCTTCGTCTCGAAACTCCTCCTCAAAGGACCAACAATGGCTCCTCGGTCGGGATTGAGGAGATTGATCAACTTACGCATGGTCCACACGGCTGAACTCTCAAATTCTAACAATACGACATTCATAGGAGTGTCGGGCTCTTATCCTCGGGTTTTGTTTAGACCGCATATCATTATATAGTCCGGTTCACTCCCATTCTTTGGATGAGGAGTACCAACACATTATGCTTGCAAAGCGAACAACGCTTCAAAATATGGACCAATCTCTGGATAGGATGCGAGGATTTGTTGATGTCTTACTTCAAAATAACACCTCTACCCCTCGCGCACAACAAAAACGCTTGTAATAAGGAGTGGCAAACAACGAGCAGATTCATAGCAAGATATCACACTCCTTACAACCTTAAGGCGTTCAACAACGCGTCTAAAAAAGAACACCATACCATCATCAGAGTAGAGTCATCTCGACATTGGTGAACAGGATTAAAGAATTGGAACTTGCCCAAGCTACTCATGTCTCATCTATGCGAGAGAGGAAGGATTTTTCATCATCCGAGAACTTTGGCCAAGTGCTTACTACGCCAAATCCTCCTCTCGCTTTACACGGGCGTTCTTGGCCCGGAGATCTCTCATCTTGGATCAAGCACGTTGGGTATGCCCCCTCACACCCGTCACGGATACCCTCAACGGGCGCTAACCGAAAGTGCGTTCCCAAACGCCATCCCACTCGGTAATGCAATGTTCCTTGTTTTGTGCCTCGCACTCGCACTGCGAGTAATGCTCCTCGTATCCGCACATGTATTCCAAATCACCATAGGGGACTGTTTCTCTTTTCTCGGCTCAAATGCTCGGCCCAAGGGCATGCCTTATGCCTCTACAAATATTTATGTTGCGCGCCATATCAACCACCTATGCCTACTCCACCTCCCCATTAGGGATTGTCATTATGGTGGAGTCCTACGCTTGGGCACATACGTTGAATATCTTAAGGAGCCCTTGGACTTTACCATACGAAACGTAACGCCTTTGCGACCTCTCCCGACTTGTTGAATTTTAAAGGGAGGGAGATCCAAATGCGCATTTCAAAGCATATGCAATTACCATTAAAGAGTTGTTCCCATGAGATGCGATTGTAATAAAAATCTTCCCTAAGACTCTTGAAGGAATCGCCTCGACTAGTATTATAGGATACATAAAGCCTCAATACATTCGTTTAAACAACACGTATGCAATTCATCAAGCCTTTCAACATGAACAAGTTTCGAGGACAAGAATCGGGAATTCTTACATATAAAACAGAGCACAATGAATTTGTTGCACATTTCATCCAAAGATGGCGGTAAGTCCTCTACTCTTCAGAAGCGCTCCTAACATGGATCAAACGGAGCTTTGCGATCTATTCCTTCACTCTCTTAATCGGGAAACGAAGGAAGAAGTCCAAAGTTCCCCCTAATGAGTTACGAAGAGGTGTTAGAGGGTGCTCTCCGCATTGTTCAGACGGCAATCCACAGTGGTCGAAAGACCTATGGTTCAAACAAGAGATTGATCACTCTCAATCAAGGTAATTCAAGTTACCACAGCAATACAAACAACAATCAAGGACCTAAGGTCCTCAACAAAACCGTGTCGTTACAATTCTGGCGGTGTTACGAGACAGCGAAAAGAAACCAAATGTTGCCAACACCTCAAGCACAAATAATGTCAACACGAACGGTAATAATCAGAGGAGTAACAACTTCGCTCTTGCGATCAACATGGTGGATTTCGATCGTCCTCCACCCCAACAAATTAAAGCTCACTGTCCTAACCCATACCCAAACAGGTACCAAAACCAATATCAAAATCAAGGGCAACGGCCTCGAACTTCAATTACAATAACCAAAAGTTGAATAACTATCAAAACTTTGAACCGCAAAGAAAACACGAACCAAAGATCTCGGGATTATGATCCTAACTCATTACACGGCTTCCATAGAGTCCGAGGGCATTATCTTTATAACATGTCGCGATCGTAATAAATTCATTCTCAAGGTCTACTAGAGGACCAAAGACAGCTCTTTGTTGAGATGTTTTGGCGAATCCTACGGCACCAACTCAAAATACTAGCATGGGGCATGTATCCCCTCAAAACACACCGCTTAGGATCTTTAACGATCCCCTTCCAACGCATCCTAACAAGTAAGTTGGACCCTCATGGTATAAACAAGGGTGTCTCAGTGGGAAACAATGATCATAAAGCTTTGACTTTGTCAAACCCATTGGTGGCACCTTCGTTGGATGGTCACCAACAAACTAAGATTGTGGGTCTAGTAGAGCTAGAAACCGAACCCCAAATAAATGTCGCTACGAGAACTCGAGACTACTCTTTGCAACCCATTCCTATTTACCCATCTATGTCGGATGATGTTCCAACACTTTCGAGGCCGGTGGGGGCCTACGACTTGATCACTGATTTAACAAAGACCTTTTCTCACATCTCTTTCTTAGATTTGTTGAAGAACTCCCCTGCTAATAGAGTTGTTTTATTGGAAGCATTGGGTTTTGGCCATTTGATCAATGTCAACCCTCCTCGGAAGGCACAAATAAATCACGAGACTTTGAAGTACATCCTTCTAGCGGCCAGAAAGAGATGTCGAGTTTATATTCGACATCAAAGAAAATGCTCACAGATGCTTGAGTTGAAAAAAATGATTTCTGTGGATGATCTTTGTTTAAGAGAGGTAATTGTAAAAGAACTTCCAATAGAGGAATGAAGAAAACCAATGAATGTGAAACATATGAGTCTAACAAAGAGCAATCTCTAATTGAAATCCAAAACTTAAACCTTTAAGTGACTATCAAGGGCTCCTCCTCGGGGTTGATATACGATCAAAAAGAAAGAGAAAAAGGCAAGATTGATAGCGTTTTTTTTTGTTGACTAAATTTTATGTATAGTTGTTTTAGTGTAGACTTGCATTTAAAGGTTACAAATATCAAATCTATTTTTGGCAAGTATATAGGATATATTAGTCTCTCTTGAAACATTTCAGTAAATGAAATGGGCATGACCAAAGTGGGTGCCTTTTGATTTCGGTTATCTGTGTTGCAAGTTACATGTCAAATTAAATTAGTCACGAGTCTTTGAGTGTGGGACAGTATTAATATTTTCCTTCACAACTGAAAATAATATGCAATCATGAAGCTTCCACATTTGTTTAGCGCGAGATAATATTTTACGTACAGGATGCGATCGTAATTGCTCAGCACCGGATAATATTTTACGTTGGCAACTCAAAACAGGATGTAGTCATGAGGCTTAAACATTTAATGAGCGCCGGATAATATTTTACTTCTACAACTGAAACACTTGGCTGATGGGAAATATTTTCGGATTAATTTCTTCCTTATCCGCCCCATATTCCATTTCGTTGTTATTTTGTATATTAATTGCAGATTTAGCATAATATATGTAAAATATTTAATACAATTTCATTCAACATGCAAGATAAATAAAAAAATAGAAAAGAATTTTATAAGACGAAGAAAATGTGGATTATGCCTTGAATCAACCAAGGATTCACCTCACACAAGATGACAAGAGAATTCGCTCATCGATTTCAACACAACCCATATTTCTCCACAACCATGGGAAAGGCGAAGAGCAAACACAGTAATATTGTGACAAACACAAGATATTGCCCGACAATTAAATATTTTTTTATTTTTCTAAAAATTTGTAAAATAGTTAGCAAATTTAGTTTTAAATAATAATCTAAAATGTGTTAAAATGTTTAAGAGCGGCCGAGACTTAAAAAAAAAACACTTGGAGTGGTGGTAAAAATAACAATAAGCCGCTTCAATTTGCCCACAATCGGTTGAAAAGTGAGATCACACAACAACTGACAATTCATGAGGAAAAGAAGGATCATCCTTAAGACTTTATGTTTTGAGCAAGCATCGTCCTTAAACTTTGAAACCGTTCTAAAATTGTTCCATTTTGTTTTCATCCTTAAGATTTTATGTTTAGTTCCATTTTGAACCGCTTCATCCTTAAACTTTGAAATTGTTCCATTTTGCTTTGTATTTTGTGTTATGTTTTTGTTTTGTTTTGTATGTTGTGATCTATGGATACTTTCTCCAAATAAAACACATGACTTCTTAGTGGTTTATTAGCATCTCGTTCCTGTTATAAACCACATGCCCCGATTAAGTTCCAAATGTAGAAAAAATTCTTTGACTCTCCCACAGAGAACAAGAAATCGAGTCATTGATTAATAAA
The DNA here is from genome assembly GCA_018340775.1 of Taxus wallichiana var. yunnanensis. Lineage (NCBI taxonomy): Eukaryota > Viridiplantae > Streptophyta > Pinopsida > Cupressales > Taxaceae > Taxus > Taxus wallichiana. The sequence continues at coordinate 372,289,018 of CM031244.1, read as the reverse complement.
TAAAATTCTTGAAGTGCTCGATTTCTTCTCGCTCCGTTCATGGCAGAGCCTAAAAAATTCTACATTTGGAACTTAATCGGCAAAGACGTGATTTACAAAGAGAGGAGCGAGATGTGAATAAACCACTAAGTAGTCATGTGTTTTTATTTAGAGGTCTCCGATCACAACATACAGAAAGCAAAGCGAAACATAACACAAAATATAAAACAAAATAAAACAATTTCAAAGTTCAAGGATAATACGGCTCAAAATAGAAACTAAACATAAAGACTTAAGGATGAAAATCAAAATGAAACAATTTTAGAACAATTTCAAAGTTTAAAGATGATGCTGCTCAAAATGGAACTAAATATAAAGTCTTAAGGATGATCTCCTCTTCCTTCTAAGTAATTAGTTGTGTGATCTCAATTTTTCAAGTGATCGTGAGAAAATATAAGCGACCTCTTGATTTTTTTGCCACAAGTCCAAAGTGTTTTTTTCCAAGCCTCGTCCACCCCTGAATATTTTAACACATTCTACATTATTGTTTAAAACTAAATTTACTAACTATTTTAAAGATTTGTAGAAAAAAATACATTTCATTGTCGAGGCAATCGCTTGTGTTTGTCATAGCGTTGTGTTTGTTATTCGTATCTCTCATGGTTATGTGGGGAAGTATGGACTGCGTTGAAACCGATAAGCGAATTCATTTGTGGAAATCTTGTGTCAAATGAATCATTGGTTGATTCAAGACGTAATCCACATTTTCTTCGTCTTTGCGTAATTTATTTTTTTAACATTGTTCGCTTTTGTTTTACTTTCTCCCTGCATGATGAGCAAAATTTTATTAAATCATTATATATATATATTATGTTAAATTTGTAATTAATCAACAAACTTAAGGCGGAATAGTACGGGGGTGGATAAGAGACATGACTTATACCAAAAATATTTCTCATTGTCGAAGTGTTTGATTGCGAAGTGTTTGATTCATAAAGTAAAATATTATCCCAAGCACACAACAAATATTAAAGCCTCGCGATCGCATCATGTTTTGAGTTGTGGACGTAAAATATTATCCGTGAAGCCTCACGATCGCATCTGTTTTGAGTTGCAGAGGTAAATATTATCCGCGCTCATCAATCTTAACTACATCTTGTATAAAAGATTATCCTAAGCACTCGGGAAATATGAAAGCCTCACGCCTGCATCTTATTTTTAGTTGTCAGGGAAAATAGTAATATTGTCCCACGCTAAAAGCCTCACGACTAATTTAATTTGACGCAACGGCGGTAAACCGACAACAAAAATCATATGGCGCTCACTTCGGTTATGCTCATTTCATTTTGAAGCATTTTAGTACGCTAATATATCCTATAGACATGTCAAGAAATGGATTTGATATTTGTAACCTCTAAATGCAAGTCTACACCAAAACACCAATACATAGCATTTAGTCAACAAATCAAACCCTCTAAATCTTGTCTTTTTATTTTCTTTTTACTTTATTTTAACCCCAGGAGGAGCCCCTAATAGTCACTTGAAAGTCTATGTTGGATTTGATTAGAGATTGCTCTTTGTTAGACTCATATGTTTCAGATTCATGGGTTTTCTTCATTCCTCTATTGGAAGTTCTTTTACAATTACCTCTCTTAAACAAAGATCCTCCTCGTAAATCACTGCATCAACTCAAAGCATCTGTGGGCATTTTGTTGATGTCGAATATAAACCCGACATCTCTTTCAAGCTGCCCAAGAGGATGTATGTCGAAGTCTGTGATTTATTTGCACCTTCGAGAGGACGGTGACATTGATCAAATTCCCAAGACTCAATGTTTTCAATAAAGCAACTCTATGAGCAGGGGAGTTCTTCAACAAATTCAAGAAGGAGATGTGAGAAAAGGTCTTTGTTAAATCAGTGATCAACTCGTAAGCCTCCACCAGCCTCGAAAGTGTTAGAACATCATCCGACACACATGGGTAATAGGAATGGGCTACAAAGAGTAGTCTCGAGTTATTGTAGCGGCGTTTATTTGGGGTTTGAATTCTAGCTCTACTGGACTCCTGATCTTAGTTTGTTGGCCACCATCCAACGGGGGTGCCACCAATGGGTTGGCGAAGTCGAAACTTGATGATCATTGTTTCACACTAAGACATCCTTGTTTATACCATAAAGGTCCAACTTACCGTTAAGACGTGTTGGAAGGGGATCATTAAAGATCCTGAGCGGTGTGTTTGAGGTGATACATGCCCCATGCTAATATTCTGAGTTGGCGTTGTAGGATTCACCAAAAACATTTCAACAAAGAGTTGTCTTTCGTCCTCGGTAGACTTGAAATGAATTTATTACGATCGCAAAGCATGTTACAGCATCATGCCCTCGGACCTAGGAAGCCACAATATAGGTCAAAATCATAATCCCGAGGTCTTTGGTTTGTGTTTTGTTGCGGTCCAAAGTTCAGCAGTTATTCAACTATTGGTTGGTTATTGTAATCTAAATTTGAGGTCGTTGCCCTTTATTTTATATTGGTTTCGGTACCGTTGGGAGTCTTGGTTAACGTCTTAAGTTTGAACTTCTTGTTGTTAGGGTGGAGGACGATTGAAATCCACCACGTTGATCGCATAGCGAAGTTGTTACTCCTCTTATTGTTACCGTTCATGTTGTTGACATTATATGTGCTTGAGTTGAAAACATTTGTTTTCTTTGCTTGATCTGTAACAACGCAATCGGTTGTAACACCATGAGTTTTGTTGAGGACCTTATGTCTTTGATTGTTGTTTGTATTGTTGGGGTAACTTCAATTACCTTGATTAGGAGTCATCAATCTCTCGTTTGAACCATAGGTCTTTCGATCATTGTCTATTGTCGCTTGATCAATGTGGAGAGCACCCTCCAACACCTCTTTGTAACTCCTTAGGGGGAACTTCTGGACTTCTTCCTTCGTTTCCCGGTTAAGAGAGTGAAGGAATAGATTGCAAAGCTCCGTCTGATCCATGTTGGGAGCGCTTGCCAAAGAGTAGAGGACTTGTCGCCATCTCTGGATGAAATGCACAACAGATTCATTGTGCTCCTGTGTTATATGTATGAATTCCCTGATTCCTGTTCTCAGCAACTTGTTCATGTCAAAAGGCTTGATAAATTCAGACACGAGTTATTTAAAGGAATGTATTGAGGCTTCAGGTATCCTATAATACTAGTCGAGAGAGATTCCTTCAAAAGTCTTAGGGAAGATCTTTGCTACAACTACATCCCATGGGAGAAGCTATCGAACGGCAGTTACATATGCTTTGATATGCGCATTTGGATCTCCGTCCCCTTTAAACTTCGACAAGTTAGGGAGAGGTCATAAAAGCGTTACGTTTTGTATGGTACAATCCAAGGGCTCCTTAAGATATTCAACGTATGTGCCCAAAGCGTAGGACTCTAATGGGGAGGTGGAGTAGGCATAAGTGGTTGATATGGCGCAACGTAAACGTTCGTAGAGGCATAAGGCATCCCCTGCGGTGATCATATGAGTCGGGAAAAGAGAACATGTCCCCTGCAGGTGAATTGGAATACATGTGCAGATGCGGGGAGCGTTACTCTTGTACGGAGTAGGAGGCACAAAACCAAGGAACATTGCATTACCAATCGAGATGGCATTTGGGAACGCACTTTGGTGGTGCTGTTGAGGGTATCCGTACAAGGTGTGGGGGAATAGCCAACTTGCACGATCCGATAAGAAGGAGATCTTCGGGGCTAGGAACACCCGTGTAAACCGGAGGCACTTGGCCAAAGTTCGCAGGTTGATGGCGAATCCTTCCTTGCCCGATAGAAGATGAGGCATGAGTACCTTGGGCAAGTTCCAATTCTCTAACCATGACCACCAATGTCGAGATGACCTCACCTGATGATGGTATGGTGTTCTGTTTTAGCACACTTTGTTAAACCTTATTAGGTTGCAAAGGAGTGTGATATCCTGCTATGAACTATTCGTTGTTTGGCCACCCCTCATTACAAATGGTTTTTGTTGTGGGTGGGGTAGAGGTGTTATTCTGAAGTTAGACATCAACATATCATTGCATCCTATCCAAAGATTGGTCCATTTTTGAAGCATTGTTCGCTTTGTGCATAACTTGTTAGGTACTCCTCATCCGAGTAATGGGAGCGAATCAAAGCGTATCTTGATTTGCGGTCTGAAAAAAACCTAAGGATAGGAGTCTGACTCTCCGATGGATGTCATATTGTTAGAATTTGAGAGTTCAGGTTGTGGCCCATGCGTAAGTTGGTCAATCACCTCGATCTTGACCGAGGAGCCATTGTTTGTCCCTTAAGGAGGAGTTTGAGACGACGGAGATTAGTTGAGTAGATGTCACGCCCACCAGCGGTGAGGGCGACTGTTGCCTACCCATTTGGTAGTAATACGCCTCGAGACCCAAAATGGGTCGGTTGTATTCATGGCCCGACATATGCGAGAGGTATATGAATACCCACAGAATAATGGGAGAGGAAGAAGATGGATGAAAGGAATGGAAAGGAAAAGAGACAAGCTCTTCACGTCGGGTTCGCGATTTATGCGAATGAAAATCGACACGCGATCTTCAAGACGCACTCGACCTCCCGAGGGTTGTGCCGAGACAACCGATGTAGAATGAGTGGATGGTTGTGGGTTACGAAAGATAGCGAATATGTGATGTGGACGAAAATATGTGGAAATAGGATGAACAGACTATCAAGGCAAAACAATGTCCTCGACGCTTGCAATATCGGGATTTGCTCAAGGGCAAGAAAGGCCCTTTTAACCTGAATGGGTCTAATGGATGGGTCGGAAAGAATAGCCACACAATGACTCCAATCAATGTCGAGCTCCATTGAAATCCTTTCTAACGGTTGTGGATACGTGGAAAACTGATGGGCGCCTCGTAATGATTTCCGAGAAAAGGTCATGGAATAAATGAGAGAAGCGTGGTTCCACTGGCCCTATGGGTGGTTAGTTCAATCCGGATCGTGAGGGCTCGATGAGCTTCTTCATTCAAAACATTCGATTGTTTAATAATGTTTAGCGAAAGCGGGGGCGTCTTAAAGACTAGTGTACATAATCCGGTGTCTAGGTCTAATCTGGTTTTTGGCCCGTTCGGTTGGGAAACCGTTGGATCACAACCGTAAACTTTCTCTCGCTCATGGTCCTATGTGTTTGGCCTAGACTCTATTGCAAAGGCGATCCAATATTCGTAAGCCTTGTTGGCCGTGATATTTAAAAGCGTTTAGTTGTGTAATTTTGTGTGAGTACCATGATGGTGTTCGAGAACAAGTATACAAAGTCTAGTATCTATGTCTCTGTAAGCAATTTGGGTCCGTTCGGTTGGGAACCCGTGGATCACTACCGTATGGTGGTTCTTGTTTTGGTCAGGGGATTGTCATGTATCCATTTAATCTATAAAAATAAATAACAAGCTAATCTAAGAAAATTAAAGTTACACTATGTTTTTGTATTTTTCCAAATATAACGAGAGAAAGCAATACAAAGCAATTAATCTAATCAAAAGAAATATTTTTTTGTTTTTCTGGAACTTTTTGGAATTCAATTTAGAAATAAAGAAATTAAAGCTTCTAATCCTAATTAACAAATCCTATACAAATAAATAACCGGATGTAGTTATTTATCTGTGCAATAGTGTATTAAATATATTCTAATCAAAACAAAGCTTTTTCCAATTTATAGTTGTGGATTATTAAATCTTCTTCTATCTCAGAGACACGGGAAGATTTAAAGCTTCAGAAGCTTTTCTTCCCCTGTAACTTCCGGATAGAATATGTGAGGATTTAAGGGAAACCACAATTTACAACAGATTTATTATCTATGGTGATATAGCAAGATTCCTCTATATATTCTTCGCTCACAAATCCATAGAGATAAAAAGGGAACGATCTATCACCAAAAACCTCATTAGAAGATGTGAAAAGCTTCTTGGAAATGAATCTAACTATTTGCAATAAAAGAAATTGATTTTCTTCTACTCTATTTGATGTGTGCGTATATTAAGAAATGAAGAAACTTAATAACAACCCCAACCGGAACTACAAAGTACAAAGTCAAATCCGATTGTGGTATCACTTTGTCCCCTCGGTGGTTTTTAACAATCTTGTGTCCACTTGAGTCCAAGGAATTTTATGCAACAATTAATATTGAAATTCAAAACTAATTTTACTATCTCATATGTAATAAAAACCTTATGCATAAAACTATTTACAAAAAAAAAAAAAAAAATGTAAATGTTGAATAAATCAGATCTCATACTTATTCAGAATTTGCATTTCTCACATATTATAAGTCACAAATATTTCAGATTCATAATTACAGATTTATTCTTGCAGATATCAACAACATACCTCATCTCAACTTTATAATAACAAAAAAAAAACTCAATATTTAAGACCATTACAACTTTAAGCACTTTGCAACAAAACTGAGAAAATATGACTGAAGCACAAAAAGACAAGGCCAGAACGTTTTAAAACAAAAAATTGAAAATAAAATCAGCGACATCCTTGAAATATCTGGCATCCGTCTCCTATATTTTGAGCATGACTGGGATCTGTCCTATATTAGCACTTAGAAATTGCATGGAATAAGCCCAGAGCCCCGGGAACATGTTACCTATGGAGCAATAATAGTAATCCAAGTATAAAGCATAATATTCATCTATTGTTAATGAGCAGCCACGAGGAAAGGAAAATGCTCTGATAGCACTGTTATATTCCTAACAGATGCCAACTGTTATAGCTGGAAATATTCTATGCCTGAAAATCTAAAATTCGGAAATCTGGGCTGAAATTAAAAATCTGAATTTGGGTCCATAGGGTAATGGTGTGGTCGTAATTAGGTGCTTTCATGAGTGAGAGACCATGTTCAAATCCCACTGCATGATAAGACAGCTCACCCCCAAAGGACTCCCCATCAATGGGGTGCTACTTTTTTAGTGGTTTAAATCATGGGCACGAATAAATAATTCTTAAAATCCCATCATTAGTATGGTACCACGTCACGGCTGGGGGTGATGTCCCAAGTTACCATTAGCAAATTAAAATATCTGAATTTGAATGCCCAAGTGTGCCACTAACTGCAGATTTACCACTATATCTGATCATAAAACAATGGAACGTGAACTAAACAGAATAAAATATGAAAAAAGCTAGAACATGGAATGTTGAGACAACGAAACTTCACTATCAATAGTAATAAAAAAATAACACTTAATTCGGTTGCAGGAAACTTTGCTGAGAAGGATGGATGCTAACTCAGGCCGACTAACCTCCAAGGGCAATATGGGCACGGTAATCAACCAAGAACAATGAAAGCTTCACTATGGGCACAATAATCGACCAAGAACAATGAAAGCTTCACTATCAATAGAAATAAATATTTGTAACGCTTCATAGGGTTGCAATAAGCTTTGCTGAGAAGTATAGGCCCTAACTCAAACCAACTACCAAGGGCAATATGGATACAGTACATGGCCAAGAAACAGTCTTCTCAGACCACCCCGCATACAACCATATGCCTCCTATGTAGCACCCTCCATAGTATTAACAGGACAAACACACCAATACCACCATAAAAATATCTTTGCTTTTGACTTCTACACTCAACACACACTCTCACAGAGGCGTGCATATCCAATACTAATATGCAACAGCAGAGATGATCACATACATAATTAATCCGGGAGGATTAATATGGATCCGATATTCAGGACAAGGTCCCAAAGCAATGTGTTTGAACATGAGCCAGGTTATGATCCTTGGTTTGCAAAACTAGGATCAGTCCCAAGGAGTTCCCAAGTTAGTCAACTTGGTCCAAGTTTCTCTAGACTTCTCAATAACCCTTCCAATAGATTAGCATCAAAAAACCAAAGAAACAACAAGTTTGACAAGAACAGATGTGGATGTAAATGTTATTAAGGCACCCTTTTGCGCTTGCGATACTTTATATATATATATATATCACCCTGACCTTAAATCTAAATCTTCCACACACTCACACATCCAAGGTCCTCAACCTTATTGCATTATCGTGCTATTGCTTCTATCGCATTGCCGCGCTATCCTTCCTATCACAATGCTGCGCTATCACTCCTAATGTGTTATTACACTCATCAAACATCCGGCTCATCCTTGCTTCACTCCATGCAGCAAGACTGATAAATCGCCATGTGTCAAACCCTCGCACTCCGACTCACGCAGGCTACCGTTCTTGTGAGTCTTGCTCCACTAAACTGCTTTGTACTGCAAGGCTATGATATCGCCCCATGTCTGCGATCTTGTACACAGAGCCTCTTGTTTCAATGGGTGCACAACTGTCCTCTCATCCGGCAAAAGTGTCCAACACTTGCAGGCATAGAGATTAAACGTTTACACTTATAAACATTGACTTTGTCAAACACCGGGTGAATGTGAGATAATTGTTCTAATGCTTTATAAAGAACAAGTCATTGCCTTTGTCTATCATACCAAAGTCTTCCTATGTAAGTCCCAATAATGCAATTGCTTAGTCGGATGAGACCACCCATCATATGGAAACTATAACATGAAACAAACTTATTGTTAAAGCGTTTAATGGGTGCTCACTGTGCACATGGGGTATAAAGTCCCAATTCCCTTTTTCACATGCACCTAGTGCACTTCGGGTTTGAATCCCACAAAGAAGAATCGGCAACATACTAGGAATTTTAGTCTTCGTACAACAAGCTACACACATGCACAACTACATGGAGGACGCAGCTTTAGAGGGCACAGAAGAGGAAGGGCTTACCAAGTGTCGTTGGGGCTGGCCATGGAGATCGTACATGGATCCTCAAACACCCCACGCTCCATGCAGACATGCTGCCATTACTCGGGAAGAAATTTAATTTCTAAATGGTTTGCCTTGTTATCTATTAATGCTACTCAACTAATCACACAATGAAGATTTTCTCGATAGGCACACTAAGCAACTTGTCCTTACAATACAGCCATACAATAATATGCACTTGTACGGGAATTTCATTTGAATCCCAATAAGTAATATTTTGAGGGTTTTATCAACATTTAATTCTGAATAGTGAATACCGGTTCTGTTTGATAATCTAATTCATTTGCTTCCCAGAACCTATATTATTCATGCTAGTATAGGCAGTTGAACCCCCAACACTATTGTGAATTTACAGACAGGTTGACATACAGAGAAGGCATACAAATTTCCCAAAGATACTCAAACACTAAATTGAACTATGTGGAGATGTGTGTCAAGTTAAATACAGCCATCCATAGACATTCTCAGAATGTAGAAGGAAAGCACAGTTACCTACAGTAAGAGTGCTTGTGCTAATTCATTTTATGGTATAAACATATATTATTATATATAACCACAATACACTTCAAAAAAAAACAGAGGATACTAATTGCATCCAATGTGCAGGTCCGACTAATCCCAAGCGATTTAGATGTCAGATAAAATGTGAATGTGCACAGCCGGCCTATATATCAAAATTACAAAATATGCAGAGTATGCAGCATGTCAATCTTTGAAAAATATGCAGCTCACAACGTTGTATGCTAAATACAATTGACCCATTCTCTAAGTTTTAAGAGAAGCTCAGAAGCCTTACTACACTTTCTTGTATACCCAGCAGGAATAAACATAAGTATAAATTATATCAAATGAACAAGCAGATTTGATTTGCAAGCTACCAAATTTATATATGAATCCTTTCGTAGTGAACAAACACCCATAATAACATAGGCCCTCTGAGACCTGATTAATAGGCCCACTGAATTTCCATCAAAGTATTTCATCTACTGCAATTAGCCATATATCATATAAGCTACGAATCAACCATTTATTGGCACGTCCACAGATTTACCATCTAACAGGCAAACAGCTTTATAACAGAATTAGCATAAATTAGATTAGAAATATGTGCAACAATTAATGTATCTAGTATCTACTGCAATTAGCCATATATCATATAAGCTAAGAATCAACTATTTATTGGCACTTCCACAGATTTACCATCTAACTAAAGGCAAACAGCTTTATAACAGAATTAACATAAATTAGATTAGAAATATGTGCAACAATAAATCAATTGGGCATTTGCTTGATCAGGCACAAACATCCATCCATGCCGAGTGGTGAGGACTCAGGAGTGGTATTGTATGATCTCCCAGCCACCACAAATTTGGGACGTTTGCTTGATCCAGCACAAATTTTCATCCATGCCGAGTGGTGAGGAGTGGTATTGTGTGACCCCCACCCTTACAGCAAGTGCAAGATCCTCTGAATTCTGCCCATTTCCAAAACTGACTTTGCCCAACTGAACTTTATGAATACCTCTGCCAATTCTCCCACACCCCAAACCATTTTCTCACTTGAAAAGTTGGGAGTTGGCCCCCCAGATCTATATAGATAGGCCATACCAGTACCAGGCCCGGCCCATCCCCCATCCCATATAGATAGGGGATAGAGGGTGCCGACGGTACAATGACCTCGACATCACATAAAGCGATTTTCGCTTGACATGACATATAGAGGGCTAGGGCTGCGCAGAAACACTCATACTACCTCCAATCTATATAAGAGTAACAGAAACGCTCATACTACCTCCAATCTATATAAGAGTAAGGGATAAGAGTGGGTGTGTACAAACAATTTTATGCCCAAGCAAGCTTGTAAAATGGCAGAAAACAGGGGACAACTGTAACAGGTCTCCCTATCACAGCATTAATCAAGCTTGAACAAATAAATGTCAAATTCAAAAAAACTTTCACAAATGCAAAAACAACTCATGCAAATGAGCAGCAATAAGGCTGCAGTATAATTCATTTTCCTCATATACCCAGCAAGATCAGAATTTATCCAGGGTTGTGACATCGCTTATCCTTCATCCATGTCTACACCCAGTGATCTGGCAGCCCAGGACTATGTGCACGGGACAGTCCTATACTAGAGGTAGCTGCAAGGATTATAAAAGAGTGCGCACAGGCTATCAATGTAGAGGAAGTATTACTTGCAGGAAATGCAATTTCTATTCATTAATGGAGAATAGGGAATAAGTAAAGAGGTGAACAATATTATAGTAAGACTAAGTGGGCAAAAGCTCGTGTGACCAGCAAGGGAATGCTTCCAAAATGATTTTCCTAGACTCGAATGAAATGTATGGTACATGAAATTACAAGATAGACAAAGCATGCAAGTATTCCTACTATCTGTTTTGGCTCTCAAGGGTGTCAACCCTTTGGCAGTCATGTATGTTACATATTTAAACAATGCTACAATGTAGTTAAACTGAATGTGGTTACAAAGGAAATAGTTAGAAGTCGTTTCATCTTCCACTGTGTGACAATTGAACTTCCTTCAAAGTGTGTGGCGGTGCGTGGCGGTTGAGCTTTTGCTCTCACGATTATGCAGTGATATTCTTTGACATGTCACTGAACTAGGAATTGCCACTAGACAAACCACACGGAAACTGAGGTCTCCACGTGGATGTTGAAAAATGTTGTGAACAATGCGGGCATTGCAAAAGAGTGTGCCACAAAGGTGGTGTGAGGTTGTGAGGTGAGGTAAGCTTTGCGTAACAACGCAAGATGTCAATGGTGTTGCGAGTCATTGGAGGCTCTGCACAATGCGCAAAGTTGCATGGTACTATGAGTAAGTGCAAAGAGCCCGCAAGACTTGTACATGCGAAAGGTTTCCACAGAGCTGCATGCAAGTGCAAGACAACAATGAGAACCATGCACATGTGCACTGCAAGAGTGCACAAAAGTGAACACCAAAGTGAGAGGTGGTAAGCCACGTAGGTGCACAAAGGAGAAGTGTTCATTCCTAAACAGCTGCGTGCGGATCATTTTCCTTTCTTGAAGAGCAATGATCTTGATTGCGTCTGTGTAATTTGTAGAAACTGCACCTGACGTTATTGAAGGTTGTACCACTCAGCTTGATCAGCATATTGCCCAACCTTGACCACTCTGAAAAGTTGATGTGTGCCTTTACAGGTTTCTGTGTCTGTCACTTTAATATGATCCCTATTTGTGGGGAGGTAAGTATTCAGGTCTAGATCAAAAGGATGTTGGTGTCACCGCTGGCTCAAAAGAGTAGGGGGAGTAAGGCCTAAGGTGTAATATCCCTTTCAAGGGCTGAAACTGAAAAAGAAGGAAACCACACAAACCCAAGTGAAGTAAAATCTGATTTTTATAACAGCAGCTGTAATATTCCTTAAAACCCTAGCAGCGAACTGTATAGGAGCTTAAATTCACCAAATAACCATGCACAACAGCTGAAAAATACTTCTAAATAATTATTTCAACTACGGCAACCAATATCCATCCAATTTGCAACAAATAAATGGAGAAAATCAGCAAAGATACACTGCTGTAATTAAATCTGTGACAACAGCAGGGCAGCCACAAACAAGGGCTGAAAACAGTAGATAAACCCCTCCAAAAATAGCCAAATTATGGATTCTGGCCTTATAAATTATGGAGAATCAGAATATAAAATCAGATATGAATTATGTGCCCTAGAAAGCACCGAACCAGCACCAAACCCTAGTCGCTCCCCTAGGGAAGAGCTCCAAAAATCATGCAAAGCTTTTGTAATCCTTCTTCTTGATGTCTCTGATCCAAATCAGCAAGCAAGTCTTCAAGAGATGTCTTCAATGCACCACCATGGAGAGTTTTCGTTCTCCACCAAGCCACAAGGAAGGTTTCCGTCCTCCTTGGATGCCACACAAGAGGGTTTTCGTCCTCAAGTGGAATGGTATTGAGCAACTAGCCCAACAAACCAAATGTAGATGTAAAATGCACCAAAGATGATCTCCAAATGAGGTCATACAACCCCTTTTATACTCCTTGCTTGGCACCAAAGGCCAATTAGAAGAGGACCGACCTCTTAAGCTTCACTTTATCTTTTAATTGCCTCTTTAATTCCTCCAAACCCAGCTGACCTACCTCCTAAAGGAAAAACACTAAAAGAAAACATTAAATCTAATAAAAGAAAACTGAAATGAAGTGCAATTCCTTCCCTTGTTCACTTATTCTTCTTCACCACAGAAAGGGAACGGCAAGATGTCTTCATTAGGCCTCAATTCGAAAAAATGGACATTACATTAGGAGCTACATGTTGAATACTAGATGCATGCCCAAGTATGGAGGAAGATCAAGAACAAAGGCCTTCTCACCAACTGACAAAATGGTGTAAGGACCATAGCGTAGAGGTTTGATCTTATGGTGTGGACCCTTGAAGCATTCCTTCTGAAGATGCAACCAGACTTTATCGCCAACTTGAATGGCATGAGGTGTGTGAAGTGCGTTGTGGCATTTTTGTACTTATGTTGCGAGTGGAGAGGATTTACTCAACCTATTGATGAATAGGTTGTATGTGTTGCGTGAGAAACTTTTTGCTTTTCCTTTTCCTACTTGCACAAACTAGTGTTGGTTGAAGCGTGATAGGAGATGTCTAGAAGTGCAATTGGTTGGAAACCAAAACATGTCTAGAATGGACTATGCCACGTAAAATTGTGAATAGCTCTATTGTAAGCATGCCAGATGTAAAGCAACATATCATCCCAAGCGCGAGCATACGCATGGTTGTTAATATGCGAGAAGATGAACTAGAGTGCAATTGACAACTTTTGTTTGTCCATCTACCAAAAGGAAGAAACAACGTCCACCGATCAAGCTGCATACCCATCAATTTCCATAACGTTTTCCAAAAATAGCCATCAAAATGAGGATCTTAGTCGGATATGATGAATGTTGGAAGTCCAAAGTGGACCCATACATGAGTGAAGAACACACGAGCATTGGCAACTACACCAATTCTTTTCTCATGACCCATGATGGCTATCTTCAAAAACCTATCCACTACAACAAACACCACATTGTTTTGGCACTTTGTCAAAGAAAGTCCAGGTCATATGTAGTCCACACTAATTAATTCCCGTGATCTAGATGGAACTGGTGAAGGTGTGTAAAGCCATAGCTCCTATTCGTGGTCCTAGCGATGCAACAAGGAATGAATCTCTCGGTGAGGTGCACCATCAAATACACAAAGATGGCCAAGCTTGTAGAGAAGCTTGTCACCTAGGTAGAACTCCCAAACCTATTCACCTTGCGCAAGAGCAGTATAGGTGTCTATGAAGCCATTATCGGTTAAGTCGATAGAAAACGAATCTTAGAAGTTGTGGCCACATCTCGTCCAACATTGTGATAAGCATGTGAATCAATTAGTCTAGAAAGGCAATATGTTGTCTTTGTATCCTTTCCCTTCTTGTGCTTTATAACAAGATGGAACTGCAACATGTAAGGCATCCACTTCATGTATCGCGCATTCTCCAGCTTGTTTTGTGTTCGCAGAAACCGAAGAGGCTTTGGATCGAATGAATGATTTCCTCTGTACTCAAGATGTAATGGGCCCTTGCTAAATCGCTTGCACAATAGTGTGTAGCCCTTTTTCATATATGCAATACCTTTGCCTCGTGTTGTTGAAAGTCTCTAAGTGATATGTGATTGTATGTCCATGTTGCTTGAATATAATTGAGTGCATCGGTGTGAAGTTCAAAGGAATGTGCAATGTCGTGCATTGCAAGCAAGAATAAGCATAGCGCAAAGTCATTGCTTGAGAACCTAAAAAGCACACTATTACACAAGTCCAATCATACTTGGAATTTGTGTGCGATATGTAGCTAAGGGCCATGATATTTGTGAGAAACTAAGCACATAGCTGTAAAAGAAATTTGTGTGCCCAAGAAAACTCCTCAATCCTATTAAATTACACAAAGTAAGCCAATCTTGGATCACTTTGATCTTCTCTAGGTCTATATGTATTCCTACATAGTCAATAATGTATTCCAAGTATTGAATTGGACTCCACCAAATGTGTACTTTGCTAAGTTGGCTGCAACTTGTGTTTGTGCCAAGTGCCCAAGATGCATGAGATATGCTCCACATGCTCCTCCCAAGTATTGTTGAAGATAGGGATATCATCAAAATAGATAATGGAGTTGAGGGAGGATTTGAATAGATCATTCATCAAGTGCATGAATGTTGATGTTGCATGGGTCAAGCCAAAAGGCATAACCAACCATTTGTATAATCCTTCTCGTGTCTTGAAAGTTATCTTCTATACATCTTCAGGATGGACTGAAACTTAATGATAACTTGACTTCAAGTTGATCTTGGTGAAGTATTATACACCTTGAAGCTAGTTTAGGAGATCGTCAATGTGTGGCAATGGATATTGATTTTTCACCACGATCTTGTTGGGTGTGCAATAGTCTATGCAAAGTCCATGTGTCCAATCTTTCTTAGGTGCAAGAACTATTGGACTCCCACAAGGAGAAGAACTAGGCACAATCTTGCCCTAATCGAGGAGCTCTTGTATTTGGCACCAGACTTCGTCATACTCCCAAAGTGATCTGCAATAAGTAGGGTTGTTTGGAATAGGGTTGTTTGGAAGAGGGGATCCAGGAACCAAATCTACGCAGTGCTTTATTGTGCAATGTGTTGGAAGACCTTTGGGCTCGCAAAGACCTTGATATGTTGCTTTGATAACTTGCGAGTAATCATTGCTACAACGATGTTTACCACGATGCACATTGTCAATTATTGTTTCCTCTCTTGCACATGTGTCTCTGGGCAAACCATGAGCAACAAAAATTTGTACATGTGAGAGATGAGTTTGGGCATTGATTGGCAAAGACCAAAGTGACTTTGGTCATTAATAATGACTCAAGGAGGTTGAAAATCAGTGTTTGGTTCGAACAATCTATCTCTACGACTTAGCCTAGATCGAAATGAAATACGAGTAGAGCTGGAAATTACAAGATATGCAATATGCAATATGCTTACTATCTCTTCTGCTCTCAAGTGTCTCAACCCTTGGGTAGTTATGTACGTTACAAATTCATATAGCAAAGCCAAAACACAGTTACAATTGAATGTGATTACAAATGGAAACGATTAAGTCATTTCATCTTCTCTTGGGTGATGGTTGAACTCCTTTGGATGTGAGTGTCAGTTGATCTTTAAGCGGCTCAAGACAGTTACACAATGAGATTCTCGACATGCCATTGGTAGGAAGTGCCGCTTGGCGAGCCACCGAATCATCTTGGGATCTCCATGTGGATGTTGAAAGATGTCGCTGCAAACAATGTGTGTATCACACGCAGAGTGTGTGCATGATAGTATGAAGAAGGTTGTGGAGTGATGCAAGCTTTGCAGACAAGGGTACAAGATGCCAATGGTGTTACGGCCACGCGCTGGAGGTTTGCGCGGGCGTAAAGTATGCTTAGTGCAGTATAGCCATGAGGCACAAAGTGTGTGTCGTATCGCAAAAAAGTGCAAGGAGGCTGCAAGACTTGTGCATGTGCAAGGTTTGTGCGGTGTTGTGGGTAAGTCTTAGGCAAGAACCATGCTTGTGCATGTTGAAAGGGCATGCAAAAGTGAACTCCGAGCTTAACAAAGTGCTTAAGGCTGCGCAGTGCACAAAGGAGAATTGTGCATGCATGCACAACTACACGTAGATCACTCAACATAGAATAAGTCAATTTCAAAATAAAGGGTTATCATCATGTCTTATCCCCCACCCATGGCTATGCTCACAAAAATTGAGCTTAGTCGAAATCGAAGGGTGGTTGTCGTAGTTTATCCCCCTCCCATTAATAACATCCTAAAGCACTAGCCCAAGTTTACCCACCTCACTCGGCGCATGTTGGAGGCCTCTTAGCTATATGGTTTACCTCCCTCCCATGGCTATGCCCATAAATTGAGCTTATTCAACATCAATGGGGTTGTTGTCATGGCTTATCCCCCTCACATGAATAACACCCTAAAGCACCAGCCTAAGTGTACCCACCTCACAGCATATGTCGGAGGCCTCTTAGCTATATGGCTTAAATTCACGCATCCATTGCAACAACCACATTTAAGGAAGTGTGATCTTCACACTCACTTTCCACCCAAAGGACACACAAAGGATGGCACAAAAGCAAGGAGAGGAGGCAGAAATAAAAGGGAATACATCTCTTTCAAAAACATGGCAAACATCCAAGCGTGCCGAGGTATTGATGCGGGGATGCGTCCCACCCCGCACCATCTTACGTTTCCGGACGTACCCGCTTTAAAAAACATCTTTATTAAACCGAAACTCATAAAAACTTTTTAAAAATGCATTTTTTTAATTTTAAAAGTTCCTATATCTAACCTAACCCTAAACTACCCCCCAACACTTATATAAACACCCAATCCCTCTACTTTTTCCTCACACTCAATATTTGTTATTTTGCTTGAGCTTGAAGGAGAGAGAGAAAGAGAGCTTGGAGGAGAGAGTGATTGAGCTTGAAGGAGAAAGAGAGAAGGAGAAGCAAGTCTACAAACATCAAGGAGGATTTTTCCAGGTATTTTACATGCATTCAGGCATTTTTAATTTTTTTAATCTTTTGAGCAATGTTTTGTATATGAATATGATCAATGATCAATATCATGAATGATGTGTTTCAAACACATCATTCATGATTATTGATCATGATCTAAATTTATTTTTAATATTTAATAATTTATTTATTTTATGGTTATTAAAATATAATATATTAATTAATTTTTCCATATTTTAAGTTTAATAGTGAAGTTTTATTTAATTAAGCGTCTACCCTTTGTGTATGCTCTCACCTCGCACCATTTATGGCAAACTTGGTGATCAGAATCAGAGATTGACGTGTAGGACTAACTGTTTAATTTTTTTAGTTAGTTATGTGTTCGTTTTTTTATTTTAAAGTTTTAAATTGAATTTGTTAAAAATTTAAACGTCTACCCTCTGTGTATGCTCTCACCTCGCACCATTTATGGCAAACTTGGTGATCAAAATCAGAGAATGACGTGTATGGGTTAACAAATTAATTTTCTAATTTGTATTTGTTGTTTTTAATTAAATTATTTTAATATTTAGCAATGTTTTAAAAAATATCTCTTATTGTAGGTTATTGAATTAATCCTACAATCATGGCATCCATTTAGCCTTCAGTGGGGCAAGAGGGGGAAAATGTTTTGGGTGGTATGGCAGTGAAAATGGATCCAAATTATCCTTTATGGAGACATGTGGAAGTGGTAGAGCTTGTTGCCGGTGGTGGTGTCCGTGTTTGGACGTGTCCCCATTGTGCCGCCACATTTAAATCCTCATATACCCGTTTGAGAGCTCATCTGACTGGGGCATCGGGGACAAGTATTAGACCGTGTAAGAAGGTGGAAAAGAAAACCATAGTAATATACCTAAAAGAGCAGAGAGCAAACATTGCTCTGAGAGCTCGCTCTAGAACATTTCTTTCTGTTGAGAGGACCATGGGAAAACCACCAACATCAACACCATCATTTCATCCTTTCATTGAGACTCGTGTTGAAACTATTCCAGATGATGACCCTTTTGATGCAGATACCTCAAGGCCATCAAGCAAGAGAACAAAAGGCCCATTAGAAAAAGCATTTAACATCGAGAAGAGGGATATTGCAGATGAATTGGTGTCTCGGTGTATATTTGCATGTGGACTACCATTGATGTCTCTTGAGATCACCTTTATGGAAAGCAGAGATGGTGAGAGGCATTAATGAGGCACCATTATGAGCCCTAGCTATAATAAGGTTCGCACTTCTCTTTTGGCAAAAGAAGTGCAACACATTCAGACATCTCTACAACCAATTAGAGATTCTTGGACTGATTCAGAGTCTCTATTATATCAAATGGATGGAAAGACTCCAGAAACAGACCTCTCATCAACATTATTGCAGTATGCCCTAAAGGGCCAATGTTTCTGAAGGTTGTTGATTGTGAGGGGGAAGTAAAAGATGCCCAATTCATTGCAAATATTCTCATTGAGGCTATTGAGTCAGTGGGTCCACAGAGGGTTGTCCAAGTCATCACGGACAATGCCAAAAATTGCAAGGCAGCGGGATTGATAGTAGAGGGTAGGTATGAGCACATATTTTGGACACCATGTGCAATACACTCCCTGAATCTAATGATGCAGAAGATTGGGAAAATTGCATGGATTGAGCAAATATACACGGAGGCAAACGAGATTCAGATGTTTGTCACCAACCATCACATGTCTCAAGCCATATTTAGAAGATTTTCAAAGTTGGAGTTGTTGAAGGTAAAGGAACAATTCATTTTAAATTTAATATTTGATTTTAAATTTTTAAATCAATTTCAATTGTGTTGTTATTGAATTGTTTCCATTCTTTTTAATAGGTTGTTAAGACTAGGTTTGCCTCTCACACACTCGTCTTGAGATAACTTGTGAAGGTGAGACGTGCTTTGAGCATGATGGTGATTGATAATGTTTGGACCATCTGGAGGCAATCTAACACAGAAAGAGCCCAAAAAATAAAATCATGGATCCTTGATGAGCATTGGTGGGGAAAAGTTGAATATTTGTTGAGTTTCACAGAGCCTATTTTGAGTATGATACGATTTGTTGACAAAGATAATGTTTGCATTGGAGAAATATATGATGGCATTGACTCCATTCTTGAAAAAATACATGATATCATACAAGCCAAAGAGCAGGACCCTGAGGAAAATTTTTATAGTGAAGTTAAAAATGTGATCGTGAAAAGGTGGAACAAAATGACCACCCCATTGCATCTCCTTGCTTATGCTTTAAATCCCAAATATTACAGCAGTGAAATAGTTGGGAGAGCTGGTAGGCAGCGACCATATGATGACCATGAGGTTGCAAATGGGACGAGGTCAGCATTCAAGAGGTTGTTTCTGATCCAGCTACATCACTTGCATTCGCGGGAGATGTCGATGTTTGTAAATGGACAAGGTAGCATGGGAGAGATAGAGGCTATTTGTGACAAACCCACCATGGATCCAATCACGTGGTGGACTTGTCATGGCCATGATGCCAAGTTCTTACGACCAGTTGCGATCAAATTGCTCTCACAGGTATAAAGTTTGTAACTTGTTATTTGATATTTTAATTACCAATTACAAATTCAAATTCAAAATGATATCATTTTTTTTAATTAATAATATTAATACTTTGTTTTTTGTGACAGGTGGCTAGTAATTCTTCTGCAGAGCGCAATTGGAGTACTTATGGCTTCATCCACTCAGCCAAACGCACCATGTTGGCATCGAAGAAGGCTGAAGATCTAGTATACGTTCATTCCAACTTGCGCCTCTTAACCCACAAGACACAAGAGTATACTAGTGGTCCTAACAAGCTTTAGGACCTCCAACTTGAAAACACGGACTTTGAAGCTTCTACTGCTTGTTTGGCCAATGTTTCACTTCTTGGCGTCGATGAGGAACTTCCAGGGAGCCCTTCACAAGGGTTCGAAAGTGGAGCTAGTGGGAGTGGAGCTGCAAGTGGCATCCATGAAGATGATTTTGACGATCATCTAGATGATATGCTCTAGAAGTTGAGAACTTGAATGTATTATGTTATTTACTATCATGTTTTGAACATTATGTCATTATGAATCAATACAAACTCAAGTCTATTCTCAACGTATTGGAAATTTCAATTTTGTTTTCGTGTTTATGAATGATTTTAAGTTTATGACTCTATGAGTATTAAATTTCAATAAGTATGCAATGTATGAGAATTAAATTTCAATAATTATCAAATGCTTCTCAATTCTCAAAGTATTACCCAAGATTTTTATAAATTTGCCAAATTTCAATCCATGCAGTTTGAATATGGTTGCCTACATCCTTTCTCATTAAATTCTCATGAGTATTAAATTTCAATAAGTATGAATGATTTTAAGTTCAAGATTTTTATAAATTTGCCATATCAATATGGTATCCATGCCTGCCTACATCCTTTCTCATTAAATTTTGTCATGCATTTTCAGTCAATATGGATGCCTTTGTTTTCTTGTGGGCTATGCCAAGTCTGTCATAGAACAGGAACTCTGATTTCTCTTTAAAATTTCGCCAGCTCCCTCCTCTTACGTCAAGCTCTTCCTTGAAATATAAGCTTTTTCGCTTTTGATTTCTCTGTGGATTTTATTTTGTCATTTTGTGTCCTTTGTCTTTATTCTCACTAAAACATTCAACTTGGAATATATTATATAACCCATGTTTATATCTCATTGTGTTGGAAAGGAGATCAACGACTATTAACTAAGAATTCAATACCAATGAAGCATAAGGTGTCCATCGTTAAGGGGTTCATTTCTTGACTTTTTGCTAATTGTGGGCATATGCCGTTGGTGCTGCCTTTTGCTGGATCAACTCAAATACCCCCTTATGGAAACATGCATCCCCTTACCAACTCATCACATCATCGGTATGGGCCATGTTGTTTCGCATAAACTAGATATGTCACAGAACTTCTATGGTATGATAAAAGTATAATAATTCCCAATATCTAAATGACAATAATAAATTAGATCCTCATTCACCATGGAGTAGTCAAAATTCACACATCTATTAATTGCCACATCAATATTCAATCAAATAATATAATACAAAAGTAATATAAGTTCGTGATCGTGTTTGATAACAAAATATACATGCTCCCACATACTCAAAGTGTGATAAATCATTCAACCACCTAGTGATAGCAAAACAAGTTAGTCCAAAGGAAGAAAAAAAAACACGATCACGATCATCTGAAAGTGACCCATATAGGTCTACAAAATAGGTGTCCTGCTGCCGGTAGATGATTGTTTATAGTTTCCCTTTGTGATTCAAATCTTCTTTTGCATGGGGAATGATATCAAATTTTCTGTTAGCTAATAGGAAACTATAATTAACAGAAAATTTAAAATTCATTTTACCAATTATTAATACAAACCTTAGGTACTTAAGGGTTTTTCCTTAAGACATCAAGTGTCAGTTGTAACTTAAGTATGGAATCACCTAGTGATAGCAAAACAAGTTCGTCCAAAGGAAGAAAAAAAAACACAATCATCTGAAAGTGACCCATATAGGTCTACAAATAGGTGTCCTGCTGCCGTTAGATGATTTTTATAGTTTCCCTTTGTGATTCAAATCTTCTTTTGCATGGGGAATGATATCAAATTTCCTGTTAGCTAATAGGAAACTATAATTAACAGAAAATTTACAATTGATTTTACCAATTATTAATACAAACTCTAGGTACTTAAGGGTTTTTCCTTAAGGCGTCAAGTGCCAGTTGTAACTTAAGTATGGAATCTAAGAGTTCAATAACCTTGTGCAGGATCCTCAACCGTCCACAATGATGATTTGCACATGAAGGTAAATATAACCAATATGGCCTCAACGGTATGCGGTTGTGCTGGTGACCACTAGATCACAGGTTAAATTCCAATTTATCTGCAGCATCATCGGCTGGGGCATCGGCCCGCTTCCCAAGGGCTAGTGTGTTGGACTCACCCAGCAACTGCACACCTACAGGTTGTACCAGGCTGTTGGGTCCTTCCAATGGAGAGAGAAAAGAAAATACCTCAGTTTTCAAAAAAATATTTACCAGTATTTCTACCGTCCATTCTTATGCATTCATCTTCACTAACTAAGACACTATACAAGAAAATAAAGATTACAAAAAAGGTCTTCGAGTTATAAAGCTTTTTTAAGTGTGGTAAATTCTATGTTCTGCTTTAAACATTGAGGCTTTTTCATTCTTGCTCAATTTGTAGGGATGAGATGCAGAGGCAATCAAAACTTTGCCTCATAATATTTACTAAGCAACAACGCATAAAATATTACAATATATTACCTCAGTTGACAGAGGAATAACATGGGCCCTGGTGTCTCCCAGTTCATGAAAATGTGATTGCAAGATGTAGCAGAAGTTTCTAGCATCCGCGTGGTCCTCAAAGCAATGGTATGATGAGGCCTAGTGGAAGAATCAGGGCCTGGAGCCATCTCTAGAGAATATAAGCCTTTCAGCACATTATTTCCACTATAATTTCTATAGAGAACAATGCACTGCAAATGAAAGTAAATATACATCATCAAATATAGTCCCATTGAGAAACAACATTAGCCTTCTAAATTAAGTAACTGCGCAGCAATTTCAAGCATTGGAAAAAGATAGGTTTATGAAGACCAGGCAAATGTCAGATGGATGATAACATAGGGGATCAATAAATAAGAAGGTTAACCAGAATTTATTGAAACTCTCAAAATCAAAGGGTATATTATAAAGCATCATATTTGTTTTCAAATGCAGAGATTTCAAGACACAGATATTTGAAGAAAGTGCAGGAAACAATAAACAACGTGTTTAAACTTTAAACTTTAAACATACCAGCACATATGGAAGATCCAGCCACCATAAAAGTTTCTTCATTTCTTGCATATGGTCATTGTCTTTACTAACTGTCTTTTTCTGCTCAACCATTTCAGGCTCTCTAATAATTTCCTCATTTTTTAATTTCCCTTCTGCAGAAAATGAAGCATTCCCTGTTGATTCTTCTGCAAGTGACGTATCAGGCCACTATGTAATTTGCATTTTGCATCTATTTCCGTGTTTGAAAAATCTGTTGAAGTCGGGGATGAAGACTTGGAAACAGATATAGGCTCTGAAATGAAAGATGATTTTTCTTTATCCCCTGTCACATCTTTAGTGAACATCTTGTGATCCTTATTGATTTTGCTTGACACAATAGATCTGCCTTCTTTTGCAGAATCATTCGAGAGGATTGTAGAAAACATAGATGCACCATCAACCCCAGACAAAACTGAAATGCCAAGGAAATATGAATTTCAGTGCCCATTCCTGAATTTCTCAAATGCTACTAAACTTATAACAAAAACCAACACCTACATAGACTCTTATTGCATAAGTAGTCAAAAAAACTATAAATGGGGTTAAAAAAATCTTCTACTCAAAAGCTATTAAAAATATGCAAAACAACAATAGAATATACTATGTATCATATAATTTAACTAATGCTGAAAAGCTAAGATCCTGAAACATGTACACAAGACAAAATTTGCAAGAAATTAAGAAAATATATATTTTTGATATCAATGCATTTTCAGAATAGATGATTGGCATATTGGTTCAAAGTCATTATGCAAATCTGGTAACTATGCATTAGAATTATAACTATTCTGCTTAATTTTTCTCCACTCTTGCAAATAACAAACTTTTAAGTATAACGAGTCAATTTCTGCTGCAATACTGTAAATGATATCTACATTGTACCCTAATCATTTCCCTTGCTCAGGAAAACAACTAGAATCAATTTGATTACATATGTTCTTTCTCATATTCAAAGATCACAGAATCCTGAGCCACAGTTAACATTGGGGTTTGATCCAATTAACTGCATAAGCTAAGAAGTTAAGAAGCTGATGTGAATAAGGCCCCTTATTTACATCGTTTCACTCTCGATGTAGAGGTTGTATGGGAAATTAATGTGGGACTCAGAGAATCAAGATCAAACACATGAAAATGGTTATACGAGAAAATTGCCAACTTCAATGCCCCTTAGAAACCCTACAACATGAGAGTATTAATCCTATTGTCCAAAATATTTGAAGTTGACAACACAATAAACTCTACAACATGTTAGGGGTCATATTCTTCTCAAGGAACTGTTATATAGTAATATGACCTTTGCTGTTATAGAAATGGACTTTAACTTGTAAGCAAGGCACACAATATGCTAGCATCTATCATCTACTATCAGTGATAAAATCAGTAGGAAAGATATGCTACAAAAGCCAATTCAAAGACTACTTACCTGCAGCTTACGTAATGCTCCATCCTTGCACACCTTTAAAAAGAGGAATGAATAACACAATTTGCAGCAGTTGCACATTTAAGGATTCAATTAAATAATTACATTACTATATGCTCTACCTCAGTCCTCAATAAAGTGATGAATATAGATTTAATTTCTCAAGCATAACTTTAGAGTTCCTGCTACAAGAGGCCGACGAATATAGATTTAATTTCCAAGCATAGCTTTAGAGTTCCTGCTACAATAAGGCAGTAAACCCTATTTTTCGAAGAAAAGAAAAATATGAAAAAAGACCTTCCACAAAGTATGCTTTCATTTCATTGTGACACCCAAATAATACTTATCTTTTTCTTATTAGAACAGTTTAACAATATGGCAAATGATTATTTTTTACATATAATAACTTTGGAAAGTAAAAGAAAGAATGAAGAGTTATTAAAGACCACCCAGCTGTCCAGCGCTGATTGCAGCTCAAACATACTAGATGAAAAGTAAAGAAAAGATGGTGGGTTATTGAGGGGCACCCCCAGCAGTCCAATGCTGATATGAAGCCACACAGACTAGACAGTCAGAGATACCTCCCAACCATATGGTATCATCGGAGCTACATTCCTATTCAACCCACCGTGCAAACTTCAAAGTGAGCAATCGATTGTTGCATGTTGTTGTTTTACCATTGTCCTGCCCCAAAAACAGAATGGTGAGCGGTTTCACATGCAGTCATAAAAGGGCAAGGAAGTGCACTTTCTACTTGAGCATGCACTGGCAGAAATAATTATGAATTTTGGTGACCAGAAAAGATCTGATAGCTCTCACAGTCCACTCCGATACCGACAAAGCTAGCATTGCCTCTATCCCCCTCCACAGTCCAATGGAAATCTCTATTCCCCAGCTTTAATGGCAAAGCTTGTGGAAGTAAGTGACCACTCCTATTCCGTGCATATCATGCTCACTGCATCCAATTTTATTCTACGTGGTAATGAAGAATCCAACTTCAAAATAAAATGGTGAGCAAATTCACTTGCATTCACAAAGAAACAAAGAAGTGCATCTTCTACTTGAGCATGCACTGGTAGAAATGATTATGAATTTTGGTGACAAGAAAAGAGTAGATAGCCCTCTCAGTCTGCTCCAATACTGGCCAAGCTAGCATAGTTTCTATTCTCCTTATCAGTCCAATGTAAATTTCTATTCCGCAACTTGGATGGCAAAGCTTGTGTGGAAGTCAACGACTACTATTCCATGCACATCATGCTCACTGCCTACAAATCTATTCTCCATGGTAATGAAGAATCCAACTTCAATAATATGAGATCCTTCCCGTTGGCAACTCTCTCAATGCCTGAATAACAGCAAGTCTCAAAATTGACAGCCAGAATATCCAGTCAGAGGCAACATATCTAAATTCTAAAGGCAAGGAAGTCATTAATCATATTTACTCAAATTGCCTAAAGGGCAAACACCAAGTCAACTAATGAAGAATTGCAAGATTTAAGAAAGACTCTGCTGAGAAGACCAGAGATGAATCGTTAATTACAAGGTGATAGGAAGATCAACAACCATAAATCATCAATGATAAAGGCAATCATCTCATAAGTATCTTCTCCTATCCTCATACAATAGTTTTTTTAGAAGAAATTTAGATATTTTTGTCATTTTTGAAGTCGTGTGCACGAGAAAGGTCAGTGTGGTGAGAGTGAGCATATTTAGACAATGCACGCCACGTAAGAGTCTGCACTCAGGAGTCAGTCTACACCTGCCACATAATAGTGCACAAACAACCCTCACCCTCCAAAATCGACAATGTTTTGAGCTAGGATGCCAAATCAGACATGAAGATTCTAGAAAACCAAAAGCACTTGTTGACTTGGCTTAGCAAAATGTCTAGCGTAGAGAGTCACCTTAGGGAGAATCACTTGGTTACTTCCCATGTCTGACTGCTTTGTCCACATAATTTGGTCTCTGACAGGTTCTGAGAGCTCTGAACACGGTCAACTGGGTCTGACTGACAAGAGATGGGTTCAGACCACTTCTCGTGTCTATTCATCCACATCATTGAATCTTCCACAAGTTACTCTGTCTAGTCTGCATACCACCTCACATCAACATTGGCCTGCAAGGGGCCATGACAACTCATTGTGAAAAATGTGTATCATAAATTGCCAAATCTGACAATTAAATATAATCATGCCACAGTGACAATTTACATATCACATAAATGCAATATAAAGGTCTATTTTGTACATAGTATGCAGGGTAATACAGCTTAACATTTGGAACCACCTCCTTCAGATGTCTTAACAAACATTATAGTCAATTTACAATTCATCAAGTACCATCGTGAGTAGTTTCATAATGAGTACTAAGTAATTATACAGCTAAGGACATGAGATTTTCACCGTCCATAACATTACACAAATAGCTTTTACATAAAACTGCAACACAGTTTTATCCAAAAGCTCTTTTTGTAATTATGCACCGGAGTGCATGATACCATAAAAGACAGCAAAGTGCTGCAAGGTGGAAATAACTTGGAAACAATGAAGTGAAATGATCTAATTAACGTCCATGAAACCAAAATAGGCTATTGGACCACGCAGCCAAAAACTGTGTTTTGATGCAAGTTTAATGCGCAGAAAATAGTTCTGAAGAAATGTTAAATTTCATGACATCCTTGTGGAAGCTTCCTGTGCTTATCTTCTGAATGTTTCTATCAATGCATGGCCATAACTTTTATAATGAGCTATAGGAAGAATACTGGATACTAAAGCTAAACATAAACTTATTATTACTGTTTTACACAATACAAATACAAATATATATCTTTAACCTATTGACAGGTCTACATGTATCTATGCCATACACGCTCAATATGAAATTGCATGGACCTTGCAAAAGCATGTTTTACTTTTACCTTTGCCATACTTCAGCTTGTCCACTCTCTCCTTGATCCATGATTTGACACTCTCACCTTCCCGCCGAAATTTTCTCTCCAGACCTCTGAAGAAGAGCAGTTCTTCCTCAGCCACTAAGCCATCAGATGGCCCTCTTCCAGCAATATCATTATTTTGGACCTTGGAAACAATTTTTCTCAAAACCTCATCCCGCATCCACTCAAGCTCTTCTGCCTCCTGCGACAAAACATCATTTCCCTGCGGAACACCATTTGTTGGCTCGATCTGCAAAACTCTATCCCTCATATTTCCTAAATCTAACTTCACTTTGCTTTCCGCAGTTTCCAAAGTATTTTCCAAGCCACTTTCCAATGCTTTCCGACGTCCAATCTTCTCTTCAAATACATTTTCAACTTTTCTAACAACAGGCTTGAGCTTTTTATATCTTTTACTCTCAATCCTCAATTGTGAACTCAATTCTTCTTTAGTTATTGCAGATTTTTGTTTCGTACTCACTGGTTTCACGAGAGAAGTATTCTTGTTACTTAGATTTGAAGCATCTGTGGATTTATTGCCATGTTTCCCATGTTCTGATACTGATATTTCCCTGGCTTCTTTTGCACCTGCAATCACCTGTGGTTTGATTCTGTGCGAACCTTTTACAGAAACTCTCTTCTCATTAATCTTTTTCTCTTGCGTAAGCCTTTCCCTGCATGTGTTACATTTATTGTTTCTTTACTTGCATTGTGAACAGCCCTTTCCGCAGAACTCTGGCCATCTTGTAATACATTTACCTTTGGCGTCTGGGTTTTTCTGATTTACCATTTTGTCCCCTTCTTCTCTGCAATTGACAGAACTTATTCCTTCACTTGCTTGCTGGGCTAATGGGGTATTCTGCACATGAATATTTACTTCCTTCGGTAGGATAAATTCGGCATTGCCGCCCAAAACAATTTTATCTGATGTATCTGTATGTGTTGCATTCACTGTTCCTTTAATTGCAATGTGAGCAGCCCTTTCTGCAGCACTTTGGCCATCTTGTAATACATCTGCCTTTGGCTGCTGGGTTTTTTCTGATTCCCCATTTCTGTCCCCTTCTTCTCTGAAATTGATAGAACTTTTTCCTTCTTGCTGTGCCAACAGAGTATTCTGCACATGCGTATTTACTTCCTTTGGCATTGTCAACTTGGCATTGCTGCCTAAAACAGGCAAATCTGATACATCAGGGTCCCCAAGCCCATGATTGTTTTCTCTCAACACATTGGAATTTAATGCCTGATCTTCCTCTTTTCTCCCATCATCGGCTACCATTTCCACCCTCACTGAATTTGAGTAGTCACTCTCCTCAGAACTATTTTGTTCCACAATGCGAGCCTGCCTTGCCATGTCCTGAATCTTTAAAATCCTCTTCTCAAACCCAGTCCTATTTTCATCCATAAAGGACTTGAATGATTTGATAGCCAATTGTTTCTTCTTTTGTTTATCCTCTTCTGTTGAGAATGTGCCATAGGCCGATACAAATTTCCAAGCAGCCCAAACAAAAGGGAACCGGACAGCACCAAAAACCCAAACTGCAAGTTTTTCAGTACACGTGGTGCAGAGCCAATGCCAATGACAGAATTACAAGTGGCCTGATAGGTGGCAGACCCAGATAATCCCCCTTTTTCCAAACCTGTATCTAAAAAATGGTATACCGTACTGTTTCTTGGTGGCTTGACCACTCCTCTCTCTATATCCCGAGCAACTAGCTTCGCTTCTGCCATTTTTAACCCTAATGTCGTCATCATCCTTTCATCTTTACCAAAAGGCTGTGCTACAAAACGATTGAAAAGCTCACCTTCATTAATGGAAACCTTTACCCGTCCCTCCCCACTTTCGTGTACCACAAAAATAGGAGTATTTCCAACACCCCAAGTAGAAACATCCTTCTTGTACCGTGTACACCAATCATTACGTGAATCCCACATTTTTACCAGTGGATCTTTTAAGCTTAACACGTTTTTTAGAATATCTTTTTCAGCATTAATCTGGTGCATATCATCATCGGTAATATATTTATTTTCATCGATGGAAACATCTCCATCCTGTAAATTTAGTGGACTAAATGTTTCATCCACGGCTGCTGTAATGCCCTCTTCACTAAATGTATCCACCTCTAAATTTTTCTCATCCTTATAAGTTGATTCAACATTCTCTAATTTTATTTTTGATCTTTCATCAGTCTGAATAAGGGTTTCTATGTAGGGTTTCGGCAATGTTTTAGAAGTTTTGGGCGCAGTTTATTTTTTCGCCTGGTGGGTTTCTTGCTATAACGTCTGTATTCTGCAATGCACAATAAAGAATTTGTATTTGTAGAGAGAGCTGAAGTGGTGTTTACCTTGGCAATAGATCTCTGTTTCAGATGTACGCCTCCCGTTCGTATTTTGTAGACTGTTGCTCCAAACGATATCTCGGGAAAAGCCCAGCGAGACTGCATGCAAATGGCAGCTCCAATGCTAAAAGAGGATGAAGATGGTTTAACCAAACAGCAGCCATGGACGTGCATTTGGAATACAGGTATTTTACGCAGTTCTAAGGCTCAGAGCAGAGCTCTCTAACAAATTAGGAAATTACATCAAAGTAAACAATACAAAGAGATATGAGAGGCGGGGAGGGTTTTAAGGAGGTTTGCCAGTACGCTGTTTTCTTTTATTTGGATTGAGAGCACCAATTATTAACCATACATTAAAAAGGTACATCGGTTAATGGTTGTATATATGGAACTATCTAGAGGTATGTAGAGTGTATGATGGAAATGCCGATGGGATGGAGTCGAGAATTAAAAATTGAGGATGAGGGTGATTGAAAATGGGTTTATTGAATTGAATTGAAAGATTTTAATTACGTCCACGAGATTAGGTGTCTATGGGACCACATAATTGTACCAACTGTCTTAGACCATAGAGTGCTTCCTGACCTCTCTTAAAAGGTTGCTCCTCTTTCCGCTGATCTAAGATAACATTTCCCCCAATCCTTTTATTTTGTTTTCCTCAAATATCTCTACCATGGACCCATTGTTTATGATTCCCTCATATCTGGGAACGAATATTTGTGTACTTAGGACATTGGAGGATAAAGTGTGCGTTTATCTCAAGCGCCCCCAAGGATAATTTTAGTGGTGAATATTCCATTTTTGAAAAATTGGAAAAGGCGAATTTTCTAGCACGGTTGATGACATGTTCGCCTAAAAATTACAGTTTAATTTTTTTTAGGGGTCAAAACTTTGCCCATTTAAACTATCCCTTATATAATCCTAGATTATTCACCAAGTAGAACACTACTAGATCACTCATACCACCTGGGGTATATGTATTATCAAGTACAATAAACGCACGAAAGGAGGGCAGAGGCTACAGGCGCGAGACAAAGAGGTATTGCAAACACGCGACAAGGAGGTATTGCAGATGCGCGACAAGGAGGTATTGCAGACGCGTGACAAGGGGTTAAGCAGTTGACGCGCGGCAGGGTTAGCTTGATTGACGCAACAAGGGTTAAGCGATTGATGCGCGACGAGGGTTAAGATTGACGATTGGCGGCGAGGGTTAAGCGATTGGCGTGACAAGGGTTAGCGGTTGGCGCATGACAAAGGGTTAAGAAGTTGATGTGCGTCAACAAGTCGTGTTGACGTGTGTCAACAAATCGCATTGTGGCTGGCGTCAACAAATCGCATTGACTGCGTCAACAAGTCTTGTTGACACGTGTCAATAAGACTTGTTAACGCGCGTCAATAAGACTCATTAACGCATGGATAGTGACTATGTAATTTAAGCAGCTTGCTGGGTTTTTTGAATAACAATTTTTAATGAATCTTGATATGGAAACAGTTGGATTTGCTCAAGGTGGGACTTCAATGGAGGGGTTTGGTACTGGAATGCAACATGCTTCCCTCCCCATTTCACAATTGAATGATAAAGAGATTTTTTTCAATGGCCAAAGATACGTCCAAATTAAAATGGCAAGGGACGAAGATAAAATGAAAATTGGTTGGAAGGAGGCGAGTTGTAGGTTGATTATGGGTGTAGATTATAGTGCTTTGGCTTCTTTTGAAAAAAGAGATGGGGTACTTGGTGAAGCTGCATGGATGGTAGCGACATTAGCCTTCCTCATAACACTATTTGGAGTGGTGGCACCACATAAGATGCCACGATTCCTATTCGGTTTCACAGTAATTTTGACTGGATTGAGTTACATGGCATTTGTTGCCATGAAATTCGCTTACAAGTAATTAATACTCACCAAGTCTGCTAAATAAAGTATCTTGATAGGGTTATGCGTGTTCATAACTTCATAGCCTTAAGTATTAGGAATACATGAAACAAAAGCAGAGCAGCGCTCCCGATATCCAAATTAGTGCGGGGTTATGCGAGTTGATTGGAATGCATGATTCTGTATTTATGTTTTTGATAGTTGTATGTTCACTAATAGTTATATTCATGAATTTACACCGTAATTTATCATTTTTGTTTTGCGTTCTAAATTTGTTAAAAATAAATTGTTGTGTACAATTACATGGTTGTCAACAAGGCTTTTTGACGTGCGTCAACAAGCCGTCGTGTTTCTGAAATATGCAGATATCTCGCTCAAACAAAGCGGGTGAAAATTCGATTCGAAAATTTGATAAATTCACCTTTCATGAAACCAGATTAGAGGATATTCGCCAGGTATTTCCCACCTCCAATTTTCTATGGGTGTCTTAAAATGAACCTTGAATCGCCCTTGTATTGCATAATACACAAGTTCTCTCTTCCCATTGCTCTTTGGGTATTGTCCACCTCCCTGTTTCACACCTAAGCTTGTGAGAGCTAGTCCTTAGTTGAGCAATGAGGATCTTCTCTTTCCATTTTATTTCGGCCCCTATATAGGTTTTTTCACCGTGGTCACAAGTTGGATTGAACTCAGTAATGTAATGTTGACGCTTCCTACTTATTTTCTTCTGCCACATCATCAATCTGAACTTTTCATTTACATAGTTTTTGATGTCTTTGTTAAGATTCGAGGCATTCGTTTAACTTGATATCCCATTTTTCCATCCATTTGTAGTTCTGCTTCATCCACGTGTTCTTTCTTCTATGTAACTCTTCGTCCATTGCAACCCTAGGCCATATGTCTGTTTTCATGTTTCCAACTTTTTTCAGGTAATTTATGAGCTTGGTCATAGCAGTTGCCTCTAAGGGGAAAGAACTTGTTTTAGCAATGATGATTTCATAGGGAAGCGTAACCTTAATTCGAAATGGTGTGTTGTAAGCCATTTTTGAATTCTTTCTAGTTGTCTCCATTTTGAATTTGCCATTCCACTAGCCCATACCTCGCAGCCATATAATATCACTGGAATGACAAACAACCCAAATACATCCTTAGTGGTCTTCCGATCCCATAGTTCAACGTTTATGCACCTGTTTTGGAGAGCAAAAAGATCTCTCCAACCTCCGTGGATTCACTTCATCCTATAAATGTCCCACTTGAGCTTGTTATGAAAATCGAGGCCTAGATATTTGTGCTCTGACACTACTTTAGAGGTTCACTTTCAATTGAAATTCGATTTGTTGGTTTGTCTTCTTCACGGAGAAAATCATAACTTTGGTTTTGTCAATGTTTACCTACATCCCTACTTCTTTGCAGAAGAGCTCTAAAGAGAGTAGGTGGTTCTTGAGGTCTTGGATTGTTTCTGCCATTAAAATTAGATCATCCGCATAAAGCGGGAGGTTTACCACATGCTTAGCTAGATGCGCCCCATTACCTCCGAATTTGTTTATCCACTCTTCTAGTTTATCGATGTATAGCCCAAATAAAGTTGGAGAGAGAGGGCAACCTTGCTTGACACCTATATCACTCTGAACCTTTCGGATAACCCAAAGCATATGTTTTGATTTTAGCTTTCACTTGTTCATACTGACTTTATGAGCAGTGCCCGATAGTGTCTTTGGAACCCCTAATTCCTCTATTTTGTTCCACATTTTGCTTCGCGGTACCGTGTCGAAGGCTTTTTGAAATCCATAAAGCAAGCAATAGGCATCCTTTTTTTTCTTTCCCACGCGTTTTCAACTAGATGTCGAGTGTGACATAATGATCAATGGTTAAGTGTTTAGATCTAAAACTTGCTTGCCCTTTTGCTCTCTTTCCTTCTCCCTCTACCCGGCCTATTGATCCAACGCTCTATCATACTCGCAAATAACTTTGCAAAAAGAGGATTGACCACGATGGTTCGATAATTTGAAGGGTTATTTATGTCTCTGCTTTTGAGCAGGTATGGTTAGATCTGGTTGTCCACTCTTTTGGAAAGTCATTCCAAATGACACAATTGAAGATTGTTTTGATTTCAAAGTGCTAGAATGTCGCCCCCATTTTAGGTGTTTTGCTTGAAGGTTGTCTATGTCCCGAGCTTTACCTGCTACAAGATTTTTGATCCCCTGTGTGATGTCTTCATTTGTGAAAAGGGTGTCATTAACCATGATATTGGGAGGGAGCACTTGCTCACTTTCCCGTTCATAAAGTTGCTTTGAGTATTCTAACCATTGGTTTGTTGTTATGTTGTTCTCTGTGTGCATTTTCTCCTTACGAAGTTCCCTCCATAACCTCTTTGGTTCATGTTTCCCTAAATAGATTAGTTCCTTCCTTCTGGATCTAGTATATTCCTCTTTTTTTCTTCTCACTAGCTGCTCATACATTTTTTTTGTTTTCTTTTGTTCTACCTGCTGATTTCTTTAGCAGTTTTCGTGTTGCTTTGCACTCTTCATCATACCATGGGTTTGCCGGGAAGCTATTTGTTGCCTTATTTTTAGGCTTCGCTCTCTTGCACATGTTTAAGGCTTCGTGGATAGCGTGCATTAGCCACTCACTCCTCATGTGGTTTGTAACTTGTTCTTTCTGATTTTCTCTTTCTTGAAGCTTGTCTTGGAGTGTTGCCCTAAAGATTTGTTGATTTCTCTCAGTCGGAAGAATGCTTCCTTGAAATTGAGGTGTACTTTGGCTAGACCCAACCTGATTTTCATTGTGTTGGTCCATTATACATTGAATTTTCATAAAAATTGGTTTGTGATCTGATTTAAGTTCCACCGGAAACTCTTCTACTTCTAGTTCTTTTATTCTGGATATATAGTTTTGTGAGCAAATGGCATAGTCAATTACACTCCTCCCATTGTGGGTTTTGCAGGTGTATTTCTCGATCCTTTCCATTTTCTCATACCATTGCATATAATCAAATTGTGTATGTTGCACATGCCTAACAACTCCTCTCCGTACTGTGAAATGCCTCCATACTCATCTTCGGAAACTCTTACCATTGCTTGATTTTCCTCTTTCGTCTCCCTAAGAGGATTGAAATCTAGATCATCATTCCTTCCAACAATGTTTGCTTGTCTGTTTGTTGTCCTTGCATTGAAGTCGCCTATTAGCACAATTTCCCCACTCTTCTTTATATTCTAAGATGTCCTTTTTAAGGAGGAGTATGGATCTTCCCGATCTAGATCATGTTTCCTATAGAAGGTGGAGTTCTTAGGCACAAAATAGCATGCCGCTATGTTAATGATCTTGTTATTCTCTATGATTCTTATCCAGATGTATTGCTTGTTTTCATCTTGTTTCTCTATTCTGATATTTCTACCCCATGCGTCCTTGATTAACACCATGATGCCTCCATGTCCCTTTCCATTCTCTGCCACTTTATTCCAAACAGTTGCTTTCTTGTAACCCACGAAATTCGGTGTATTGCACCCATCATGCTCATGTGTTTCAATCAGAATGATTATATCTCTATCTCTGGCTATGGGCCCTAACCCAGGACCTCGTCTCCAAGGGTAACCTCTATAGTTCCAACTTACCAGCGTGAGGTGTTCCCGGGTGGGCCATACTTCCTATTTATTGTAGGTTTGTTTCGTTGTGATATATGCTTTCCCATTTTTTAGGTAAGCCCAACTCCCTCCATCCCTTGATGCTTTCACTTTTTCCCATTCTTTGGTTCTCTCTCTTAGTTGCTCAAAGGTGAGATCTTCATCTAGATAAAATTTTGAACCTCTTAGCATGCCTTTATTTCTTAGTAGTCTTGTTTTATCCTCGTGACTCCCCAAGGTAACACAGATGTGTCTATCCCTTCCTCCTTCTCTCAACTTACCAATTCTACTTGCTTGTTTGATTGTCCCTTTCCACTGTAATTGATCTGACAGAAAGTTCCTTGTTAGGTTGAGAGTGTTTTCCCTTTCTCCAAACTCTTTTACCCCTTTGATAATGATATTTAATATTTTATCTTGTCATTCTCTTTCTTCTATCATTTGACTCTTGACTTGCTTTTCTATCAACTCTTTGTGTTTACCTAATGGTTCTTTAACCACTTGTGCCCATGATTGGGCTTCTTCCAGCTTGTTGTGTAATTCCTTTTCTCGGGATTGTATTTTGTGAAGGGAGGGGAAGGGCAGTATGTTCCACTATATTGTCTATATCTTGAGCGCATAATTCACGTGAGTGCGAATTACATTTAAAGGGGACAAACCAAAAAATGGGGAAAACCCAAAATGTTCCATGTTTGAGACCCAACTGAAAAGTGAGAATTAAATACATGCATGTTCCGCACCTTTTCCATGGATTAAATTGTAACACCCAAATAAAATATGTTATATGTGTTACACTTTATAAAATCGATCTCACTTGCATAACCCAACTAAAATGCTTGTTTCTTGGTTTACTTTGTAGCCCTCCTTTATAATTCTAAGCTTAAGTAAGTGCAGGGAAACAAAAGATGTGTTTGAATTTACATTATTTGAACGTGATTGTAATTTGTGCTTGAAGGTGCCAAAATAAAAATGGAAAAAACCAATAGGTTCCATGTTTGAAGCCCATTCAAAATTCTTGCTTCTTGGAGCACTTTGTACTCCCACTTTACAATTCTAAGCTTGAGTAGATGCAGGGAAACATGCAACATGTAAACAATCATCGATAATTGTCCTTTATTTGTGTTCCACTTTATCGTCACTTTGTATTCCCCCTTTTACATATCTAAGCTTGAGTAGGTACAGGAAATAGGCTAGGTGTAGGGTAATAGGTGATCAATGTGCAAAAAAATCAATGTGTAAAATATCCATTATTTGTTTTCCACTTTATTGTCTCGATCTCACTCGCATTATTCACATGAGTGCAATTTGCGCTTAAAGGGGCCAAAATAAAAAATGGGGAAATCCAATAGGTTTAAAGGTCAAGACCCAACCAAAATGATGTCAAGGTTTTGAATTCGATAGTGCTTGATTTGTAATATAAGACGAAGACATCAATAGAAATTCAAAAGGAAAAAAACAAAAAAATGACTGAAATACTTGCGTATGCTTGCACTGATTTCCACGGGTCAAAGTGTAACACCCAAGTAATATCCACTATTTATGTTCCACTTTATCGACTTGATCTCACTCGTATTTTGTGAGTGTAATTTTCCCTTTAAAAGGACATTAAACTATATATAAAAACTATATTTATATACTATATATATTATAAACTATACTATAAAGTATATATTATAAACTATGTATACTATAAACTATATATTAAAATCATATTTTACGAAGAGCTTAATTCCATTTTTTTATTTATTACGAACATTAGTTTCTTTTCGAAGGAGTATAATTAACCACGAGAGGGGCATAGAAAGTCTAGGCTCACTCTAACATTTTTACAACCAAATTTCTCCTATGATTCTCAATTTTGATCAAGGAAC
Source organism: Taxus wallichiana var. yunnanensis (assembly GCA_018340775.1). NCBI lineage: Eukaryota > Viridiplantae > Streptophyta > Pinopsida > Cupressales > Taxaceae > Taxus > Taxus wallichiana. The sequence goes on along the minus strand of CM031244.1, from coordinate 372,251,704 downwards.
ATAACTATCTTGTAGCATTCACGCTCCACACATGGACGACCCCAATTAATTGTAGGACATTGATACAAAGCTACGAAATAGATGGTCGAGATCACTGCACATTCATACAAGTGTCGAGGCAAACACCGTTTGTTTGTAGCTGTGTAAACACCTTCGGTGTAAATATATTATAATAAATGTATTTATATCAAATATGTCAATAAATATCAATTTCAAGGTTTTTAGGTTAGATTTTTTACATACCTCTTTAATCAATAACTTCATTAAATTCTCTATCAATTTCACATTGATTTGAGGCAAAATGAATCATTTAACTATGTGATTGTGTCATTCTCAAAACCATCTATTCAAGGAAAAAGTACCCAAACATTACTACATGGCCAAGATATTACTATTTTTTTATTGACTTCTCCAAGAAAATAGAAACAAAACTATTTAAGTGATAGTCCAATATAAGTCAAAGTTACGAGATGAATTATTACGCGACAGTCAAATGGACCTCAAATTTAATGTTGAGAATAAAAGTGAACAACTCACTGCATTACTGACCTTCCCTACCATTGCAATATCCAAAGTTTGACGCGTAGTGGAGTCTGTAATGTGACAGACAATACATGCATGAATTCTAATTGATACGTGCGAGCATGGGCCATGTTGATACATGTAATCATGTTTGTCACTACGCCACCATCACCACCTACGGTAAGACCACAATATTATTGTGGTTTGGCCCTAAAAATGGTGATTACCCATTTTTTCATGCTATATGTTCTAACTTAAAATACATAAATTCAATACATTCAACATAGCCCTAACCAGCAGATAAGTGAAACCTACAACCACCGGACATTACAATTTTGAAATAATCGATGCACAAAAATGTCGGGTAACCTCTGGAAGCATTTGAGAGCAACACATTTGGCAAATGGCATTCGAGAACGACATCAAACTGTGGTTGGAAAATTGTGGAGATTTCTAGATTGTCACGATTCTATACATTTATGTTTTGAATTTGACAACAATTTGATGGAGAATGGATCGATGCAGGGGTGATGTAAGTCGATGGCCGTGAAGATCTTCTTTTCCTTGGTTGGGTGAGTGCTTACCGATTCGGAATTCCAACTTTGATACAAATGCTATTAGTTGGAGGTGAAATGAAATGCTCGTTTACTATGATGGTAAGGCCAACAAGGTCATTCTCAGTAGTTCTAGATACTAATCAACTACATGCCTCAAACCCGAGTCATATAGAGATTTTGACAGGACTGGACAAATTTGTATGCGTGGAGTGACATTGGGAGGTGAATGGTTTAAAACATTTTCATAGACATCCATGTATGAATGAACCTCAATTGTTGATTGCAATGGTACATTGTCAAGCATACGTGAGGGTTAGGAAAAACACATTGTCAAATGACCCCAACGGTTTCCCTCTGTAAATAATGCCTTCGACTGGTAGATTATTTTCCACGCCAACAATCATGGTTGTTTCCAATCGCATTTCACGGTCAACAGACATGTCGAAGAACTCGTGCGTCCAACATGTCGAACTCCAAGGTGTTCTCTTTCTCTCTAATCTTGATGACCAACCCCGGACTCGAAACCACATTTTCGTATTCGAGTTTTTATGAGTGCAATAAGACTAGAGACGAGGACCCTGTTAAAGTAAGAAGAGAAGCATTGGGGAAAGTTCTGGTCCACTTTTATCTATTAGCCAGAAAATTGAGGCCCTCCCCTCACTCAGCCACTAAGCTCCTCTTCCACTCCCTTTGCCACTTATTCGATAATCCCCCTTTTCACTATGTAAAGAAATTATTAGTTCCGCCTCGTGAAAGAATACTATAGGTTTCAATGTAGCATATTAATTTTTCAAAAGTGGCCAATAAGAAGCTTTTATTTTTCTAGCTTTGTCATATTCTAAAGTTATGACTAATTTTAAACATTTTTAAATTAACATATTTATTTTTCTAGCCAATTGATTGGTGTTCAAGGGTGATGTGACTATTTTTGAGTCTTATTGCCAAAACAATTTTATAACATTTTAAGATGATAAAATTTTAAAGTGACAAGTGTCCTATCATTTATATCAGATTTTGACACTATTTATGAGAATCATTAATTCAATTCAATACATGATGTGACTATTTTTTAGTCTTATTGCCAAAGCAATTTTCTAACATTTTAAAATAATAAAAAATAAATAAACATTATTAATTATACATTAGAATACAATATCCACATTCAATAATACATATTAATTATAATATAATATTATAATACATAAATAAAAACATAATTTTACAATTATTAGTATAATCATATTGATATTTTATTTAATTATTATAAATAATTATAAACACACACAATACACATAACAATATTAAATTCCATATTTAAAAATATATATAATAAACATATTATTTGTATAATTAATAATTACATTATATTAGTAATAATATTATATAATGTATATTAATTATACATAAATACTATTAACTATTTTATTATATTTTTATATTTTATAACAAACACAACTTATTTAAAATAAATATAATACATATTACTTTATTAATAAAATTTATAAATATATGTTTTATACTTTTCATTATTTAAAAGTATACTGCATATATATGCTAAATTGTTATGCCACCTATTTCGATGTTCAAGTGATTAGTATACCATATCCAAGATATATGATTATGATTGCAATTTTTAGAAAGATCATTAGAGAAGCCTACAATATTTGTTTTGCAGTACTTAAAAGCTTCAAATAGGTAAATTGCCTTGAAACCTACAACAACATTTTACAACTTCCAAGGTCCATTTTTCTTATGTCCTTCCAGCGCTTAAGCAATAAATCATCTAACCAATTAATCAAATTTATATCAAACTACTTGCAGCATACATGGCAGGAACTGGCCGCCTTGCGGCTCTTGTTTAATGACACTTTTGTATGGAGCACCTTATCTAACCGGTGTGTTCGAGCTTTTGGTGACGTTTTTCGCGGGTCCCACAAAAGTGGTCAACACATTTCCGTTATGCCCGTGTTTCCTTTGTTAACGTTATCCTTTATTGAAGGACCGTAGAATGTAGTCATTGCCGGAAAGATGGATCGTATTCACGTTTACCAAAAAGAGTACGGAACCCTGCATTCGCTGGAACTATCCGGTCACTGCTAAATTTTACACATTAACTTGGGTTTAAGCCTTGGATAATGGATCTCAAATAAAGTGCTTGTATTACTGTGTAAGGAAAATGACAGGTCTGAGAGGTCGTATGTGATGAGTCGCCGTCGTCCATGTTCTGCGTTAGGTTTTAATCCAGTTGGTGGGTTTGTTGTCAACGATCTGTTTTCCCACGCAACTTTTATTTTGTTGTTCAAACATGCATATAATTAAGGTTTAGTAAATTGGTAGGGTTTTTAAGTTAAAATATATTGTAGGGTAATATAAAATTCATTATAAAATAAATGTTATAATACCTAAAATTACATTAGATATATTACGGTTATCGTATATGGAATTCAAATACAAAACTTATATGATATTAGGTGGATATAATAACACATCACAAATTATAATAGATATAATAAAATAAAATTAATTATAGTATACATTAGAAGCTAATAAAATGGTTGTTATATATTAAATTTATGAAGGGAAAATTTTGAAATTTATTGTCACTTAACAATTGTTTGGTATGTATTGGTGGTTGTCAAATTTAACCCCTGCTCACTAATGATGAAATGGCGGCGCACCGTTATATGTATTTTGGATGTCAAATTTATTGACACTAATTTCTTTATTTATCAATTTTGGTCCTAAATTTTAGATTAATTAGTTTTTCGTATGATTGAAAGATTTGAATGTGTATTCTTTAATTTTTACGCCACAGGCATATACAATTAGAATGTATATGGGTGGAGGTTGGCGAAGACCGACACATTTCATGATGTCAATGGTGTAGAGTAGGTTATAATACATGCGTTGAAATCCTTCGGTGGAAACCGGTCTACACAAAATCCAAAAAAATAAAACATGGTTGTGTGAATGTAATTGGGACAATGCTTTATCATCGTGTCATCCATGAAGGCATTGAAGATAGGCGGAGCACCGTAAATTCAACGCTGCTTGTGATCTGACCATATACGCATATGTTTTCCCTGAAATGAGCTTGGAAGGGATGGAAAATATGCAAGCGTGGATACATGTACATGACATCGATTCGGTTCACAAAGTCAACATTTTCGTCACAATTCTCGGGTCGGGGAAAATAACCAGGCCATTTTTATCCACTGCAATTGAAATTAATGCTTATGACTCACACTTAAAAGATGGATTTTCACATTTATTAATTGTTATATTCCAACAATGAATTCACTGCGGGTCACACATCTTTAAAACAGAAAAATTCAATCAAAATCACTAGGTGCAACCAAGTGTGAGGTATCCATCATTTTGAATGCATTATCTCTTATTTTTATAATTTCTCTTATATTCTTCAATTTTCTTACAAAGTGATCTCGAAAAACATAACAGAAAATTCACATTTAAAGCATCAATTGCACACATGTAAGCAATACAAGCGAGATTGAAATAATCCATGTGAAATCTTTACTATATAGTTGACATCATATACCGAATATTTCTTGGGGAGGAATAATCTCATTCATGGAAAAGGTGTGGCCCTGTAGGTGATTAATTTCCCATGTCCAATCAAAATCCACAACAACTCACACCTGTCCCCTTTTTCAGTGATTGGTTAAGAACGATGCCATCACAATCGCCGTTGTGGGGATAACTTCACATGACATTGCCACCTCTAGATGTCACTTACACTCCACATCTTCATGTCTCTAAATGATACGAGATAAAACTACAAACACATTTTCACTTGGCAATATTTTTCTACCACTCCTTACATTCACATATATATACCTATAAGTTGTTTCTGCATCGTCTTGAACAACACCCATGGTCTCCTTCAAAGGATTTCCATATACGACATCATGTTGTTTGACGTTTGAGTTTCACATTGTTTCTACTTTCTATTTTCGCCGCCCCACACTTTTCCACCCTCTAACCCCTTCATCTTCACCCTCTTCCTCTCTCAATGTTTCTTTCCTTCCAATATAAATCCTTGAAAAGATCCTCTTCGATGTTTGCATCATACATTTCACGTATGATTGCTAGTTGGATAAGAATTTGGGGCAAGTCAAATGGCCGAGTCGGTAGGGGCCCGAAACATACCTGCTACTTACGCTCATATGTTATGTCGTTCACTACTACGACCTGGAATGGCGGGTCAAGTCCTCTAGTCGGTGATTACTACCCACCTCCGGGAGTCCACTGTTGTTGACTTGGATGTAAGGGCTTTGTTAGTGGTGCGGTGTTATTTGGGTATCCTCCAAAATTCACAGATCGCACTCATAAGCACAATTGAAAACCACGTCGTCACGCCAGCACCTCTGCCTATGACATATAACTTTCTTCCCACCATTGTCATGGTTGACCCTTCCACTGGGCCATCTTTTTAAGATAAAGAAAGGGCAAAGACATGTTTCCCTCAATACCGAAGGCATAAAATCTATGCTCCCCATCATGTCGGACCAACTTTGGTAACACCCAATCGTCCCATATGTATGTTGAAGGCATACCAAGGCCACCTACATAGGGTAGACATGAACGATCATGGAGATGATCTACAAATTGCAAAAGGAGATGTAGTCGGGTGTAACTCCTCACCCTCACCATCTGCATTACCATCGTCATCATCTGCCATTCTCATTGTCAAGCAAATTTGCCACGCTCTCGCCATTATCACGTCAAGACGATGAAGTAAGTTGTTACTGACACGCCATTATGAAAACAAAAACACCTGAAATCGATATCTTGAGATGAACGATTCCTAAAACAAGAAAACAAATAAAGACTAATACTTGTCTACAAAACATCGACAAATCTTCATGGAATTCTTTCTTTCTCTCTTCTTTTCCCGGTAGGGGAGCTTAACAAATACCCATCGCCAACGACATTTAACGTTAATGTTTTATTTCTCTAGCACGTGTTATAGAATTCCAATCGGTCTACATTACGGTTAGAATGGCCAATTGCTATAAAAAAACAAAAACAATTACAAGAGACAATTCCCTCCTTTGCTTTCTTGAACAAGTAATCTCGAAGACGAGGTGTATATGATCCATCCAAAAGGATTTGTTGATGAGTATCATCTTAAAAGGGTATGTCATCTAATTAAGTATCCTTATGGACTTAAACAAACACCCATGTCATGGTACATTAAAATAGATGATCACCTATTACAGCATGGATTCACATGTAACCCCTCATATTCAAATTTGTTTATTAAAAATATAGGCACAAAGATTATCATTTTGGTTTTCTATGTGGATGACCTTGTGATCACATGGAGTTCAGACAATCTCATCAAAGATGTTAAAAATGATATGAAGAAATCCTTCGACATGATAGATTTGGGGCTAATTCACTATCTTCTTGACTCGGAGGTATTACAAAAGAAGCATCATATTTTTATCTCCTAGATGAAATATGCAAAGACACTCCTAGAAAAGTATGGGATGTCCGATTGTAAACCTATGTCCACTCCAATGGAGAAAGGTTTACAAATTTCTAGATTCTAGGATTCACCTCAAGTAGATGTTACTCACTACAGACAACTTGTTGGGAGTCTCATTTACTTTACTTAAACGAGACTTGGCCTTTGTTTTGTTATAAGCTATCTTTCCATATTCATGCAGGAGCCAAAGAAATGGCAATGTATAACAACAAAACATGTTTTGAGATATGTCTGAGGTAAATTTGATTATGATCTAGAATACAAGAAGAAATCTCAGTTCTTCTTGTAGGGATATACCAACTTGGACTATATCAAATCTATTAATGATAAGAAATCAAGTACAAGATATTTTTTTCATCTTGGATCTAGACCTATCTCGTGGATTAGTAAGAAGCAAATTGTTGTTTCTCTCTTGTCCATTAAGGTAGAATATCACACCACACGAGGAGTTGTGTGCAAAGTGATTTAATTACATTGCATTTTGGCTGATATGGGCATTCCTGAAGAAAACATCACCCATCATTCATTATGACAATCAGGGTGTGTTGAAGCTTGTGAAGAATATAGTTTTCCACGAAAGAACCAAGCACATTGAGGTCAAATGTCACTACATTTGAGAACAAGTCTTGAACCACCACATCCAACTCCAAGTACTTCCTAAGAGACTCTCATGTAATAGATATATTCACCAAGTCTCTTAGAAGGTGAAATTTGAGGTGTTTCGGGGAACATTTGTAAAAATAATATAATAGTGGGAGTGTTAGCTTAACATTACTATTCCACTTTTTCTAATGTCGATTTAGTAACCGACCTATTTGTATTTGGTTGTAACCACCATGTGTTATGGTTTGTTGAACCGACTTCCTCATGTATTTATGCATACCTCTCATGAATAATAAATCATTCAATTAACTCATTCTCCTTTTCCATAAATTATGTACCAAATTGAACTATTCATGTACAACTGGTTCAACCTAATATGTATTTGGGACCAAACAAACCCCTTGCTACCAAATGCATCTACGTGTTAACTAGGAATTGTTTACCCCATTTTCATACCTAATTCTACTAATCAAATAATTGGTTAATTTGGTATGCATTAAGTTCAAATTGAGCCCCATGTAACAAAATGTAATCAAACATAGTTAATTAGGACTCAATTGGCCACATTTGTATACCATATTAAACAAATGGAATAATTAGTTTAATCTAATATGTCATTGGGGCCAATCCAACCTTTGCACAACTAAATGTGACCATATAATGTTAATGGAGGTTCAATGGCCCTTAATTGTTTACTAAACACAACTAAACTATCATAATTGAGTAATTGGTTAGATATTATGTACACCTACTGTTGGCTAGATTTTTTGCAAAACTGAAAACCTAGGTAGTCATGAGATAAATCTCCCTCATTTACCGGTGAGGCTCCCACGTCATATTTTGTCAATTATATGTTCTAATATCTATCCGTTGGTTTTACTTTAAGCTGCGTAGCTCATGCACCATAGTAAGGAAATTTTGCGGCAAGTAAAATTTGTAAGAAATATGTGCAGAAGAGCCTAAAAATAATTAAATACGAGAAGAAAGGAAAGAAGATGTGTTATCTAACCAATAGTTTGCAGAGTTGGTGACATGCACACAGACAAAACAAATAGATCTTGAAACACATAATTTAAAGCAAAGGAAAGTTTAGAATCCAAATCTAAGATAACACAAAGTTTATGAAAATATTTGTACAAAAATAAGAAACAAATACATCGTTGACACAAAGTTCTTCGGAAATTTGTCTCCTTTAAATTCATAGCTTTAAAAATATCAAGGGTTTCAGCTCAAAGTTTGGAACACAAGAATGTTGATTACAAATTCTGATCTCCTTAACCCGTAGGTTCTTCCTTCATTTATAGTGTATGAAGGGGAAATTACAAATAGGAAACTACAACTGAACTAGAACATGAGGAAGTTGAAAAGAAAACAACTGGCAATCTTTCTCCTAGAATTCCTCTCTAAGTGACATGCATTTGGAGACTAAGTCAAGATTGTGCACATCTGCCACTTATCTTAAAGAACCTTTTCAAATAACTTAAAGTAATGACTTTTAAACCAATAACTTTAATCTTACAATTTCATCTAGGAACATAAGAAATAAGAGAAGAAAGAAGATCTGCCAGTTGTAACACTTTATGCTTTCTTTTTGTTCTGATATTGAATATACTTGTCGAACATGTAATTCAACATTTTCCCATCTGTTTTAACAATAGCCTCTTTCTCAGTCCTGAACTGCAACAACCCTCTAGACAAAGCAACAGTTTTAGCCTTTACCTTCTCTAAACCAGGACCCATACCCCTCAATTTCTGTATGAAGCTTTATGAGTTTGCCAGTTGAATCCAATGTGAAAGGCATGACGACTTCATCAATCTTCTTCTGCACAACCAGAATAAATACCTCATGGGAAGCAGGTAATTCATCTGGAATGCTCTCTGGCACTTCTCCCATCTCATTTTCTAGCAACTGCATCCTTTTCAACATAAGCTTGAGGATTTCCATGTGGAAGGAAACTACTTCCCCCTTTCTATCAATCCATCAGTACAATTTGGTCCGTAATTAGCACATCATCGGTAATGAGTGTACCTTAGCTAAGGTATCCAAATGACTTTCAACAACTATGTTCTCATATTATATCCTTGTCATTAGTTCCTTTAGCTGAGATAATACCCTATGCATATTCTTTAACCTAACCGGTATTCTCTCGAATGTACATTCTAAAGCTTGGTGAATGATTTGGCTTTTCCATTCATTGATAGCCATGACTTGATTACTTGCATCCTCCACCTCTTCAATCAGATGATTGCTCACCTGCTCATGTGCTAAAACTGGCTGAGAGGAAGGTTTGACAACCTTAGCAATGATTTCACACAACTGGGAAACCTGCTCTTGAAGTTTGGTTTTCTCTGCCTTCTCTTTGTCTAGCTTGAGGAATAAAGTGTTTATTAGTGTCTGTGTATCTTGCTTTAATCCTTCTCGTGGTCGTCTGACCTAGTGACACTTTGGTTACTGAGATATCTGCCTTTGTGAGTTCTCCCTTCTACTTTCCCTATACTGGAACTGTCAACTCGGTGACCTTCTGCCTTGATTCTTCAATAATCAACCTTAAAGTTACCTTGGCAACTTTAGGTCGTCTATCCTTTCCACCCAAACTAAGGAGTAGCTGCAAGTCATGCCCTTCTAGGTTGATATCCTCTTTGGCTTTTGAAAATGTTTGCAAAGCCAACCATGATGAAAAATTACTTCTCGAGGAATGAGAAGTCACTGAGTGTACCACCCTCTCATGCTTAGACAAAATACCTTAATAATAATAGAAATGGTTTATTTTGATCATGTGCTTGTTCTTTGTCATTAATAAGATGGCAATGAGATCGATTATCTATAGATATATTTCATTCCATTTAAAATAAAAAACAAAACAAAACACATAGTTGGACAAAATACCTTAATAATAATGGAAATGGTTTATTTTGATCATGTGCTTATTCTTCACCATTAATAAGGTGGCAATGAGATTTGGTTATCTATAAATATATTTCATTACATATAACCACAAATTTTATTATGATAATGCTAAGGGATGTTAATATTTAAATTGACCATGTAAGTAGTGATGGAAAACTTAATTTGGTTAATCTTCTATCAATGATTGGTGATCCACGTAATATATGGAGTTTGTATTTAAAACTTGTGATTCTACCCACATTTGTGGTAGGCAATTAATTTTTCTTATGTATCAGGTCCCATGTGAATGGGAATATCATGAACCGTTTTAAACCATGAATGAGTGGGCAATTTATTGATCTTGCATGTATTAAATACCATGCTTTGGGATAAGCGAGACCAAGGGTTACATTGTGATGCCTTTATGCTTGTCACACATTTTTCGGGTGACGGTAATTTTTTAATACTACCTTTCAAAAATACAAAACAATGTTATTTATACCAATTATTCTCTATATATTTAATTATTTAAAAATATATGTATACATATCTATATAATTTACATATAAATGTATATAAAATAAGACGGACAAATTGTAAATATGCAAGTTACATGTGATGGTTATTATAAATATTTGCAAGTATTTTACGGCTAAAATCACAAAAAGGTCTAAACGGCCGTCAAATTTAACCCCGAGTGAGACTTACCTTTGTCTTGATGGTTGTCAAGATATTAAAATAATATACAACTTTGAGTTGCATTCAATGTCATGTATGATTGGATTACCTTTAGAGGTTTTGATCGTTACTTGCGTTTGGTGCGGCTTGAAACATTCAACAATATGTAAATAAACCTATAACTATTTTTGTAAGCATTGTCTACAAATGGGAGAAACATGCCACCACCGCGTTTATCATTTTGACATGTGCCCAACACATCTACATGAAATGTGCTTAGTATTCGATGAGAAGAAGTGAAGGCACAAAACTATCTCGCCATTCGATAATTTGTGCGAATTCTTCTCACTCATACAGCGGTCATATTTAGTGTCAAATCATTTGCATGGCTACCTCTCTTGAGAAAGGAAGCTACTTCTCCCTACCTATAACAGGCTTTATTTATCCCCCCTTTCTCTGGTTAGTTTAGGATTAGGAGTAGACTTTGTTTCCAGCAAAAGAAGTGCTTGTGCACACTCTGCATGTCTCATTTGAGGCATGTATGATTTTGTCTTTGTACATAAGTTTTGTTCGTATTGCTCCAGAGCTACTAAGGCCAAGACCTTCACTATTCATGGTAGAAGACTCATAGTTTCCTATAACAGTTGCAAATTTCAAAATAAAACAAATACAGATAAACTAAAGAACGTTTTCAAGACCCATTCAGTGCAGTGCATTTAAAGCCCTAGGTTAAAACAATTTTCTACTCTCAGAAGCCTTGTTTCAAGATCTCTTATGAAAATTGAGAGTGCGGACACGCGGGAAGGCTCAGGGTCAGGAAAAAGTGAAAAGTAGGTAATCGGAGAGTCCATTTTGAAAGAAGGGTCAGTACTAGGCCATTAATTGTGACTCCATGCCCAATGGATGCTTCAAGGCAACTGGTCCTCTCATCTAGCAGGCAGATACCCCTGTGAGTCACCAAATTGTTATCCATATTTTGCCCCTAGGTAAAATTGATCAGCCATGACCCGCACAAGAAGAAGCCAGAGAATTCACGTTCAAATCCTACAATCAGGCAACAGAGAGACTCTACAATGGAGTGGTGGGGCTGCGAAGATCAAACAACCTCATGCGAAGAAGTTCAATAAACGACCCCGTCGAACAAGCCCGTACTTCAAATCCAACAAACAGGTTGCAGGCGGGCTCTAAAATGGAACAACAGGGTCGGGGAAGGAGGTTGAGCAGTGTCAAAGAACCAGAGGCTCAAAGGAGAAGAAACAATGAAGGCTCGAAGTCTTTGGGCTCTACAAATGACTCAGAACGAGCCGTGAAATTGACTAAGTATGGAGGAGATAGCGGAAGCTGCCAAGTGTCTAAATGACGCACCTCCAAAAGTTGAATCCAAAGGGGCAGACTCAAACTTGTGCCATCCCTCCATGTAGCAAATGGTCAACAGAGGTCAAAAAGGAGAGCGAGCCTAAAACGACTAAGTATAGAGTGCGGGCGAAGGTGCCACGTGTCTTAACGACACTCCTTCAAAGGTAAAATCTTGAGCGGGTTTTCAAATGAGCATGGGCCTTCCACGTGTCCCAGAGTCTAAAAAGGGATAGAGTCGGGGTTGAATAGTCAAAGCAGAGGCTAGGCCAGTGGAGAGTGCCAAGTGTTAGCGCGATGCTATTTCAAAGATAAAATTTGGGGCGGGTTTCCAAACAAGTGCCAAGCCGCCACGTGTCTAGGGTTAGAATTTTGGCCCCGCCAAGCAAAGAGACTTAGGAAAATACAAAGAAGCCCGAGGAGCACGTGGAGGCCACCACGTGGACCCTGTATGGACAAACTCTTTAAATATTGCACGCTCGCGACCCTAATATTCAAATGGCCATATCTTTTGACTAGAAACTCATATTTGGGCAGGAGAAGACTTTTTGGAAACATCTCGACACCCTCCACGCCATGGAAACATAAAATATCATTCTTAATAGGATTTAGTGGGTGAAAATGGGAAAACGTCTATTAGGACATTAAAGCAGAATCAAATTTCTTCAACCACCAGATCTGATTCGATTCGATCCGTCGTTCTTCCTTCTTCAACATGCCAAGCAGACAGGGAACCAGACATGACAGATTTGGGGCGGATTTGAGAGAGGCATTGATTGATAGTGGTTGAGCTTTCAAAGCAGGATTCAATGCGTCTCGAGGTGGTTGAAGCAGGATTCAAATTTTTCCCTCTTCTCTCTCTTATTCTTCCTATATATTGTAATGAAGGGGCATATTCAAAGGGTTGGTCATTGTTTCTCTCCTACCCCCTCTCTCTTTCTTCCTTAGGGTAGAATGCGGAGTCTAAGCCTCCTCCCATGGCTCTGTAATGGCATTTTCTTGCCTCTTGCCCACTGATGATGTACTGTGTAACATTTTGGAGCAATAAAATATGTTTCGTGATGCATATGTCCATCCTTGGCTTATTTTGTTGTCTCTTCTTACCTCTCATCATTACAGGTATCTGTGCATATTTTGATGATCATTGCAGTCCCGGGAGCTGTGTTTGATGGGTTTCAAAGTGGTGTGTCGTGTCAAATCTATCTCAGTCCGTGGTGCATTACTCCACCCTCTCCTCTCGCTCACCTCTCTCCACTTCAGGTGGTCAAGTATGTGATTCAACCACTTCCTTTTCTAGTGTATCACCTCTTATTAGAGGCTCTTTCACCCTCTCTCTCTCTCTCTCTTTGTCCCCTTGGAATGGTTAGATTAGGATGGAATAGGTTTTCCTGCACTGGAGTAGCTTGTGGCAGGTAGATTAGGAAGCAAGAAACAGGTTTCTCCGGAGGTACATCTCTAGTTTTGCGAGTCCCATAGCTTGAGAGATGGCTCCATGTTGTGCAATCACATCGAATGGCCCACTTCACACCTGGGCCATTCGGGTGCTGTGATTCGCACTAATGAGTCCTTGTGTGACAAAAATAAAAACCCAAAATTGAATTGAGAAAAAAATGATATCAACATTGACTAAGATAATGAAACAATATGGTTAAGAAACAAATTTCCTAACTATGGGTGTGCTGAAAAATAGGAGTGGATGAAATTCACGTAGTTCAAGTTTGTAGACATCCTCTTGAAATTTATCGACCGCCAAACCTACCATATATAAGGCAAAAAATAAGCAAGCCATGTCGCAAAAACAAAAAGATCACGAGAACAATAGGCATTGCTAGTAGTGTAGAACCTTAACAAATTAGTTTTCAAAAGTGTGTACTAAGATGCACATTTTGGACAGCATATCATTTAATGTAATCCTGTTGTTGAGAAAAAGGGACTGCATACACCCAAAACAAGTGTAGCCCGCCTAATTACAAGAGCCAACGTTGCATTTTCTTTTGACTTCAATCGAATAGGATTTGAAGTAATAAGATGAGTGTTAGAGCTATGATAGGCATTGCCCCTGAAAGCATGGGAAAATATTGCTCAAACTTCATTCTTTAAAGTTTAATATTTCCTGACATCACCAACGGAATGAAAGTGCATCAATTATAAACCTCATTAAAGTTTGATAAACGGTTTGAAAGTGCATCAACTATAAACCTCATTAAAAATAAAAAATAAATAAATTGGCACTTGGCCAATTTCTTTAACGTGATCCCTCGGCAATTGATTCGACACATAATTATCAGGAGGTAACTCCTGAGGAGAACCGTTTTCAGACTGTATTGTCGTAGTTGCCACTTTCCAGTTGCATGTATCTAGTCGCCACTCCTTCCTACACGAGTTTAAATTTCTTCCCGTTTCTAGCAATTTCCTCTTCCTCTGAAACCCTCCATAAATATTGCAATACAATTAACACACAAATTCATTCAGTAATGGCGGTCGGAGGAGAAAACACACAGAAAACCATGGCAAAATTTTACCAAAATCGTTCAGTTCCTAAACTTAAAATGTCGTTGTTTTCTTCACGACAGGAGGCGCTTGTAACTTTAGTGAAGCATGTCCTCCACAATAGCGACTTGTTTTTGTCCTGGTCCAAGCCTGACTTCCTTTCAATTTCTGATAAACAAGAACGTTCAGACAGATTAGCTGCGCCTCTAGATTAGGCAGAATATTCTAAGGCTCTGCCTATTTTTCCACGGCTTCCAAAGGACAGCCACACAGCTATCCATTTCAGCCAACAAGAGCTGAGTTGTATTCTTTTTGTATTTTCACGTTTGTGTTTTGAAGCCAGCATGGTGTGAACGGGGACTATATTTTTAATTGCATTAAATTTTTTAACAAAAAACCAAGGCAATTATTAATTGCATTAAAATTTTTTAACAAGGAACAAAGACAATTAATATTTCTCCTTTTTCCCCACCATTAATGAGCGTCCACAACCTTACAAGCTGAGATGTAGCCATAATAACAAATTTGTTTTAAAAACATAACAAATTTTAATTAAAAACATAACATTCAGAGATGTAGCCACAATAGATTTGGGCTTGCATGAAATTGTCAGACATGTGGAGAGGGGCCACCACCAAACACCTTGTTTTTAAACAAATATCCATTGTTCCTCGACATAAATGTTTTCGTTTAAATCAGACGCACTTGAAATGCAAAAGACAAGCACAAGGAAATAAAAGAGCTAAAAAAGTGGACAAAGAAGTGAATAGTAGAGAGTAATATTTTTCTTCAAATTAATTCCTTCCACTGATTTTAATGATGATTTCAACCAAATTAAAACTCAAAAATTTGACATAGAAAGCACGTTATTATATGAAACAAAACTACTATTGTATAAGATTAGAATATGATATGATATTACGACCTCTTTGCCTAAATATAAGAGATCTACGATTTATATTGTTAACTATGTAATTAATAGTGTTTAAACAAAACTAACACCTTTGGCAAATACATCCACGTCAATAGGTGATAGGTAGACATTACCAAAATCTATCAAATACAACCACAAACCTAAAAAACACTCGTGATATACGTCAAATCCTAATCCTCCACATGAAGCCGATTAACCCTCACCATGTCAGACCCCCATCTATCCACGTGTGTAGAAATTCGAGCTTCATTGTCTCTACCTAGTACCCACCATTGACAAATGCCACCACGTTGCCCCTCTTCTATGATATTCCTTGCCTGAGTCAGCCTCAACCACAACATTGTGGTTTTCCCTGACCTGTTGCGGTTTTCTCCATGCCTCCTTAAGTGGTAAAGATGACGATGACCTCAACCTCATGCACCTCCTTTCTAATTTTTTCTCATCCCAAAGCTTCCGATTTGATGTGAAGGATTTAACATCGTCAAGAGCCTTATTACTTTTTGCTTGATAATAAGACGCCTACAAGAAACATAATAAGATCCTTGATAGTTTTTTTCTTCACTCTTAGGCACTGCAGATTTTGGTGCCTGGTGCTTCTGGCTGAAAATGTCCAAGTTTCCTCCTGGGTTTTCCTACATTGAAATTAAAATTTGTGGGTCTCAAAGTTGTAACTAAAGTTTTATACATATTGAATGCACTAAAGTTCAACAATAATATATTTGTGGGTACTTACCATT
This sequence comes from Taxus wallichiana var. yunnanensis, assembly GCA_018340775.1. Taxonomy (NCBI): domain Eukaryota; kingdom Viridiplantae; phylum Streptophyta; class Pinopsida; order Cupressales; family Taxaceae; genus Taxus; species Taxus wallichiana. The sequence continues at coordinate 372,235,428 of CM031244.1, read as the reverse complement.
AGATGAAGATTTAGTTTTAGAGAGCCCTACTTCTGCTCGGACATTTTTCCTTGACATTTAATCTCGGGCCATGAATACCCTTGTTTGACTATCGGATTGCAAATAAGTTGTTGATGATGAACCAAGGAGGAACTGTTATAGTCACTGAATCCCGTAAGGATAAAAACCACCACTTGTATATTCCATGTGAAGTGTTTGTCACCATGAATTGTTGCTCTTTATGTAACGTTGGTGCACATAAGGCATTACAATCTAGTAGTTTAGAAAAAATGTGTTTCGTTGGCTTCAAGCATGTTGGATCTGCAGACCATTGGTTGTTTTTGACAAAATTTCATTCTATTAAGTAGTTTTTTAATCTTCAGGCCTGTGCCATTATTCAATGCTCTGACTGACATTGTTCTGGATTGATTGTTTAGCAGTAAAACTGGATACATGTATGTAACACGTGAGAGCAATAAGTTCTTCCAACTGTTGATGAAGGCCATGGATCGATGGTTCTATTGCATCCAAGGAAACACAAAATCATGTGTTACATCTCGATTGGTCGAATCTCGTTGTCATGATACTACCTCGGCATACGAGAACACATGGACGGCCTTGATCAATCCATGCATGAAATGAATGTTGCAGAGGCCGGGAAGGGTAAGGGTGATTGGATGCAACTTTCACTAAGGTGAGGGACGAGTGGACGTAGTTTTCACCATCGAATTTCGACGTTGAAGTATGACATCCACCAAGAACGTTTGACTTTTGACTCTGCCAGATTTGCAAGGCTATTCTCACTTATAAGAATGCCTTCGGCCTAAAAATGGAATACAAATCCTCGTATTAAGAAATGAGTTCCAAAAGATACTTGAAAAATCAAAATTTTAGAATGAAATTAATATAACCGAGGGGGACTAAATCCTAGGCAAATTAGGCAATTGTTTAGGGCATCAACAAATCGGGGCACCTAAATTTAAAAATTTCTCTTATTGTTAGCTATTAATTGACCTTTTTATTGATATTATTATATATTAACATAAATTTTATGCATACACATAAAGAGGTATTATAATATTTGTATAATTAAACCCAAATATGGCATATTTATGAGGTCATATGATTTTGTTGATATTATTACCCATTCTCTAATGTAGCTCAAATTATGTAGGTGTGTAATTTTTTAGGAAAATGATTATGTATTTTTGATAATGCCACTTTGATGTAGCTGGTGGAGTTGAGTATAATTGAAGGAAATAAGTATTTAATTCACTATTTATAATTTTTGGGAGAAATGTGTATTATTTTATGGAAAAATTGGTAGGCCTAGTCCAAATACCACTCTTTACAAAACCACATGAGCTACATAAGTATTTTTATCGCTTTCCAAAAATGGTGTTTTGTTCAAGTTTGAGTCTCGTCGCCTACTTAATATTGGTAAAGTGGATTTGCAAGAAAATGTTGTCCCAAATTCCCCTTGGGCTATTTTGACAACTTACAATTTCATTTCGGAGTTGGAGCTTCCATTTTTGTGGCTTTCATGTTTTTTGGTCCTTTGTCCATCAGAACATGTCATGGTTAATACATGTTATATTTTACATGTCTTCCAAGCCCAAAACTCAATGTCTTGCTTGCATCGGGTTTCTCAAGGTACAAAACATCAAGTGAATTTCACCCAATGTGTCAAGTTTCTTGGGTTGTTTGACAGATGCATTCCCAAATTTATTGTGTCGGACTTCTTAAGGTGCTCAGCGGGTGTAATGTCTTGATGGTGTTTCAAATTTATCAAGGTGAAAATCAAGGTCAAAGTTCCAACTCATTATGTCGGGTTCCGAGAGGTGTTCGACGGGGTCAAAAACTTGATAGGGACAGTTCAAACTCAACTACTGCATTTAATGAAGAATGGTGCCCTTACCTTCTCTAGTAAGTAAGTTACATGGTGGGGTGGTCTTGTAAGGGTGCCCATACCTATTTTTAGACATTTAATTTATGTTATTGGTGGTTGGAGATAAAAAATATGAGTTTCCCTCTCTTTTCCTCCTCCTCCTCTCTCTCTCTCTTTCTCCCATTTTCTATATATGAGTTGTGCACATTTGTAAAGGATGGAACTCTATCAATTTGTAAAGGCACCATGCCAAAATGATTGTAAGAGCATATATGAGTTACAAAATTTCATTTCGGGCATCTGTAATGTGTTTGTGTGCCTTATTCCACTTCATTGTAATGGATTGTGCATATTTCAAGCAATAAAATTTGGTTTTGTGGTTGTTTTCCTACCCTAACTCATTTTATTTGTTTTTTTGTCTCTTTTTACTGTTGTGGTGTGTTGTGCATGTCTTTCTCACTTATAGGTTCCATTTTATTGTGTTTTGTGTGAAAAGGAAGGTTAAATGCGGTTTTGGGTCTGTGGTACATGTGTCTGCCCTCTCCTCCTTCATTTCCTTCCCACTTTTCCCTCATGGAGATGTTGGGGTTAGCACACCGATTATACGAGACAATATATCGATCTAAGCATACATGTAAATAAAAGCGAATATTCTACTAGAAGAAATATACAAAACAAGAGACATAAATTAACACCGATTTAATGTGGTTCACCCAGTGTAGGTGTGGGCTACGTCCACCAAGAAATAAGCCAATCTACTATCCAAAGCTTTGACAAGATATCTGATGAAGATTTACGATCTTCCACACCTCTCGATGTTCATTACTTTCTTCCTTCAAGCTTTTTGATTCTTCACCAAGAATTCACTCTCACATAATTATCTTGTAATTATGATCATCCATCTATTCATTACTTCTAAAACCTAGCTTTTATGCTTATATAGTTGTTTATAGACTTAGGGTACTTAGCCATGCAATTACAATTAATAAATATATTTTAATGCTAAAAATAGATATAATTCCCGAGAGTTAATTAAAACTTCATTGCACATTGTAACCGACGCGGCAGGTTCGCTTAATTCACGCTTTTGCTTAGGTTTCTTACATGCTTGCCGATCCGCCGCCTTCACGGCCGATGGCCAATTCTGCGGTTCATTATATTTTCTAGCAAGTTCCAATTGCATGCTAAAATGAAGTAATTAATCTTCAAAACTCAACAATCTCCCACTTGGAGTTTAATTACTACACCATACCTGTACAACGTCATTCTTGGATCCTTCCTTGGCTTTGTTTCTTCCTCTTCAAGTCTCAAACTCGAATACCAACAGAAGTGGAGTGTAGCTCCAATATCTCCTTTGTTAATGGCTTTGTTAGCATTTCCGTATGGTTCTTGCTCGTATGAATCTTTTCAAGATTTAATTGTCCATCCTCCAATACCTTCAATACGAAGTGATACCTCAATTGAATGTGTTTTGTTCTCGAATGAAACATTGAGTTCTTTGCCAAATAAATTGTACTATGAATGTCACTAAACAATTTACAATTACTTTGCTCCTTTCCTAACTCTTCCATGAACCTACTCATCCATATCATCTCCTTGATAGCCTCTATAGCTACGACATACTCTACCCCTGTAGTAGACAAAGCCACAACCTTCTGTAATCTCGAAATCTAGCTAATTGTCGTTCCACCTATTGTGAAAATATATCTAGTAGTGCTCCTCCTACCATCCAGATCTCCAACCATATCCGAGTCAACATAGCCACGTAATGAAATATCCAAACCTCCATAGCATAACTGCATGCTAGATGTCCCTTTCAAATACCTGAGTATCCATTGGACTGCTTTCCAATGCTCTTTACCTGGATTAGTCATATATCTACTCACAACTCCCACTACCTATGTAATGTCTGGTCTTGTACAAACCATAACATACATGAGACTTCCAATTGTTGAAGCATATGGCACTCGTGTCATGTATTTGACCTCCTCATGTGATGAAAAACATTGATCTTTACTCAATTTGAAGTGTCCAGCCATAGGTGTGCTAATAAGTTTTGCATTCTGCATGTTGAACCTTTCTAACACCTTGTAGATATAATCCTCCTAAGACAAATACAATTTCTTGTTTTTCTGTCTCTATGTATTTACATGCCAAGGATTCTTTTTGTAGCTCCCAAATCCTTCATTGCAAATGTGTGAGCTAGCTTTCTCTTAAGCTCACCAATGTCTTGCATACTAGATCCTGCAATAAGCATATCATCCACATACAGTAACAAAATAATATAGCTCCCATTTTCAAGCTTCTTGAAATAAACACAATGGTTAGATTCACATCTCAAGTAACCATGCTCATGCATAAAACTATCAAACCTCATGTACCATTGCCTTGGAGCTTTCTTGAGCCCATATAGGCTCTTTTTCAACTTGCACACTAATTTCTCCTTACCCTTGACTTCATACCCAAGCGGTTCTTTGCATATAAATCTCTTCATCCAAATCACCATGAAGGAAATCCATCTTCAAATCTTCACATCTAGTTGCTCTAAATGTAAATATTCTCTAACTAAACTCAATACGAGTACAAATAGAACTCATCTTAACAACAAGAAAAAATATTTCACTAAAGTCAATACACGCTTTCGTGTAAATCTCTTTACTACTAGCCTTACCTTGCCTTTTTCGTCCACCCTCTTCTTCCTTAATCCTCGTAAACCCACTTGTTCTGCAATGTTCTCTTACTGCGCAGCAACTTAACTAAATCCCAAGTGCGGGTTCTGTTTCAAGGAGTCCATCTCCTCATCCATGCCATGCTCCCATTGAACGTGAGTTTTATCATGCATGGCTTCTTCAAAGCTTTCTGGTTCACCACTATCAGTCAATAATAGATAAAATAGAGAAGGTGAAAATCTTTCTAGAAGTTTACTTACCCTTTGTGACCTTCTCACAGGAGTTTGGGGTACCAGAGACTCAATCTGGGCCTCCTGGACATTAGTATCAACTTCTGATAGTGATCGCGCTTGATCACCTCTAAGCGACATCGGTTCGGCTAACTAACGCCGATTCTATTCCTCTATAACCGTCGGTGGTTCATCGGCCGATGCGGTTAGGGCCTAACTGACCACGGTTACTATGTATTTCTATAGGTGTTTCTTTAAAACCCGAGAGTTCATTTTCATCAATAAACTTCTCAATTTTCTCATCCTTAGGTACCAAAATTTGATCCCTGTACATTCTCTTTTCATTCCATTCAACATCACGACTTCTAATAATTTTAGAATTATCTAAATCCCAAAAACGAAACCGAAATCATCGGATCCATAACCAATGAAAGTGAACCTCTTGGATTTTGCATCCAACTTTTTCTATTTTCTCTATCAACATGCACAAAAGCTTGAACCAAAAACTTTAAGAAGAGAAAGATCTACCTCCATGTTTCCTCTGGTATTCCTCCATCTAGTGAACTTGAAGGGTTTTGGTTAATCAAATAAAGCTGATGTATCAATGCTAGCATACGCCCCAAAGCGTAAGGGCAATCCGAATGTATCCTCATACATCTAGCACGTTCCATGATTGTCTGTTCATTTTTCTATAACACCATTCTCTGTGGTGTTCTTGGAACCTTTCTTTCTCTACGTATCCCATTCACTGAACAATAATCATTGAAAGCCTTACTACAGTGTTCACCACCATTGTCAGATCTAAGGAACTTTAAATTTGAATTTGATTCATTCTCAACAAGGGCTTTCCATCTTTTAAAAGTCTCAAAAACATCAGATTTACGTTTAATACAATAAACCCATACCTTTCTTGTAGCATCATCAATGAAAGTAACATAATAATGGGATCCTCCATGAGAAGCCACCTAAGCTGGTCCCCACACATCTGAGTGTACAAGCTCCAATTTTTGCTCCTTCTTAGTTGCCTCAACTTTGAGAAATCTCACTCTCTTTTGCTTTCCAAAGATACTGATGCTCACGAGAAATCAAGATCTAAATCTTTCAAATCGATAACTTACCCTTAGCCTTTAAGATCTGCATTCCTTCTTAACTCATATGACCCAACCGATTATGCCACATGCATGCATCGAATCTGAAGTAGATAATGCAAAAAGGAATCGAGTAATACATGTAGATAAATATAGCGTTCCTACCTTCTTACCTCTTGCCATAACAAAATCATCCTCGGTGACTTTCCAAGAGTCTCCTATAAAAGTAACCATTCAACCAGATTCACCTAGTTGTCCCTGCAAAATAAGATTCCTCCTGAGGCTTGGCACATGCCTCACATATTTCAATACCCATGTATTTCCATTCTACAATTTTAGATGAACTTCCCCTTTACCAATAATACTGCAAGGTTCATCATCACCCAAATAAACATGCCCAAAATTGCCTGGACATAATTTATGAAATAACCCTTATTAGGGGTTACATGGAAAGAAGCTCCTAAATCTAAAACCCATGATTCAATTCTACTATCTAAAGAAAGAATAAGAGCATCTTGCATTACCTATGATGCAACAAGATTCACCTCTTTACCTTTGTTTGGTTGTTGGTTCTCTTTATCCTTTGACCAATAATATTTCTTTGCATGTCCTTTCTTTCTACATTTCCAACAAGTAATTCCCTTATACGGATTTAGATATGCTATCCCTTGACTTTGATTTCCCATTACTCTTACTCTTAGATCTCTCCTTACACTACCCCTACTTTCTACATTCAAAGCATTTCCAGATGATGTTTCCTCTGTACTCTTCCTGCAAATTTCTTCATTCAAGATTATACTAACCACATCATCAAACTTTAAAATATTATTAGCAGATGTTGTATTACTAACCATTACCAAGTTGTCCCAACTATCGGAAAAGAACATAAGAATAACAGTTCTTTTACTTCATCATCAAACGGTATTGAAACCAATTTCAAGCGATTTCTGATAGATCGGAAATCATTTAAATGACTAGAGCGATTCACCTTCATGCATCTTAGAACTAAATAGTTTCTTCATCAAATAACATTTATTTGAAGCACTAGGTTTTTAATATAAATTAGCAAGATATTTCATTAAGTCTACCGTAGGCCGCTGTGTAATATTGGAAGCCACGGATCTTTGCCAGGCTCAATCTTATAGATCCCAAAGCCTTTCTATCAAGAATCTTCCATTCTTCATTAGTCATCTTCATAGGTCTAGACTTCTCATCTAATAGTAAATATAAATCTCTTTGATACATATAATCCTCAATCTACATCTTCCACAATTGATAATTTCAGCTGTCAAACTTCTCTACCTTGTATTTATTATCTTACGCCATTTCGTAGCTCCCACTCAATCAGAAAATCCTCTATGAGTAAATGTGTCAATACACAAAACCCTCAAATAAAGCTTTGATACCAGTTGTTGGGGTTAGCACACCAATTATACGACATGATATATCGAGATCTAAGCATACATGTAAATAAAATTGGATATTCTACCGAAGAAATATATAAAACAAGAGACATAAATCAACACAAGATTTAACGTGGTTCACCTAGTGTGGGCTACGTCCACCAAGAAAACAAGCCAATCTATTATCCAAAGCTTTGTAAGATATATAATGAAGATTTACAATCTTCCACACCTCTCGATGTTCAAGTACTTTCTTCCTTCAAGCTTATTGATTCTTCACCAAGAATTCAATCTCACATAATTATCTTGTAATTATGATTATCCATCTACTCATTACTTCTAAAACCTAGCTTTTATGCTTATATAGTCGTTTATAGACTTAGGGCACTTAGCCATGCAATTCTGATTAATAAATCTATTTTAATGCTAAAAATAGATATAATTCCCAAGAGTAAATTAAAAATTCGTCACCACAGTGTAACCGACGGTTACGCTCCGCCTAACCTTCTTGGTTCCTTACTTGCTTGATCGATCTTTGATGCCGCTTGATCGATTCCGGTTATTGTATTTTCTAGCAAGTTCCGATTACATGCTAAAATGAATTAATTAATCTTCACAACTCAACGGAGAGTGTTTCAACCAATTTTCTTGATGTTATCACTTATTTTAACTTAGGATTTCCCTTTCCATGCATCTTTCTCTAACCCTAGTCCTTTTGAACATTTAGATTAGGTTTAGATAGTTTTTCTTTCAATTGTAGGAGTAGTTTTAGCATTAGGAATAGGTAGAGGAACCAAGGAGGTTGATCTCGGTTTATAAAACTCACATTTTAGAGATCATCCCACGTTGCCCAAAACTTCTATTGATCTTTCATGACCATTCAAAGCATGCAGTTTTTGGTGATAATAGATTTAGCATGCACGATGGGACATTTTAAAAGTTAACATATCCATTTTTCCATGTTTGATGCGTCCTTAGTAATTTTTTAGTCCTTTGGTAGTTTCTTAACATATATGATGACTCCATATGTCCAAACAACTAAATCAATTTGAACAATGGCTAACCAAGCTCAGCTTCAACTCTCCATCATTGCATTAGTTTATTATTATGATGTGATCATTTTATTCTTCTTTTCGAGCATCCATCGACCTCTTCTATCACCCCATTGACACTAGGGGGCATCCTCCATCCTACTAATTTTTCTTCTACTATTACAAAATTTAATTGTCTATAATTGTCTACTATCTTTGAAGTGGTGTGCTTGTGCTACACCACATCAAAGAGGGGAAAATGTAGACACCTAAATATAACTATGCGAGTTAGTTAACACTCCCTTCATTCTTAGTCAATTAACGACATTTCATTAATTAACTAGTCTCCCCTTTATTCTGAATAAAAATTAACACTACTTTGTTAGTTATAATCCTATTCTAATTAATTAATTAATTGTCTAAAATTGATTAATTAATCTTCTAAATGAGAATTTACCCTCTTATTGGGTCATTCCCCTCTCTAATCATTCAGATTCCATCAAATTCTCTCCAACTGGATTTTACAAGCCTAGCTTGGTCTATTAATCAATCTAATTGATTAATTTAAATCACACCCAACTCACTTAAGTTGGAAATTCTAATTAATTTTCCCTAATCATACTTAACCATTCTTAATTCTATTTAGCTCTTATTAATCCATAAATTTATTTTATCCCACATTCATGAGGATGATAGTTTCTCCAATTTGGAAAACTATATAAAGAACCCTACCCCCTCCCTTCTAAGGTTACACCTTTACACTCCATGTCCTTGGTAAGACATTAGCATAAGATAAGAGCATTTCCCAATTGAAAAGCTCATTGATCTAGCAAACCCCTTTTCCATTTTCTACTTGGTAAGAGTAGTAAGAGGATAACCAAAAATGGCAATTAAGCCATATTGGTGAGACCTCTTCCTCTTCCTTGGAGAAGTCTTTTGATCACACATGGCTATGTACGGCTCACTAAAGGAGGTGTCTACAATCCAAATCCCATCAAAAACATCAAAGGATGGCTTAGCATTTCATGTTTTTAATGTTAGATGCATTAGATTAGCTTCTCCTTTTAATGGCTTTATCTTGATGTTAATGATTAATTAGCTTAGTTATTGGATCTACTTGGTGTTAGGTCTTGTTAATTAATTTAGCTTCTTTATCATGCATACATATGACATGCCACGGTATATATTTCATCACAGATTGTACTTAGCCAAACTTCCTCGAAGTTAAAACCTTGTTGTTCGAATAAGGCAAAACTTTACCAAAGTTGGGCCTTGTACTTTTCATCACCACTCATACTTTCCCTTGTTTTTGGCATTATTTGGTCAAAAGAGAACACCTCAAAGTGTTGCCAAAATTGTGTTGACCTCTTTTGCACCCACTTAAATCTGTTTCTTTTTGTAAATGTGATATAAGTGTTGAAAGAGTGTTAGTACGTATTCATATTTTGGTGGTCATCTTAAACCAACATTGGGACATTTCACCCCTAGGGTAGATTCCTCTTAGCATCATTACACTACTCGCATTATACCAATCCATTTTTGATACTTACATCTTGTTTCTTTGAAACTTGATCTAGGTATTGACATTGTATTGTTACATTACTCGCATTATATTGACCCTTTTTGGTACTTAGACCTTGTTTTCCTAAAAACTTGATTTTGAGTCTTAGAAGTGCATCATTACACTATCCACATTTGTGTAGATATCTTTAGATATTCATTGTTTTATATCTTGGACATCTAGAGAGATTCTCCTTTTACGATCATTATGTTGTCCATTTTTATTGAGATTACTTGTGATGTTTATTTTTCCAAGCTTACTTGATTATCAAAATTGTGTCATTAAGATGTTTGTTTCTCTTAGGTTTTCGTGGAGACATATCATAACCCCCATCCTTGCATGATGTCTAGTTTACGGTTGTTGTATCGCTTTCAATTGACATGGAGATTCCTTCTATTTGAAGGATTTCAATCAAAAAATCTAGGTCTAGGCATTCAAATCCAACGATGCCAACCATGACTAGATATCATATGGTTCCTCACGCTTATGACAATAGGGAACCCATGCTATCTTCCACTTCTCCACCTTCATCTCCTAATCCATTCTATTCTTTTGATTCTCGTCAGGACTCCATATTCTCATTCAATCAAATTCTTTCTATACACTGTCAGTCACCCAAACAAAATCTTCCTTCATTGAAGATCGAGTCAAACTATATTCCTCTAATCAATCATCCAAGTCAATCCCTACGCCACAATCCACTGACTTGCTACAAAATCCTCTTATTTTATCTGCACTACACAATCTTCTAGGCAAACCAATGCCAAACTATCCCAAAGTAAAATTCAATTCAACTCCTGAGACTTTTGAATCCAAATCTACTTCATATCTTGAGTCATATTCTTCTATTAACTCCCAATATCATCATCTCCATCATCAAACATCTTCCAAATCTTCAACACTTGTTGGACCTCTTCCATCAACCCAATCTTCTATCATTAATTCACCACACTTTCCAATTATTCTACTTAGGAATGAAGAAGCAATCAAAAATTCATGGACTTACATGATGACATTCCTTTAGAAGATCATGAGAAAGGATTCTCTTTTGACCTTGCTCCATCTATATATTATGGGGAGGAGGTTGATTCATTTGGTCAGAAAATGAAAGAAAATCCTAAGATCATTAAACTTGATCTCCCTCTTATTTTTCCATCTTCATCTTTCCCATTACATGACAAAGCTGACGGGTCTATCCTTGATCTTTCTTCTATCCTATCATCACCCCATCATTCCTTATCTATCACAATTCCTCAATCCAAGTCAATCATTGGGTCACCTCCAAGTAGCCCTTAATTATCTTCTATCCATGGGCTATCTCCTCCTAGTAGCACATTATCTTCTATCCTTAGGTTTCCTTGTAGAGTCTTATCTTCTCTTCACGGGTCACCGTCATGTATCCCATTATTTTTTATTCATGGATCACCATCGTGTCTCCCATTCTCTCTATTTATGGGACACCTTCGGGTATTCCTTCATATTCTATTCATGGGTCACCCCACATAGCCCAGTATCTTATATTCTTAGGTCATGTCCGGGTAGCCCAACCTCTTCTATCTATGGGACACCTTTGGGTAGCCCATCATCTTCAATCATTGGGCTTCCTTCTATCCCATCATCCTATATCAATGGGACACCTTTGGGTAGCCCATAATTTTCTCCCCTTGGGATTTATTCTAGCCCATTATTGTTTATCCTAGGTCCACCTCTTGGTGGCCTGTTACCTTCTATTCTTGGGCCTCCTCCTATCCCACTTCCTTCAATCCTTAGACATTATCCTCTTTGTCCATCATATCATCCCTCTATCAATAATTGTGACAAGCCCACCATCATCCATAACACCAATCCTCAACATCCTTCTTCTTCTCCCACTTTTAGGGATTAACAAAATCATGTATTATCTTATATGAAAGCCCCATAGTTTCTTCATCAAGATAACATCAAAAATATGAAGAGCTCCAAAGCTCCAAACAAATCCAAAACCCACAAATCTAAAATTTAAACATGATTTAAGAATGCACACCAACGTAAATGCCAAGTATGGTGAAAAGTGCAAAAATATATGGATAGGGAACTCAAGCTCCCGCATACAAAACCCATGTTTTAAGATAAGTCACAATCACTTATTGAGTATGATCTCACAATGATCATCGAGATTGGAGATAATATAATTTTTGATAAGAAAAAAAAACCTAGTCTCCCTCATCAAAGGAATCATAAACATTGTTGTTGGATCCTATCACACTCTTGGGTTTCATAATGGAACATGGCTAGAAACCACAGTCAGGGGACAAACATGTCCCTCCTCTTTAATGGGAGAGGTTCCCTTATTGAAAGTAGGAAAACAAATGTACAAATATACAACTCTCAATGTTTGGACCCTGATATTCTGGAATGTTTTCATACTTAAAAGATTATCAATACGAAGGATTGGAAGAGTAGAGAGATGAAGAAGGAAGAAAACAACAATGTTTTTAGGAGATATAGGTAGCAGAATATATCCTTACTCACATTGAACCAAGAAAATATAGGAAAAAGATCAATCACTTCATCACCAATGTGAATCTGCAGACACAAAGTTCTAAAGATTACATAGACAAGAACACAAAGTTTCTTTTGAATGCAAAGACAAATGATCCATTGAATTAAGTAAGGAGAGAGAGAGATATAACAAAGGAAATGAGAAAGAAAGCTTCTATATTGAATTAATTCCAAATTTACAATGTTCCCTAGAAAACCAGAATCCTTTTTTCATGGCCAAAACATGTTCTTATAACAATTCGTGTACATCCATACTTTGTCCCCAAGAAAAGAATATCCAAAAGGAATAATGTTTGTTGTAGATCCATTTTTGGAAAGTGACATGAAACAAACGCACTCATGAAAACCAAAGGTTCAAAAAGGTGAATATTTCATCAGTTCGAGCATGATTACTTTAGTAGGGGCATCTCATGATTTTCTTCTTCATGTGGTCCTACCATTTCCACCTTTTAACCACTTTCATAGCACTCAAGTGCTTACTGGTAAGTTTTCCCCCTTTTTATTGCGTATGCCCGATAAACTCTATTTTCTGATAATCAAAATTTACATCTCTTTAAACTTATCGATTTGGCTCCACAACAAACCAAAAATGCATCTCATGAATAAACGACAAGGAAACAGAGAGAGAAGAATGAAGAATGGTTCACATTTGTATTCTTTGGAGCTCTGGTTCGTTAATGGCGTCAAAAACTAGATGAGTGCATTTTGGCCACTCTTTCCCTTTGTCAGCTTTGAAATTGGACCCTACGTGTGGCAAGCTCCAAGAAACGACGGACTTGGGGAAAAAAATCCATGTTTTAAGACATTTGGGAGAAAAATGCAATTTCTCATTTTTCTCCACCCCTCTCGCATCCCCACCAAAGGTCAGACACGTGGCACACCCTGATTGGAAATGGGGTCGTGGCTCAAATTCTCATTTTCCTCTGCTGGCCCATTGTCCGATTTCATTCTTCAACACATGGCATCACCCGATTGGTTGTGGGGATGTGCTTCACTTTTATACTTTATTTATTTTGAAAAGGGGAAAATTCCAACTTTTCCCCGAAATTCCATGCCTCCACCGTTGACTTTTCAACGTAGGCGTTGTCCTTTCTAATTCACTGCGGGCTTCAACTTAGAATTTATCCCTTCGAATGAGTGGGGCCACGAGTCATTTTAGAACTTTTCACCCTTTCACCATAATGCCTTAGAGAATAAAATGGATCCATTGCCCCGAACTTTCGCCATGGCCGATCCAACCGATTAAGGACCCGCAGGGATGCGGGCAAATCTAACATTTTTTCCAAAATCACCAAAAGTGATAAGTTCAAAAAGGAACCCATCCTGGTCGACATCCAATGAGAAGCAAATGCGTAGCTTCACCTTCTAAGAAAGAATTTGATGGGGAAAAGAACGTAGAAAATTGCAGAGAATGGGAAAATGCCATTTTTGCACCCGATGAAGATTTTCTTTCTGCACAAAGTTAATATGCGAAGAATGCAAGTTTCCATGTCCTTCAAATGCATAAAATAAGATCATAAACCCCCTCCCATCCATGAGAAATAGATAGAACGTTATAATGGCCGCAGACTGAGGAAATGCATAAAACGTCATGGGGGATCAAAACGAGCACTTGAGGGGCTCGAAACACGAATTCCTCCATGGCAAGACTTCAATTTTCACGAAATTGGATTTCAAAAAAGGGGGAAAATTGAGGGGACAACACACACAGAGTGACATTTTACGGTCCCAATTTCCCAATCATTCATCTTCATCTTCTTCTCTCTTCATGGTTTTCCTTCACAAAACCATCAAAAATCTAAAAAAAAACATTACAAAAAAATCAAAGGTACGAAGATCAAACATTGCAATCAAGTATTGCATGCACATGGATGTTCTTTCTTTCCTTTCTTTTCATCTTCTTCTACAAATATCCTACCATGTTCATCCCTTTAATGATCTTTTGGTTAGTCTATTCACACTCATTGTGTGACATTTATCTCTATGGTATTCGTTTTACTTTATTCTTTCATCACCTTGGTAAATTAAAAAGCTACCAACCTCTTAGAGATTCTATCACTATCTTCATTTAATAAACTTATTGTAAAGATCTTTAAGCGTATTTGTGGATGCTATCCAATGTCTTCATAACCATCACTTCCATATCCTTCCATCAAGACATCTATGGTTCTTAACCCGTTATAAAAAAATCGAGGAGTGACATCAATTTTGAGAAAGAAAAATAAACCAATAAAAAAATCAAAAATCAAAAGCAAAGCAATATATAAATCTCTCTTGGGGTATTTCTAGTATCATGATCTTTAGGACTATGGATGTGAAAGTGACAAGGTAGAACAATGTTGCGATGAGAATCAAATACATCTTCGTCGTGGCTTTGGATGCCTAGATGGCAATGAGCAATGTGTGGCTCTCCTTCCACCCTCCATTCACAAATCACCTTTAAAAATAAATCATTATTACACATTGGATAGTTTATCTTCATTTATTTCCTATCAAATATTCCCTTCAATAAGTAATTCATTTTACGTGCGTGCACACACTAGATCTCGATGAGAAAACAAGATTAGTATGTTACCAAGTGTTGTTTGGACCTTGTTCAGACTCTTACTTTAGTCGTATTCTTGTCTCACAATTTGTGCCTTTGGCTCATCACCTTTTCATCACGTGAGTCTGCTAGCTACATTTTCCATATCCTTCCATAGCATTCACATTATTATTTTGCTTTGTTCAGAACATCCATGTGTATAAGATTTCCTTTTACCATGTTTGAGGGAAATTTTTTCCCCATTTCATTAAACAATCTTGTCTTCTTTATATTAATTGTTTCTTGGCCAACTTGCACTGGGGGCATGCTTGCTCCTTATTAACCCTTCATTGGCTTAAGTTCATCATCTTGTTGAACTATCCTTCTTAGCCTTGATTTGAGTTATCTTCTTCTTATATATATGCATCAGATTCACCCTTGTATATTCTCACCTCTTGTTGAGGGCATCTTGGCATTTGGTTATTTTTGTACATAGTTTTAAAAACCTTCAAAAATCCAAAAACATTCACAAAACCCTTGAAAATCCTAAACATTAAAAATCCAAAAATCCAAAAACAGTGAAAAATAAAAAACACTAAACATTGGAAACTATACTACAAAACATCTTACTTCAGTGCTTGTTTGTTTTAGTGCATGACATATAGATCATATTGTGATCTTCCTTCATTAACAAAGTTGGTTTTCTTTCTATGTCTATCTTCCCTTGTATATATCGTTGCTCGAGGTAATTTCATAGTGCATGTTGCTTTTCATGGGATTTTTTTCCTCTGTCTACTCCCTTGCATGTATCCTTGCTTGGGGAATCATTTTAACCCATGTCATATAAACATGAACATTTGGGAACTAAAGCTAGATAACAAAAACATTGGTAAAACTCTTCTCGAGCATTGTTTTTTGAAGTATGTTTGTTGGTGCATGTTTATTTTTGTCTTTCTTATTTACTTTATTTAAGCGCATTAATTTATGTATTTTTCTTTGAGTCAGTTCTTTAGCATGGAACAAAAATCAGTATTATGGCTTTTCATGTCATTTTGCCTTTTGTTTTGTGCTTATATCAAATAAAAATACACTTCCAAGTCACGATGGTACTTCAACTATGTTGCAATCTTCACATTCCCCGCTTGTCTTATCCTCACTTTATTTCATACAATCTGGGAAAATAGGGATCATTTTCATCCCCCATACCCTCCCTTGTTTCTTCCACATGAGGAAGCTTGGAATTTCTTTCTAATCACTCAATTTGAACAATGGCCAACCAGGCTCTGTTCAACTCTCCATTGCTACAATATCTTATTCTTCTGTTGTGATCATTTTCTTCTTCTTTTCAAGTGTACATTGACCTCTTCTATCACCCCATCGACACTCAGGGGGACATCCTCCATCATACTAATTTTTCTTCTTCTATTACAAAATTTAATTGTCTACTATATTTGAAGTGGCGCATTGCGCTACACCACATCAAAGAGGGGAAAATGTAGACACCTAAATCTAGCTATGCAATTTTAACACTAAAATTACACTTCTTATCCTATTTTCTATCATTTGGTTATAATTAGTGCTTTCTCACTAATTAGCTAACACTCCCTTCCATCTCGGTCAATTAACAACACTTCGTTAATTAACTAGTCTCCCCCTCATTCTGGATGCAAATTAACACTACTTTGTTAGTTATAATCCTATTCTAATTAATTAATTAATTAATCTTCTAAACAAGAATTTACCCTCTTATTGGGTCATTCCCCCTCTTTGATCATTCAGATTCCATCAAATTCTCTCTAATTGGCTTTTACAAGCCTAACTTGGTCTATTAATCAATCTAATTGATTAATTTAAATCACACCCAACTCACTTAAGTTGGAAATTCTAATTAATTCTCCCTAATCATACTTAACCATTTCTAAGTCTATTTAGCTCTTGCTAATCCATAAAGTTATTTTATCCCACATTCATGAGGATGATAGTTTCTCCAATTTGGAAAAATATATAAAGAACCCTACCCCCTCCCTTCTAAGGTTACACATTTACACTCCATGTCCTTGGTAAGACATTAACATAAGATAAGAGCATTTCCCCATTGAAAAGCTCATTGATCTAGCAAACCCCTTTTCCATTTTATACTTGGTAAGAGTAGTAAGAAGATAACCAAAAATGGAAATTAAGCCATATTGGTGAGACCTCTTCCTCTTCCTTGGAGAAGTCCTTTTTTATCGCATGTGGCTATGCATGTCGGCTAAAGGAGGTGTCTACAATCCAAAGCCCATCAAAAACATCAAAGGATGACTTAGTACTTCATGTTTTTAATGTTAGATGAAATAGATTAGCTTCTCCTTTTAGCGACTTTATCTTGATGTTAATGATTAATTAACTTAGTTATTAGATCTACTTGGTGTTAGATCTTGTTAATTAATTTAGCTTTGTTATCATGCATACATGTGGTTGGAGATTTAAAAATCTGAGTTTACCTCTCTTTTCCCTCCTCTTTCCTTCCCATTTTCTATATATTGGAAAGTTGTACACATTTGTAAAGGATGGATCTCTCTCAATTTTTAAAGGCACCTTTTCAAAATGGTTACGGGAGCACATATGAATTGCAAAATTTCATTTTGGGCATATGCAATGTGTTTTTGTGCCTTCTTCCACTTTATTGTAATTGATTGTGCATATTTCAAGTAATAAAATTTGGTTTTGTGATTGTTTTCCTACCCTAACCCATTTTATTTGCATTCTTGCCTTTTTACTCTTGTGGTGTGTTATGGATGTCTCTCTTGCGGGTTCCATTTTTTTGTGTTTTTATGTGAAAAGGAAGGTTAAATGCAATTTTTAATTTTTGGCACATGTTTTACGCCCTCTCCTCCTTCACTTCCTTCCCAATTTTCCCTCATGGAGACTATTTCATCCACTTTTCTTGGTGTTATCACCTTTTAAGCTCGGGATTTCCCTTTCAATGCATCTCTCTCTAACCCTTGTCCATTGGAATGTTATGATTAGGTTTTTGGGGTTAGAACACCGGCTGTACAAATATATATAAATAAGATCTAAGTATACAAGCAATAAATACGGAAATAACCTGGAAGAAACAATACACAAGATTTAACGTGATTCACCCGGCGTGGCTAGCTCGTCCACCAAGAAACAACCAATCTATTATCACAAAGGAAATACAATGAAGATTTGAAATCTTCCACACCTTCTTGGATGTCCTGTACTTTCTTCTCTACAAGTTTCTCTTTTCTCTCTACAAAGGAAACTTCTTTACAATTCTTCTAATTGTCTCTTAATTTTACCTTCTAACCCTAGCTTTCTAGCTTATATAGGCATATGCAAACTTATGGAACTTTAGCAATGCAATTACAACCATTAGATTCACTTTATAACAAAATTTAGATCTAATTCCCGTGGCTTAAATAAAGTGATCACACGGGGAAACCGATGTCGGTTCCTCCTTGCGTGACCGATACCGGTCCATGGGTGACCAATGTCGGTTCCTCAACCGACGCCGGTTAATGTGTATTCTAACAAGTCTATAAAATCATGCTATTGTGAAGCAATTAAGCTCCACAACTCAACAATCTCCCACTTAGAGATAAATTTCGCATTATACCGTCAACTCCTTCCTTTGATTCTTTGCTTGGCCTATTTCTCCCTCTTCAAGTCTCAAACTCGAAGACCAATAGAAGTGGAGTGTATCTCCAACTTCTCCTTTTCCAATGGCTTTAGCATATCCAAAGGGTTCCCATTTATATGAATTTTCTCCAGTTTGACTTCCCATCCTCCAACACTTGTCGTGCAGTGATATCTCAACCGAATGTGTTTCGTTCTTGAATGAAATGTCAGGTTCTTTTCTAGATGAATTACACTTTGAATATCACTATACAATCTATAATCCTCTTGCTCCTTCCCCAGATCTTCCATGATTCTTCTCATCCATGTCATATCTTTGCTAGCCTTTGTAGCTACAACATACTCGACCTTTGTAGTAGTCGGGGCCACTGACCTTCTGCAATCTCAAAATCTAGCTAACTATCATCCCACCTACTATGAAAACATATCCAATAGTGTTCCTTCCACCATCCAAATCTCTAGCCATGTATGAATCAACATAGCCACGTAAAGAAGTATTTGACCCTCCATAAAATAACTACATATCGGATGTCCCTCTCAAATACCTGAGAATCCATTGGACTAATTTCCAATTTTCTTTACCTGGATTGGCCATAAATATGCTCACAAGTCCCACTTCTTGTGCAATGCAGTGCAGTACAAACCATAACATACGTGAGATTTCCAATTCTTTGAAGCATATGAAACTCATGCCATGTACTCGACCTCCTTATGTGATGTAGGAAAGCTGATCTTTGCTCAATTTGAAGTGTCCAACCATAGATGTACTTACGGGTTTTGAATTTTACAAATTAAGCCTTTCCAACACCTTATTGATATAGTGCTCCCGAGACAAATACAACTTCCTATTCTTCATGTGTCTAAGAATTTACATGCCAAGGATTTTCTTTGCGGCTCCCAAATCCTTTATTTGTAAAACGTGCGAACTAATTTTTCTTTAAGCTCGTAAATGTCCTACATACTAGATCATGCAATAAGCATATCATCCACATATAATAACAAAATAATATAACTTCCATTTTCAAGCTTCTTGAAATAAACACAATGGTTAGATTCACATCTCATATAACCATGCTCATGCATGAAACTATCAAACCTCGTATACCATTATCTTGGGGCTTTCTTGAGCCCATATATGCTCTTTTTCAATCTGCACACAAGTTTCTTCTTACCCTTGACTTCATAACCAAGCGGTTGCTGCATATAAATCTCTTCCTCCAAATCACCATGAAGGAATGCCATCTTGACATTAAGTTGCTCTAAATGTAAATCTTCTACTGCAACTAAACTCAATACATTACAAATGGAAGTCATCTTAACAACATGAGAAAATATTTCACCAAAATCAATACGCTTTTTGTGTAAATCCTTTTACCAAAATCCTTACCTTATATCTTTTACATCCATCCTCTTCTTCCTTGATTCTTTAAACCTACTTGTGCAATGTCCTTTTACCTACTGGAAACTTAATTGAATCCCATGTTTGTTTATGTTCCAAGGAGTCCATCTCCTCATCCATGTCATGCTCCCATTATTTGTGGGTTTTATCTTGCATTGCTTCCTCAAAGCTTTCTGGTTCACCACTATTAGTAAATAATAAATAATACAAGGAAGGTGAAAATCTTTCTAGAGGTCTACTTACCCTTTGTGACCTTCTCATTGACATTTTGGGTGCTTAATGCTCAATCTATTCATTTCTGATTTGTATCTAACCCGGATAGTGAATGCCATTGGTCACCTATAGTGACTCTGGTTTGGCTAACAAACACCAATCTGGATCTTCTATAACTGCGTCAGTTTAGGGGACCGATGCCGGTCGAGGGTCAACTAACACCGGTTATTGTGTAAACTTGTAGGTGTCAATTTTAAACTTGAGAGTTCATTTTCATCCACAAACTTCTCAACCGGTTCGTATTTGGGTACCAAAACTTGATCCATGTACAATATTGATGGGTCACTATATTTTTCCAATCATTTAATTGACATAATCTCCTGTCGGTGTCATTCTAAACCGGGGTTGTGTCAGGTAGTATGCAATGTAGTTTAATGAAACCGAGTTATCTTGTTGGGTATGTTGGGGGTTACTTAGTTTGGTGACTAGTATATGGAAATGCAATTCAAATCTACGGAATTTAAATACAGTTCTACAGAATTCAACTATTTGCGATGAAAGGAAACTAACAACTAGTCTTTTGCTAGAAAATGAAATACGCACACACTACTTTTTAACAAATGAAATTACAACTGTATAAATGAAGCTTAGCAGAAAGCAAGATTACTTGTTAACCAGATTTGCATAATGGAAACATTTATTCTAAGTGAAAGTGGTAATGAAGAAAACAGATATAGTCAATCAAAGCATGCATGTAAGATTCTCAAACAACAATTGCAGTAAATCCAATCAAAGAACTATATGCGTAAATGAACTCAAAATAACCTCTTATCTCCTTGGTCGAGTGGGCCCTTGCTCTTCCTTGGGATAGAGGGATTAACAACCTTTGATTCTCAAAACACGTGGCTTTCATTAACTCAAAATAAGTTTCATAACATAGACAGTAGATAATAATACCAAAAACTGAATACAGATAATCTCTTAGTATATCAAAAAGTAGTTCTCCTCTCTATATGTTTTGAAGACGAAGTCTTCATATAGGTCTTTTTAGTTACAAAGCATGCCATAATAGGTGGCATTAATCACTGTCCACCAAATACTAATTAAAACACATAAATTTCTATGGGTAGTTAGGAACAAGCCCCAACTAATAGGTCAACTTGGTGGAAATAGTCTCTGCCACTTGCTCCGAACTCGGGTTCCATAACTATCTAGCAACATCCATCATTTCCTACACACATCATCACGTTTTATCTCACAAAGACAGTTAGTAGGAGGTTCATGTGATAATCGGTTTTCATAAACTATAGCAAGGAAAATGCATCAAACCTACTAAGATATAACTACACAAAACATCCCCATGTATTAATAAGTCATATCAAAAGAGTATTTTCAGCTTGAAGAAATGATATCAATGAGCCAAACAATGCACTCATCATTTTCCCCCTGACTTTACCTATTGCATGTCCCTATGCAACTTATCTTCATCCTGCCCACCTACCAAGTTGCTCAGCCATGTCATATTCTTCAAATTGATCAACATATTGTTTGGTGGTGTTCTTACAGCCCTGAGTGTTGGAGGTAATCTCTACCCATGTTGTGAAACTGTCATTTGACTGGGCATGCATTGTTCTGCCAAGTAGTGAGAGGGCTCAAAAGGAGTGGTGGATGTACTTGGAGGCCTACCCATTCGTCATTGTACTGTTGGCTAGTTTTCTCTGTGGTTTGTCTTATAATGGTGATGAGGGCATCACCCCTGCGCATGCTCCAGCTCAAGTTTTGGGGAGAGAGAACCTCCCTACGTTTCAAGGGTAGACTCAGAGTATCCCACCTCCTATCACATGCCTGCCAAGTTGTCCCAAAGTTCTCCTGACTGTAATTTTCAAAATCCATGACACATTGAATTAAAATCTGGGAAGTGTTTACCCCGATTCTGCCTGATAGTAAAGTGAGCGAAAGTTTTTTCTCAGAGCTACATCAGTGTGATGAGTTGGATGGATGTGGAACCCAATGGACTGAGTGGTGTGATTGAAAATGTCTGTTTGCTGACCCTAGATGATCTGATTTCGTAATGTCAGACTGAAAGGCCTTGATTTGGAAATCACCCACAAATAAATTGATTAAGAAATCAGGCACATTTGTAACGATCATGTTATGAAGGTAGAATTCACAAAGAAAATTTTGGATTTTAGGAGTACTGCACTTATAGATTGATAAGAAACTAGTGCCATTGGGAATTTCATGAGGAGCTTGACAACATAATTGGAATAACTACCAGGAATAAAATTGCTCTTGACAAACATGCTATAGACCAGAGAGGGTTTCCTATAGGATAGAAGCTTGAGGGCCAAAGGATAGACAAAGTCTAAAATAGATGTCACTTTTTGCTTTTCCTCTTGCATAGATTCCATTTCCCTTTTCAATTTCTGATTTTCCTTCCTCAATTCTCTTTCCTGAAGGGATAACTGATGGAATCTATCCAAGATGTTAAGACTCTTATCGCGTTGACGCTTCAAACTACTTACTTCAAGCTATAGGGCAGTGATTTCCTGAACCTTCTCTATTGTTCTTTGTGTAAATTCAATTTGCAATAAAAGGTTTGTTTCTTCCATACCTCGCAATTGAGATTTTAGTAGCGCGATTTCCTCCAAATAGTTGTGAGAAGATGTAGCCTGGGTGCCAAGCACTTCGGGAACCACAGGGTGAATTTCCGTAGATGTAGGAATAACAGGTGTTGGAATGGCTAGGTGATCCTCCTCATGTTGTTCTTCCGAATGGGGCGGTATCATCAGGCAAAGTCTCTGATCGGGAACTGCAGACTACAAAAATGAACTGAGCCATCGAGACCGTAGGTGCATGGAAGAAGATGGAGCCATGGTGCACTTTCCTTTTGAGCTGGAAGTGGAAGGGGATGGACCCTCGGGAGTGCCAAATGTGTCCGCATGCTCGGGGGCATCAACTGCCTCTGCTTGGTTGCGTGAAGGGAAAGGGGCCGGTGCAAGGGTAGACCGGGGTGTAGAAGAGAGACCAGATTTCAATTGCTTTGGTCTGGACCCTTCTCCCACTGCAAGTCCCTGAGCCTCCGCTTTGGTCTAAAGAAGACCTGATGTGAGCATAACAAATGAATCAACCTTGGGTGTTTAATGAAAGACTTGCCTCCACAGGATGGTACTTCTGGAAAATTTAATAATGGAGTCCATGAGGTATTCAGGAAAATTTACCCAGAGGGCCTGGTTGACACGTCCCTTCTTAAGGTGAATTAACATTTTAAGTGCATCACCACCTAGAATAGAGGCCTGACCATCACATATGAAATACCGGTTGACCCACTTCACTATTTCGCTCCAGATTCAGGTAGACTCGTCCACTTAACGCCCTTCTGGATACCCAAGGGGGTCAGGATGACTTTAGGGAATGCTTCCCCTTCATCGTGAAACTGAGCAAGTAGGATTTGTAGAGGAGCATTTTTCATGACCTTCAAACCAAAGTCTGGCAGGCTAGATAGGTCAGAAATGACTGACTAGTAATCTCAACCCATCTTCCACTAACTTGTGAATAGGTGGACTCAAAATTGTCCAGAATTCCTCCACAATGCCTTCATCAAAACCTTTAAATTGGTGAATGAAATCCAGCCATCCAAAATCATGAAATACTGTGAAAGTGTGGCATTCCAGGAGTAAGGCGTCCGGTGAATCAGGTTCTGATTTCTTTTGTGGTCCCATGCTGAAGCCGAAGGTGAGTAATACCAAGTAGCAGAAAGAACCAGAACAAAGCATGCTCCCCACTCCTATTTAGTGACTGATAGAACTAATCATGCTTGATGCACATACAAAAATGGTAAGAAGTAGTTGTAGAAGCATTAAATTTCAAGTTACACCATATCCCTTGGGTGACGCAAAATCGAGCGAAGGTGGCGGTGGAAAAATAGTGAATAAGACCGGCCACCATGTGAATTTAAAATATTTGTGGTGGCACATATCCCACTATTGAGGAGTGAGTGCCACCCATCCTGACTTGAAGAATGTGACACATTCAAGGCATGTGGTGATTATGAGACATTACCCCTTTTATGCCATCATCCACAGAACTGGATTTGGAAAGAGATCTGAAATAAATATAGCAATCATTTCATGATGGCGTAATGATGACAAATGCATACATGGGGAAATGTTTTGCATGGAAATATCATTAGCAAGTTAGGATGCACTTACCCATGCCATGTTTAGTCGGCTGATATCCGTAGATTCCTATGCCTGTAGTTTGAGATGAAGCGTGATTAGCGGCTACAGAAATAATGAAAATTCCTACATTTATTGAAAATAACAACAAGAAAATTGCTAACTAAGGGAAGAAGATCGAATGCAGGATCATCTTCCTTTATTGAATTTGCAAGATATTGATTACTCCATGTTTGAGAGGCAAAGAGCCTCCTCAGCATGCATGTCCATGCGTAACAAAATGTCATCGGTGAAAGTCTTCTTATCCAGTGGTTGGTGATAAATCCAGAGCCTATGTCCATTCACCAGAAGAGTCCATTTGTCTCCATCAATAGGTACATCAAACAAGAGCCATTATCAAACACTTGATTTACCTGATAGGGACCCAACCAACATGTACGTAACTTGCCTTTAAACTGCTGATAGTGGGAATCAAAGAGTAAAACCCACTGTCCCTCATGAAATGTCCTTTTTTTGATATGAGCATCATGCTAGGTTTTTCGGTGATGTTGTAGAATTTTTATCTGTTGTTGTGCCTCCATCCACATTTCATCTAATTCATTCAGCTGCAACACTCATTCACATTGTGCTTCATCCAAATTGATCCCAACTTCCAACGTTGTTTCCGGTGTGTAATTTGAACTCAACAGGTAACAGTGGCTTCTTCCCAAATACTAGCTCATAGGGAGAAAAACTAGTAGTTGTTTTCAAGTCATGTTGTAGGCCCAGACGGCCTCAGGAAGCTTTGGTACCCAATTCTTTCTATCGGCATTGACCACCTTAGTTAGAATATTCTCGAGTTCTCGATTGGTTACCTCCACTTGCCCATTGGATTGGGGGTGATAGGGTGATGATTTCTAGTGCCTAATTCTATAGATTTCCAAGAAATCTTCAATCATATTTGAAACAAATTGAGGACCTTGATCAGATATAATGGCCCTTGGTGCTCCAAATCGCAACAATATCGATTGTACAAAAAATCAGCAACAACATCCTCATTGGCAGATGCCAATGCTTGAACTTCAGCCCATTTAGTGACGTAGTCCATGCATACCAAGAGATACTCCTTCCCGAAAGATGGAGGATCAAATGGTCCAACAAAGTCAATCCCCCATTTCTCAAATGGTCCTAAAAAACTAAGTTGAGGATTAAGAGGCATTTCCGTTGAAAGTGTAGGTTTTCCCATTCGTTGGCATGCATCACACTGCCACACATACTTTTTGACAGCCCTATGGAGGGAAGGCCAATAGTACCCTACTCCAAGGATCTTGTGAATTGTTCATTTCATTGAATAATGTCTCGCCTCTGGCTCATCATGACAAGCTCAGTATGTTGTGTACCTCATCCTCGAACACACCTACGAAGAACCATGTCAGGACAACATTTAAATAAGAATCCATTACACCATTTATATGTTGCACTATTTTTAACCAATCGCCTTCTTTCCTTATGAGTAAAATAGGTAGGAAACTTCCCTGTTGTTAAATAATTCACAAGATCAGTGAACCAAGGAGTCTTAGTCGAGATAGCAAACAAGTGTTCATCGGGAAATTGATCCTGGACTACTTCATCATCACCTGAAACATTTAATCTAGAAATAAAATCAGCAACAACGTTAAATTTCCCAGGCTTATCTATAATGGTGAGATTGAATTCCTGCAACAAGAGTAACCAAGTGAATAAGCCTTCTGACCAACACTGGTTTATTCATCAAATATCGAATGGCAGAGTGGTCAGTGTAAACAAAATTTTTATATCCAGTGATGTAATGATGAAATTTATTCAAAGCATAGACAACAACCAAGAATTATTTTTCCGTAGTAGTGTAATTCCTTTCCGTAGGAGTCAGATTTTTGCTGATAAAATAAATTGCATACATATGATCTTCTGAGTCTTTTTGCCCAAGGATAGTGCCCATGGCTGTATTAGAAGCATCAGTGTGGATATGGAAAGGTTGTCCCCAGTCAGGGCCACGTAAGACAGGGGCCGTGGTCAAATTTTCTTTGATAGAATCAAATGCCTGTTGACACTGAGGAGACCATTCAAAAACACAATCTTTGGTTAGCAGTGAGAACATAGGTGCAACAATTTTGCTAAAATCTTTTATGAATCGGCGGTAATAACCTGCATGACCAAGGAAACTTTTGATGTCAGTCTGATTAGTTGGTGTAGGTAATTGGGTGATGAATGATATCTTTTTGGGGTCCACCTGTATACCTTGGGCTGAAACATGGTGACCTAAGACAATTCCTTGATCAACCATCATTAGACATTTTTCATGACTCAGGGATAGTTGGTGTTGTTCACATCGACTGAGTACTTTCTCTAGGTTACTCAAAGATTCGTCAAAAGTGGATCCATGGATAGTGAAATCATCCATGTAAACCTCAACATAGTCGTTAGCAAGATCTGCAAAAATAGCCAAGACTGCCCACTGAAATGTAGCAGGGGCATTACAAAGCCCAAAAGGTAAGACTCGGTAAGAAAATGTACCCCAAGGGCACGTAAAAGTAGTCTTATCTTGATCAGCAAGGGGCAATACTAATTTGATTATACCCACTAAACCCATCCAAGAAAGAAAAATATTTCTTACCAGCCAAATTGTCCAAAACTTGGTCAATGAAAGGTAGGGGAAAATAATCCTTCTTGGTGGCTTTGTTAAGTTCCCTGTAGTCAACACATATTCGCCACTTACCATTTTTCTTGGGAACAATAACTAATGGGGAGACCCACTGACTATCAGATATAGGATAGATGAAACCTACCTTTAGGAGTTTTTCTATCTCACTTTTGACTATGTCTCTCAATGTTGGATTGATTCTTCATTGTGGTTGCCTTATAGGTTTGATGTCATCAGTGTAAATATGATGTGTACAGATGTTAGGATGAATTCCCTTCATATCAGTGTAATCCCAAGCAAAATCATGGGAGTGTTTCTTCAGAACCTCAAGCACCCTAGCTTCTTGATTGACCTCCAAATCATTTCCTATGGTCAGCTCTCTTCCCATACTGACAAGCACCTGCTTGGTATCATTCACAAGAGCAAGCTCTGTACTAGTGATAAAAGAATTCAATGGGAAAACATGGGGCTGAAGCATGTGTAGGATGGGTATGTTGTCAAAAGACAGAATCTTAGTTAAAGGACAATAGAAATCAGGAACTAAATATTTAGAATTATAAGCATAGAGTTTCCTACAGACTCAAGCGAGAGGTAATGTCTACCAGAGAAATAGTAGAAGATATGTCTAATGTTGGAGTTCAGATTTCATAGCAATAGTGTTGATTTCCGTAGTCATAGGGTCCTTAGAATCAGTCAGTGTATATGACTCCACAGCTTCCGCCATATGGTTGTGTACTACAATAGTGGCCAGAAAAGAAGAACTCAAAGAGTTAGCATCCAAAGAATCCACCCATACCTAGTCACAATTGTTTCGTATAAGGTTGGGTAGGAGGGTATAATGAAATGTGTTTGGATTTCTGCCCATTTAGAATTGTCATGTTGCCTGACCTACAGTCAATGTATGCAGCAACCGTAGCCAACCAGGGCCTTCCCAAGATGACTGGATATCCCAACTTCTGAGCTTTAGGTATGTAAAACCATGAAATCAACTGGGTACTCCCATGATTCAATAGTGACCATTATATCTTCAACCACACCATCAGGTACAACAATGGATTGATCTGCTAACTGTAGAACAATGTTGGTAGGTTGAAGTCCTATTAAGGATAGCAGATTAAACATTTCTATTGTGATGACATTAATGGCAGCACCAAGATCCACCAAAACGTTAGATATTGACTGGTTGTTTATACAAATAGTAATGATAGGACTCCCAGGATCCCCATATTTTGGTGAGATAAGGGTGCCAACAACTAAATCAGCCAAATTCCCTTGACTCGACAGTCTTTGGGTACTTATTTTTCCTTCCCTAGTGTTTTGATACACTCATTTCTAATGGTTTGGTTTAGTTCAGGGATGTCCCTTATTGCTCGCAGAAGTGGGACCTCAATATGTACTTTCTTTAATTCCTGAACTAGCTTTGTTTCATCTAGAGTTGAATGTCCTGTAATCGCTCAGGAAAAGGGGTTGTATTCTGTTTGAGTATTTGATCATCCGGTGTATCTGGTATTGGTGAAGGACCAAGTATTATCCTCAAGGGTTTCTTCTTTATCGGCATCAGTAGGAAGTTCTATGATAACAATAGGAGGATTCAATGTTTTTCCAGAGCGCAGGCGTAAATTACCAATAGTATTAACTGCATGGTGTTACCTGGGTCTGTGTCATCAATTGAAGTTGTCTGTTGATTTTTAGGATTGGATACTGGTTGAGCCGGAAGTTGTGTTTGTGTTGCTTGTCCTTGATGTTGGTAAGCTTGAGGTGGAGGCATTAAAGCTTGTTGTGGTTGCTGGAATCTGCGTTGTTGATTATTATTTTGCGGTGGTGCCCAGGACTGATTTTGGCTAAAATTTGGTTGAGGACCCCACTGCTGGTTGTGCCAAGGATTGGTTGTGGGTGGTGGTGCCCAACTTGGCTGAGTGTAGGGATTTTTCAGGGTGGTGGATATGGATAAGTCATCCAGTTTGAGTTTTCCCACTCAGGTTGTCCCCAAGAAGACTGAGAGGCTTGATTCGGCCATGACATCCTCCAGGGATTCTGAGCCGGCCTAGATGGGAACCCACCCTGATTGTTTGGTCTTTGGAAAAATTTTAATTCAACACTTGTTTGAGAGATAGCATTCAAACCTCCCTTTAACTGTGGTAAGAATGTGCAATGTTTAGTGTCGTGGTCAGTAACTTCACAAATTAAGCACATGTCTGTGACATCCAAAGGACATTCTCTCAAGGGGTGTCTCTTCGACACTTAGGGCAATATATGTCCAACGGTTCTTTGGCAGGGTTGGTTTTTTCCTTGAGTCCATCTATGGTTGATGTTAATTGTAGCAGAATGTCCATTTTCATGTTGGCCATTTCTTCCAGAAGTTTAGAGGTACCCAAAGACTTGGATGTTTGTTTCCTTCGTATTCCTCCACGTGTTCTAGAGTATCTTCTACATAGCTCAGTGATTTGGTCCATGGTGAGTTTATGCACGTCTCCTCCTCCCATGAGATGGAGGGAATCCTTGGTTTCCTCATCCATTCCTTTAAGGAAGACTGTCTTAGTGATGTCTGCATGTAACTCATACCCACTGCGTTTGTGGAGAAAGAGGAATCTATCTAGATAATCCTCTAGATTCTCATCTTCCTTTTCCGTATTTGGAAGAACTCTTCCTTCCTATCCCTTCCCCTACAATAGTCTTGGTATTTATCCAGGAAGGCTATTTCCATGGCTTCCTAGGAATTAATGGAGTTAGATGGTAACCCCATAAACCATCTCATAGCAGAATCTTTGAGAGTGGAAGGAAACAGTTTGAGTTTTTGATTGTCAATTCGGTAATCATATGTCTGGCACAAGATTTTAAATTCAAATAGAAACTGATCAGGGTCTTCTTTGGTCATACCTCGAAAGATGGGGAGGATGGATGGTGAGATGTTTTTCATGGGTGCATCCTCATCCACATCGAGGACAATGGGATACGTAAAGGTTCACCCTAAAGGTTGGTCTCAACATTCCTAGGGTCCCCCATTGCCGAGTGGTGTGAAGAGGATACAAAATGCTCAGAAGAGGTTCTAGGCATTGAGTTAGAATCTGTATCACTCTCAGTGTTTCTTCCTTGTGAATTGTCTAGAGAGATTTGTTGAATATTATGTGCTATAAATCTCCCTTGGTTATCTCGCGACCTATGCATCAAGGTTGGTTGTTTTAAAACGAGGTCCAAGACAACTACTGGTTTCCTATATGAACTCCATTAACACCCATAGCATATGGAATAAAAATGATGGTGCTTATGGTTAGTCCCCGGAAATGGTGCCAAAAATGATGGGTCAGTTATATTCTTCCAATCATTTAACTGACATAATCTCTGTAGTGTCATTCTAAACCAGGGTTGTGTCCTAGGTAGTATGCAATGGAGTTTAATGAAACCAGTTATCTATTGGGTCTGTTGGGGGTTGCTTAGTTTAGTGACTAATCTATGGAAATGCAATTCAAATCTATAGAATTTAAATACAGTTCTACAGAATTCAACTATTTGCGATGAAAGGAAACTAACAACTAATCTTTTCTGTTGGAAAATGAAATACGCACACACTACTTTTAACAAATGAAATTACAACTATATAAATGAAGCTTAGCAGAAAGCGAGATTACTTGTTAACCAGATTTGCATAATGGAAACATTTATTCTAAGTGAAAGCGGTAATGAAGAAAATAGGTATAGTCAATCAAAGCATGCATGTAAGATTCTCAAACAATAATTGCAGTAAATCCAATCAAAGAACTATATGCGTAAATGAACTCAAAATAACCTCTTATCTCCTTGGTCGAGTGGGCCCTTGCTCTTCCTTGGGATAGAGGGATTAACAACCTTTGATTCTCAAAACGTCGTGACTTTCATTAACTCAGAATAAGTTTCATAACATATAAATAATAGATAATAATACCAAAAATTAAATGCAGATAATCTCTTTCAGTATATCAAAAAGTAGTTCTCCTCTCTATATGTTCTGAAGATGAAGTCTTCATATAGGTATTTTTAGTTACAAAGCACGCCATAATAGGTGGCATTAATCACTGTCCACCAAATACTAATTAAAACACATAAATTTCTATGGGCAAGTTAGGAACAAGCCCCAACTAATAGGTCAACTTGGTGAAGCAGTCTTCCTGGGTTCCATAACTGCTTGCTCCGAACATTTCGGGTTCCATAACTCCTAAAAGCAACATCCATCATTTCCTAGCAAGGAAAACACACATCATCACATTTTATCTCACAAAGATAGTTAGTAGGAGGTTCATGTGATAATCGGTTTTCATAAACTATAGCAAGGAAAATGCATCAAACCTACTAAGATATAACTACACAAAACATCCCCATGTATTAATAAGTCATATCATATTTTCGGCAAAGAAATGATATCAATGAGCCAAACAATGCACTAATCAAATATCTTTTCACCAATCGTGTCACAACTCCTAACCTTAGAACCATATAGACCAAAAATGTAAGGGAAATGAAACTACATGCATGTATCCATACTTCTTTCTATTTTCCATTCCATGTTTGTCTTGTTCATTCTCATGCTTCTGCTAATACACCATTCTCTTGTGGTGTTCTAGGAACCATTCTTTCCTATGTGTATTCATATTTAATGAACACTAATCATTGAAACCATTCTTTCTATGTGTATTCTATTTAATGAACACTAATCATCAGCCCACCATTGTCATATCTAAGGAATTTTAACTTTAAACAAGTTTAATTTTCCACAAGGGCTTTCCATCTTTTAAATGTCTCAAAAACATCATATTTACATTTAATACAATAAACCCATACCTTTCTTGTGGCATCATAAATGAAAGTCACATAGTGTTGGGATCCTCCATGAGAAGCTACATGGGGTGGTCCCCACACATTTGA
This sequence comes from Taxus wallichiana var. yunnanensis, assembly GCA_018340775.1. Taxonomy (NCBI): domain Eukaryota; kingdom Viridiplantae; phylum Streptophyta; class Pinopsida; order Cupressales; family Taxaceae; genus Taxus; species Taxus wallichiana. The sequence continues at coordinate 372,203,527 of CM031244.1, read as the reverse complement.
TCGCACAAGCTTCAATTTATGCTTATTCTTTGTTGCCTGAACTTTTAGAAATCTCACTCTCTTTTTCTTTCCAAAAATACAATGCTCACATAAATCAATATCTACACATTTCATATCTAATAACTTACCCTATTCCTGTAAGATCTGTATTCCCTTTTCACTCATATGTCTTAGTCGATAGTGCCACATGCTTACATCTGAATATGAAGTAGATAGAACATAAAATGAATTAATAATATACGTAGACAAATACAATTATCCCACCTTCTTGCCTCTTGACATAACAAGAGATCCCTTGGTAATTTTCCAAGATTCGGTTGTGAGTGTAACCATACAACCAAATTCACACAATTATCCTACATAAATTAGATTTCTCTTGAGACTTGGAACATGCCTCACATCTTTTAATATACATGTATTTCCATTCTACAATTTAAGATGAAATTCACCTTTACGATTAATATTGCATGGTTCATCATCTTCTAAATAAGCATGCCCATAATTACCCGGATATAATTTCGAAATAACCCTTATTAGGGGTAGTATGGAAAGAGGCTCCTGAATCTAAAACCCATGATTCAATTTTGTTATCCAAGGAGAGAATTAGGGAATCTTGTATTATCCCTTTTGTAATAATATTTTTCTCTTTACCTTTATCGATAAATTCTCTTTGTTGTCCTTGAACCAACAATCCTTCTTTGCATGACCTTTCTTTCCACAATTCCAAAGAGTTATACCTCTACCTCTGGATTTAGAAATTCCATTCCTAGACTTTGAATTCCCATTATTCTTTCTCTTGGATCTATCCTTCTACCTACCCCTACTTTCTACATTTAAAGCAATCCCAGATGATGATTCTCCGTACTTTTCCTACGTATTTCTTCATTCGGGATTATACTAACCACATCATCGGACTTTAAAACATTAAGAAGCAGACACTGTATTACTAACAACCATAACCAAGTTATCCCAACTATTTGACAAAGAACATAATAATAATAGTGCTTTCACTTCATCCTCAAACAGAATACTAACTAATTTTAATTGATTTACAATAGACCGAAAATCATTCAAATGACTTGTTGTAGATCCACCTTCTTGTATCTTTAAATTAAATATTTTTTTATCAAATAAACTTTATTTGAAGCACTAGGTTTTTCATATAGATTTGATAAAGATTTCATCAAATCTATCGTGTTTCCTACTTTGTTAATATTTGAAGCCCACAGATGCTTCCTGTGCTCAATCTTATAGATCCAGAGCCTTTTCAATCATCTTTTGAGTCTTTCCTTCTCATCCAACGGTAAGTATAGATCTTTCTAATACAGATAATCCTCCACCTACATCTTCCATAATATATAATCATGGCCGTCAAATTTCTCCACTCTAAATTTTCTTTCGTCTCCCATTGTTTTTCTCCCATTGAATCAGAAATCCCTCTCGTGAGCAAATGTGTCAACACAAAAACCATCAAACAAAAAATCTCTCGATACCGGTTGTTGGGGTTAGAACACCGGTTGTACAAACATATATAAATCAGATCTAAGCATACAAGTAATAAATACAGAAATAACCAGAAGAAACAATACACAAGATTTAACATGGTTCACCCAGTGTGGGCTACGTCCACCAAGAAACAACCAATCTATTATCACAGAGGAAATACAATGAAGATTTACAATCTTCCACACCTTCTTGGATGTCCTGTACTTTCTTCTCTACAAGTTTCTCTTTTCTCTCTACAAAGGAAACTTCTTTACAATTCTTCTAATTGTCTCTTAATTCTACCTTCTAACCCTAGATTTCTAGCTTATATAGGCATATACAAACTTAGGGCACTTTAGCTATGCAATTACAACCATTAGATTCACTTTATAACCAAAGGTAAGATCTAATTCCCGTGACTTAAATAAAGTGATCACGCATACTGAAAATGCAGACATCGGCTACCCTATCCGATGTCGGTTCCTCCTTTCTTGACCGATACCGGTCCCCTGGGTGACTCGACACCGGCGTAAATTGAAGTGAAGTTCTTGTGTATTCCAACAAGTCTATAAAATCATGCTATTGTGAAGCTATTAAGCTCCACAACTCAACATAGGTTTAGATAGTTTTTCTTTTAGCAAAGTAGAGGAGTAGTTTTAACATTAGGAATAGGTAGAGGAACCAGCCTTCTTTGGAGGTTGATCTTAGTTTGTAAAACCCACATTGCAGAGATCATCCCATGTTGCCCAAAAATTTTGTTGATCTTTCATGACCATTTAGAGGGTGCAATTTTTGGTGATAACATAAACCTTGCATAAAAAAATGTATTTGTTGTATTTTGATCACCTCCTATGATTAATTCTCTCCATCCATGAAATATTTCCTATACTTATGTGATGATATTATAGGATATTTTACTTCTCTTTTTAAAAAATTTCTCTAAATTTGTGATTTATTATGATCTTGATGCAACTTTTAAAATGTGAGAATGTAGACAAATTTTATTTTTTACTTAATGGGAAAAAATATTAATTGAAAACTTAAGAAGGGTGTCTACTCTAAGTATTGTCTAGGGCACTCGTAACCTTTAATATGGCTTTGAATATAACTATCCACTAATAATCACATGTAAAATGTATGATGGAAATGTTGAAGTTGTTGCATTAAAGCAATTAAGCTGGAGGGAGTGAATTAACATGAGAAAAATATGGGTAATGAATAAGGGGTTTGAGGGAGGATAATTTTGAGGGCGGTGAAAAATTTGTGGCAAACAAATGTGAAACTCTTCTTTCCTACAACCACTTGTCATTTTTTTCAATCATATGAAGGATAAATGAGTTACGGTGTGCAAGGCGTTAAGGCAATGTATTTTGGAGATGTATCTAAATGTAAGGAATGGTCGATCAATATTGCCAATGACAATATTTGTTGTTTGCAATTTCAACACTTATGTTTTTTGGGTAGTCATAACACATGTAAATGTAAGGGGAATTCATTTACGTGACTTGCTTGACATTTAAGTGATAGGGATATGTGAAGTGGACCTGACATCCCTAGGTAGTGATTTCATGCACATTTTTGATTAGGGTTTCTCTCAATCCATCAACGTAATGATCCAGGTTCCCTCATCAACACTCATGATGGTATCATCCGTCAATGAACATCGATATGAAATGGGATTTATTATTTTTATATTTGATTGTTTTACGATGTTAAGGCTTTCACTAGATGGTGTTTAATTTGTTAGATAAGACAAAGAAATGAATGGAAAGGTGGAAATAAAAATGTAGGAATTAAATACATGCATGTCCCACATATAATCCAAAATTTAGAAGGTCACTACTAAAATAATATTTGTTATATGTGCTCCATATTATCATCTCCAACTCCCTTGCATTATTCATATGAGTGCAATTTTTGCTTAAAAGAGTCAAAATAAAAATGGGGAAATCCAATAGGTTCTAGGTTCAAAACCCTACCATAATTTTTGCTTCTTGTGCCACATTTTAACCCCTTTTAACTATTAAGCTCGATCAATTGTAGGAAAGCGGGAGATGTGAATACAACCATCTCTTATTAAAACTTACAATTTTTACCCCAATGGATGGAGGAATGTGAGAACATGCATCAACGTCATTTAATTTGTTGGATAAGATGAAGAAAAAATGGAAATTTGGGAATAAAATGGTGGAAAGTAAATACTTGTATGTATCACACCTATTCTACGGCTCAAATTGTTCCTTCCCAAACAATATCCCCTATATGGGCTCCACTTTATAGTCTTGATATCACTTGTAGTATTCACGTGTATGTAATTTTCGGTTAAAGGGGCCAAAATAAAAATGGGGAAAACCCAATAGGTTTCGAGTTTGAAACTTTTTTTCATGCAAATGTGTAGCATGAAAATTTCAAACTTTCAAGCATGACAACTAAGCCAAATTTGAAATTTTTCTCCCGAGTCTTCTCAAAACCCTCTCCGATCGGTTTATATATTGTGTCATGCTCACCTTGATGTTGCAGGTAATAAAATTAAGTTGAATAAGATTTTGCATGTGCTTAAAGTAGGATATCAAGGTGATTCACCTCCTCCGGTGAAGTACTTCCAAAGGCTAGTTTCTCAATAGGCATAAAAAGGCTGATTTTGGTCATTTCGGGTAGGTGTGCACTCTCTAGGAAGGATATGAAATCCCACACTCATATGGAGGTGGTATTGGAGGGACATAAACATGTTATAATTGATTTAGAAAAGTTTAGGAAAGTTTTGGAGGTTTAGGGATAAACAATGCAACAATTGGGTTTTCACATGTATGAAGTGTATAGTCAAAATTAGTTCCCGATCTTCTACGAAGGATTTTGGGAGTTACGTAATGAATTAGAAAAAAAGAAATAGTCATTGGAAATATTGAGTGACTATCTACATGTTGGAATTTTCACTTTTCTTACAAGACATGTTTATCTCTCAAGGAAGCTCAATATGTGCAGACACACCTGTTGTCTCAAAGAAAAGGGGAAATTTTTATAGTTTTAGGCACAATTGAAGGTTTAAACCCATCCCAATGTTCTTATAACGCTCTTGGGATTCAAAAATGTATAATAATTCATTAGAAAAGACCTCTTGGAGCTCCGACAATCATGTTCTCAAGTTGTCCCTATTGTAGGTACACTTCTCATAGTTGGTCATTTTTGGCGTGGGAAATGTGGTAGACCTCCTTGAGGCACATTTTTGTGTCCCTCTTGTCCCCATTCCCAAGGGGATAGAGGGGACACAAAAATTCACCCCCTCATATCTTCTGTTGGCATGTGGTCTTATTAGGTGTTGTCATTGATGCAAAACCACATTAATGAAAAAGTGGATGATGTATTAGGGTCATATGATGATGTATATGATGTTGACATACTGGTTCAAAATGTGTTTATGGTGATGTAGTGAAATTTAGAGAGGATTGCTTACTCTTGCAAGCCTATTCAGGTGCCTAAGTGATGTTGCATGGAGGTAGGAGATTCTTGGATGATTAAGAAGGATGTTGGCATGTTGGATAAATTTTTTGGAGAGTGTTTAGGCACTCACATCAGTGACATGGTGTAGATACATGTGATTTGCTATGTTACAGGTGTTCTTCTAGAGTAGGTATGGCTGCTAGGAGGTATGAGATTCAATTTTGGAGCTATATGAGCACATGGATGCATATATTCAGGTATATCATGGTGTATCAAGTATGTTTGGGTCATTTTCAGTGGTTTCATGATGAGTTGTAACATTTTTTCAATTGACCCTAACTTCTACAATGTGAAACCCTAAGGAGTAGTTATGTAAATGAGATAGGCTGGAGAGTTTGAGGTATGATGATGAAATTATGATGATTGGAGATGTTAGTGTGATGTGTCATGGTGATTTGGGAAAAATTTCAGGTTTCCATGATGAGATTTTGCAAGTTATAACAATTTGTGTGAGATAAGGTCAAAATTTAGTAAAAATCCAACTCGAGTTGGAACTTCTGATGCTCACCTTGAAGTGTGTGCTTTGCATGAGAAATTGTGGATTTCAAGGATGTTTATATGGTGATTTTATAAGGTTTAAAAAATATAATGAGGTCATTTCATTGTCAGGTTTTTATGAACGAATGTTAAGAAGATAAAGTGGTAAAAACCCCATTAAACCCTAGCTAAGAGCAACTTACGTAAGAAGAGGTATGGTGAGCCTATTTTGAATGATTTATCAAAAGTGATGATTGGATGATGTAGAGGACTCTCCTATATTTTCAGAAATGTATGATAGAGGTCATGGTGGTGAGTGGGTCCCACTCAAACATGCCAGTTTCGAAGAAGAAGGTTTTGGGACAAGGTTTTCCAAATGAGGTATGAGATAAATTGATGTTTTGGAATGTATGTGAGCTGATATTGATGTCCATAGATGTTTTAGGACATTTTTATGTAGGTACATGGTCAATTGAGGACCATTCAAAGTTGACTAGTCAAAGGGCGCTTTTGAGGCCCTAAAAGGCAAAGTGCTTCGAAAAATGGTTATAACTAGAGCTACAGGGAATTTTTGAGATGATTAAAAATATTTTGGAAAGAGGATTAAGTGATATTTAAATTAATATGAGGTTTGTATTTTGATGAGGTTTCTAGGTAATTCTTGGATAGAAAGGTTTTTTAGTGCGGGACATGATGTGTTTTGTTACAAGTTTTGAGTTGATTGAAGCATGAGATGGATTAGGAGATGCTTACTATCACCTGTAATGTGAAGAGATATTAATTTATCATCAAATTAATCAATTTATAGGTATTTAATGTTCATATAAATGTTTTTATGAGCTAACCTTTGGAAATAATTTTTTTGGCAAGTTGATTTGATGAAGACAAAAATGGATGTGGTTTGAGCAGGTGGTTGATTCAAGGATTATAACTTTCTTAGAAGTGTTATAAAAGTTTTGGAAAATCCATAGAGTGATTACATGTCATGGTTTGGTTGAGTATAATTGATTTGGTGGCATGATGAAGTTTCCAAGGTGTTGAAGGGTGTATGAAACAACAATTTTGAGAAATACAAAGAGCACTAGGCCCATTAAATGAAATAATTTGATTGGTTGAGCTAAATTGCGACCATGTATGAATTTTAAATGATATTTTAATCATGTGTAAGGTTTTATGGGTCATTAATATGTATGGTTTTGATGTAAGGGCATTTTTATCTTTGTGCCCATGGGGTTTTGAGCCATTTTTGGCACATGTAATGAGGTTTTTAGCTAGGATGACCTACTTGGGTAACTTATGAATGTTGTAATTCAAATTTGGGATGTTTCCTTGATGTATGGGTTGAGCCAAATGAGGGAAAAATATTGTGTTTGAATTTGAAATCATGAGGAGCTTATAAAAGCATAGTTTTGGGTGCTTTTATAAGCTAGTTGTGTGTGTGCAAGGTGTGTGACCTAGGTGTGAGTGATTTGTAGGTGTTGGAGAATTAATTGAGGTTTAATAAAGTGTGTTTAAGGTTTAGGAATGATTTATATCATGTGTGCAAGAGATTAAAGCCAAATAAATATAAAAAATAAGATGATAGAGCAAGTTTGATGTCATAGGGTTTGTGAGCTAAATAAGTGATCTCCATCAGTTTGGCAGAAGAAATATCGTAGATAATATCTTCATAAGGTGGTTAAGTGGGTGATTGATTATCTTGGGGGTTGTAGACTCCTTTTGGAGTTGGTGCTTCACAAAATTAGGGGTTAGTGCTCACTGTAGGTTGGAACTCTACTAAACTAGGGGTTGGTGCTCCTTGTGGGGTTGGTGCCTCAATAAATTTGAAACATATCAATAAAAATATTGTGTTTCAGTGGGTTTTCTTCCCCTTGAGGGTTTCCCACTTATATCTTGTGTTCATGTGTTGATTCTATGTTTCATGGTTGCTTACATATTTGATATTTGATGGTGTGCACACATTAATCATTGGATAAGTGAATTTGTGGTTGTTTGAATAATCTAAAATATGGTTTAAATTTTTATAAGGACTGATTCACCCCCTCTCAGTCCATTGTGCTTATAACAATGGTATCGAGCTGGTCCTTCTGGATAAGCTCAACAACTTGAAGGAGATCTTCTGAAGCACAAATGGGTGGTAAGAAGAAGAATTCTTAGAAAGGAAATAACTCCAAAGATGATTGTTGTTCTACTTCAAGTGAAGGTAAGAATTGCTTAGAAAATTTTCCTAAAGTTTATTCTCCCTTAGGAGTTGTAACTTGTGAATTTGGAGAAGGATTTGTTGATTCAGATTCAGATTGTGAAGAGTCACCTTGGGAAGTAGTAAAAAGGGAACTTTCTCATGCTAGAGATGAGAACCAAAAGATCACACAACAAATTGATGAAATGATGAGAAACCATGAAAAATAGATTAAGCTCCTTGAAGGAAAGTTGAAGAATGAGAGTAAAGAACATGATGAGATCACAAGGCATCTAGAGGAATAGTTAGAGAGAGTTGTAGCTAACCTTGAATCCAAGGAATATGATCATGAGCATGATTAGACTATTTGGTTTTTTGGAGCCACAAATGGAGGAGGCATCGAATCTCTAAAGGTAAAAGAGGAAGAATGTACTCACTGAAAACATAAATTTCTCATCTCATTGATGGACTCAAGTCTAAGGAGGATGAGTGCATCAAGTATGAAATAGGCATGAAATCCTTACATTCAAGACTTGATCTAGTTTTAAGCAAACTGAAAATGTTTGAGAAAAGTGCAAATAATCTAGAAAATATACTTGGCAATCAAAGATCAACAGGTGATAGGGTTGGTTTGGGGTCTAATGATGACCTCAAGGGCAAGGAGAAGGTGCAAGAGGACAATGCTAAAAAAATGATAAAGAATCATGCAAGGAGGATGAAAATAAGGAGATCTCCACCAAGACAAGGTGAAGCCAAAGCCTATTAGGCAACCTAATGCATCAAGGTATGAAAGATCATTCAATGGTTATTATTTCTCATGTTATGATTTTGGTCATAGAGCTAGAGATTGCAAGAAAAGGTCTCTTAGGAATGGTGTAGGGTTCTTTCATGGTGAATGTCATTCATGTTGTGAGTATGGTCATAGAGCCAAGGATTGTGGATGGAATCTAAGAGTGTTTGAGCCAAGAAAAAGTAAGAGGATGTTCATCAAGAGATCTGATCCTAGAGATACTCAGCCATGGAAAGAAAATAGAAATGATCATGCTAAAGATGTTATATGCTATAAGTGCAATGAGGTAGGCCATGTTGCTAGTGCTTGTTTGAATGGTACATCTAGTCATATTGATGATTTCAAAAGGAGAAGTACAATAGTATGTTACAAGCTGTAACAAAGTTGGTCATGTTGCAAGGAATTTCTATCAAGGTCTCTCAAGTCAAAACAAGAGTTTTCAAGGTCCTAGTGTACAAGGAAGGGGTCTTCTAAGGCCTAAAATACATGAAAATGGTCCAAGAAGGAATTGGGAACCAAGAAGAGATCTTCATACTTAAAAATGAGCTGATGATGGAGGAATAAGAGACAAAACATAGAATGCAAATCATAAGAAAGTGGAAGAAGGATTCTTCCAAGCACCTAAGAGGGCTTGAGACCTCTTCAAGACCTTCTTTTAGGTCTTCTTGGTGTTCATATACCTTCACTATGCTTCTTGGAGGTATATCAATGAAAATGAAGCATTGGTGTGACGGGGAGTGGTCTGAGTAAAAATATGCCTCCTCCATAAGGTCAAGGTATGTCATTTTAAGCTCTTGTTCATATTCTTGTTGGTTCATGATGATTTTTCATGTGTGAGATGTCATTATCTATGTTTTTGTGGTCATAAGAAGTCATGTATGTGTTCTTAAAGTCTGAGTGTTGCATTCTCATGATGTACTATCAAGTTTGAGGTGTCTTAGGAAGTGTAAGAGTAATGTTGACACATTTGTGAAGTTTTTCATATCATGATACTCTTATGAAAATCCTTATTTGATATGTGTTAGTTACATGTCATGGTTGAAGGAGTGCTGTCTCAGGATACAAATTCTGAGTCTTAATGATGTCATAAGGTTAGTAATTTGTTGTAAAGGGATGTATCAAATATGTCTATAAGTCCATAATGAGTATGAATCTATGAAGGTGTCAATTTTTTTGTAAAGGGTCATCAAGAGTCTCAATGTATAAGTATTGTCATCATCAATTGTTTGGGCATGAGTCTTGGTCTATGTGTGCCATTAGGTCTTGTATCATGAGATTTATAGGTGTGAATATATATTTGAACGTGTTTAAGAAGATATGAGAAGATGGACAAAGTGATCAAGTGATGTCTTGATCAGTATATTGCTTCTAAAGGTGGATTGTGGCCAAGACATGATCAAAACTAGTGTGCTATAGAGAATTTCAAGGAGGTTTTAGGTATGTAATTGGTAACTTCTTTCTTCTTATTCGTTGAAAAGGTGATTAGAGTGTTAGGAGAATCAAATAAAAATGTATAATCATTTTTGAGGTCAAAAGAGAGAATTGGAGCATTTTTGTTACTTCTTTGCCCCGACCGAGCTATCGAGTACATAGTGAATGATATTGATGGAATCTAAGATATGGAGGGTTAAACGATTAATTCCAAGGATAAAAAGTTGTAAAAATAAACTAGAAGCTGTGTAATTTTTTATTTAAAAGGTTTTATGCCATGAAAAGGTATGAGGTTCCCGAAATTCATGATAGTCCGATTGTTAATAGTAAAGAGTGACAAAGACCTAATTAAAAAGAATGAAGTTACAAACTGGGAAAATTTCCTTTGGTATCAAGATTAAATGTTTATGGAGGTGTTAATATGGTTAATGGAAGTCTTGTATCATCTTTTTATTGTGAGAAAAGTATAAATGGTGCAAATATCAAGAGTGAAAGGAAGTTATTTGAGTCTACTAAGTGTATTTTCTCTTCTACCGCATTTTGTCTTTGACATTATGTTGACGTTTTTCTACTATTTGACAAAGTTGAGTAACTAAGTTTATAAAGTGATTTTCAATCTATCTAGTCCACATATGAGTGCTCATTGGCATGACATAAGCTCCTACAAATATGGGTATTGTTGAACATCATTTTTGTGGTGATTATAGCATGTAGATTCATGGTTGAGCATTGGTAAAGACATCACTATGATTAGGAAGAAAGATTGAAGATGATCTCGAGTTGGTGAGATTGAGGTTATTGCTCCTTGTACAAATTATCTACCCACATGATAAAAATTATTGTGAAAGGAAGAGTATGAAGTTTTTCATATGTATCATGATAATGTGAGTCAATTCAAAGATGACATGATGCTCCATGAATTGTTCTAGTGATTGACTTGATGGAAAGGTCAAATTTTTAGTCACAAAGTGGTCTTAGAACTGAAAGTGGGTCTCTACTGACTAGCTAAAAGTATAATCCTTGTAAGAGGAAGAGCATGATGGTCTTAGGAGTGAACACTAAGATGCCTATAGGTGCTTAGAAAGGTATGATGAGAGGAATCTTAAAGAAAATACAATGTCTCGGATGCATGTTATGGGTGGACAAGTTGATAAGTCAATAAGAGAAGCAAGTGGCTAGGTTTATCAATTTTGTTAGCATCAAAATATGTCTCACAAGTTTAATCTCAGCCAAAGATGATGTTATAGTACAATATGAAGAGAAAATGTTGTTTAAGGTGTGTTAAAGCTATTAATGACAGAAGGAGTTATTCTTGGTGTTCTTGACTATTAATGAAGGTTGATTGAACTAATGTGTTAGTGAAAGTGTTGCTTGATGATTGTTTGTTGAAGATACTATGTGCAAAGTGGTAAGTCATGACCTTCTACAAGTGTGAATGGTGTGTAATGAAGTATTTCACATGCAGGAGGAGTGCATATGTTTACTCCTTGATGGTACCTCAGGTGATTTCATGTGCTAGAAAGGTATTTTCTTGAAAAAGCTGAAGCTAGACATGGAGGTAAGTTGATGTTCTATAATAGTATGCAAAATATTCTTCTATAGGGATGTACTATGTGTATGAGCTCAAGCACAAGTCAAGGGGAGCAAGTGAGGATGCTTCTAGATTGTGTTATGAAGATCTTCAAAGCATACAAGGTATGAAGTGGATGTTTTCTTCATTTTTCAATTTATTTTTATTCATGAATGCATTATTCAATCAATTAGGACTGTAAAATTCTATAAAAGATCTTCAGGACAATGTTGAAATGTTTGGCTCATCCCCAAGCCAAGTAACCAAGGTAAGATGCATGATTCTGTACTTTTCTACTAGAGATAGTTGTATTAAGTCCAGGGGAGTTATGGTTTGCATTGCCAAGGTATGTATGAGGTTCTAAAACTTGTCAAAGTTGGTTGAAATTTCTCTAAGATGATTGTTTAGGGACATGAGTCCTTGTGGTTGAATGATGACAAGAATGGTAAGTGAAAAACTTGATATATGCCTAGACAAGTTGGCTTTTGGTCAAGAAATATGGAGTGATAGTTTGATATGCTTAGTTTTGACATTTTTGGCATGTTCTCAGTATGCATGGCTCAAATTTTACTCTACAGTAGTCACATGAAGGCTAAAACAAGGTTGAGGAGTAAAATGGCAATTTTTACATGCCTAGATGGTGGAATATGATGTTTTAGCTCCAAACATGGTAAGATGATGCTCTTTTCATGATTTATTGATGTTTTTAGATGTTTTATATGCTTTTCATAGGGGGATATTGGTTATTTCATTCTTGAAAAGATGCTAAAATTCAGGTATGCCGTGTCATTAATGTAAAAGGAGACGCGTTCGGGTAGTCTTCCATCGTGTGACAAAGGGGAGATTGTTGTCATGTGGTCCTATTAGGTGTTTTCATTGATGAAAACCACATTAATGACAAAGTGGATGCTTTATTAAGGTCATATGATGATGTTGACACACTGGTTCATATGTGTTTATGGTGATGTAGTGAGATTTAGTGAGGATTTTTTTCTCTTACAAGCCCATTAAGATAATTAGGTGATGTTGCATGGAGGTAGGAGATTCTTGGATGATTAAGAAGGATGTTTTCATGTTGGATAGAAGGTTTTGAGAGTGTTTAGGAAATTGAATTAGGGTCATGGTGTAGATACAAGTGATTTTCTATGTTACATGTGCTCATCTAGAGCAGGTATGATTGCTAGGAGGTATGAGATTGAGATTTGGAGCTATATGATCTCATGGATATATGTATTCAAGTATATCATGGTGTACTAGGTATGTTTGGGTCATTTTTAGTGGTTTCATGATGAGTTGTAGCATTCTTCTAGTTAACCCTAGCTTCTACAAAGTGTGAAACCTTAAGGAGTTCTTTATGCAAATGAGATAGGATGGAGAGTTTGAGGTATGATGATGAAATTATGATTATTAGAGATGTTAGTGTGATGTGTCATGGTACTTTTGGAAAATTTTTAGGTTTATGTGATGATAATTTTACAAATTATAACATTTTATGTGAGATAGGGTCAAAATATAGTGCAAATCAAGCTTGAGTTTGAGCTTCGATGCTTGAGGTGTATGAATTAGGTGTGAATGATTTGTAGGTGTTGGAGTATGAATTGAGGTTGAATCAAGTGTGTTTCAGGTTTAGTAATGATTGATATCACGTGTAAAAGAGATTAGAGCCAAGAAAGATCAAGAAGAAGAATATAGAGCAAGTTTGTTGCCCTAGAGTTTGAGCTAGGGTTTGTGAGCTGAATAAGTGACCTCCATCACCATGAGTAGCAGAAATATTAGAGATCAGATCTTCATAAGGTGGTTGAGTGGTTTTTTTATCATCTTTGGGGGTTGTAGCCTCCTTGTGGAGTTAGCGCTTCACAAAATCAGGGGTTGGTGCTTATTGTAGGGTTGGTGCTCTACTAAACTAGGGGTGGGTGCTCCTTATGGGGTTGGTGCCTCACTAAATTTGAAACATATCAATAAAAATATTATTTTTCAGTGGGTTTTCTTCTCCTTGAGTTTTTCCCACTTATATCCTTTGTTCATGTGTTGATTCTATGTTTCATGGTTACTTGCATATTTGCTTTATTTAATGGTGTGCACACATTAATCATTAGGTAAGTCAATTTGTGGTTGTTTGAATAATCGATATCTGGTTTAAAGTTTTATAAAGACTAATTTACCCCCTCTCAATCTATTTTTCTTCAAACACTTCCCTTGGTCCTCCACATGACCAACTTGTAGCACTTCGGAGGGCTTGTTTGGCATATCTCGCTCCTCCCAGATTGCAGATGTGTTTGAAACTTAGCATGATCCTTTAGGTGAATTTTTGTGCACATATTTTCCCAATTCCAAAGGGAACATAGGGGACACAAAAATTCTCCCCTCTTTATCCCCTTTCATGGTTCCTCATATGATAAAAACAAGCTCCGCGATGCTAAGGCTAACCTTCCTCCATCTCCCTCTCACTCCACCTTGCAATGACACTTGTTAGCACCAAAATGAGTCAAATTTTCTTGAACATCTTATCCCCATATATAAGGGGAAAAAGGGGACAAAAAAAATTTCCCCATGCCCATGCTCCCAAAACCCTAATTCTTTCCCTAGCTACTTTTACTCTTCCGTGATTAAAGTTAATTGCTGCAGGGCAAGTTAAAAACATAAAAACTAATCACAACTCCATTTTTAATCTAGTTTTACCTTTCTGCCACCATTGAATCCATGAAACCTTCAAGTGCATCAAAAAAATCAATCATACTTCCCAACATATTCTAGAATCATCCATGGTTGCAAGAAATGAAGCTTTATTCATAATTCTTCATCTTGAAAATCGATTGCACCAAAGATTTCAACCGATTTTCCTTCTTTCAAGCTACCTGTGATGACTGTAACTCTAAGCATCCATTAATGGCTAAAATCATAGTTTAATACCTGCAAAAACTACCTCAAAACTTGTTTTTTTGATTTTCAAGAATTTCAATGTGAGCGTAACACAAATAAAACTGGAACACAAGATCGCAATGAGGAGTTGAATCCAAAAATGATGTTTCTAATGTAAAACAACACCATTTTTAATAGTTACTAAAAATAGAATATTCTAGGATCCTCCACATGCTAAAATAGTAATTCCCTTAAATTTCAAGCTCTGATCAATCAAATAATTTGGAAACAATGCAAAATAGCTAGTAGGGCAAAATTGATAGTTTTCCCAAAATATCGAGTTGTCAGAAAAAACAACCCGCTAAATATAGAAACTTGCTAAAAATGATAAGGCATCATCAACGAAGGTGAATTGAGTATGCTATAAGCTTCAAAAGATCAAATTTGAGTAAAAGGGCCAAATTTCCCAAAATAACAACTTCGTGGGCCCACCTGCTAAAAATAGAAAGTCTTAGTTTTTGTGTAGAAAGTTGCAGTTGGCTTCATTTTTGCTCATCTCACTACTTTTTGATGTGCTCAAAAGGTTGTAAGGTGGTTGCATAGCTCAAAAAATTAAATAATCTCTCCGCAAGGATCTTTAAGTACCATCTTAAGCACAATTGTATAAAGTAGAATAATAGATCATTTTGAGGCACAAGTTGGTGAAATTCGAAACATTGTGCGATGTACCGAAAGGATTTGGAAGGAGCTAAGAAATCCATTGAAATATAAGCAAAGGAATCATCAGGTCTTGATCCACCTTCATCTCTCCAGTGATTTGGTTGAGTTGAGCTGGGTGAGTTGGGAAAGTCAAGTGAGCTAGTCAAGAGCTCATCCTTTCCTATAAGAGGCACATGAAAATTGAGGTATGAAAACATCATAGATACTCTTGAGTTAATAAATTTAGATAATTTATCTTCACTTGGGGCACCTTGAAAGATGAGAACAAGAAACCACCCTGGCTTTAGTTGGCAACATTTGCATAACAATGTTCTTAAACACTCAACTAAACACCTAACAAAAGATATAATTAATCATTAAGGGGTTCAAGCATCATGGAGTTGGTTTATGATCACTAATGAAAATTGTGAAAGCCTAAGGGAAAAATTTTTATACTCACTCTCACTATGGATCAAGGAGGAATCATCATGAGTGATACCCGTGTTAGTCTCGAGCTCTAATAAGAAGGTTTCATAACAAAGTGTTTTAAAACACTCGTTTGACAACTGAGATGTTTGTGCATCTTGCAGAAGGAGGAGATTGTGATCACCATGTCTTAAATCAACAAGTTCTTCATTAACATCAGACTAGGAAACTTCTTCCTTCTTCTCTCTTTCTCCCTCTTTCTTCTCTCCCTTTCTAATTCTTCATTATATGCAATCATGGTAATTTGTATCATTCACTTAAGTGAATTTCTAAAGTTGAATGTAAAAGTCCCTTTGATTTATAAAAAGGGAAATTATTTTCTTCACTTCTTAGGAAGATGTAAAGTCACAAGTGGAATACGACCATAAGATTCATGTGGGAGGTAGATGTGAGGTAAATTTGCAATGTGATTTAATTTAATTTGAATTAAATCTTTATTTCATAGTAACTATTGTAAAAAATAGTATATGAATGCTAAATTATAGTAATGACACAAGAAAAGAAGAATATAAATGTGATACCCTAAGCAAGTAAGGGATATAGTGAGACTTAAGCGATTTCTTAGCATCTGGAGGTGATCCGGGTAGGTGAAAATGTTGAACAAACTGTAGATAGTGTCGTTAATGCTCACTGTAAAGTCTAAGATTCAAGAATGACGTAGCACAATGGTGGCCATAGGATGGCAAAGGAACTTGGGTGTTGGTGGCCGTACAAATGCTCAGGAACTAGTTTCTTCGAGCAGTAGCAAGGATTCATTGTTGATCCTTGTGTGTCGATTGATATTCACTTTTTGATCCCCGAGGGTTTTGTAACATGCAAAATAGAATGACTACCTACACATATCCAAAAACCACATCAAATATAATTAAAAATATGTAAAATGTGGAGTCATACTTACCCTAGTGGTGACCTGAAGAGTAAACTTACTACCAATCACTACACTACATCTTAGACCCCATGTAGTTCTTGTGTGTGTGTAGAAATGGTGGCATAACATTTTCTTATGTAAGTTACACAGTGATAGCGGGCTAGATCTAGAATATAGCAATGTATAATATGTGTGGATGGAATATAATAGACTTCCCCTCCTATGCAATGTATACATAAGTGATGCAACCATTTTCCCTTGTATGCATGCTAGATGGATGTCATTGGAGTGCTTTAATGTGTTTCAATGTAAGCTTAGGTGGTAATAGTAATGCTTAGTGCTTGGTCCCAAATTTTGAGAAGTAACTAAGTATATATATGATTCCCTTGTTTGAATTTCAGAATTGAAAACTGGAATTCCAACCCATAAGTGAAAAGGATGCTCAAAAGATAAGAGAGACCCAAAAAGAGTGAGAAAAGGTAAGAATGGGTTAGGAGCTCGTAGTATGGATAAAAGCACTTGGGCACTGGTGTCTTAATTGGGTATTAGTTTTTGAGGCCATAAAGGATAAATCAATCAAGTTACCTCAAGGATGTAAGGTGTGTAAGACCTTACAGAAAGCAAGAAACAAAGAAAAGAGGCCAAAGATAGTTGTTAACTACTAGTTTTCTTGCTTAGGAAGAATATATACATTAGTACACTTTTGGACCTAGAAATGTACCCAAGTGCATTATTTTTTGTCTACATTTTCCCCCACTTTATGTGCTGAGTGAATACATGATAACATAAAGTAGATAAAATACATGTACCTTATGATCCTGTAGAAAAGAGTGTTGTTGATAGTGTGCCGAGTGGACAAGTGAAGCATGGAGTGATTGAAAAATGAAGCATAGAGGCTACGAAAGAAGTGGATCCTAGGGGTGAAGCGTGTACATTGTAGCATGTTGTTGTAGCTTATGTGAGCTGCTTCATATAAGCATAGAACTGCAAAAGAAGATCAAGAAAGTACCCAAAGTTCAGATACGATATATCAAAGAAACATGTGTATAAGTATGTAAAGAGTGTAAAAGTGTGTAAAAAGGAAAGCGTGCACCAGATATATAAGAGAGAAAAAGATAGAAAAGTGTATTGCTACTTGTAGATTTTTGATTTGAATGTGAAGGTGAGGGTTTTGCGCAATCTCATGCCAAGAGTGAGTTTTTGGGCGATCTTACACCAAGTGTGAGTTTTTCTGTGATCTCACGTCGAGTGCAAGTTTTTTGGGTGATCTCATTCCAAGAGCAAGTGTTGGGGAGAGAGGTATAGTTTTACTCTCGTTTCATGACTTTACCTAATAGGCACCACTGCAGATGATACGTCCCAATTTGTTTTATTTGTCATAATTTGTTCCAATTAGTTCCAAATTATTCCGATTATACCTTGATTGTAGGATATATAATGCATTCCACGATGAAGGCCAATGTCTCATTACTATAGAACTACTCTATAAACTACCATAGACTATGTTCTATTGAGAAAATGATTGTGTCTACCCCAGGTCATTAGCGCGTAGGGGAGGACATGAGCATCTAGACGCTAGTGTCCGCGGTTTTGGGTATTAGTGTCTGCGCTCTATATGTAAGGTCCAAGTCTATTTCTCGGAATGCTCTCGTGATTGTGTTCTGTGTTGTTTCTATATCATGCTGATATAAACTATATCTCTATGTTGTTATAGGGGTGATTTTATAAACCAATGTATGCCCTCATCATTTGAGGTGCATGCAATGATAATAGGAGAATGTGGCCCAAAAGATAATAACTAATGTTATTCAAGTGGATACTGTAGGGGTAGGGAATGTGCATGGTAAAAACTAAGGCACATGTAAAAAAGTGGGCTAGAAATATGTGTTATTAGTAAAAGTAGCTAACATGCAAAAGAAGACATTGTAACAAGCAAGTGTGCGATAAGATAAGATAGACCAAGAAAAGAGGGTTTCAAACATGGGACATCGCTCACAATGTCACAAGACAATCATGTCTCGAAGAAGCCAAAAGAATACAATGATTACACAAGACATAGGGCATAGCCCACAAACAATACCATATAATAGCAAAAAGATCAAGAAAAATGTATCAGACAACCATGGTGGCATATAGTCTTACAAGAAAATGCTACACATGAAGCACTCATTAGTATGTTATAAAGATAAATAGTATAAGTGTGTATAAATCAATGAAAATTAAGGTAACTCGTAATGAGAAGTAATGACTATTGTATCAATATAACATGAAGTGTCTAAAATGTTTGAGTAGTGAAAGTAGATGCCCACAAGCTTTGGTGGGATCTGGTAAAAGGTAAAGTGCCAAGCATCATTAAAACATATAAGAACATGTAAGAGATATGCATTCACCTTAAAATACCAAGTGAAGGCACATGTTTATATATATATAAAGATGATGACATACTAAGAATCTATCAAGCATGGAAAACAAAGTGTAACATGTAAGTAGAACAAACTAGGAAGATAAAATGTAACCAATATATGCAAATGTTTTATATGAGTGTGATGGTGTGATATGTAAAATGTGAAGATGATAGGAGAAACGCACCCCCAATAGATGTGTATGAGATGAGGTTCATTTATAGGGACCCTTAATGCTTAAGAATGAACTATAAAACAAGAGTTTATCATCGTTAATGTGTCGTGCAAGAATATATGCTATAAAGATGTATCATGAATAAGCGAGTGTGAAGTGTGGAAGGTGAGGTTCATTGATGTAGTATGCCCTCAACATTCAAGTGTGAACCATATAACGAGATTGGGTCATAGGTAATGCTGATACAATGTGTGTATCAAAGGGTGTAGAAATACTTGGGAAAGATTAATCATGAAGTGCGAAGTGTGATAGTAGACACTAGAGGCGGTTGTTAGAATGGAGGGGGAGAAAGCGTGATGCCCCCATAAGGTGTGTGACTGGATAAGGATGAAATAAAATCTTCTAGGAGATCATCAATGTCGTGGTCCTAACCGACATGATTTGGATTAGAGACTTGGTAAGTAATAGTATGGGGTTGGTCATATAAAGATCATGTACGACATAAATTGTACATGGCTATAACATATTCTTCATCAGTAAAAAGAGGTTGGGAAATCTTGTGCATACTAGCGAGTTAGATTTTGAGTATATCCAAGGAATGAATCATTAAATAGAGATGTGGCCAAAAGGCATGGGAAATGTGATATCAGTATGATTGGGATCCAAAATGCCACCAATTTAGTTAAGCCAAGACTATCCAAGTGTGAGTGGAGAGGAAATGAGAGTACGTGTAAGGAATCCCAATAAATGGAATAAATAGAGGCCATAGATAGTGGTATCAAATACCCATCCATGATACAGGTGAGGAGAGTGAGGTGGGGGAGGAGATCAGCAAGTGTGAATCCTAAGTGAGCTAAGCCATCATGTGTGCAAATAGTTTCATAAAGCAAGTAAGGTGAATGGAATATGAGGCCAATAAGAGTCATGTATGAAGAGAGTGCATGTGAAGGGATCAAGGTGCGACGCAAAATGAGTTTGGGGAGATGCAATAGGTGGTAAAATGTCCAATGTATGGATGGTCCCCTGGAAAAATATCATGGAATTAGTGGAAGGAGGGGTTTTTGAATTGTGATTAAGAAAAATATGAATAATATAGGTGCCTAATCTGATTGCAATGTAGCAGTAAATAAATGAACAATTAAGTATAATATAGATCCAAACAAAATAAGCTAGAAGGTATGAATCCATAGTTACAAAGAAGGGATAAGAAGAATTAGCTGATTTGAAACCAAATTTAAACTGTCCCAAAGTGCTAACCAAGTGAACAGAGAGGGATAAACGTCACATAGAGCCTTAGAAAAATGTGCGAGCTGTCGTCTTGCTTGGACAAAGGAACCTTGAAATGGGTAGGGGTGCTGCGGACACCTGCACAGACCAATATTGGGCATCCGTGATTGCGGAAAATCTCAAAAACTATATTTGACTGGTTGTAAGGTGTTCGATTTCCTTCGCATTTGGTTGCTTGCACAATTCACCAAGGTCGTTGATAACATGCAATGAAAGAATAACCTATAAAACCCTCAAAAATACATCAAATCCTAAAAAGGAAAGATGCAAAATGAGGGTTTGACTGTCCTCGATTGCCAAATTAGTAAACTCATGAATAAGCATTGCACTACATTTTAGACCCAATGTAGTTCTAGGTGTGTGTGTGTGGAATTGTGCCCTAGGTGGCTTTTGTATGTGTCACACTTGATAGTGAGAAAATAACTAGATGTAAGAAATACAAACATATATGTGCATGAAATAGAATGAAATTCACCTCCTATGAAGTGTATGCAGAATAATGCAGTCCCTTGCCTTTTAATGGACTCTTGAATGCTCTTGAATAGCCTTTAGATGCAACCTTAGGTGGTGATAGCTAATGCTTAGTGCTTGGTCCCTTATTATGATCACATAACTTTATATTTATATGATTCCCTTGCTTGAATTTTATAATTAACCCCAAAAAGTCCGAATACCAAAAAGATAAGATGCTCAAATGGATAGAAAGGACCCAAAAGATGTGAAAAAAGTATAAAGAGGTCAGGGGTGCCTAGAGGGGATGGGGAGCTTAGCCCTAGAGTCCCGGGCCGGGCACTAGTAGTGTCCAGATTGAAAAAACCGAGATATGAAAAGAAAAATTGAGATAGAAAGTGTGTAAGACCAAAAGTGGCAATATAAAGCAAGAAAAAATGACCAAAGAAACAGGTTAATTAATACTTTTCTTACTTAGAAATCATATGAATAATAGTATGTAATTAGGACTAAATAATTACTCAAAGTGCTTGATTTTGTGTCTACATTTTCCCCCACTTTATGATGTTGAGAAAATGATCAATAACATAAAGTATATAAGAGATGTGTACACGATAACCATGTATATTGATGACAAAAACATGCTTTGAGAGTCAAGGAAAATGTCGAGTGGTAAAAATGTGGGGCGTGGAAACTAGAGAGGAGAAAGTGCAAAAAGTGATGATGATAATGATGACCCTAGGGCGGAAACACATGTGTAGATGTTATTGTTGTGCCTATTGTTGATGTCGATGTTGATGTTGTTGATGTAGGATGATGTTGACTACCACTTCCCATAAGGACATACTGCAAAAGATAAGAACACACAAGTAGTAAAATTCGTATGTTTATGAGTAAAAACAAGTAAGAAAGTATGTAATATGCAAAAATGTGAAAAAGGAACATGTGCACCTGATTTGTGATGAGGAAAATAGTGTAGAAAGGATCATGTAGATGATGTAGAGGAGCAATTTTTTTGGGCGATCTCATCTTCAAGCTGCGTAGAATGCAATTTTTTTAGGCAATCTCACACCAAGAACTAGAATAAGTGTAGGGAGGAAAGTCTGGTGTCATCCTCCAACCTTTAACCGATTCTCAAAGTATGGAACACCAATGACAGATGGTGTGTAAATATCTCATATGGTTCAACTAATTCGATCCAATGTGAAGAAGAAAATGTTATATGGTGTATGTATTTGAGTGTTAAGGGTTATATGCCTTGTAAAATCCGTTGTGTGAAGTCTTTGTTGACTATGTTGCTTTGAATAATGTTGTGTAACTTGTCCCTTAGTCACGAGGCATCTAGGAAGGGTCATGGGCATCCAGGGGGTACTATCTAGGTCTGGTCACTAGTGTCATGTTGTGATAAGGAATCAAGTTAGGATCTAAGCCCGCCTCGATCGATCGATGACCGTGTGTTATCTTGGTATTGAATTATGCTATATGGTATGTGTGAACTATTGTATGGGGTGCATGATTCACCCAAATGATGCCCCCTCGTTTGGGGTGCATGTAACGTCATTGAGGAGAATGCAACCCAAAGGAGGACCGACCATTGTGTTGGAACCGTGGCCTACTGGGGGAGAGAGTGTGCTTGGTATAAACCAAGTCACATGCAAACAAAGTGGGGGCGAAACAAGTGTTAGTATAAGCAATACAAACACGCATGTAAAATGTAAGATAGTAAAAAAACATACAATGTGTAAGTGTAGACACCGAAAATCTAGGTTCCCTCTTTCTCACCGTCTCAAGTTCATTTACGATAAAAAATGATTCACTTACGACACTCGTGACATTAAATCACCTATTGGTTCCCTTTAATTAAATTAATTTAATAAACATACCACCACATCCCTAAGTCTAATTAATTAATTTAAATCAAATAGATAAATATCCTCACACCTCACCCTCACACCTCACCATGCTAACTCAGACACCTTCACTAGTTACAACTAACTAACTAGTTTACTAACCTTCCAAAAATATCACTCAACCACCCCTAACTTATCCCTAACCACCTCTCCACACTTAACTAGTTAGGACTAACTTAAAAATAAAAACCTTCTAAAATCACTCACATCCTCATCCTAACTAATTTAATTCAGTTCGAATCTCTCCCCTTATCATCCTAACTCCCTTGAAATCCTCAAAATCAAGTTCAAAATAGAAGGAAAATCACTCCTTTTGGACACCTAACTAAGATTTCCGAAATCGCCTGCAATTTTCCCGATCGTCGGTGATCTATATAAACTTGTTTCTGACCACTTTTGGGGAATAATTTTCATGTTTTATAGGTAAAATTTACCCTTCTTTAGGCATTCCAGAGGTCAATTATCTTCAACCAAGATCCATTACCATTACGTTGCTCCAAAATCATCAATTTGGTCGTCGTATCATCCATTTTCATCATCAAGTCATCTTCGTTCATCTACTAGATAAAATCGATCACTCATGTTAGGTAATCATTTCATTTTTGTTTGTTTTGGTCACTAATTTTAGGTAACATTATTCATATATTATTTATAATGTCATATATGCTCTGAGAATTGCTTTAATTCATAGTTTAATGAAGCTTTTATCTCTATTTCGTAGATTGCTAAAATCCACAACAATCGCTGCGATTGGCCTAATCATTGGCGATTCTGTGCAAAATTTTACCTTTGCCTATTTCTTATAACTTCCTAACATTTTTTTCTTATTTTCATTACTTGCTAACATGTTTCCCAACATGGTGATTTCAGATGGCCTTAGGTGGTAATAATTACCCTGTTACCATCCGTGACTCTTTTCCCGTTATTCGTCATCCTTTGTATTAGGAGCAAGACGAGCCGCTTCATGATCTAGAACTTTGTGCAATTCAAAGCGCACCATTTTATTGCCTATAAGCCATTTTTACATCAAATCAACATATTCACAAAGAAATTGAGGCATTTTGGGATACGTATTACGAGGCTCAAAGACTCCAAAAAGACCTTGCACAATATGAGCATAACTATGAAACAGGTTTATACATACTGAAGGATTATCACACTACATTAGAGTTCAAAAACAATGGTTACATCAACATCCATGACACTGATACCACACTTGCACATCTCTATGACACTTAGAAATAAGTGTCAGACTTCTTTGCAGAGGATTTAATTTCTGAACCCGAGTCTTATTTCACGGAGGAGGAGGATCTAGTTGGTTTTGTAGGGTCCAACTTCTCTGAAAATTTGTATACAGATCAAGAATCGATCTTTGGTTCTAAGCTTGTCATTAACCTTCTTATGTATATGTCCACCTAAATAAGTGACATCAGTTGGTCATATTTTCCACTTTATCATATTGTATCGCAGCTTTATTATTATCAATAAAAACTTAATTGTTCTTGAGCAGTTGATATCCTTCGAAGGAAGTCTTTGGGCTTCGGGGATTGTCTTTTACCAAAAACTTGCCCTCTTATTTTACTAACATTATCTTGTTTATGTGATTTGATTTGTAGGATTGATTCAAGGAAAAAGAAGCCTTGTTTAATCTCTTACAAAGTGCAAACACCATCGCACACCCTTTGGGTATCCCAAAACCCCACCATACTGAGGTTGAGTTAGGTTTTTACCCTCTTGAGAAACCAAGTATAACCAAGGAAAACCGTGCTTGACATTCGACACGCTCGATGGGACCATTGTCCCTTTTCCTCGTTTCATTTTATCATTAGAATTATCATTGTTTTCACGAACTATCAACCACTTTGTAATTGACTTAATCGCCTTTGATTAGCTCGATCGCTTGCAATTTCCTGTGTTGTTTTCTTATAAGATCATAATCTGTTTGATGTTATTTGATTTTTGTTTTCTACATCGCTTATTTGATTGCAGGTGTTTTTGGTGAGAGGTTTGCTTCTGGATTTGTTAAACACACGCTTTGAAAAATTTCTAAAGTTTAACATAAAAAATAAAAAGGATCACTCTTACGGTAAGTTTTAAAAACCATCTTTTGACTTTCCATCTTGCATTATTGTTTGTTTGTCCTCATAAAAATCAATACTTCATTTTGGGTCTTAAAATGAACCATTCCATATTTCTTTCTCACCTAGTTTTAAGTAGGAAGTCAATTGGTTGCATTCACTTATTCCTCCTCACACACAACTAAATCACTTCAAAATAAAAAAATGCACTCAAAAAAATCCTACGTAGGTGAAAAAGATTAGGATTTCATCACCCAATAGGAAATGGGCTCGATGTTTTGGCCAAGTATAATCTCCGTCTATCGATATATATTAGCTTAGCACCCAACCCCCTTATCAAAACGAGACCGTGAAGTGAGGGGGTAGGCCCCAATACACACGCACCGTATCAAACATCAGTATAAAGTTGGGCCTCACGTACCTTCGGGTATATCGAGGACTCTGCCCTTAAACATGCCTGAAACCAGCCGTAACCAACCATTTCCTAGGACCCTCATTAGCCATCTTACACATTTCACTTTTTATAATTAATCAAGATTAATATAAAACAACACTTTGTTTGTTTTTGCCTATTGTTTGTAAATCAACCCATATAGTCAGTTTCCATTTTTCTTAAGTGTTGTTGTGTGTTTTTTTATCATGGTACTTACTAGACAACAAACACATAATCAACCTTTTGAAGACATGTATACCTCACCATTTACATTTCAACAACAAGCCCCACTTCATACTACACCACTTCTTGTACCCTTTTCCTCACCAATGCAACCACAAGCATTGTTTTATCAAACAGACACATCCAATCCCTTTTATGACACCCAACAAACTTGGAATGAATCAGGGATCAATTATAATAATGAAATTCATCAACAATATTTTCATTCCCCACATCAATATCATGGTCAGATCCCACATACACCAGAATCAAAGCATTCATTCTCTCCTAGAGCATCCAAACCTCCTTTTTATAATAGGGGAAACCCTATTTTTGAGGAAATGCTAGACTAAAATCCCATTTCCTTCAATGTTTATTTAGTAGTGAGAAATATTCAAATGCAATTGCTCATACCCCAAGTTATTCCACATGTCTATAATCATTCCTCTTCCATTGCAAATCTTATTGACCAAAACCAAGAACCTCGTTGTCCAACAATTATATACATATACCCCAAATCGATCTAAAACACCAATTAGTAATCAACCTTAGATCTCCGCCAACTCCACTAATCCATTTGAAATATTGAATGAACAATCCTTCACCGAGTCAACCCGAGGTACTCAAGGTCTCTTTGGTACCCTTTTACGATCTCCACATGATTTCATCATAAAACACTTCTGGTCAAGTAGTCCATATCTTCACCAAATCCTTCTATAGGATCTACACCTCCTCTAAGTAGTACCATTGCTTCCTTGTCTACTCCCCCAACATCCTCACTAGTATAAACATCTCTATTGAGTTCCATAGCCCTTTCTAGAGTTTTATTTTCCCAACGGGTTACTAGTCCTATCCAGAGCACCACTATGTCTATTCCCATAACTACGCCATTGGTCAATACTAGCGCCATCGCTAGCACACATCCCGCTTCACAATATATATCACAACCTTCAAAACCATTGAACTCCTTGTCACAATCCACACCACTACAAAATATCCCACAATATAGTATATCTCAATAAAGTATTCCACAACAAGCACCATCCTTTGCAGCCCTCCGCCATGTACTCCCAACAAATACCTACATATTCACAGCCACCCACTTATACATCAATGCCATTGCAGTATTAGTACATACAAATATCGCAACCTTTAGCTTCACATCAAGGTTCCTCATCCCATCAAAATATCCCACAACAAAACATCATGTATCATCAAAATGTTCTTCAACAAAATGTTTTGTATAAAAACATATACCTTAAAGAATACACACTTCAACAAAATATCCCACAATGACATATCCCTCCATAGAATAATTCTTATCAACATAATGCTTTGTATAAACTAAACATCCCCCAACAAAACATTCCTTATCAGAAAGCATTCCTCAACATTCCTCATCATTACCAAACATACTCACAACCCAACCATTCCTTATTCCAACATGGCTCATCCTCACAACAACAAGTACAAGATGATCCCCTCCAAGCCCTTTTAATCCGCATATCCATTATTGAATCTTCTTCATCTTCATCAAAGAGTACACTCTCTTATGATCATATTTGTAATGGTCCTATTCACCCTTCAGTACCATATAAACCATATCCACCCCACTGGGAACTTCCTAAATTTATTAAGTTTTACAACAAAGAAGATCCCTAACAAAATATCTCGTGCCTTTCATCACGCATGCTACCTAATAGATCATGATCAAGATCGATACTAAGGACCTTTGCCATGTCCTTGCAAAGTCTACCTTAGACTGCTATAATAACATTTCACAACATTCCCTATTCTCTTTCACACAAAGGTTGCACAACTTTTCTTACACCACTTTTCCATCAACATAACTCGTAAAATCACTATCAACAACTTATATTCTATCTTACAATTTGAAAACGAATCTATCGCTATTTTCATCGCTCATTTGGAGGGGTGTAGCCAATCAACTATATTTTACATTACAACAAACAAAGTTGATCAAGGTATTCTCTCGTGCCTACGCTAAACACATCTCATCCACATTACTAATCCAATCATTTCAAACTTTTGATGAAGCTTTTACCATGTCCCATAAAATGGAACTACGAGCTCTAGAAGATGGGTGGGTAAAGCTTCATCCTAAGAAACCAAAAGTCAAGTTTCCATCCAAATCAACATTCAATTCAGATAAGTCAAAAATAGTTGCTAATGCCATCGTAGTCAAATACGCTCCCAAGGAAAAATTTGTTGTCGAGTATCCCCATCAACAACGTAACTAAACACCCACATGAGATAATTATAGTGTAGTTTTTGAAAAAATGATCTCTTCCAACATGATATCTCTCCCTCCCATTTGACCCATTGACATATCAATATCTAAGCCCATTTGGTACCGAGATAATGACTATTGTAAATACCATAGGGTCAATGGTCATGACATTGAGAGGTGTCATACATTCTGTAATGTACTTCAAGATTTGATCAACAAAGGTGACCTTCACTTAGAGATCTAAATGCACATCTAAATCAAAATATCGACATATTTAAACAACCATTTCTGAATCACCCTTCATCTTTCGATCAATCACAAAAAAATGATGTCCAAATCATTAATACAATAACGAAAATTGAGCTTATTCCTCAACCCACCTTGTCACTTAACGAAAAATTTTGCAGAATCAACCTCACCACCCAATGAATCAAATATTACAATCACGAAATCTTCATCTATTGAAACCATCACTCAAACACCTCTTACATCCTTACCACTTACCGAATCAATGCCTACAGAGTCAAAACCAAAGTCCAACAAAGTTGTTGAGCCACCACTTGTTATCACAACTATTCCCATGACCTCATTACTCTCTATTGTCAAACCCATATCCACATCTTTTAGTACAACCACACCTGCACCTGCATCTAGATTTGCAAATATAACTATGATACCTCTTGAAACATTCTTAGCACAATCTCCACCACCTAAGCTAACCATGGGACATAATCGTCCTCAATCTATAGAAATAAACATCTCAAAACTTACAAATCATTTAGACTATAGCCAAACTCCTCCTCCTTCATTAGCCTTAAATTCATCAAATACACCTAGTTCATCCAAAACCTCAAAGGGGCCTAAAAAATAGGGGTTATTCAGGTCTTTATAAGTCCTCATTATGATGAAACATATCGTTTCCGTGGTCCTCCACCTTTTTTTCCACCTCCTCCTACAAGGGCATTCCCACTTTTAGAGACCCTCTTGTCATGTCAAGACCAAGGCCTATGGGACCTTACAAAAAAACACCATTCAAGGTTATAAGGGTCCCCATTATGCTCCTCTAGATCATAATCCCCCACGCAATCCTTTCTCCCTCATACCGGTTAATCACCCTATTATCACAGGGGAAAATCCCAACAATAAAGCTCACATATTGAACCCGTATTCTACATCCATCATTCCGCAATGGGTATCTACATCAGATCCATGCCCCCATATCCTCCATAGTATTGCTATTCTCTGCGGTGGCCACCTATACAAGATCCTCATTATCCATCATTGCAACAACTAGAAAACCTCCACAACTAGCAAAAAAAAAAACCCTTTGTTAAACAACATGTCTTGCCTCCTCCTAAGAATCATGAAGGCTCATCCTTATTATCATCTATGTTCGGACCAAAAGGGCGTTACAACACCATGTTAGATGACCTCCTCCAAAAATCACTTATTACACTACCACCTCCCAAGTCATCAGATCATTATGGATGGAAACCTACCTAGTATGACTTTAATGCCTTTTGTGATTACCATAGAACACAAGGCCACTCCATAGAAGATTACATATCCTTTCACTAGAAAGTTAAGAAGGTTGGAATTTATCTCTTTCTTCCTTCTCAATCAAGTACAACATCAACATCAACATCAACATCACTTGAAGAATCCATCCCTAAAACATTAATTCGTCAAGTCGTTGTTTTCCACATCACCACTCACTTGCAAGATTATGACAAAGGATCATCGATCATGAGAAAGATAAGCCTTTATTGCCATACCTCCACCTCCTAAGCTATCAACTCCACCTAATAAGCCTAAGGTTTATATTTCCTTAGCGCACGAGGATTCAAATCATATGTCATCATCAAAAGCCAAAATTTCTATACAAGCAACAACACATCCTTCCACTACAATACAAAAAGTTGTTGTCAAACAATTACACCAATCTCCTATCTGGATGTCACTCTATGAGTTTGTTCAAACGTCACCTAGTTATAAGTAGGCCATGATAGAAGCTCTTTAATCCATCAATGTACTGACTGATGACTCGGTCCCATTCAAAAACTTTGTGGGCACTCTTAAATCATCCACCTCCATATCATTCAAACCAACTGAAATTTCTTCTCTTAGACCGGAAGATCATGACTTCCCACTCTTCATTACCGTTCGATCAATGATATCTCTATCAAAAGAGTCATGATTGACATTGGAGTGGTCATTAATATCATATCCTCTCTCATCTTTGACTAAATTAAGCTACCCAACACGGTTTTTGCTCAAAATCCAGTCTTATTACGATCTTTCAATGACACTATCACACCCACATTAGGTACCATTATCCTGCCACTCAAATTCGGTGTCAAAACCTTACTAGAACTCTTCTACATTATAGAAGGAGAGTTTCAATACAATATGTTATTAGGACACCCTTGGATACACACCATGCCCTATGTTCCTTCTACCCTCCATTTTTGTCTTAAATATAAACATGAAGGTTGGACCTACACTATCCCTACCGATCCAAATCCATTTGCTAATCAAGTTACATGATGTACCGCCCAAATGACATACGTACCTAAATCCCCATCCAAGTCATCTTGATCAAACATCTACTAGCACATCGATATCTTCTTCCAAGTTACCAGATGATTCCTCTTTCACTGAAGCCGTGAAGTGTATTACTCTTGGAGAATATCATCTCCTCATGCTTAATTCCATCCCTTCACCAAAAATTTATGGTCACCCTGACAAACAACCCATGTACGACCCCGATGTTGGAGATGTTATCTCCTATGGTATGACATACCTCAAAACAAATCTTATTTATGGAGGACTCAATAATCCACCATCCCATCCTATTAACCCGCATCACGCTATCTTCATTCACGTTAAAATTTTAAATCCATTGACAACCCAAAATTCACCCACATGTATCTTCATTGCTCCGCATGGAAAGCTTTTGGCCTCAGACATTATGAATAAGGAATTCATGATCAACCTATCCTACGTACCCTCAAAGCTCATGAGAAAAGTGGAGTAGGTTATAAAAGATTCACCTCTGACATCTGTGAAGCCACTACATCCAAAATTGCTACGTCTATAACCATTTCCAAACTAGAACCGACATTGTCAACAAACCCTAAAGATCCCATGGACACAAATGACACTTTGTACCAAAAAAATTTAGGCTCTTCATTCTCTATTTAATCGAAGATATTCATTCTTTCAAAATGAACAAGTTGGAACATTGGTGGTCTCCCAACAAAACTAAGTTCATAGTCTACATAGTTGCATCATGTGGCAAAATCATTGAACATTGGTGGTTTCCTCCACCCGTGCTTTCGGGCTACCTCATTCGGGCGTAGTCGCTTAAGAGCCTTGAGGCCCAATCATGCCATATATTCGACGAGTGATTTCTTGGAATCTATAGCACCTAGAGACATATCATCAGATCCAAGACCTCCATGTCAAGGCCCTCTAAAAATCCTCTTGCGGTTTTCTCCATCTCCATTCGGTTCTCTCGGTGTCTTATTGTTTGCAAACACGTGAAATAGTG
The DNA here is from genome assembly GCA_018340775.1 of Taxus wallichiana var. yunnanensis. Taxonomy (NCBI): domain Eukaryota; kingdom Viridiplantae; phylum Streptophyta; class Pinopsida; order Cupressales; family Taxaceae; genus Taxus; species Taxus wallichiana. The sequence continues at coordinate 372,172,424 of CM031244.1, read as the reverse complement.
CGATCCCGAGTCGGTGTAGGGCTGCTGAGAAGGCTGTGTAGTTTGCAAACAGAAGCTCATGGGACCAAACCAACTATGCCAACACATCGGGGTGGCCAGGTGAACACTAGTGGAGCATTCATTTTGGTTCTCTACGCTCCCCGTGCTTTCGTATTACCCCGTCCGGGCGTAGTCGCTTAAGAGCGCTGAGGCCCAAACACGCCATATCTTCGATAGGTGATTTCTCAGAATCTGTGGCACCTAGAGATGTCTCATTAGATCCAAAAACACCACTTCAAGGACCTCTACAAAATCCTCTTGCGGTTTTCTCTGTCTCCATTGGGTTCTCTCGCCGTGCTATTGTTTGTAAACACACAAAATAGTGCAGTCTGAGTCAGTGTAGGGATGCCAGAGGCTTTAGTTTGCAAACGGAAGCTTGTGGGACCAAACCAACTATGCCAAAAAATTGGAGTGGCCCGGTGAATGATAGTGGGAGATTCATTTTGGTTTTCTATGCTCCCCATCCTTTCTGGCCCCGTTTGGGCGTAGTTCCTTAAGAGCCATGAGGCCCAAACATGTCATATGTTCGATGGGTGATTTCTCAGACTCCGTGGCACCTAGAGATATCTCATCAGATTTGAGACCTCCATGTCGGGGCCCTCTACGAAATTCTCTCACAGTTTTCTCCATCTCAATCCGGTTCTCTCGGTGTGCTATTGTTTTAAACGAGTGAAATAGTGCGGTCTGCGTCGGTGTAGAGGGGTGATAGACACCGTAGTTTGCAAACGGAAGCTTGTGGGACCAAACCAACTACACCAACACATCAGGGTGGCAGGTGAATGCTAATGGAGCATTCATTTTTGTTCCCTACGCTCCCCGTGCTTTCGGGCTACCTCGTCTGGGCGTAGTCCTTAAGAGCCTTGAGGCCCAAACATGCCATATCTTTGACGGGTGATTTCTCAGACTCTGTCACACCTAGAGATGTCTCGTTAGATCTAAGACCTCCACATTGGGTCCATCTATGAAATCTTCTCACGGTTTTCTCCATGTCCATCCGGTTCTCTCGGTGTGCTATTGTTTGCAAACACACGAAATAGTGCAGTTTGAGTCAGTGTAGGGTTGCACATACACCGTAGTTTGCAAATGGAAGCTCATGGGACCGAACCAACTACACCAACAGATTGGGGTAGCCAGGTGAAAACTAGTGGAGGCTTCATTTTGGTTCCTTAGGTTCCCCGTGCTTTTGTGCTACCCCATCTAGGCGTAGTCCCTTAAGAGCCCTGAGGCCCAAACACGCCATATCTTCGATGGGTGATTTCTAGGACTCCATGGAACCTAGAGATGTCTCGTTAGATCTAAGACATCCATGTTGGGGTCCTCTATGAAATCCTTGCATGGTTTTCTCTATCTCCATCCGGTTCTCTCGGTGCTATTTTTGTAAACGCGTGAAATAGTGCGGTTTGGGTCGAGATAGGTGCTTTAGACGTTGTAGTTTGCAAATGGAAGCTCATGGAACCAAAACAACTATGCCAACATGTCAGGGTGGTAAGGTGAATTATAGTGGAGCATTCCTTTTGGTTCCCTACGCCCCGTGCTTTCGTCTTTACCCCGTCCGGCGTAGTCCCTTAAGAGCCCTGAGGCCCAAACACGCCATATCTTCAACAGGTGATTTCTCAGACTCCGTGACACATAGAGACATCTCATTAGATCCAAGACCTCCAATTTGGGGTCCTCTACGAAATTCTATCACAGTTTTCTCCATCTCCATCCGGTTCTCTCGTTGTGTTATTATTTGTAAATGCGTGAAATAGTGCAATTTGAGTCAGTGTAGGGCTGCCAGACGTTGTAGTTTGCAAACGGAAGCTCATGGGACCGAACCAACTATGCTAACACATCAAGGTGGCCAGGTGAACGCTAGTGGAGGCTTCATTTTGGTTCCCTACGTTCCCTGTGCTTTCAGGCTACCTTTTAGGGCATAGTCCCTTAAGAGCCTTGAGGCCCAAACATGCCATATCTTCGATGAGTGATTTCTCAGACTCCGTGGCACTTAGAGATGTCTCGTCAGATCTGAGACCTCCACGTCGGGGCCCTCTACGAAAGCCTCTTGCGGTTTTCTCCATCTCCATTCAAACTGAGTTAGTGTAAGGTTGTCCATTGCCAATCACCTGAATAATATAGGTGGTTCATACAATATAGGTGGTGAAATGAGAATTTTAATAAGATATTTTTACAATATAGGTGGTGAAATGATAATTTATGTTTGTTGTTCCTTTCTAATATTTATTTTCTCTTAGCTTCCCTTGTATTCAAGAATAATAAATTCTCTATCAAAGTCCTAACCATGTGAAGGTGGAAGCTTTTTGGCACCACTAATGTACATAGACATGTTAGTAAACAATTAAATAAAATTTTAAATCATACAAAATTTAAACAAAATCATTTAAGTAAATATTCAAATTAAATTCATGAAGAACATACGTTTGCAAATTCAATCCAATGAACCGCAAGGATCAACTCTATTCTTGACAATAGCAAGAATTGCTTCATGATATGATTCACGAACCTTCCACATATTTTTGTTTGATGGCCGACCTTGATATTTGATCAATTTAATATTTGTTGCAAGGACCAAATGTGATAGTGAAGTATCTTCTCGATGTACTTCATAGTCTTCAAACAACCAAATATTTGATTTTTCGATAGGATATCGTCAAGCCAAGTTCCAGGTGACTACCATTGATCCAGTGGGATACTCAAGGTCTTCACCATCAATGAATGTGGAAGTCAATTTTTTTCCCCTCTAAAAAATGAGATAAAAAGTAGTATGTTCCCTCTTCATTAAATTACATTGCAATAACTACAAAAATGTGCCCTATGTATCACAAAATAAAGCATTCAGTCAATTTATAAATACATTAAGAGTTGACCATTTAATAATTTATAAATCTAAAACATGGCATGTACATATATGTATGTACCTTGTTGCACTAAATCAAAGACTTGGTCAAAGTCAGGTGATGTTGTCATTTGATCTGAAGATCCTGCAAGTTGTAATGCTCATGGAACTTGATGTGTGTCAAGTGGAATTAGAGGTCTACAAGTCCATTCATCCACCCACTACTGTGACTCACATTCATTCCACACAAAATCAATGCATGATATACAAAAACATGTCATGCACCTAGTATAAATAGTCCAAGCATTTGCATCTGAACTACAAAATGAGTGCATATCACTTGATCCTGCAACTATCATATAATCTTCAAAGTTTTCCAGATGTTGTTCCTCTATCACCAAAAATATCTATGAACCATTGATCTCTCTTGAGATTCATGGCCCATATTCTTAACACACCAATCAACAATTTTTTTGCATCTCAGTAAATTTAGTTCCATCCTTGAACTTTAACTCTTCTCTTGCAAGTGCTCTTTTCACACATGCTCCTACACCATCATGCTCTCCTTTTCCATTGATCAGGGGATGATTTTAAAAATTTCACTAAACATCCCTAAATGGTGTCAATGTAGAAGATCATTTCGAGAGCTTTCCATTGACTGTAAGAATGCGACAAATGGACATCGGGAGCTCTAGATATGTTCAGTCAAAGTTCAGATAGTGGGAAAGTCAACTCTGGTCAACTGGTCAATATTGGACCAATCGCACTGTGACACGTGGGTTTCCATCGCTCATCGAATATGATTGATTTTCCTATTGGGAGATGACAAGTGGACTACATGATGATCGAGTTAATTAATTTCGATACCCCATGGTATGGGTCGAATTTTTATTTACTTGGTAAGTCCACTATACATTATTCCCAAATGCCACGCATTTATATATTAATGTTCAAACATTAGTATAAACCACATAATACCCACTTAGCCGCCATACATTATGCTAAACCCCTTTGTAAAGTGGTTGTAGTGGAATCTTCCATGTGGAGGAGAGAAGGTGGTGAAGCGGTTGTTGGGGGCTTAAAGCCATGCGTGGTATTATCCACGTGGAGATGGGGGTGGTTATGCTTCTAATGGTCCATTGACCACTATAAAAATGCATGGAAAGGGTTAATAAAGCCTAAACTATTATCCCACCACCATATTTGGGATATTTATCCCATTTAAAAATACATCCGCTCGAATTTGGGATTTAATCCCATCAACTATGCTACTGCTATGGTATTTTTAGCCTAAGGATTATATGGAATGCATTTTTAAGGGCCCTATTTTTGTATAAATAGGGAGCCCATTCTATTGTAATGGGCACACAACCCAAGCTTATTATTTTTTAAGCTTATTGTGGGGACACACACCGCGCAACGGAGAAGTTCATTCTAGAGCACGGAAAGGTATACACACACATTAGTCCAACAAGTTTATTATTTGTTAAACTTTTTTTTGTGAGATGTGTCAACAAATATTGTTTATTGGCCTATTATTTTAGGCAATAGTAGATGAAATATTTGTGATTGGGAGTAAATTATAAACTACCCAATAGGCCCATTGAGCCACACCAATTACTTGCAAATCCTGGATTGTCGACCGGAGTGCTAGCATCGCATTGATAGCGTCGGGAAGGCCGATCGAAGCCGAAGGAGATTGTGCATCAGGAAGGTGAAGAACAATTCGACTGATCATGAAGTTTTTCAAAGAACTGGTGTACTGATAGGAAAGTAAAATTCCATTAGGTTTTCTTGTGAAAGTACTATTGTAACTTACAAGTTTTGACTAGTGGAACGGTTCGACCACGAACCCGGAGACGTAGGCAATTGCCGAACTCCGTAATCAATCTTTGTGCAATTGTCTTATTGTCTTGCATTAATTTTTAAATTGATTACTTAAAAGGAGAAAATCATCGGAAAATATTTAAAGCCTACAAGGGTCCGAGATCAGGTAGTAATAACTTGATTATTTTGGATCAATGTTTGGTATCAGAGCTGGTTTAGCTCCATATTTATTTTTCAGTAAATCTGATTAACAAAGTGATTACTTCAAGATTGGTGCAGTTGGTTCAATTTGTGTGAACAAGGTACAAGTGCACTATGGGAAAGATGTCTAAACAGGTGAAGCTCGAGGAAATTGAAGCGTATAATCACCAGATCCAGGAAGAGAATTCTCTCCTACGATCAATGTATTACTCCTTGGAAGAGGAGAATGCTCGTTTGAAATCAGAACTGCAAACCAAGGATGAGCTCTTGGCAAGGTTGCAGTGTGGTGATCAGAGAAAGGAAATACCTTTAACTTCAGATGCAGTGACCATGGAAGATGATTGCACTGTAAGTTGTTCACCACTGGAATATTCTTCTTGCTCCCATTCGGTTTGATTAGATCTGTAATGAAGTCTTTGGTTTGTTTGAAAAGCATACTAGAGGCATTGGATCCAAGTTACTAGATAAAATGGGTTTTGATGGAAGAGGCCTTGGTAAAAATGGCCAAGGCATTGCTAACCCAATACAGGTCAAGGATCGTCCTCGTTTTGTAGGTTTGGGTTATCTTAGTGTGGGAATGGAAATTGGAGAATGCTCCAAGAACGCTGACGGAGACAAGCTTCCGAAAGTAAAGTGATTACCCCACTAGTCCTGCAAGAAGATTATGAGCAGGAAAGTTGTGCTCATCGTCCACGGGAAAAATATGGTAAGAGAAATCAGCGAAGAGGTAATGAGATTCCACCTCCAGTTTCTTACCATAATCATAAGCAAGTAAAACTTCCGATCCACTTTTTCAAACTTAAGAAGTATGGTTATGATTTTCAGAAGATGTGGAATTCTTTTCCATGTACTTTTTGTGGATTGCATAATCATTCGGTGGCAGATCTTTGGAAGAGAAGGAAGCGATGAAGAAGTTGATGCCGTTCGTCAGAACACGACAAATCGAGAAAGACCAATCTCGCTACGCAGAGTCGAGAAATGGCGAAATAGTTCCTCATCCCAAAAGAAGGAGATTAAGAGAAATTTTTGTGCTCATTGCCAAAGGAATGGGCATCAGGTGGAAAATTGCTGGAAACTGCATCCATCTCGCCATCAGAGTAATGGCAAGCCAAAGATGGAATGGAGGCCTATTGTAAAGGCAGAAGAGGTTTCTACTCTACCACCAGTTGACAATTCAACCCAGGACTAGGTAATACCTAAAAGTGAAAGTCCTTTAAAATGGGTAAGTCAACAGTTTTTTAATTATATATTGCATAATTTGATTGATGGATCGTATATACAGTATTAAGTTTGGAGATCAGATTTTGTGAGAAAATGCTGAGAGAAAGGTTTACAATACTCAGTGGATTTTCTTACTTAGAAAATTTGATTAATGCTCCAAACATATCTCCTAATCAGCTTGTGAGTACCTGTTACAACTTGGATACAAGAATTAACTCATATAAAGCTTGGAGATTGATCTGCCATTTGTGCAGACATTAGAGTTCGTAGAGATCAGCTCGAAACTTCATTCTATGTAGAGGCATTGTGACCGTGCAACAGAATGGTAGTTGAATCATCATTGGCATTGACGTCGGGTCGGAACTTCATTCTGTGTAGAGGCATTGTGACCGTGCAGCAGAGTGGTACCTGATATTGTATGTCAACAAGAAGAGCTCTCAAAAGATCAGCTCGGAACGTCATTCGGTGTCAAGGCATTGCGACCACACATATGAATGGTAGCTGATCAATAGACTTAGCATCGTGCATTGGAGGCTCGAGGTCTTGCAAGAGGCTTAGCATCATGCATCGGAGGCGTTGAGGTCTGTAACAGACTTAGCATCATGCATTGGAGGCTTGAGGTCTTGAAAGAGGCTTAGCATCATGCATCGGAGGCGTTGAGGTCTGAAAAGGACAAGTCATTGTCCATCATTGACATCGGATCAATCAAAGCTCTACGTAACATGGAGTTCCTTCAAACCAGTTTGGATTCTGTGGAATCAACTCGGAGCCAGGAGCTGTGTTATAGAGTAAAAGAAGATCCTTGTTGTTAGATATCAAGAAGCTTAGCACCACACAGAAGGAGCGTTGAGGTTTCATTTAGAAACTTAGCACCATAAAGCGGAGGCATGGAGGTCTTCTTCGGATATCAGAGTGGCGCAGTGGAAGCGTTGTGGGCCCATAACCCACAGGTCCCAGGATCGGAGCAGAGTTGTCGAAGTGAGAAGGTTGGAGGAGAAGACCCAAGGGTCTACTACAACAGCACTTCCGAGGTGGCAGCAAAGTTATTCAGATTCAGGACAGTATGGAAGCTTTTTGGGACAAAAAGCCTTTCTAAGTGGGGAGGTGTGATCAGGGGATCATTTTCAAAATTTCCCTAAACATCCCTAAATGGTGTCAGTGTAGAAGATCATTTTGAGAGCTTTCCATCGACTGTAAGAACGTGACAAACGGACATCGGGAGCTCTAGATATGTTTGGTCAAAGTTCAGACAGTGGGAAAGTCAACTCTGGTGAACTGGTCAATATTGGACCAATCGCACTGTGACACATGGCTTGCCATCGCTCATCGAATATTATCAATTTTCCTATTGGGAGACGACAAGTGGACTACATGATGACCGAGTTAATTAATTTCGATACCCCATGGTATGGGTCGAATATTTATTTACTTGGTAAGTCCACTATACATTATTCCCAAATGCCACACATTTATATATTAATGTTCAAACATTAGTATAAACCACATAATACCCACTTAGCCGCCATACATTATGCTAAACCCCTTTGTAAAGCGGTTGTAGTGGAATCTTCCACGTGGAGGAGAGAAGGTGGTGAAGCGGTTGTTGGGGCTTAAGCCATGCGTGGTATTAATCCACGTGGAGATGGGGGCGGTTATGCCTCTAATGGTCCATTGACCACTATAAAAATGCGTGGAAAGGCTTAATAAAGCCTAAACTATTATCCCACCACCCTATTTGGGATATTTATCCCATTTAAAAATGCATCCGCCTAATTTGGGATTTAATCCCATCAACTATGCTACGAGATATGGTATTTTTAGCCTAAGGATTATATGGAATGCATTTTTAAGGGCCCTATTTTTGTATAAATAGGGAACCCATTCTATTGTAATGGACACACAACCCAAGCTTATTATTTGTTAAGCTTATTGTGGGGACACACACCGGCGCAACGGAGAAGCTCATTGCTAGAGCACGGAAAGGTATACACACACATTAGTCCAACAAGCTTATTATTTGTTAAGCTTTTTTTGTGAGATGTGTCAACAAATATTGTTTATTGGCCTATTATTTTAGGCAATAGTAGATGAAATATTTGTGATTGGGAGTAAATTATAAACTACCCAATAGGCCCATTGAGCCACACCAATTACTTGCAAATCTTGGATTGTCGATCGGAGTGCTAGCATCGCATTGATAGCGTCGGGAAGGCCGATCGAAGCCGAAGGAGATTGTGCATCAGGAAGGTGAAGAACAATTCGACTGATCATCGGAAGTTTTTCAAAGAACTGGTGTACTGATAGGCAAGTAAAATTCCATTAGGTTTTCTTGTGAAAGTACTATTGTAACTTACAAGTTTTGACTAGTGGAACGGTTTGACCACGAACCCGAGACGTAGGCAATTGCCAAACTCCATAATCAATCTTTGTGCAATTGTCTTATTGTCTTGCATTAATTTTTAAATTGATTACTTAAAAGGAGAAAATCATCGGCAAATATTTAAAGCCTACAAGGGTCCGAGATTAGGTAGTAATAACTTGATTATTTTCAGATCATCCATGCCCCGCCTTGGTAAAACACTAGATATGTTGTACATTTGTTTCTTTATGCATCTTTCTTAGCCAAGAAAACATCCTTGCATTCTTGAATTGTGATGTGCAGTTGTTTGACCAAATGTAATGTTGATCGAAACTAATGTTCCTCTTATTCAAGTTCGCATAAAACACGTGGAAACACCCTTGTACATATTCTCCGTAGAATGTTTCCGATCATCACCGATGTAGAAATTATACTCTCTTAATATTTTTGATCTTGCTCGGTGCTTTCGGAGAGTGCATGAATGTTATATGCATGAAAATAGAACTCGAGTTATAATATTGAGACCGAACGTCCATTTGTGGGCTGCATGATGTGTAATTCTTCATGAAGTCAACTATTGAAAAAATAGTACCAAGTGGGAATGTGTCCTTGCTTAACTTGAATTGTTCATCCAACCATCGAGCTCTATGTGTGTGCCTTGCATACTCATAAAAAATTTCCTCTCTGAATTTGACCATATATTTTGATACAGGTAATTGTTTTCTAACAAGCTCACACCTCTTAGATTCTTTTCCATCTTTTAATTGATATGCCACCGATTTATATTTGGTGAAATCAACCAATTCTTTTCCTATTGAATATGTACTCTCCTCGTGGATACAACTTTTCAGATTTGGCAAGCCACCGCATACATTGCACGTTCCATCCAAACATGCTTTGTTTAAAAAAATTGTCTTGTTGATTTTTCACAAAATATTGTCGGAATAAATTCCCTTGAAGATTTTTGTGGGACATTTATTCCACACTCCTGCAACATGATGTCAGTATGCAAAACATGATGTATTTGACAAAAAAACATTATAATGCATTGAAAATTCAACATGATGCCTGCAACAACAAGTGGTACGTGAGTGATTGATTTTCACATAAAATGGTTTTCTCATTTCAAATAATCTTTGGCTAATGTTAATTTGTGGATTTTATTTTTTAAACTTAGCGAACAATTCTATTTGAGTCATATCTAAGAAATGTTTTGCACATGATTCACGATTATGAGAACCTATTCTTCTTTTTACTATATCTCTTCTATTCGATGACACCCTTGTGTTCTCATTTCAAAATTTTACAATTAATTCTTTTAGAATATCAGATGTATTCTTGTCTTTTTGTGGAAGTCTGTTAGAGAAAGCCCAATAGTTAGTGTTATTGACTAACTCAAGACGTTTATGTCTCTCTATTGCTTTCATTAGTGTTTTTCTGTTTAGCTTCAGAGCACTACTTGTTTTTCTAATTAAGCGTTTATTAACTGTTTTATCTCTTACTATACAATTAGTTAGTGCACGCCGTACATCATCACTATCTTTGGTGCGTCTTTTTCCACCTACAATTTGGTATGCTTTATATATATTTTCAACCATTGACGCATTTTGATTAACAACATTAGATGTTCTTAACCCTGTGGTCTTCATTATAGGTCTCATATTAATTAATTTCATCAATGAAACAAATAATTTACATCTTTGTGTGTCATATAAATTCTCAAAGTAATTATCCCAAATTCCACTAGATTTTCTTCTCGCATTTCTTTTAGACATTTTTTCAGGCATTGGTTTTATAATGTTTTTATCAATTTCAATTAAGTGAATTGGTTTTTTTCACAAAATGGAAGGATGTGTTCTTAGAGGTGAAGATTCGTTTACAAGGTTACTTTCTTCATTCAGTGTTTTCATACAAATTTCGGGGTTAACATTTGGATTCTCAAGTAAGGGTTCAAAAATTGGATTCATATCAATTTCTTCATCCATACCAACATTATCATTCAATTCAATATCATTATTCATTGCAAAATCATTATTCTCTACATTTTCATTATGTATTTCATCCCCATTTTCTAATACATTAGCTACATTTGATATAACGGATGTACCTTGCCCTGCTTCGAAGTTTTTGCATTCTCTTCAATTTCTTTATTCTCTTCTCTTCCAATTGCTCCAGTGTCTTGTTCTTGACTTTCCTCTTGTCCTTATCTCGACGTTTATCACCCATGATTAGAAAAAATCAACTAGTGGGGTAGGGGACAAAATGAACTACTAAAAATCGTGTAAGAATGTAGAGAAAATTGTAGACAAAACAAAATGTTTGCAGAATTCCCATGAAAGAGATGAAAGGGACGTTGGGGGCCACAATATATAAAACAAAGAAAAAAATACGTATGCATTATGTAACACGTACGCATTTTACGTTTTCTCTTTTCCCAAGCCATGCCTCAAGGCTTGGGATCCAGTTTGGATCCCCAAGCCTGAGGCATGGACCTGTACAAACACAACAAACAACGTGTTTTTCCAAGAAAATGTAAAAATGCCACTTCCTCTATGATAAATCAAAATAAAACAATCACTCCATTTTCAAAAAATTATACCACGACGTACAACAGAGTTTCTTCTTTCTAAAAATATAAATTTTCAAATTTTCAGACTAATATAAGGTTTCCATATTATTTATTTTCTAACTATGCCCTTTTATAGCTATTTTTGAAGCGTAAATATGTCTATCTTTCGGTGTGTATCTTTTTTTGGGTGATCAAAATTTTAAAAAAATTATACTAGCCCAAACTAGGCATAATTCTATACACATTAAAAAAACTAATTTTCGATATTTTTGAGGTAGTTGGGGGCACTATTGAGTTCGTTATTTTTCAAAACATAAAATTTATGTACTAGAAAAATCATAAATAAAAATATTGGTTAAAAAATCTAAAAAAATGGAGCCCAAACTAGATGGTCCTAGTTATCTTTCTACCAAAGGGTTTTCAAAAATACTAAATGGTGCTAAAAATGGTAGGGGCACGAAAGTCACTCTATTATGTTTTTAACAAAAACAAGAGCATATGTTGGTATTTTAGTTGGTGACCCACTTAAACTTATCCGTTTTCAATAAAATGTAGTAGCTTAGAAACTAGACTCAAAATTCTACGATTCATATTTCTACAACATCTTCCAATTTTGAGTGTAACTATTTCGAAAAACTCATACAAGTTGAAGTTTTTTTTTCGAAACATGCGTCCACTTAAGACCCCCTTTTGGCCTCCCAACTTGGTGCACTTACTCTAAGGCGCCAAAAGGGGCAGGGGCACCAAAAACTAGTATGGGCACTTGTGACTATGGAAAAGCTCATAAAACCATCTTTAAATCTGGTCGCAAGGTGTTCACTATCCTTTTCCTTTAGTTTTTAGTAGGCTACACAATGTTCACTGATTTTCTTTGATAACCCGTAAAACCCTAAAAAGACATCAAATTCTAAAAAGAAAGATGCAAAATTAGGTGTCAAACTATTCTCAACTATCAAATGAGTGAACTCACGGTCGAGCACTACACTACATTTTAGATCCAATGTAGTTTGAGGTGTGTGTGCAGAATTGTGCCCTAGGTGGCTCTTGTGCGTGTCACACTTGATATCAAGTAAGTAGCTAGATGTAATCAATGTAAATAGATGTGTGCATGGAATAAAATGAACTTCCCCTCCTATGAAGTGTATGTAGAATAATGTAGTCCCTTTCCCTTGAATGGATGCTTGAATGCTCTTGAATAGCCTTTGGATGTAACCTTAGGTGGTGATAGCTAATGCTTAGTGCTTGGTCCCTTATTATGATCACATAACTTTATATTTATATGATTCCCTTGCTTGAATTTCATAATTAACCCCGAAAAGGCTGACTACCAAAAAGATAAGATTCTCAAATGGCTATAAAGGACCCAAAAGATGTGAACAAAGTATAAAGAGGTCAGGGGCACCCAAAGGGGATGGGGGAGCGACGTCCTGGCTGGACGCTAGTGCCTAGATTGAAAAATCCCGAGGTATGAAAAGATAGACTAAGCTAGAAAGAGTGTAAGACAAAAAGTGGCAATAGAAAGCAAACAAAGATGGCTAAATATGTGTGTTAGTTAATAATTTTCTTACTTAGGAATCATTTGAATAGTAGTATGCAATCATGACTAAATAATTAGCCAAAGTGTTTGATTTTGTGTCTACAAATTGATATTCACTAAGGCCAATAACAACAAAAGTATCATGGAAATAGGATTCATCTATTTCAAGAGGAGTAAAGTTAAGATTTTGTAATGTGTCATCGTTAAGCTCTACACCATCAACCTCATCATCATAATTATCGAGTGTCAACGTTATCTTTCTAGACATCTAAAATGTCGACATGGTTACTTACGATTACTTAATCCCACAAATATCCCAACATCACCCATATAATAATTAATCGCAAGATTAATTATTATTATTAATCCATTTTATCATATTTACCCCAACATTCCATTATTATTCCTTTTTAATCACCCAATATCCCATTTTCATCATTAATCACTTTTATTTCATTATTGCATCATATTATCCTATATAATCCCTATTAATAATTTCTAGGAATTTAATATTCCTACATCTACCTACCCACCTAACGTACACATCCCTACACCTAGCCTTTTCATGTAACCTCACCCCTAATCATAATTTATTAACCTAATCTAACTCTAATCCTAATCACATCCTCACCTCTAAATCTAGAGGCTTCTAAATCTAGAAGCCTCTCTAACCTTCTCCTTCCATTGAATTTTTATTCAATGGAAGATTCTTCCCTCCATCAATTTTAAATTCAAATTTCTAGAATCCTCCATTCTAGAATCCTCTAATCCTCACATGCACGCTCCACCATTGATTCAAGTCCAACTTGGCTTAATCCTAGCCATTGAATCCTCCACCCATTAACTATAAATTGAGCTCTTCTCCTCCATGAGAGCTAGCTTAGAATAACTTGAATAGCTTGGGAGAATCTTTTAAATCCATAACATCACCCATTTTATCCTCTTATTATTCAATCAATCCATAATTCATCTTTAATCCATCTATAATCAATCTATCATCATCTTTACAAAAACAATCATCAAACAAAATCAAGGGGAGGTGTTGCTTGTGTGTCTCCACCAACATTTGAAGCAACCAAAATCAAGCAATCCAAGTGTAATCCAACATCTTGCACACATCCAAGACATCAAAGGGAGCTATACTTTGGTAAGTGAAGGTATTTAATTCTATTCCCTTTCCATCTAGTTCAATCATAGGTTTTGTTTGAGAAGATTATGTTAAGGAAGCAATCTTGTTTGTTTTCTCACATTCTACACACTAATCATTTTTACATTACATTTTTGGTGCCCACAATGGGGATTACTCCCCCCAAAAAAATATTCTTTTTATTAGAATTTAGTGTTATAAACAAACTATTCAAACTTGAGAAATTTTTATCAAGATTTACATACTGAAATTTCAAATTTTTGCAACAGTGTCCATTTCAACACTTTTGACATGTCAAACAATGCTTAAGTTCATAAAAGAGCAATTTTGGCCTGAAACAATAATTTCTAATGTATTAATAACTTCGTGGGTGCAGGGATTTATGTCAGTGCATTTGACAACCTTGTGTCACTTTTGGTCCTAAATTAGCACTTTTTGTTTGTATTAACGCTTTTGTGTCTACTAGCTTGATCATGCGAGAATCAATGCTTTTGATGATACAAAAACATTTTGGTCATACTTGAGCACATTTGTGATTGTATCAACACATTTGCATCAACTTCAAAGTGCTTTTGTGTTTGTAAATATTTCATTTGCAGTTTTAGCGCATTTGTATATGTATCAACACTTGTGCATCAACTTCATCACCTTTGCATCAACTTCAACACTTCTAGATCTATTAAATGCTCACTTTGTGTAGGTTTGGCACATTTATCTTTATAATAGCATTTTTATTTAGACTTCAACACATTTGTACTAAAACAACACTTTTGACACGTAAAAAAGTGCATTTTGTTATGATAATAGAATTGCATCGTACTTGATGCTAAATCTCTAGATTTGCATAAATAAATTAAGCAATAATTAATTGAAATCAACACATGAAATGAAAACTACAGAAGATAGAAACCAAATGTAAATATAATGGAGCAATTTCTATTGAATATGAGAGGGCATTTTATACAATTGCTTGCTCCTAAAATCATGGAGTCAAGACTTTTCATTTTATCCCCATATCTCTCCTTTATTCCCTAGTCTTATTCCCAATCCCAAGATATTCTCACACATTCCTATCTCTATGAGTTGTGCATGAAAACTAATTATGTACACTCATATATTATTTAAATATTAAATAATATTAATATTCAAACCATATGTTCACACTATGAACACTAATTTCCTAACATTCACCCCCTTAGTGTGAACATGGATGAGTTCATCTAAGCAGTACTACTCATGTTCTACAATACGATGGTTTTTAAAGAGTACCATCAACTCCAATGATTTTCTAGTGGAACCATTAACCACTCTATATGTGATTTTCTAAGAGATTCACAAACTCTCAAATTGGTTTTCTAGTGGACCACCAACCACTCCATAGCATACGTACACATTTCCCCATCCACATTTTACAAAAGAGAACAAAATATGTTCCTAACTATGAACAAGAATTATCCATCTGTTCTTATTTACTCTCACACATGTTGAAAGAAAACACACAAAAAAGTAGAAAATAAATGATCACCAATACAATGAAGCAATCTCTTTGTTGGTGACTAACAAGAGATGCTTATTTTTCCTCCATCCTCCTTTGCCTCTAGCCTCCATGAGTCACTACTCAGTATAAGTAGTCATCTTCATCCTCCTTCATTCAGGTTCATCTTCTTCTTCAGTGCTTTCTTCATCAGTTGCATAGGCCTCATCCATCTTTAGCTTACCGGATAAAATATCTTTGGCACAAACAATACAGAAAAGAAGACTTGTGTCCCTTTTTCTTGCAATAAAAACATTCTAATTATTTTTGTTTCTTGAAGAACTAGGATAATTTTTCTTTGTATAAAGGGTAGTTTCTTCCTCAATATCTTATTTTGTTCTTTTCTCTTCAGCTAGTAATGTAGAAATCATACCTTCAAGTGAATGAGAAGGCATTTGACCAAGAATAAAAACTACATTACTGTATTTTGGAGGTAAGCTATTTAACAAAATAACTTTTGCATCTTCATCATCTACCTGAGCACTTACTTCTATCAGTTGTCTTAGAAGAGATCTAATATCATTAATATGACTTGACATAGTTGCACCCTCATTCATTTTCAACTTGAATAACTGCAACTTAAGTGTAAATTTAGCATTCACATCTTTTGCACTAAATGTTTGACTAAACAAATCCCATGTCTTTAGACTTTTTTCTAAGTCTACATAATGTAACTCAAAGTGTCGATAAAGAAAGCCCAATAATGGATTTTTATTTATCATCCCTGGTTTGCCACTCCAGTAATTTTGTTGCATCAGTTGGTTCAATTTCTTTTCCATTTACAATTCCCCATAGATTTTTGTTCATCAATTGCATTTGTATTTTCACCTTCCATGTGTGAAAATTTAATCCATTAAATTTATCTAGAGGGATTTCCATGATGGGTGTCAAACACGGTAGAAAATTCACCCTTATAATAATAATCAACTTTATATTTAACCAAAATAATAAAGCTTATCAGAGTTTAATTGCTGGAGATCATTGACTATTTTTTACAAAATAATTAGAAACGTCATAATTGTTTCCATGATTTATCTTAAAATACGAAATGGGTTTCTGTAATTTTTGATATAAATTTTTGATAAGTACAAATAAACAAACCCAATTTTTTTAGAAAATTCCAAATCTGGGTTTTTGAGAAAAACACAAATTACCAGTTGTTGTTTTGGAAGACCAGAATCCAGAAAATGGAGACAGAAACTTTAAAACTCTCGGATCTACATCCTTGAGCCTACGATTTTGTCCTATAATCACTCTCATAAATCTTCCTAATCTTCTCGATACCAAATTATGCTAAATCTCTAGATTTGCATAAATAAATTAAGCAATACTTAATTGAAATCAACACATGAAATGAAAACTACGAAGATATAAACCAAATGTAAATATAATGGAGTAATTTCTATTTAATATGAGAAAGCATTTTATACAATTTCTTGCTCCTAAAATCACGGAGTCAAGTCTTATCATTTTATCCCCATATCTCTCCTTTATTCCCTAGTCTTACCCCCAATCCCAAGATATTCTCACACATTCCTATCTCGTATGAGTTGTGCATGACAACTAATTGTGTACACTCACATATTATTTAAATATTAAATAATACTAATATTCAAACCATATGTTCACACTATGAACACTAATTTCCTAACAATACTAACTAAATAATCACACTTTTTGGATTTTAGTGGTATTTTATAGTTTCGACATTATATTTTTGTAGAAATATCACAAGACTAAGGGAAATTCTATTAATTTTAATGTTTGATTAATATTTTCCCAACACTTGTGGTTATAGGATATTGATTAATCAAAACTACTAACCCTTTGTCTTGCAGCTCAAATGGTCCAAGAACGTTGGGGTTTGAAACAAACTACTAATCCTTTGTTTTATAGGTCCCCTTGTCAAAGGCCCCATCATACAAATTTTATCATTAATTTTCATTATTCTTGTGTGTATTTATTGTCTTTTTGTAATTTGTATTATTGCTTATTTTAACCCAAATATGACATCGTGTATGCTCTCGTCTCGTGTCCTAGCATGAACTTCAAGATAAAAAAGTTAGTCTTCCCTCCTTTTTTTTTTTTTAGGGGGTAACATGACGTGGAAGTGACATCCACGCACTTACCGTAGTCCTAGGAGTCTCATGACCATGGGATTCACCTCCACACACGTAGACACACCTTGTGTTCTGTTGGAGCATAAAAATTAAAGGAAAACTATCGTTATTGGCTAAGCGTTTACTTATTTTAAGAGAAGCACAAAGTGAGGGGATTCCACATCATAATGCCTAGGCTTCAAACAACATCCTTATAACACGGACTTGGGCCCCATGTACCGCAAGGTATATTGGGGACACCCCTAATGAGCTCGTATATCCTAGACTAGGCAACATTTTGGCCACATATTAAGCTATAGTGTAAGGAGGCCGCACTCCCCAAGATTACTCGCTAGCCGATCACACATTGACACATAGGTGGAGAGCCAATTGTGGAATCATCGTTGATGTGTGGTATTGAAATCAGGATATAACTTGATTGTAATCCCACTTGACTAGTTAGGGTATGTGTCGCATGTTTTCTTTTTTGGAACACCCTTAGCCATTCTAAAGCACCTTAAAATTTTAATCAAACAAACATCCTCAATCAAACAACATCCCATCACCATCCTTAATCCACAATCCTAATCCAAAATAATCACCTACACATCCTATCAAGCCATGGCCTTTGATCCTCAATCCCCATCCTCTCCAAACCAACATCCAAACCCCTATCTCTTTTCTAAATCCATTAACCAAGTTATCCCATCATCCCCTACCCATAAAATTCAAACACCTCACTTTGACCACGAAATCCCACACACCATCTAACACATTAAAAAAAAATCCCAAACCTAACATCCTACCTTCACCAACCCTCTCCTCATCATCTAAACCAATCATCCCACGTTGATCCTAACCTTCTAAAAACCATCAAACTACTTAACCAACAAATATTTGATCTTTGTTATTCAATAAGCCAATCACCTCCTAAACCATCATCTCCTAACTAACCCCATCCATAATTTCCCCTTCCTTAAATCCCTACACCTCATCCCATTGACTTCTTCTTTAAGAAACCCAAATCATATCAATCCACACCCAAACCTAATCAACATAAACATCTATCCCCAAAATCCATTTACAGTGACTTTGACCACCTCACTAACTTTGACCTAGACCAAGAGGACCTGCTTTTTGTCCTTCGCTAATCTTACCACCAATCCAAAACCTACACCACCATCCACAATTGTAACACCTAAATATCCTATTAATAATTACGACCTACACCTTCTTACCATCAAAACTCGCATAAATAATCAACCACCATCCAAAATTTCAACCCCTAAATCCAATCATCATAAAACATATGATCGGGTCCCACTCACATGTCCAAAACCATCCCAAAAACTTCATCAAAAATCATCCTCCCTCACATCTCATCTTCAACCTCCATCCTTGTCATTTTCATAATCTCAATAGGATCCTTTAGAATTTCTCCTAAATAGTCCCACATCGCCTAATCCATCATCAAATACAACCTCTAATCCTATTTCATCTCCTCTACCACTCAATCTCAATACTATCTCATCCACCGTGACTCGTAAGTTACCCCCATCCTCTTCTACCCCTAATCCTAAACCAGCTAATGTGACTCCTATGCCACCCTCATCATCTTCATCCACATCTAATCCTATCTTACCTCATTCATCACCTAAACCTAACACTATCCTATCCTCTAATCCTATTTCAAATCCACCATCCCCCAATCCTAAAACATCTAATGTGACTCCTAAGTCACCAAATCCTAAACCTTCATCCACATCTACTAATCCTAACCCAAAATGATCTACCTCAAAACCAAATACTCAAACCAATCCAAAATCAACTACATCTACTTTAGGCCTCCAAGCCCAAACCATCCACTTCGACCTCCAAGCCTAATCAATCCCCTTCATCTTCAAATCCACACCAATCCAATCCAAATTCAAATCAACCAGAATATCTCATAAACCATCCAATCTTGTACCATTAATTCCTACCCACCTAATACCATTTAACCCAAACCACTTCACTCCCTTAATAGAATCCTTAACCACCATCTTCCATAATCTAAAAACCTTCAACATTATCATCTATCCCCATTAAAATCACACAATAAAAACCTTCCCAAACCATCTTAGTGTTGAGAACACTACTATTGTGACTTCCATTGCACCCATGGACATTCAACCAATCAATGCATGCCACCTCGGTCTTATGTCCAAAACCTCATTAACCAAAGAATTCTTATCCTTGTACCTCTCTATCCACCACCTTTCCATATTGATCCTATCCCTACCCATCGCCCACCAACCAAATCCCAGTTGATATCCAAACTTCGTCAACCATCCAAATCTCATCTTACATCCAAACATCCATCATCGACCAAAAACCAAAACAAATCTCACCTCCCATACTTTGTTAAGTTCAACCTCTTAGTGGATGAAAAAGTACAAACCCCTAGTCTAATGATGACCACATAACATCATCATCCCCATCCAATTCATATCCTTTAGCCAAAAATATGTTTGCTACTATGAAACATCGAGGAAAAGGCTTAGGAATCCATGAACAAGGCATTCACTAACCCGTCTCGTTTCATCCAAATCTAGGTTGTTTAGGCTTAGGGTATAAACCTAACACTAATAACAACCCTCCCACTACTCCTCATAACCCATTTTTACCACTCCTATTGTTGATCCCACTATCCCAACCATTCAACCCAATCAAAAATCATTTCATACCCCTAAAAATACCAAACATCCGAAAATAGATTGAACACATAAATTTTGACCTACACACATGATGTTCTTTCCTTCCCTCCCATCCCCTTCCATCCAACATCCAAATACATTTGCATATAATCCCTTCTTATCATCACATTCATTCATATCCTCTTCTATTCAATTGAATATTTGATCAACTTGATCACACATTTTTAATCCTATAGTACCTACTGCAATTGTGTGCCCTTGGTCTATCATTATATCACATATTCTAGCACAATTTTCCTCCTAGAGATCCACACATTTTAACACACTTAATCAAATTGTGGTGAAGACCCTTGGGTGCATATTTTGAAACTCTAGCCAATGTCATCACCACACTCATTTCCATCCCCCCATAAATCCACTAGTGATTCTTAACCCCTTGAGAGTTCTCCAGAGTGGATCCTCTTTATATATATAAAAAATAAAAAGTAAAAGATCAAAAATCATATCAATATATCAAATAAAATCCACCTCAAGACTCTCTCTAGGGGTTTTTCTAACAACTCTACCAGGGCTGGCTGGCTTCTGATGGAAGTAGAGAAATATTGTGATGAGAATTAAATTTATCTCCATTGGGGCTATAGATGCCTGGTGACAAGTGAGCAATGCATGACTTAATCTTCCATTCACTTCCATCAACCTACTTGACTTAATCACTCCCTATACATTGGCTAGTTTGTATTCACATACTACCCATCAAGTCTTCACTTCAAGCGGTAATTAACCATCACAATCACACACACTTTGATCTCACAGAGACATAGGGCTTACATGTTTCTAGGTATTGTTTAGACCTTGGTCACACTTATGTTTTAGTCCCACTCTTATCTTACAACATGTGTCATTAGGCTCATCTTTTATCCATCATTGATATTAAAATCCTTCCATCCATTACATCCACATCCTTTTCCCCTTAGATCAACCATTCATGGGTGGACGATGATCCTTTCATTTTCATCTAACCCTCCTCATGTACATGTATAAATTTCAGCATGATGATTGGGGAAAATTTACTACCATCCACTAGGGGCATCATCTATTTTTGATACCCCTCACTTCTCATCCTACCCTACACATGAGGGAAAATCGAACCCATCCATCCATCCACACCAACTACCCTACTTAACCTATTAACCAATCCCTATCCTATCCAATCTATCCAATTTCCCTCAATCATTCCCTTTCATCCTACCCAAACACAATTTGGGACTTATAGGAGAAAGTTTCATCCCACCTTACATCCCTTCCCATCCCCCATGAGCTCTCCCATCATGAATCCTTTCATCTTACCTAACCATCCCCATCCCAAATCCACAATCCCAACATCCAACATCCAATAATCTAAACATCCCAAATCCAAAATCTCAACATCCAACATCAAATAATCTAAACATCCCACATCCAATAATCTCAACATAAAAATCTAAAAATCTAAAAATCAAAACATTCACAAAACAATAAAAATACAAAAATTGCAATGTGTGTTTTTTTTTCTTATGTGTTTATTTGTTTGTCTGCATTTTCATTTTGGCCGATGATATAAGGCCCCTTTTGTTTATTTCCTTTTGCACGGTCTAATGATATGAGGACCATCTTATTTATATTAATTTGTCCAATGATATGAGGACATGGGCATTTGGAAATTCAGTCACCATGGTCTTTATACCTTGGTGCATCTTGCTTTATGCCACATTAATCACAATTTCTAATGATGATAATAGTGGGAACTTTATGGTAGCACACCCCCATTCTATCATCATCTTTTAACCTTATCATCATCCACACCCAATCCTCATCATCATCTAACTAACTATCTAACCTCCTCATCCTCCTATCCAATATCAATCAATCAATACCCCATCCAAATTTTATCATCTCCAAAATCCTCACCCCTAGCTGGGTACAAACATCCTCAATCTTTTAATCCTTTAAATCAAATCAATCATCATCAAATCTAACATCTTCAAATATAAATCCCAAATCTTACCTCCTACCCCCTTGAGGGCATCTCAAAATCCAACATCTATAAATCTAACATCCTCTAATCCAAAATCCAAAATCTTTGCCCTTGTCATACATCGTTGACTAGGGCATCCAATATCTTCTATTCCTCTAATCATCTCTCCTATTCTTCTATTTCTCTAATCCTCTCTCATATTCTTCTAATATCATATTCCTCTAATCCTCCTATCTTCTAATCCTCTAATCCTAATCCTCTACATCCTCAAATATTCTCATCCTCTCTTATTTACTCACTTTGGCCTCTCTTCTTTTCAAGTGATTACTCGACTCATTTCTCCTTGCCTAACCCCTCGAGGGGGCATCATATCAACATCATATTTTATTATTTTTAATTGAATGGTCATTGATACACAATCACCATTCAAAGAGGGGCGAAAATGTAGCCATCTAAAATGTAGACGTGGTTAATTATGATCAACGGTCCCATGCAAATATCCCAACATCACCCATAGAAAAATTAATTATAACATTAATTATTATTATTAATCCATTTTATCATATTTACCCTTTATCATTATTCATCCCAACATTCCATTATTAATCCTTTTTATTCATCCAATATCCCATTTTCATCATTAATCACTTTTATTTCATTATTTCATCATATTATCCTATATAATCCCTATTAATAATTTATAGGAATTTAATATTCCTACATCTACCTACCCACCTACCCTACACATCCCTACACCTATCCTTTCCATGTAACCTCACCCCTAATCATCATTTATTAACCTAATCTAACTCTAATCCTAATCACATCCTCACCTCTAAATCTAGAGGCTTATAAATCTAGAAGCCTCTCTAACCTTCTCCTTCCATTGAATTTTTAATTCAATGGAAGCTTCTTCCTCCATCAATTTTAATTTTAAATTCAAATTTCTAGAATCCTCTAATCCTCACATGCACTCTCCACCATTGATTCAAATCCAACTTGGCTTAATCCTAGCCATTGAATCCTCCACCCATTAACTATAAATTGAGCTCTTCTCCTCCATGAGAGCTAGCCTAGAATAACTTGAATGACTTAGGAGAATCTTATAAATCCATAACATCATCCATTTTATTCTCTTATCATTCAATCAATCCATAATTCATCTTTAATCCATCTACAATCAATCTATCATAATCTTTATCAAGCAATCATCAAGCAAAATCAAGGGGAGGTGTTGCTTGTGTGCCTCCATGAACATCTGAAGTAACCAACAATCAAGAAATCCAAGTGTAATCCAACATCTCGAGCACATATAATACATCAAAGGGATATATACTTTGGTATGTGAAGGTATTGTATTCTATTCCCTTTCCATCTAGCTCAATCAGAGGTTTTGTTTGAAAAGCTTAGATTAGGGAATCAATCTTGTTTGTTTTCTCACATTCTATATACTAATCTTTTCTTACATTACATTTTGGCATCCACCTTCCATCACATCCACATCCACATCCACATCCACATCCACATCCACATCCACATTCACATCCACATCCACATCCACATTCACATCCATTCTATTCCCTTTCCATTTAGCTCAATCGGAGGTTTTTTTTTAGAAGATTAGATTAGGGAAGCAATCTTGTTTGTTTTTTCACATTCTACACACTAATTTTTTCTTACATTACATTTTGGTGCCCACCGTCTAACACTAATGTTATTTTCCTTCCATCCATCACATCCACATCCTTTTCCCCTTAGATCAAACATATGTGGGCAGATGATGATCCTTTTCCTTTTCATCTAATCCACCTCATGTCTCTTTTAAAATTTCATCATCATGACTGGGGGCAGCCCTACTACCATCCATTGGGGGCATCATCCATTTAATATACCCCTCACTTCCCATCCTACCCTTCACCGGGAGAAAATCAAACCCATCCATCCATCCATCCACATCTATCCCTCAATCCATCAACCCTATACTTGGGGGCATATATTATCATCTTCAATATCCCCTCTTATCCTATACCCCATCCCTCATCCTACTTATCTCCCATTCCACATCCCATCCTAACCTATTAACAAATCCCTATCCTATCCAACCTATCCAATTTCCCTCAATCCTTCCCTTTCATCCTACCCAAATGCATGCTTTGGGACTTATAGGATAAAGTTACATCCCGCCTTAGCTACCCCGTCCCGAATCCTTTCATCTTACCTATCCTTAACCATATATCCCCATACCAAATCCAAAATCTCAACATCCAACATCAAATAATCCAAATATTCAAAATCCAAAACTCAAAACATTAAAAAAAATCTCACAAAATAACACCAAAAAAAATACAAAAATATAATATGCATGTTTTTATTTATGTGTGTTTACCTACTTGTCCACATTTACATTTTGGTGGATGATATGAAGCCCCTATTTTTTCTTTTTCTCTTAATCAATCCAATGATATGAGAACCATACTTTTTGTATTAATCTATTCAATGATATGAGTACATGGGCATTTGGCGATTCAATCATCATGGTATGTATACCTTGATGCATTTTGCTCTATGCCACATCAATAAAACTACTAATGATGATAACAATGGGCACTTTAAGGTAGCATGACCCCTTCTATCACCATCATTTACCCTTATCATCATCCACACCCAATCCTCATCATCATCCGACTAACTATCTAACCTTCTCCTCCTCCTATCCAATATAAATTAATTAATACCCTCATCCAAATTTTATCATCTCCAATCCAACATAAAAATCCTCACCCCATAATTAGGGAATATTTTATCCAAAAGCAATCCACATTATCACATACAAACATTCTCAATCTTCTAATACTTTAAATCATCCTCAAATATAAATCCCAAATCATCCATCTTACCCTCTTGACTTGGGCATCTAAAAATACAACATCTTCAAATCCAACGTGCTCTAAATCCAAAATCCTAAATCTTCACCCTTTTCATAAATTATTGACCGGGCATCCAATATCTCCCATTCCTCTAATCCTCTCTTCTATTCTTATATCCCTCTAATCCTCTCTCACATTCTTCTAATATCCTATTCCTCTAATCCTCATATCTTCTAACCCTTTAATTATAATCCTCTACATCCTCAAATATTCTCATCTTCTAATCCTCTCTCATCAACTAACTTGAGCCTCTCCTCTTTTTGAGTCATTACCCGGCTTATTTCTCCCCACCTAAGCTCTCGAGGGTGGCATCATATCACATCCTATCATATTTTCTTCTTTTTCTTTGAACGGTCATTTGCTACATAAAAACTATTCAAAGAGGGGAAAAATATAGACATATAAAATGTTGACATGTTTAATCATGATTAACCCATCCCGCAAATATCCCAACAATAATTAATCACAAGATTAATTATTATTATTAATCCATTTTATCATATTTCCCCTTTTAATCATTTATCAAATATCCCAACATTTCATCATTAATCCTTCTAATTCATCTAATATTCCATTTTTCTTATTAATCTCATTAATCCAAATATTATATCATATTATTGTTCACGAAGTTTTTTCTTTCCAACTTTAACTTAATGAAGTGAAACAACAAAAACAAAACCGACCTTAGAAGATGATGGGGTTTACTGATACCATGAGTGTGAATGATGATATTGATGGATGATTGATGTTGATAGATCCAAGTGTGCACACAAATTATTCTTTCCAACCAGATATACCACCTACAATGCACATACACTTAGAAAAATATGGGATTAGATAGATAAATGGAAGATTTCCTAGCAAAGGCCAGTCCCCGGAAGTTAATGGACTTCTTTGTAAGGATGTCAATCTACGTTCAAAAAATCAATCTGATAATGATAAGATAAAATGATTAAATAAATGATATAATCAAAAATGGAAAGGAAAAGGGACTCAAAGCGGTCAATACTATATGATGGTCGATGGCAATGCCTCGATCCAAAGGGAGTCTAGGAATCACAAAATGGCTCAAAGGAACAAGGATGTAGATGAATGTGTACTAAAAAAGATGAGCAAGATGATAGATTTGATTTAGATAACTGATAGAGTGCTAAAGATGGCTCAAAGAAGCTTGATATGATTGGAAAAACACTTAAGGGGCCTTGTGGTAGTAAATTATGTGATCTAGATGTCTAAAAAGCAAGCTTAGGGGTCAAAAGACCTTTTAGATAGGAATCGTTATCTATTCGGTGAATCGTCAACGATCCACGATGGGTCTGCTAGCAATCGATGGGTCATCAATGATGTTGATGGGTCATCAATGATCCTGTCTGTGACCCTAATGAATCATCAATGATTATGTATGTGACCATGATGAATCGTTAACGATTCAGGTGAATCGCCAATGATCGTTGTGAAATTATACGAGTTGATAATGACCTGAATATTAAGCTCAAAAGGGATGCTAAAAAGGTTGATTTAAGATTGTAAATGATGCATAATAATATAATGAAGCAAGGGAAACCACTTACCTTGTATAAATTTATGAATGAAGGTCAGGAGATGATATTACCTGAGAGAGGGAGATTACAAATGCGTAAGTTTGAGTTGATTCCTGGACATATGAATGACACTTGTAGGGTGAATAAGAGATTCTTGGTGTCTTGAATGTTGTTGGGATGATATTTGACTCTATAACAGGGCTATGATACAAAGGAAATGTAACATGAAGTTCTTAATCCACGTCTAATCTGAAAGCTAACCTCAAATGGAGGCTTGAGACTTGTTTATATAGGGTCACTAACAACCAAGGAGAATCACTAATGATTCTATGAATCCTTAGCGATCCAAGTTTTACAGGAATAGGTTGAAACTACTTCCTAAATTGAGGTTTTTGTTTATTTTGATGAAGGGTGTGTGTTGGAAAGAGGTTATGTGGGTCACGAAGGTTATGAAATGGTTGAGAAGTTGTTGATTTTGTTTTGATTTATTTAATTTTGGTTTCTAAGTTGTTTTGGGTTGAGTAAAATAGGATTTTACAGTTGTAGAATGATATTTACAATGAGTAAATATAATGGAGAGAAATAAGACTTAGGATAAATGATTTAATATATAATATGATAGTGATGTGATAATGAAGGGGTGCTAGTGGATGTGGACATGGGGATTAACAGTGCTAATTTTAGGTGTCTACATTTCCCCTTTTTGTTGAGTGGTTTTAGACAAGCCGTGAGACAAAAATGAGATGTGATAGATGAATGATGTAGAATTATATGATGAGGTGCTCCCCCTCAAACTAGGGATTGATGACCTAAAAGGGAATTGATCACGATTTTGAAAGATGAAAGGATGGAAAGATGAGATATGATGCCCCAGGATGAGGTATAGAAACAAGATGGGTGTCGTCAAAAAATCAAGTGATAGGGGAACCAAAGGGCTTGTGTCCTATAGACATATGAATTAATGATAGAAAGGGGAAATAAAAAGGATGTTTTGATGAGGTCAAAGGACCAAAAATTGATGTTGCCATAAAGGTGGGCTTACGAGACCAAGAATTCAAGTGATAGGGGAACCAAAGGGTTCGTGTCCTATAGACATATGAATTTAATGATAGAAAGATGAAGGTTTGATGTGTCAAAGTAAAAAAATTGATGTTGCCACAAAGGTGGCCTTACGAGATTAGGAAGTCAAGTGATAAGGGAACCAAAGGGTTTGCATCCTATGACATATGACTTAATAGAGATGGGGGATGAAATGATAATTTGATGAGGTCAAAGGACTATAATTTGATGCTGCCACAAAGATGGGATTATGAGGACATGATGGGGGTCTAGATGGTGGTCAAGGGAACAATGATGGAGGAGGCATTTGGTTGATGAATTCCAGTCTTACTAAGTAGATGTGATGTTTTTGATACAACAGTGTAATGCTGAGACATGCTTAAGATTGTGTGGATATTGAAAGATGTTGATATATTGATAGATGTCGATGTGGCAGGGTTGACAGTTGTTAAAGTTATGTTTTAGATATGATGTGCTATTTGATATTTATTTTAAAGTGATTTTAATGTTTTTCAAAATGTGTCTTAACCATGGTTAAGAATAAAATGTTGAAGGATTGATGAGAGAAGATACTTTAAAGTGAGATATAGATAGAGATATATATAGAGAGAGATAAAGATATATAGAGAATTTAGATAGAGATTTGGAGGCCAAGGGGAGGGTCTCCTGGATGAACCCAACCTGACCCTAGTTGTTAGTCTCGAATTGGCTAGGTACCATCCATAGCATAACAACCCGGCCTAGACTAGACTGAGAAAGGCTCCGAACTTGATTTTAGTCCTATATACTATATAGACTCCTTCGGGTGCCCAAGCTGAACTAGAAATGTAACTATATATTGGATTATATATATATGTGATGGAAATAAAAATAGAGTGAAGGATTTTTCACTCTTGGCCTTATGAAAGATGTTAACACATGACTAACAATGGGTAGTCACACATAGGATCTTGGATATAGAGATGAAGTGATAAGATGTACCTTCTTAGAACATGAAAGGGTTAACATATGTAGGTTGTGTGGGGGAGTAAGGTTCTTCTTTAAATGGTTTCATAGGGAAATTCCCCACCTAAACATTTATTTTGATGCAAACCGATCGATGCAGAATTTTTATTTAATGGGAAAGCTGATTGATGTGGGAAGTTTTCATATGATGCTTCTTATATTTGAATTTTTAAAGGCTGATCGATGTGGGAAGACTTTTTACATGGGTAGTCATCCTTCGAGGAATGGTCTACAATTTTTAATTTTTAATTTTTTGATTATTGATAGCCGTTTTCGAGGGATCGGTCTAATTTTCTTTTGATAATATGAATTTGATATTTGAATAGCTGTCCTTCGAGGGATCATTATATTATTTTTGATAAGATGCATCCATAGATATTTTTGACTTTATTTTAAGTTGAGGGAAAACCCTAATAGACCATTTCAAGGAGGGGAGAATAAATGTGTACGACCTACACATATGTACCCCATGACATGTCTTTGATTGGTACACAAGGTAGATGGATGTAATGATTGTGGGGTTCCTATTAAGGAGGAACTTGTTCATGTGAAAGATGTGATGAATAGATCCATGGTGCTCATCTTTAAGGTTTTGAGGATAGTGATAGAAAAAACACATGATTTCAAATCATTACAATGAGAAGATGATTGGTTGATGGTGGAATAAGATATTTGATGTGACTACTATCATGACGGTTGATGTGTTAACAGTAGAAAGGATGCAACCGCAAGGCATTCGTGAGGTTCCTTTTCAGGTATACCATTAAGGGAGGCTAGATGATAAGATCTCGACCCATATTATATGGACCTATCTAGTTATGGGAAAATTTTCCACGTTTACTCCTTTCTAGAGTAGTGAAATTTTGATTGGATTGAGAAGATAGGTTGGTGAAGATGCGCTAGGGAATGGAAAATAATATTTTCAAAGTCTCAGTAGAGAGGAGACCCCCTAACATGAAGATGTGGCTAGAGATAACATGAACTAAAAGGAATGATGTATTTCAGCTTAGGATGATGAAATTTTTGATGTTGATTGATTGAGTATATAGTAAATAAAGGAGGATGCAGAACCTTTGAAAAAGGAGCCGATGAAAATCTAGATGAGATATGAGAGGATGATTGATGAGGAGGGTAGATGATGAAGCTTTGGTTTTTCCTTTCCTTCGTGTATGTCTATTTCTGGTTCATGTGGGTGGGTGAGCCATACTAATTTGAGAAGAGGGACCTTAAATGGATGGTGATGAGAAGGTGTATGAGAAAGGTTTGTCAAGATCTAATTGAGGATGACCCCCTCATCCTATAGATACTAGTGAGGAAAATGTCGATGACTTGGGTGTAGATGTTGATGAGATTGAGAGAACTTCAAGGGAAGGTGTGGACATTAACAAGATTGAGATACCTTTAATAAAAGGTGTTGAAGATATGTATGAAAAAGGTTTGATAATATGAGATTGAGGATGTCCCCCTTAACCTACAGATGTCATTGTAGATATTGACAAGGGTGGAGGTGTAGATGATATCGATGATGGCTTAGGATGGTATTCTTCTGGGAGAAGATCATTGATGAGGAAGAGTTGTTGGATTATGGCTTTAAGAATTTTACAACTCTCCCGTGTTATGACCTGGGCTTCTATGGTAGGCACAAGTTTTTTTATCGTATCAAAAAGGTTTTGAGTATGTGGATTGGGTGTTTTGATGGGTGGTAATGTGATAAGATAATCTTGCATGAGCCTCTCGAGGATGTCAATGTAAGTACCTTTTGGGGGATTTAGATTTTGATTTACAAGAACGCTTGGTAAGACACACCTTTTTTTTAACATGGGTGGATGCGTGGATCGTTGTATGGTGTTGGAAAATCATCATGACGTTATAAGGTTGATAAGAAAGAGGATATGATCTAAAGATGGGATAAGATGTGGAATTGATAAAATTGGATGATGAATGAGGTCCCAAAATGGATGAGGAGGGATGGATAATAGATGAGATAGGGTTTGTCTATGTAATATAATATTGAGATAAAGGACAGGGGTCCTAAAATGGATGATGAGGGTGGAACTGTAGATGTGATATATCTAGATTGTGATAAAGGATGGGGTCACAAAATGGATGTGGAGGGATGGATAATAGATGAGATAGGGTTTGTCTGTGTGGTATGATATTGAGATAAAAGACGGGGTCATAAAATTTATGGTGAAGGGGGGATTGTGGATGTGACATATTTGGATTGTGATAAAGGATGGGGTACAAAAATGGATGGTAAGGTTGATACCCTAAATGACGTGTGTTTTGATTTTGTAATGTTAACTTCAGGTAAAGAAGATGGTCTTATGACATATGATGAGGATGAGGTCTTGGATGTGGTAGGTTTTGATTTTGTAATATTTTGTTTAGATAGAGGATAAGGTATTACGTCGATGATGAGCATGGATAAGTGGATGTGATGGGATTTTATTGTATAGTGTTTGATTCAGGATGAGGTTCTAGATTGGATGAAAAATGAGGAGTTGGGGATAGGATTGAGTCTGATTTAGATGAGGGAGATGTTGTTTTTAGACATGATTGAGGTGGGTTAATTTCATGTGAGCTACCCAAGTCTTCAATTGGTTCAAAAGATAGTGGTTGGATGTCGAGATCTTTGATTATAGGTACCCCCTTTGTAATGGTCTCTAAGGTGGAGTCTAAAGGCTGCAAGGAGGTAGTAGGTGATTGGATAGTAAATGAAGGTGATATCGATGCATGAGGATTATCAAAAAGAGGATCCATGGAATCTGAGTCTTCAAGGGGAAGCATTGGTGATGAAGGGATATCCTCATGGGGAAGAGATGATGTGACTCAAGAATGTACAATATCTATATGGAATGAATCTATCGAGGGTGTCAGGTCAGGAAGATAAGTAATGACATCATGCATGGTAGTTTCATCTGGCTCATAGGAATATCTAGGGGAACCAGATGGGGCATGTGTAGATTGAGGATGGATATGAACTTCTTCAAGAGATTATATTTCTAACTTTCTAGCCATGGTGAAGGCTTCGTCAAAAGTATGGAATGTGTGGATATGAAGGGTAGATGAGATGTGATGGGAACATGATCGAGAAAACAACTCGATCAGTTCTAATTGAGGTAGTGAGAAGTTTAATTGATTGATAATGCTCTGTCATCTAGTTATGAAGCCAATAATGGATTCATTTTCAGATTGTTTGATGGTAGAGATGTCAGAAATGGTGATTTTACAAGTAACTTTGATAGTGAAGTGCTTGATGAAATAACATGGATAGATGCATGAAAGAGAATAAAGAGTGTCGAGGGAAGGATTTGTACCAATTTAAGGAAATTCCTTCTAGTGACATAGGAAAGGTTCTAAGTAGGAGATCTTGATTGCCAATGATGAGATAACAAGAGTGTCTAAAGGCTAGTATATGTTGTTGAGGATCCTCTGGCAGGGAACATGGTAAATTCCCATAATTCCAATTACGGAGGATAAGGATTATATGGTACTGACGGATGGATGGGTTCATTACAAACCTGATCATAAGTGAGGATGTGTTTGGTTCTCATGGTAGCAGCTTATAAATTGTCTAATCTATTTAACAGAGCTTGCATGGGATTATTTGTGGGATTAGGAATGAGGGAATTAACATATGAGTGTGGCTGAGAATGTGGTTGAGTTAATTGATGATAGTGGAGAGTATGAGGGTTTTATTGTGGATGGGATTGATGTGGAGGTTGATAAGGGGTAACTTGAGAAGGTATTGATTGCAAAGTATGTTACGATAAAGGGATGTGGGGAGACGTGTAGGGATGTTGGATACACAATTATTTTTGGATGAAAGGGGTTGATTGTGCTTGAATAGGGGTGTGTGTATGATTTTTGGATGTTTGAGGTATTCTTTAAAGGTATTGAAGTCGAGATAGGTTGATTAGATAAAAGATGGGGGATGTTAATATTATAATGAGATTGTGATGAAGGAGGGGATGTGGCAAGGATTGATTGATGGGGTACACTTGACATGGGATGAGAAGTGATAGTTTGGAAGTAACTTGGTTGTGAAGGATAGTCATAAGGTTATTGGATAATGTTGTTGTAGGGTTATAGGATTGGCTGAAAGGTAGAGGTTCCATAGGGAACAAAAGATGATCTAGATGACTCTGGGAACATGCCAAAGCTAAGTGAAGTTGAGTGAGACATGATAGGTTGATGAGATTGATAAGGATTAGGTCCTGTGTAGGGGATGTTTTGAGATTTATTGGGATAAAAATATGTATACGAAGCAACCAAAGATGATTTAAAAAATGAAGCATAAGGGATAAAATAAAATTTGATGTAGAAGGTTGATCCATATTAAATGATAGTCAACTGGTGATTATACAACAAATCCGTAATAGAGCTACAAATGTAATAGACAAGTCAAGAAGAATAATTTTAATTATCTTGATTAAAATTTATATGTGAAGGAAGAGGCTCAGAGGGAACCTAATGATATGGCTGTTCTAAGGTTGGTTTCAGGTAATGTTTAAGGCTGGAGTCCTTGATATAACCGAAGGTACATGAGGCCCAAATCTATGTTGGTGCTAATACAGGCATGGTATTGGGGCCTACCCCTCATTTCATGGTCTCACGGTGATAAGGAGTCAGGTGCTTAGCTAATATACCGAAAACCAATTATTTATACTCAGGAAGAACACCGAGTTGGATTCCTTATTGGGTGATGAAATCCCAATAGTTTCACCTAGGTAGGAATGTTTTGATGCAAGTTTATGTTTGATATGATTTGGTTGTGTGTGAGGGAGATTAAGTGGATGCAATATATTAACCTCCTAATTAGACTATGTGATCAAACAGGATGAAAAGGTTCTTTTTAGACCAAAAGAAAGATTGATTTCTATGAGGGAAACAAACGAAATGCAATGCTGGGAAAGAAAAAGAAAGGAAAGAGACGTACCTGTAAAATACTTCCTTTTTAATTTTTAGCTTAACTACAACGCAACAAGCAAAATTATCCAAAGCATAAACCTGTAGAGGTTATAATAAATAGAAAACAATAAGAGAAAATTATGTTCGAGGTTGAATGAATCAGTAATCAAAAGTAGTCACAGAGATCATCGATGATTAACAGGAATCACCGGCGATTTGACTAGATCACCGGTGATTACAAAGAAAAAGGCATAAAAATGAATGGAAATTAATTTAAATGAAATAAAATAGGGACTAAGGTCCCACTAGGCATGCTAGAATGTTCAAATAATTTTTTAGTTTCCAACTTTAACTTAATGAAGTGAAACAACAAAAACAAAACTCGACTCTAAGAGACGGCGGGCTTTAATGATACCACAAGTGTGAATACTGATATTGATGGATGATTGATGGTTATAGATCCAAGCGTACACACAAATACTTCTTTCCAATGGGATAGGTCACTTGCAATGCACATACACTCAGAAAAATATGGGATTAGATAGATATATGGAATATTTCCTAGAAAGGGTAGTCCCCGAAAGTCAATGAACTTCCTTGTAAGGATTTCAATACACATTCAAGAAATCAATCTGATAATGATAAGATAAAATGATAAAATAGATGATATAACAAATAATGTAAAGGAAAAGGGATTAATGCGGTCCAAGACTATATGATGGTCTAATGGTGATATCTGATCCAAAGGAGTCTAGGAATCACAAAATTGCTCAAAGGAGCAAGGATGTAGATGGCTGTGTACTCAAAAAGGTGAGAAAGATGATATATTTGATTTAGATAACTGATAGAGTGCTAAAGATGGCTCAAAGGAGCTTGATATGACTGGACAGACACTTGAGGGGCCTTGTGGTAATAAATTATGTGATCTAGATGTCTAAAAAGAAATCTTAGGGGTCAAAAGACCTTTTAGACAAGGATCGTCAGTGATTCTTACGAATCATCAATGATCGATGGGTTGCTAGTGATCATGATGGGTCGTCAATGATCATGTATCAGACCACGATGAATCATTAGTGATTCTATCCACAACACTAATGAATTGTCAATGATTTTGGTGAATCACCAGTGATTCTATTGAATATCCAACGATTTAGGTGAATGCTAGCGATCATTGTGAAATTGTATAGGTTGATAATGACCAAAGATTGAGCTCAAAAGGGATGCTAAAAAGGTTTATTTAAGCTTATAAATGATGCATAATAATATAATGAAGTAAGGGAAACCACTTACCTTGTATAAATTGATGAATGAAGATCAAAAGATGATATTACCCGAGAGAGGGAGATTGCAAATGCAAGAAGGTTGAGTTGATTCCTGGACATGTGAATTGCACTCATAGGTTGAAAAAGAGATTCTTGGTGTCTTAAATGTTGTTGGGATGATCTTTGACTCTATAATAGGGCTATGATACAAAGAAAATATAATATGAAGTTCTTAAGCCACTTCTAGTTGAAAGCTAACCTCAAATGGAGGCCCGAGACTTGTTCATATAGGGTCACTAACCGGGAGAATTGTTAGTGATTCTGTTGAATCATTAGCGATCCGGTTTTTTACGGAAAAGGTTGAAACTACTTCCCAAATTGAGGTTTTTGTTTGTTTTTATGAAGGGTGTGTGTTAGAAAGAGGTTATGCAGTCACGAGAGGTTGAGAAGTTGTTGATTTTGTTTTATTTAATTTAATTTTGGTTTCTAAGTGGTTTCAGGTTGTTTTAAGAAGAGTAAAATAGGATTTTATAGTTGTAGAATGATATTTACGAGTAAATATAATGGGGAGAAATAATACTTAGGATACATTATTTTATAGATAATATGATAATGATGTGATAATGAAGGGGTGTTAGTGGATGTGGACATAGAGATAAACGGTGCTAATTTTAGGTGTCTACAATTATTCTATTTTAATTCTTCATTAACATTTCCTAGGAATTTAATTTTCCTACATCTCACCTACCACCTACACACATCCCGTACACATAGCCTTTCCATGTAACCTCACCCTTGATCATAATTTATTAACCTTATCTAACTCTAATCCTTATCACATCTTCACCTCTAAATCTAGAGGTTTCTAAATATAAGCCTCTCTAACCTTCTTCTTCCATTGAATTTTTAATTCAATGGAAGATTTTTCCTCGATGAATTTTAAATTAAAATTTATAGAATCTTCCATTCTAGAATCCTCTAATCCTCACATGCACTCTCCACCATTGATTCAAATCCAATATGGCTTCATCTTAGCCATTGAATCATCCACCCGTAAACTATAAATTGAGCTCTCCTCCTCCATGAGAGCTAGCTTAGAATAGATTGAATAGCTTAGGAGAATTTTGTAAATCCATAACATCATCCATTTTATCCTCTTATCATTCAATCAATCCATCATTAATATTTAATCCATCTACAATCAATCCATCATCATCTTTATCAAACAATCATCAAGAAAAATCAAGGGTAGGTGTTGCTTTTGTGTCTCCACCAACATCTAAAGTAACCAATAATCAATAAATCCAAGTGTAATCCAACATCTTGAGAACATCCAAGACATCAAAGGGAGCTCTACTTTGGTAAGTGAAGGTATTACATTCTATTCAATTTCCATCTAGCTCAATCTGAGGTTTTGTTTGAGAAGATTAGATGAGGGAAGCAATCTTGTTTTATTTTCTCACATTTTACACAATAATATTTTCTTGCATTACAATATTGTTGGATAACATTGTGAAGGATATTAGTAGGGGTGGAGTAATATGTAGGATTGAGATGAGCCATGCCAGGTATGGTAGTGGTATCTATAGAGGTAAACATGGTGGGTGATATGAGATCAGTAGTATGTGTAGGGATGGACAAAATGCATGTGGAGGTGCAAGATGGATGTGAAGCACTAGATTGACCCACATCATATGTACTGATATTATGATATGGAATAGGTTGTAGTGGAGGTATGGGCATGAAGGTGACTGGGTCTATGTGGTAAAACTTGAATGGATCAGGGTCAGCGGAAATGGTATGCTCATAACCATCATGTAGGAATTTAACACATCATTGAACCATGGAAGAGACAACATGCATAGCGTGAATCCATGGTTTACCAAGTAAGAAATTGAATTGAAATGACATGTCGATGACATAGAATAGAGTAGGAAGTAGTTTAGGGCCAACTTGTAGAGGAAAGGTGATGGTGCCCATGTATGTGCGAGTAGTGGAACCATATCGTGAATGAGAGTAGAGGATTTATTGATTAAATCATTAGAAATTTTCATTTTCTTGAGGAGAGATAGAGCACATAAATTTATAGCAGAGCCATTGTTAATGAGTACACACTTGATATAAATGGAACCAATAGTAGCGATAATGAGAAAAGGTGTAGGAATATCGCTAGCGGTGATAAGCGGGATATCTGCATCAGTGAAGGATATAACACGTGGAAGGTTTTTGAGGGATTGAATGAGATGTGTGAAGGAAACATGAGAATTATTACTTTCAACGTGGATGGAGTGAAGGGAAGTATCTAATGTATGAAAAATTGGGTGCCGCTCAGAGATCATAAAGAGAGATTTTGGTTGGTGTATTTTTAAGTTGCTCAATGATTTCATAACCTTTAGAGGTGGTGGTATAAAAATGAGGGGAGTTGTAAGAGGACGAGTGTAATGAGTGGTGAATTTATTGATGGTTGGATCAAACATTAGAGTAATGAAGCAGGGAGGGTGCTTGAGTATAGACCTACATAAAATTAGCAATGGTGAAATAACCATGCCAGAAACCTTGGTTAGAGTATAAGAGGGATAAGAAGATTGATCCATGAATTCAGAAGAAGGAGATAGATTTTGATGCATTATCAGAAGGTAATGTTTGAGTAAGTGGGTTCACTAAATAATTTAATTTAATTTGAATATTTCATAGTAACTATTGTAATAAATAATGTATGAATGCTAAAATACAGTGATGACACAAGAAAACATGCATATAAATGTGAAACCCTAAGTAAGAGAGGGAGTTAAAGAGACTTAGCTGATTTCCAAGTAGACTGGAGGTGATCTGGGATGGTGAAAATGTTAAACAGACTATAGATAACATTGTTAATGCTCACTGTAATTTTTGGGATTCAAGAACAAGATAGGATAGGGGTGCCCATGGGAGGGAAGAGGCACACCAGGTGTTGACAATATCATCTAGGCATCAATGACCATACAAATGGTCAAGAAATGGTTTCTTCTCTGTCGTAAGGGATTTAGTGTTGATCCTTGTCTATCACTTGATATTCACTTTTTGGTCCTTGACGGTTCATGTAGCATGCAAAACAAAATGAATACCTACACATGTCCACAAACCACATCAAATCTAGTAAAAAAGATGCAAAATGTGGAATTGGAATGACCCCAATAGTCATTGAAAGAGTGAACTTACTGTGGATCGCTTCACTATGTATTATAACCCATGTAGTTATTATGTGTGTAGAAATGGTACCCTAAGATTCCCTTTTGCAAGTTACATAGTGATAGGGCTAGATCTAGAATGTAGCAATGCATAATATGTTTAGATAGAATAGAATAGACTCGCCTCCTATATAATGTATGTAAAATGTAACACCTCGAACTGTTGTTACTTTCTCCTAAGCATTCAAGTGTTGATATGTGATTTCTAGTAAATGGATTGTGTACCTCGATTCGAAATCATGCTTGATATGTATTAAATTTCTTGCAGAAGATCTTGATCGAGTCAAAATATTAATAGACTCTTTTATTTATTTCATCTTGTGACTGAATATTAATCTGATCACGGAATGAATTATACAGGTATTCATCAATAATATCTAGACTTGGACCAAAGGAATTGATCCAAGTAATGCTTTAATTTTGTGAAGTGATAAAATTAGATCACGAACCTGAACAGTGCAAGTAAGGTATGGAAGCATTTGGTAGTCTGGTCGGGTGGGAGTATGACTCAGCAGATCTTGAGAATGAAACGGTTCCCGATATCTGGTATATCTGGAAGGTCTCGATTAAAGACCAGGTAATAATTCATTGACATACAATTCTGTAATAAGAACAGGAGTGACTCTGTTCTAGAAAGTATGATGCAGGTCTCTCCGAGTTTTCAGGAGAAGGACCAAACTGAATTACTAAGGGTTAGTAACCTAAAACAATAACCTAACCTAGGGGTTAGATTATTGTTAGTCTAACCTAGACCTAGGCTATGTGTTATGATCCTAAAATAATAACTAAGTGCAAAATGGTTAGCATGGTTCTTACCCTAAAACTCTAACCTAAGATACTAACCTAGCTAACTAAGAGTTTATGAGAAGGGGCCTTTGAAGGGTGGCGAACCATGGGCGCTATTCTCTATGGCAATAAATGGGAAGGATAAGGATGAGGGACAGGCAGATGGCGGAGGCTTAGGCGGCGGCTAACCTTGGCAGACTTGGCAATTACTAAGTCTGGAAGTGAACTTGAGTTTTTGGATGGACTGTCGCCAATTTTGGCGGTCGGTGGGGGTAGAGATTAGGCGGGAAAATTGGTTTAATGGCATTTATTGTTTAGGGAGTTGAGCCCGGAGCTCGCGAAACGGCATGCAAACGAGAAGTTGGAAGGTTTGTTTGGTGTATCGCGATTTTCGGTCTACTCTCTCTCTCTCTGCTAGTTTACTGGTTCTTCGCACCAGTTCTCTTTGAGTTGCATGGCGAGAATGAATTTCTCCGGGCTCTTTCTCCGCCATGGAGGATATATTGTAAACGGACAATAAATTTTGTTGGTCATTTGTGTTTGGGAAAAAGAAAAGGAAGTTTGAGCTCTTCCTGTGGTCTTCTTCGGAAATTCGATCAAAATACAGGCATGTTAGGCCCTATCCTTTAAATATTTTGCTGTCTTTCAAATGTCTTCATTAAAACAACTCTGTTCATTTGTTTGTGAAGATTAGATAAATTTTCCTATGAAGATTTAGTTGATTTTGGCTCAGATCTCTTTCCGTTCGATTTTTGGCAATTTCCGCTTGTTGGGTGTTTGTTGAAATCGAACTTCAACTCTGTTTGTTGTGTATTCCTTCTGGTTTAAATATGAGAGATTTATATTTATAAAGGTTTGAATGCTCGGCCTGTTTGGCGAGAGCCCGTCGAATATACTTGTGAAGGGTATAGATCACTGTTTTGCTGTCGACTTTCGATCGTCAATGCTGTTGTGAGACAGTAGGGAATGATACTGGTGTACCATTTGATTGTTCTGTGCATTTGAAGATTTTCGAAGCTCTGTCATGGTTTTGTTAACAGCGATTAATGATACTTTATGGGTTTCATTGTTTTCTAATTTCTGGCTTGGAATAGGCAACTGATGAGTTACCATAGTCTTTAACGACTCAGTGGATTTCATGATTGAATCGTTTACAGTAATCTACTGTTGTGAATGTAGATTCATCTTGAGTTTTGTTATTATATGGTCGTGGAAGCCTTGTGGAAAAGACAGGTTTTGTGGCTACTGTTATTGTAGTAAATACTGAGTATTGACTTTTTGTGGATGTATTGCCTTTCCTTGCGAAAATTGTTCGAAGGTTTTGAAGCAGTTCAGTTTATTTCATTGTTTTGGAATGAGTATATTGATTTGCTTATACTTGTTTCATTCGGAATGTTTGTCTTGAATGGCATGGAAGGATTTATCAATTAATTCTATTTTTATACTGTTGTTGGGTTTGTGATTATGGGCTAAACGTTATCGATATGTAGTGTGAATTAGTGGATTTATTAGGATTGAATTCCGAACGACTGTGAGGAGACGTTTCAATGTTCTATTTCTATTTTGGTCACTGTTCAAGTTAGAATGTGTATATACAGTTGTTAAGTGTTGATCCAGTGACTTGAAGGGAAAATCAGATCAAGACCCTCGTATTTTCTTGGGGTACTTTGTGTTGCATGTTGCTTTGGTGGCACTGATTCCTTAGGTGAGTAACTACATATTCAACCCGTTCTATTTGTGCTAAATTATTGGCGAAAGTACAAATCGGGTTTCTTGGTTGAAATAAGAGCTTGATTGTTTGTCCGATTTTTATATGCGTCATTGATGACTGCTGCTCTCGCCCGCTTGGGTGAGTTGCACTAGGGATTTCATGCACGCACTGTAGGGATCGATTGATGGTGTTCCTTTCCGTTTGTTCAATCCGATAAACCGAGAAAGTATAAGTATGCTAAGTTCCTTTCGCTGTTTGTTCAATTCGACTGATCGATCATGAATTGGAATCAATGTGTGGTCACCATAGCATAGTTTCTAAACCTTAAAAGGCTTAATGTTATAGAGTTGTTGGTTACAAAGCAATACGCTTGAAGCTCTTGCTTTGAACTTGGTTCAAAGCCTTACCGTGTTTAGGTGAAACTAGTTTTGGACATCGATCGATTTATGGATAGTTGATGTGTTAGAAGGCATGTACAAGAGATTTGTCGGGTTTCTATTTTCGTGATTTAGAACAAAGTTGATCTTGATTCGGCCTGCCTAACTTGTTCATTTATATACCGATGACTGCTCTCATAAGTGAAGGCAGTACAGTGATGAACTTATGTAAAAAGGGAAGTAAGAATGGATTGATTCTTTCTCTTCCTTTATTTTATATTATTGATAATGAACTATCAGTAGGAAATTAATTTGGTAACGTTTTGGTAGGAGACCAAATTGTTATGTTATTTCCTTTTTGGAAGATTGCAACAATCTGACCAGTGTCGTGATTTGGATTCAATGATTGTTCATCTGCATTCGTTCTTGTTTCTTAATATTTGATGAAATATTAGAAAGTGTTTAAGACTATTCTGTAACAATGATAGAGTTACATGTTTGTAATCATTTAGTATTACAAGGACATAGCCTGAATATGTTTTCTTTTTGGATATTTGATCTCATTTAAACAGGGTGTTTAATGGAAACAATTGATGGATTGCAATTGTTTTAAAAGTTAGTGCTTATCATGCTCAGTTCATTGAACTGACTCATGTTGACTATTTTTGCAGATGGTTGCCGTAAGAGGTAAATACAATGCAGATCTGGCAGTCCGATCAGATAGTTTATTTGATTTATTATGAATTACAGCTTGATTTTATGGATGTACTATATGTGAAAAGATGTTTCTTTTCCGTTAGCATTATATCAAGTATGCTGTTGCATAAATGTAATTGTACGAGTTTCAAAAGGAATGAAAATAAGCGTTTGATACTTATGTGTTGTATTAAATTATGAATGATGAACTTCTTCGGTTTACGTAACGAAGAGGCATAGTTATCTTTGCATAATATGGATGCTTTTGTGATTGACAATGAAAGCTTGTAAGTAATTAGACTAAATTCTTATGAGTATTTAGTAGTTCTAATTTGATCTGGATAATGCAATATTGTAATTTAAATATTGTCTCTCTAGAGGATAGGTTAAATTTGAGCCTAAAAGATAACGCTAAACAAGTTGGATTGAATTACTAATCCCTAGTCCTAAGTATAACAGGACAATAGTAAATTGGATTCTAAATCATTTATATCTTTAAACTAAAAAGTATGATATAAATTCAGTTAAGAGAACTGATAGGCAATCAATGGAATTCAGGTGGCAATCTCAAGCATAGGTTATGAGATATTGTCTGAATCTGTTGTTTAGAATCAGACGTATTCTAATGACTCCTTGATAGAAGCTAGACCTTAATACCTCTACCAAGTAATGAGATTAATGGAGGAGGGTCGCCTTAAGAAAATGAATCCAGGGATTGGAAATGGCTAACCTTAGGGAAAAGTCTTAAGAAGTAATTTAATCTTTAGTGCGTAACGCTTGTTTTCGGGTAGATCTTCTCGAGGCGGATTTAAAGGATGACGACATAAGGTCGACTGCAGGGTTGTACCTCCGAGAAGATTAGGATCTTCTCGAAG
Organism: Taxus wallichiana var. yunnanensis; assembly: GCA_018340775.1. Lineage (NCBI taxonomy): Eukaryota > Viridiplantae > Streptophyta > Pinopsida > Cupressales > Taxaceae > Taxus > Taxus wallichiana. Next base: position 372,129,965 of record CM031244.1, on the reverse strand, counting down.
TTACAACAATGCAGGTGACTTATGGCGACACCCCTTGCATTGATCGTTGAGATTTACACTTGATTTCGCACGAGTTACCCTGGGACCGATTAAGAACGTGGTCATGTTATATGACTGCCTCGGAGATTTGGGGTGTCATGACACACTGGTTGAACTGCAAGGTTGAACCAGTATGTCATCATATCCCTAACCCTCGTGGGTATCCATATAACATTATCACCTTGTTAATCTGCCTCCGGGTGATTCAGTTGTGGAAGGAAGGACTGACAATAATCAGTATAAGACATTCTATATAACATATGAATGGGGTGAAGGACGTATTCCAGATTGACGAGTATGCCGTTAAGGAATACGAGACATGAACAGTATGTTTCAAATCTTTGGCCAAAGTATCGCAAGCTGCTGATTGCGTTGTCCTGATTCACCTAGTCTAAGGGATGAGATGCCGATGGATAATGGTAACAGTTATTCAGTTAGATTCCTTGGACAGAGCATTCTGAATTCCCAGATTAGGGAAGAGAACCGCAAGAGTGATGTGTTAAATAAAAACACCGACTCTTATTACTCATGAATAGATCGGTAGATTACCGAGTCATGGAATGAATAGATCGGAAGTACTCCGAGTCATTACAGCTGCATATGGTTGCTTATTATATGAATGGTTATTTGAATTGTGAGTTCTAAATTATGTATTTAGAACCAGTATGCAATTATCAAAAAAAAAAAAATTCACTTGTTCTAAAGTTAAAAATGAGGATGTTACATCTTGGTATCAGAGCTGAAGGTTGCAGCTCTTGGACCTATTGAGTCCATAATCTGATAAAAACCTGAATTTTCTTGTAACAGAAAATGGTTAGAACAAGGGGGAACGTTGCGAGTAATGCTCCACCTGAAGGAGGAGCGGCAACAACCCGTAAATCGGATGAGATCCTGCTGCCCCGCTGACACAAGAGATCGCTTGGCTGTACTTGAACAGCAGGTGACGGGGAATGAGGAGGATGAAGAAGCTGATAATAATAATCAGCAACCTCCTGAGGACAACCCCGACACGGGTGTTGATGTTAATACTGTGAATGCACCTGTGCAACCAGAAAATAAAAAGGCCAGATTGGCAGCAGAACTCACTAATGATATCAAAAGGATAAGTCCACCTAAGTATGATGGCACCACATTAGGAGATGGAGCTGAGAACTGGCTCAGCGAAATGGAGAAGTACTTTGCTATAAGGAACTTCTCAGAAGAAACCAAGGCAATATGGGGAGCCTATCAGCTTTCTCACGAAGCATCTTCGTGGTGGGATAGCCGCAAAAAAAGTTTGAACTAAATATTGATGAGACCAATATCACTGGGATCAATTTAAAGGCTATTTTAGGCAACGTTGGCTGCCACAACTTTTCTATGATCAGAAAATGACAGAATTTCAGAACTTGACTCAAGGGAAGTTAACAGTAACTGAATTCTGGGAGCGGTTTACAAAACTTCTCAAGTATGTACCGCAGCACTCAAACCGATTTAAAAGTTCAGATACGGAAATTCATCATGGGATTGAACTCGTGATAGGGGAGAGGTCGATGTTCACGGTCCAACCACTATGGAAGGTGTTGTTGAAAAGGCCATAAGGCAAGAACAGTAAATTGAAGGCTATTTCGCTCATAAGGAGGAAGTGCGGAAGAAGATCGCAAACCCTTCTTCAACCTCTCTTGCACCTTAAAAGGACCATGGAAAAAGTTTGGGAACAAGAGTAAGTTTCGTGAGATAACAATAAGAAGGCAGCAAGTAAATAAGCTCGCAGAAATGTGAAGGATAATTTTGCAAAAATTATAATAATGGTCGAAGTCCTATGGAGGGCGGCGTGACAATTATAAAACTGGAAGCAACTTTGAGCCTAAGAAGGACTGTAGTAGAGGTCTACACTTGTGGTAAAGATCATTACGCAAATCAAGTGCCCTTTCAAGAAGGATGATCGTAATCAGCATAAGATAAGATACATGCCGCAAAGAGCGGACAAACAAGTGAAAAGCAAGTGACACCTATAGAAGTTCCGGGTAAGTTATTCGGCATACCTGTCACTATTCTTTTTGATACAGGAGCTACTGAATGTTTTATATCTAATAAACTAGCTTCTAAACTTAAAAGAAAAGCTGGAAAAATGGATAAATCTTGGACTGTACAGTATGGTAATAATTCTGTTCATACAGTGAGTATGTGTCTTTTTGGAGCGGTCCTTGACTTACCTAACTTTTCCACGGAAGTTGATCTCTATGTTGCACCTTTGGGATCGTATGACATTGTCATCGGTGTTAATTGGTTAGCTGACCATAAAGCAAAGGTAGATTGCTATGAAAAGAACATAGAATGTTTAGATGATCAAATTGGAATCAAGAGAAATTCAAGGTGAAACGAGAAATTACAGCTTAGAAAGTCATCACCATGCAATTTTAAAAAGGCTAAGAATAAAGGATGTACCCTTTATGCAGTAAAGATATCTGAATCTTCTGAAGAAGATAGTGATTTCATGAAGCAAATCCCACTGTTACAAAGTTTCAGGGATGTTTTTCCTGAGGAATTACCAGGGTTACCACCCAAGAGAGAATTTGATTTTACTATAGAAATCAAGCCTGGAACGGAACCTATTTCCAAGGCGCCTTATCGGATGACTACTATTGAGTTAGTCGAGCTAAAGGCTCAGTTACAAGAGCTTTTGTCAAAGGGATTGATTAGACCAAGTGTTTCACCTTGGGGAGCACCTGTTATATTTGTGAAAAAGAAGGATGGAACTCTGAGACTGTGTATTGATTATCGGATGTTGAACAAAGCAACGATTAAGAACCGATACCCACTTCCTAGGATCGATGATCTGTTTGATCAAATGCGTGGAGCAGCGGTTTATTCTAAGATAGATCTTCGATCTGGTTATCATCAGCTAAGGATTAAAGAGGAAGATATTCATAAAACAGCTTTCCGAACAAGGTACGGACATTATGAATTCACAGTTCTAGCCTTTGGGTTAACTAATGCACCTGCAGCCTTTATGAATTTAATGAACAATATTTTTCAAGAATACCTGGACAAGTTTGTACTTGTATTCTTGGACGATATTCTCATTTATTCTAAGAGCGTTGAGGAGCACAATGAGCATTTGAAGATAGTATTGGGAATTCTGAGAAAGAGAAAGCTGTATGGTAAGTTATCCAAATGTTCTTTCTATGATTCTGAAGTTCGCTATTTGGGTCATGTCATAAGCAAGGAAGGAATCGCTGTAGATCCTTCAAAAATAGTGGCAATAACTGAGTGGCCTGCACCCAAGAATGTGCATGAAGTAAGAAGCTTCATGGGTCTTGCTGGTTACTATAGAAAATTTGTAAAGGATTTTTCTAAGGTAGCTGCACCAATAACTTCATTGCAGAAGAAGGATAAGAAATTCATGTGGAATGACAAGTGCGAAGCGGCTTTCAAAAGTCTGAAAGACCAGCTGACTTCTGCACCTATATTGGCTGTACCAGACCCTAATGGAAATTTTACAGTGGTAACTGATGCTTCTGGGGAAGGTCTTGGAGGTGTTTTGCTACAAAATGATCAAGTCATTGCTTATGAGAGTAGAAAACTTAAGATTCATGAGCTGAATTATGCCCCTCATGATCTGGAGCTTGCTGCCATTGTTCACGCACTTCAAGTCTGGAGACACTACTTACTAGGGAAACCTTTTGAGTTGAAAACTGATCACTTGGGTCTGAAATATATATTTACTCAGCCCAATTTGAATGCCAGACAAAGAAGGTGGTTAGAATTTCTATCACAATATGACTTTGATATCAGTTATATCAAAGGAAAGGAGAATAGAGTAGCTGATGCTCTAAGTCGTAGGAGGCACATTTCTGCTCTTATAACGTTGAGAACTCAGTTTAAAGACGAGGTAAAAGTGCCTTAATCGATGCATATTTTCAAGTTAAGTGAAAGCAACAGCTTGCTGCCGCAGTAACCTAAAGATAAAAGGTATGAAGGTTTTCATCCTGGATAATGAAGGAATCTTGCGTTATGAAAATAGGGTATATGTACCTATGCTGAATGAATTGAGAAAGAAGTTGTTAGTTGAATTTCATAATTCACCTTTCTCTGGGCACCCGGGTATCACAAAAATGCTAGCTGATTTGAAAAGAATACTTCCGGAAAGGTATGAAAAAGGATGTGATAAATTTTGTGACTCATTATCTCGGAATGTCGGCGGGTGAAAGCAGAGCATATGCATCCCATTGGATTGTTGTATCCTCATAAGCATACCGCAAAGACAAATGGCAAGTAATAACCATGGATTTTGTACAAGGACTACCCATGTCCAGGAATAAACATGATGTTATCCTGGTAGTTGTAGATAAGCTAACTAAGGTAGCTCATTTCATCGCTGGAAATCTAAAGGATGATTCTCCGCTTTAGCAAGAGGTTCGTATACCGAAATTTTCAGATTGCATGGTGTACCTGAACTGATTATTTCTGACAGGGATCCTAGAATGACGTCAAGGTTTTGGCAAACGCTTAACGCAGCCCTAGGAACGAAACTAAACTTCAGTTCTGCATATCATCCAGAAACGGATGGGCAAACTGAGAGGGTAAATCAAGTGTTGAGGACATGTTGTAATGTATTGCATGGATCAACAAAGTATAAATGGGAAGAGTATCTCCCATTGGTTGAGTTCGCATACAACAACACTTATCACTCATCTCTTAAGATGGCACCTTTTGAAGCACTTTATGGAAGAAAGTGCAGAACCCCTGTAAGTTGGGACAGTGTAGAGGATAGAGTGGTAATTGGACCAGAGATTCTCACAGAGATGGAACAGCAAGTTAAGCTGATTCGTGAACGATTAAAGGAAGCAAATGATAGTAAGAGCTATGCTGACCTTAAGCGGGTTGATAGAAAGTTTGAGCTTGGTGATAAGGTTTTTCTGCGTGTTAAACCCAGAAAGAGTTCTATAACTTTTGGCAAGGCTGCCAAGTTGTCACCACGATACGTGGGACCTTTTGAAATTGTCGAGATAATCAATCCTGTAGCTTATCGTTTAGCATTGCCTCCTGCTCTATCTCGTATGCATGATGTTTTCCATATTTCTTTGCTTAAGAAATACGTTTCAGATCTGTCACATGTTTTAAATTGGAATTCCTTGCAGGTCCAGGACCCAGGAATAATCGTGGTTAAACCCACAAGAGTGCTGGAAACTCGCCAGTTGCATTTAAGGAATCGTGATATTCAGCAATGTAAGGTCCAGTGGGACCAGTTTAGCGAAGAAAGTGCAACTTGGGAAAACCTGGAAGAGATGAAAACTGCTTTTCCTTCTCTTTTTACAACAGAATGAAATCTGTTGATGAAATACTTTATGAACTGATTGTTTTTAAGTATTTATGAAAGCCTGATTTAGGCAGACTTTATTCAGGTTGAATAAAAGTGAGGTGACATTGATTTCTGAAACTATTAAATATGGAAGTAAACACATTGTTTGTGTACTAATAAATTGATTGACCGGAAGGTCAAGTTATTATGTAATTCATCGGGACGATGAATCCTTTTAGGAGGGAAGCATGTAACACCCTGAACTGTTGTTACTTTCTCCTAAGCATTCAAGTGTTGATATGTGATTTCTAGTAAATGGATTGTGTACCTCGATTCGGAAATCATGCTTGATATGTATTAAATTTCTTGCAGATTGCAGATCTTGACTGAGTCAAAATATTAATAGACTCTTTTATTTATTTCATCTTGTGACTGAATATTAACTCGATCTGTAATGAATTATACAGGTATTCATCAATAATATCTAGACTTGGACCAAAGGAATTGATCCAAGTAATGCTTTAATTTTGTGAAGTGATAAAATTAGATCACGAACCTTGAACAGGTTGCAAGGTATGGAAGCATTTGGTAAGCTGGTCAGGAGTATGACTCAGGCAGATCTTGAGAAATGAAACGGTTCCCGATATCTGGTATATCTGGAAGGTCTCGATTAAAGACCAGGTAATAATTCATTGACATACAATTCTGTAATAAGAACAGGAGTGACTCTGTTCTAGAAAGTATGATGCAGGTCTCTCCGAGTTTTCAGGAGAAGGACCAAACTGAATTACTAAGGGTTAGTAACCTAAAACAATAACCTAACCTAGGGGTTAGATTATTGTTAGTCTAACCTAGACCTAGGCTATGTGTTATGATCCTAAAATAATAACTAAGTGCAAAATGGTTAGCATGGTTCTTACCCTAAAACTCTAACCTAAGATACTAACCTAGCTAACTAAGAGTTTATGAGAAGGGGCCTTTGAAGGGTGGCGAACCATGGGCGCTATTCTCTATGGCAATAAATGGGAAGGATAAGGATGAGGGACAGGCAGATGGCGGAGGCTTAGGCGGCGGCTAACCTTGGCAGACTTGGCAATTACTAAGTCTGGAAGTGAACTTGAGTTTTTGGATGGACTGTCGCCAATTTTGGCGGTCGGTGGGGGTAGAGATTAGGCGGGAAAATTGGTTTAATGGCATTTATTGTTTAGGGAGTTGAGCCCGGAGCTCGCGAAACGGCATGCAAACGAGAAGTTGGAAGGTTTGTTTGGTGTATCGCGATTTTCGGTCTACTCTCTCTCTCTCTGCTAGTTTACTGGTTCTTCGCACCAGTTCTCTTTGAGTTGCATGGCGAGAATGAATTTCTCTGGCTCTTTTCTCTGCCATGGAGGATATATTGTAAACGGGACAGCGAAATTTTGTTGGTCGCTGTGTTTGGGAAAAAGAAAAGGAAGTTTGAGCTCTTCCTGTGGTCTTCTTCGGAAATTCGATCAAAATACAGGCATGTTAGGCCCTATCCTTTAAATATTTTGCTGTCTTTCAAATGTCTTCATTAAAACAACTCTGTTCATTTGTTTGTGAAGATTAGATAAATTTTCCTATGAAGATTTAGTTGATTTTGGCTCTGTATCTCTTCTGGTTCGATTTTTGGCAATTTCCGCTTGTTGGGTGTTTGTTGAAATCGAACTTCAACTCTGTTTGTTGTGTATTCCTTCTGGTTTAAATATGAGAGATTTATATTTATAAAGGTTTGAATGCTCGGCCTGTTTGGCGAGAGCCCGTCGAATATACTTGTGAAGGGTATAGATCACTGTTTTGCTGTCGACTTTCGATCGTCAATGCTGTTGTGAGACAGTAGGGAATGATACTGGTGTACCATTTGATTGTTCTGTGCATTTGAAGATTTTCGAAGCTCTGTCATGGTTTTGTTAACAGCGATTAATGATACTTTATGGGTTTCATTGTTTTCTAATTTCTGGCTTGGAATAGGCAACAGATGAGTTACCATAGTCTTTAACGACTCAGTGGATTTCATGATTGAATCGTTTACAGTAATCTACTGTTGTGAATGTAGATTCATCTTGAGTTTTGTTATTATATGGTCGTGGAAGCCTTGTGGAAAAGACAGGTTTTGTGGCTACTGTTATTGTAGTAAATACTGAGTATTGACTTTTTGTGGATGTATTGCCTTTCCTTGCGAAAATTGTTCGAAGGTTTTGAAGCAGTTCAGTTTATTTCATTGTTTTGGAATGAGTATATTGATTTGCTTATACTTGTTTCATTCGGAATGTTTGTCTTGAATGGCATGGAAGGATTTATCAATTAATTCTATTTTTATACTGTTGTTGGGTTTGTGATTATGGGCGCAAATCCGTTATCAGTATGTAGTGTGAATTAGTGGATTTATTAGGATTGAATTCCGAACGACTGTGAGGAGACGTTTCAATGTTCTATTTCTATTTTGGTCACTGTTCAAGTTAGAATGTGTATATACAGTTGTTAAGTGTTGATCCAGTGACTTGAAGGGAAAATCTGTACTGAAGACCTCTGTATTTTCTTGGGGTACTTTGTGTTGCATGTTGCTTTGGTGGTACAGATTCCTTAGGTGAGTAACTACATATTCAACCTGTTCTATTTGTGCTAAATTATTGGCAGAGTACAGTCGGGTTTCTTGGTTGAAATAAGAGCTTGATTGTTTGTCTGATTTTTATATGCGTCATTGATGACTGTTTTCGCGTTCTGGCCCTGTTTGGGTGAGTTGCACTAGGGATTTGCATGCACCAGGTAGGGATCGATTGATGGTGTTCCTTTCCGTTTGTTCAGTCCGATAAACTGAGAAAGTATAAGTATGCTAAGTTCCTTTCTGTTTGTTCAATTCGACTGACTGATCATGAATTGGAATCAATGTGTGGTCACCATAGCATAGTTTCTCGGAAACCTTAAAAGGCTTAATGTTATAGAGTTGTTGGTTACAGCAATACGCTTGAAGCTCTTGCTTTCGAACTTGGTTCGAAAGCCTTACTGTGTTTAGGTGAAACTAGTTTTGGACATCAGACTGATTTATGGATAGTTGATGTGTTAGTTGCTGTACAAGAGATTTGCTGGGTTTCTATTTTCGTGATTTAGAACAGTGATCTTGATTTCGGCCTGTCTAACTTGTTCATTTATATACTGGATGACTGTTCTCATAAGTGAAGGCAAAAGACAGTTGATGAACTTATGTAAAAAGGGAAGTAAGAATGGATTGATTCTTTCTCTTCCTTTATTTTATATTATTGATAATGAACTATCAGTAGGAAATTAATTTGGTAACGTTTTGGTAGGAGACCAAATTGTTATGTTATTTCCTTTTTGGAAGATTGCAACAATCTGACCAGTGTCGTGATTTGGATTCAATGATTGTTCATCTGCATTCGTTCTTGTTTCTTAATATTTGATGAAATATTAGAAAGTGTTTAAGACTATTCTGTAACAATGATAGAGTTACATGTTTGTAATCATTTAGTATTACAAGGACATAGCCTGAATATGTTTTCTTTTTGGATATTTGATCTCATTTAAACAGGGTGTTTAATGGAAACAATTGATGGATTGCAATTGTTTTAAAAGTTAGTGCTTATCATGCTCGGCCTCATTGAATCGACTCATGTTGACTATTTTTGCAGATGGTTGCCGTAAGAGGTAAATACAATGCAGATCTGGCAGACCGATCAGATAGTTTATTTGATTTATTATGAATTACAGCTTGATTTTATGGATGTACTATATGTGAAAAGATGTTTCTTTTCCGTTAGCATTATATCAAGTATCGTTTATTGCATAAATGTAATTAGTACGAGTTTCAAAAGGAATGAAAATAAGCGTTTGATACTTATGTGTTGTATTAAATTATGAATGATGAACTTCTTCGGTTTACGTAACGAAGAGGCATAGTTATCTTTGCATAATATGGATGCTTTTGTGATTGACAATGAAAGCTTGTAAGTAATTAGACTAAATTCTTATGAGTATTTAGTAGTTCTAATTTGATCTGGATAATGCAATATTGTAATTTAAATATTGTCTCTCTAGAGGATAGGTTAAATTTGAGCCTAAAAGATAACGCTAAACAAGTTGGATTGAATTACTAATCCCTAGTCCTAAGTATAACAGGACAATAGTAAATTGGATTCTAAATCATTTATATCTTTAAACTAAAAAGTATGATATAAATTCAGTTAAGAGAACTGGTAGGCAATCAATGGAATTCAGGTGGCAATCTCAAGCATAGGTTATGAGATATTGTCTGAATCTGTTGTTTAGAATCAGACGTATTCTAATGACTCCTTGATAGAAGCTAGACCTTAATACCTCTACCAAGTAATGAGATTAATGGAGGAGGGTCGCCTTAAGAAAATGAATCCAGGGATTGGAAATGGCTAACCTTAGGGAAAAGTCTTAAGAAGTAATTTAATCTTTAGTGCGTAACGCTTGTTTTCGGGTAGATCTTCTCGAGGCGGATTTAAAGGATGACGACATAAGGTCGACTGCAGGGTTGTACCTCCGAGAAGATTAGGATCTTCGAAGTTACAACAATGCAGTGACTTATGGCGACACCCCCTCGTTGATCGTTGAGATTTACACTTGATTTCAATACGAAAGTTACCCGGGACCGATTAAGAACGTGGTCATGTTATATGACTGCCTCGGAGATTTGGGGTGTCATGACACACTGGTTGAACTGCAAGGTTGAACCAGTATGTCATCATATCCCTAACCCTCGTGGGTATCCATATAACATTATCACCTTGTTAATCTGCCTCCGGGTGATTCAGTTGTGGAAGGAAGGACTGACAATAATCAGTATAAGACATTCTATATAACATATGAATGGGGTGAAGGACGTATTCCAGATTGACGAGTATGCCGTTAAGGAATACGAGACATGAACAGTATGTTTCAAATCTTTGGCCAAAGTATCGCAAGCTGCTGATTGCGTTGTCCTGATTCACCTAGTCTAAGGGATGAGATGCCGATGGATAATGGTAACAGTTATTCAGTTAGATTCCTTGGACAGAGCATTCTGAATTCCCAGATTAGGGAAGAGAACCGCAAGAGTGATGTGTTAAATAAAAACACCGACTCTTATTACTCATGAATAGATCGGTAGATTACCGAGTCATGGAATGAATAGATCGGAAGTACTCCGAGTCATTACAGCTGCATATGGTTGCTTATTATATGAATGGTTATTTGAATTGTGAGTTCTAAATTATGTATTTAGAACCAAAGATGCAATTATCAAAAAAAAAAATTCACTTGTTCTAAAGTTAAAAATGAGGATGTTACATAAAATTGATGCAACCCTTGTCCCTTGTATGGATGCTAGATGGATGCATTTGAAGTGCTTGATTTAACAAATATGGAAATATGGTAAACCCTAGATATTTCAGAGTTGCATATGATAAATAAACAATAAAGCACGGATTTGGTGCAAGAAATAAGCTAAATAAAACTGAAACCCTAAGTGTAAGAGAGGGAATAGGATATTTAGTTGATTTCACAATGAATCTCAAGTGTCATGGACTAGAAAATTAATAAAATAGAAGGGGCTATTTGTCGCAACTGCACTCAAAGAAATTTGGTATCTATTGAACAATCTTAGACTAGGGTTCCTGGAGTGCGGCTAGGGCACTTAGGCACAAGAGACCTCTGTTAGGTGCCTGTGACTTTGCAAAATATCAAAATCTGATTTTTTTAGTGTCACAAGGTGGTCAGTGACCTTCGGTGTTGGTCACATGTATGTTGTACTATGTCCACATAATTTTCCTATAACCTGCAAAATAAATGATCTCCTATAAAACCCCAAAACACATAAAATCCTAAAAAATAAAAGATACAAATGGGGAGTCGATTGACCCCGGCGGTCACCCGATAGAGTGAACTTACAATTGAGCATTGAACTACATCTCAAACTCCATGTAGCTCTTGTGTGTGTGTGTAGAAATCGTGTCCTAGAAATCTCTTGTGCAAGATGCACTTAATAGTGAGCAATGACTAGATGTAGCAATGTAGATAGATGTGTGGATGTAAAATGAAATTACCATCCTTTGAAGTGTATGCAAAAATACAGTCCCTTGTCACTTGAATGAGTGCTAGATGGATGCTTTGATGCTCTTGTAATGCCTTTGAATGCAACCTTAGGTGGTGATAATAAATGTTTAGAGCTTGGTCCTTTATTATGGTCACATAGATTTATATTTATATGATTCCCTTGTTTGAATTTTGTAATTGACAACTAAAAGGCCGACCCATAATAAAATAAGATGCCCAAAATAGGCAAGTAAGATACACAAAGGTTGGAGGCACCCAGAGGGGACGAGGATGTATGGGTGTTGACGTCTTGGATGGGTACTAGTGTCCAGAGTCAAGAAAGATAAAGAAATAAAGATCAGACTAGGCTATGGTGTGTGAAATACCAAAGAGGAAATAAGAAAGACATAAAAGAAGCCAAAGATAGATGTCAATTGCTAGTTTTCTCGCTTAGGAATCATATGAATAGTGGTATGTGATTAGGACCTAGAAATGTACCCAAGTGTGTGATTTTGTGTCTACATTTGCCCCCACTTTATGTTTTTGAGTGAATACTTAATAATATAAAGTAGATAAGATATGTGTACTTGATAACCATGTAGATCGATGGTGAAAGCATGCCGAAGAGACAAGAAAAAGTGTGGAGTGATAAAAATGAAGCATGGAAGCTAAGGAAAAGGAAGTGACCCTAGGGGTGAAGCGTATGTGTTGTGCAAAGTGTTATACATGTTGTCATTGTGCTTGATGTGCTATGCTTGTGATTGCTACTCTGAGCTATTGAATGAGGTGATTGATTCACCTAATGTATGCCCCCCATTTGGGGTGCATGCAACATTGATAGGTTTATGTGGCCTAAAGGAGAGGACCTAATGCTGATTTAAAATGGATACCCTATAGGGGGAGGGAATGTCCATGGTATAAACCAAGGCACATGAAAAAAAAATGGCTAGACATATGTGTTAGTAGAAAAAGTGACATGCATGAAATATAGGATAATGGAAACAAACAATAGTGCAGACAAAGTAGACCACGAAAAGTGGGTTTCAAATATGGGACATTGCTCATAATGTCACAAGACAATCATGGCCAACATGGAAAAAAACATACAATCAATGAACAAGCAAGACATAGGAAAAACCTAGAGATAATGGCATATAATGACAAACAATGGAAAATAATATCAAGAAAATTAGCAGACAACTATGGTAGCAAATAGTTCTTATAGAGTAAATGTTGCACATGAAGCACCCATTAACATGTTAGAAAGATAAAAAGTATGTCAAGATGTGTATGTATCAATAAAGCAATGTGCTAGTAAGAATAATAAGTAGTATAAAATGAAACAAGATCACCTATAGTGTGTAATAAAGTAGATGACCCCACAAGCCTCAATGGTGCTGGTAAGAGGTATAATGTGAAACATCCATGATGCGTGTAAAGTCTACATTCACAACTAGATAAGAAAAGAACATGCATGTGAATATAGAAAAGACAATGACATAATAGATATCCTGCTAACATAGGAAATAAAGTGTACATGTAAGTATAAGCAAACAAGACTAAGTGTAACCAAGATATGCATTATGATGTGAATGAGTGAGATGAAATGATATGTAATGTGAATGTGATAGGAGAAACATGCCCCTTGATTGGATGTGTACGAGTATGTATGAGATGAGGTTCATTTATAAAGAACCCTCGATAATCAAGAATGAACCATAGAATAACAGTGCGTCATCGGGAAATGGTTTGAAATGTGTGCTAGAAAGATTGATCAATGAAGTATAGAACACAAAGTGTGAAAGAGGTGAGGTTGATTTCATATTTATACCCTCAGCAGTATGAGTATGAACTGTGGAACTAGAGTGCGTCATAGGGTAATGGTTTGAATTGTGTGTGCTATAAATATAGATGAATGAAGTATAGAGCGCAAAGTGTAGAAGATGATAGTATGATGTGTGAAAATATAATGATATAAATATGTATCATGAAGCACAGAGTGTGAAATATGAAGAAGGTGAGGTTTATTTTAGATTGAGACCCTTTGTAATCGAGTATGAACTATGGAGCTAAAGTGCATCATAGGGTAGTGACGATACAGGTTGTGTATCAATGTGTGGAAGATGAATGAGACAAATTAGATGTGAAACATGAAGCACAACAATGGAAATGCGAGACACTTGATAATGCTAAGAGGGGGAATGAACATGATTACCCCTAAGTGTATGATGATGAGTAATGTATATGAAAAAAGTGAAGGGAAAGGGTCCTCCACTTGATGCTTATAGAGATAAAGGTGTGTGACCATGCTCTAAGATCGGTGGTGTGTGAGATATATGATGTGTCGGTGAATGAGACCTAGGAGGTGAGGAACACCGATGTGAAGGAGACCAAGGAGGTGATGTACACCTATGTGAAGGATACCGAGGAGGTGATGTATACCTATGTGAATGAGACCACGGAGGTGATGTTTACCTATGTGAAGGATCCGTCTGAGTGGTGGACCTAAGCTGATGAGATGGACTAGTGGATCGATGAGCTCGAGTAGGTCGTGTGTGAATAAGGGAACTAGGAGCAGATTGTGCATTAGATTTGAGAGGTCTAAGGGACCTAGATGCTCTAGTGAGTGCAATGACAACCTCAAGAGGAGGTTACAACCATAGTGTGCATGACGGAACACCTTTGATGGTGATTACTTGCTTGTTTTGAATGAACTTAAAAAAAAAGTGATTCATGGAAACGATACATTGAGTGACGAAGCTAAGGGAGACATAAGAGCATGTCACATCCTTTGATTGAAGGTGCCATAAAAATGACACAAACATGGTAAGATGCCCAACTGTAAGTGGAAGCTTAATGTAACCATAAGATTTGGGAATTAAATATGTAATGTGAGAAAGTGGATAATTGACATCAACAAGGAGAGAAATAGAGCACACACCCATATGAATCGATGGATCGATCATTGTATTATTGATAACATGAGGTCTAATAGAAGCCTTGATATGTAATGTATTAGAAGAGAATGTAACATGATAATCATGATTAAATAATGTAATGAATGGTGGAGATGCATCCGTATTAACAACTAGATAATCAAGATCCCTCGATGAAGGAGGAGGCATTACACGATATGTATGATTAGTTGAAGATTCAACATCTTTCTTGTCATGCTTAGGAGGAGAATCATTAAAGATTTTAAGTTTTTTATTTTCATTGAATGATGTAGACGTCGAAGTCTCAGGAAGCTCAATTACATTGTTTTCAATAAGATCTTGAATGAGATGACGAAGTTTAAAACATCGATCCGTAGAATTCCCAATGCATTGATGATAGTCACATCTAGAATTTTCATTGTAATTACATCCTTTATGGTGAGACGGATCTCAATTAAGTGGAGGGGGAGAAAGGTCTAGTGTTATTCTCAACCCCGATGTTTCTCAAATTTATATACCACTGTAGATGGTGTGATATTGTTTTGTTCCATGTTTGATCCAATTCAATCCAAGTAGAAAAAGAATATAGAATGCATTCTGATTACTGGAGGAATGTGCTTGTACTATGAAGACTGCTATGTGAAATGATAAAAGTATTATGATATGATAAAGTAACTATAACTGTCCTTGGTCATAGGCACCCATGAAAGGTTAGGAGTTCCTGTGAACTAGTGTCATGTTTTGGCACTAACGCCTATTCTATAATGAGGTCCCAAGTTAGAATCGGGTCATTCTCAGTAATTGTAACTATGTTTTGTGACTATACTATGTAGGCTTGTAATGTGTAGTCCCGTAATGAAGCTCTAATTTGTTGAATGGGGTGATTGAATCACATCGGAGTTCACTAAATGATTTAACAAATATGGAAATATGCAAAACCCTAGATATTTCAGAGTTAAATATGATAAATAAACAATAAAGCACAAATTTTATGCAAGCAATAATCTAATAAAAATTGAAACCCTAAGTGTAAGAGAGGGAATATGAGACTTAGCTAATTTTATAATGAATCCCAAAGTGTTATGGACTCAAACCGATAAAAAGAAGAAGAGACTATTGTAACTATGCTGTGAAACTCTGTAACTATCGAAAAAGCCTGGACCGTGGCGCCAGAGTGGGGCTAGGGTGCCAGGTGTCGAGACCTCTACTAGGTGTCTATGACAATGCAAAATCTTGAAATCTAATTTTTGGTGTTGCAAGGTGGTCGTTGACCTTCCTGTTGGTCACCAGTATGCCACACTATATTTGTAGAATTCACCTGTAACCTACAAAACAAATGATCTCCTTCAAAACCCAAAACACATCAAATCCTAAAAATAGAAAATATGTAAATGGGGAGTTGGATTGAACCAAATGGTCACCTGACAGAGTGAAATTACGATCAAGCACTACACTACATCTTAGACTCCATGTAGTTCTTGTACGTGTGTGTATAAATATAACCCTAGAAATATCTTGTGCAAGATGCACTTGATAACGAGCAATAACTAGATGTAGCAATATAGATAGATGTGTGGATGTCAAAATGAACTTCTTCTTCGATGAAGTGTATGCATAAAATACAGTCCCTTGTCCCTTGAAAGAGTGCTAGATGGATTCCTTGATGCTCTTGAATGCATTTAAATGCAACCTTAGTGATAATAGATGCTTAGAGCTTGGTCCTTTATTATGGTCACATACCTTTGTATTTATATGATTCACTTATTTGAATTTTGAAATTGACAACTAAAAGGCTGACCTATAAGAAAACAAGATGCCCAAAATGTAACATTCCCATTTTAAAGCTTTAGAAACAAGGGATTTTTTTTTTTGAATAGCGTTCTCTATTCTAAATTATCATAATTTAGAACACACATTTCAAGTTTTTAAATAATGTTCTCTATTCTAAATGATCATGATTTAGAACACACATTCCATGCCAATAAATCTCATAATAGATAACCATATGCAGCTGTAATGACTCGATGAATTGCTGATCTCTCATTTCATGACTCAGAGTTTCATCGGTCTCTCATTTCATGACTCGGTTTCTTACCGATCCTTCATGTTGACTCAATGTATTGTATACTAAGTATGCTTGGTTCTCTTACCCTTTTCGGGGTATTGAAGTGTTCCATTTAAGAGGCCTATCTGAATATTTGTTACCAATATTCATCTGAAATCTTGCTTCTTAAACTAGGTGATATAGGACAACACAACCAACAACTTGCGATACTTTGGCCAAATATTTTCACATGCCTTGCATGATCATATTCCTAGATGGCATACTCATCGATGGAATACGTCCTTCACCCCCACTTCATCTGTTATCTAGAATGGTCTTCACTGACTCCTATCATTCCTCTTGTCCAAGGCTTACCATAACCCATATTAGCAACATAAAAGGTATAGAGAATCACTCACGGTGACTAAGGGTACATAGACATACTCAGTCAAACCAAGTTGATTGCGTGTGTCTATTTACCTTTAGTCATCGTGAGTTGCCCCTATATACGAAGGCATGTCCCTAACCTGACCTAAGGTAAAACTAAGGTCAAGTCCAAGTTTATGTAGATCTAGATGATCTAATTCGGAAGGGTGTTGTGACGTGTCAGCTACAACATTGTGCCATTATGAAGACCCCGGTCTTCATGATGTCATAGTACTATAGTTGGCGTGTACCAACATCCTACGAAATCACCTCATCTAGAAGTACATATCCAGTTAATAAGTTAAACACTTACTTATCTTCTTAATTAAGATTCAATTTCAGCAACCCTGTTGAATCCTTAATTTCTTTGTTCATTAAGGTTGCTAACCATTAATGATTGATAGTTACCATGCAGATAAATCTGCGATCAATCCCTCTTCCCGAAGGTTTGTATTTCATTCCATGGTATCTTATCATAAGATTCAAGCTCATAACAGAATTAATATACCATAGTAAGATTATCTTACGTTGCTTAACCAAGTTTAAGCATGATTAATTTTAGATTCGGTTCCTTGTTAATAGACTTCATTAAGATGAAGTCTATTCATTACGTATGTATTTATTTCATTTCGGTTTCCATATTCTGATTTGATTTAACCAAGAGGGAGTATGTTTTCTCAAAAGGTATTAACAAATGCTTATCCCCTTAGAATAATTGCCTTTCTTTTATCTTTATATTCTTTTAGGGTTCATTGCTGCCATTTACTTTATACAAGAATTATAAATAGATTTCCCTCTTATTTACGTCATCTAGTAAACCTTCATGATCTAGTTATGTTTCCATCTATTTGTGCCAACTTAGAAGTTGCATTCGATAAAGGAATAAAATATCAATTCCCTTCCTATCAGTTTCATTTGAGTTCAACTGAAATGATTCAAAACAGATAGGTTCACTAGAGAGTAATGACAAGTTTACAAAATTTCCTTTACAGTAACCCAAAGTGAATAATACATCAAATACAAACAAAAATCAATCCTTTTTCCCATTCCTCAAGTAAATTATACATTTTACAAGTCTAAACATTTAGACTTCATTCCTACCAATCTGCATTGATAAACTCAAACAAGAATACAACTTTTTCCCTTTTTCAATTATATTACAATAAGAATAATAATTCCTCATAAAAGATGCAACCTTTAGGTAAACACAAGAGGCATCATAAAATAACTTGTCTTCTTTTTGTCACTTACAGAATCCATCTGCAAAAATTGCTAGCATGGGTCAGTTCATCGAACTGAGCATGATAAGCACTAAACGTTAAAATGATGTGCTTTCAACTAACTGTCTCATAAAAAGAACTCTACTTTTATGAAACATTTAGCAATTCAGATAGATATCTCATAAAGGAATGAGGATCCTAACAAGAAGGTCAAAATAAGCAATCCACAATACATTATGTAAGTATCATGATCAAAGCAACACTCTTCAACCAATAATTTCACAAGAAGGATTACAATAGATAAGTGATAATACATCTCAATTACTTATCAAACTCGTACTATAGATGCATGTAATTATTTCTTGATTCAAACAAGTGTTCAAGAAGGGTACCACCCTACAGTTCTCAAAACTGAACTATTTTAAAGAAGTAATTAATCATAATCCATAGCACTAACATAACTCTTCATACAATATCAGAAGCCAAATTCATTCTATCAAAAAGGATGGAATTAGGATGAACCAATTAATATTCTACACAAGAATTCCCTTCTTTCCAACATTGAATCAATATCAATCCAATTCCAATTTATCGATTCAAGGAAATAAGAAGTGCAGGATCCTACCTAATTACCCATTCAGCCTCAACATGGTTAATATAGAGGAAAGACAACAACAAGTTGAAAAGTAAACAACTTAAGTCATCCTTCAGTGTTCAACAAACAACATGGTATTTAACAATTCAGAGAAGAGAAAGAACCGAATGTAAATCCTTCTTACATTTGAAGAAAACAATGATGCATACCTAGCTCAAAAATAGAGAGAAGATCCCAATAATCCATCCTATTAAAAGGTTAAACACAGTCAACATCCCAAGAAGACTAGACTGATCCTTACCTAACAACATCCAGATCTAACAACCACTGCCACACAAACAACATAGTCGAAATTGAATCGATATAAGATAAATAACAAAATCAAACAAGGTAGGGTCAAAGAGAGGGCTTCTCATCAAGTAAAGAGAAAGAGAACAGTCACAACAGCACAAAATTGATACAAGTTTCCAAGGAAACAAGCTTAACAAACTAATTCCTTAGCTTCATTTCGGTGAAGATAGCCTCGGTCAGAAGTTTCCTCATTTCCCAAATAGAGAGAAACCTACAAGTATTCCTATGTAATCAAGAAAAATGAATACAAGATACATCCAAGCCATCCATGTACCCTCTTAACAGGAATCAAAGAAATAGTCCATACGTAAGAAAGAAAGGCTCCATCCTAAATTTGAACAAGATGAAGAAAATTCAAAGGGAGGTTCAACCCCAAGTTGGTTCTCAAAATCGAACCCAAAAGAAGGAGAAGAGTAAAATCGAACCCTTCTAACTCATATACTTCAATTAACTAAAACATAATTAATCCATTCTTTCAACAACTTCTACTAGATGTACATCAAAATATTATTCACAAACTAATTCATACATGGAGGAGAGAGAGAAACATCAATATCCTCACACAGTCCCAAGAGAAGAAGTTAAATCGTAATTTACTAGATTTTGAGCAAGGAAGAATAAAACCAAACGAAATCCTCTCTTAACAGTTCCAAAAATTTCATAAATTCAAAACGTATTAAGCTCAGAAGGTGTCAACATATCACTGTTGCTTTAAAACAAGTTTGAATCCACAAGAAAACAATGAATCCGAAGACCCATTTCAACATAACTTAACAATAGCAGTGATAAAATTGAAGCCACTTCAGATTTTAACTGAAACATCAATTTTTCTTACCTTCTCCTAACAAAGGAAGATATTCCCGATCAAAATTTTAAACCAATCATTATTTTTCCTTAAACCATTTTAGCATAGGAGTTCAGAAGTCCACACGACTTAAGCAACCTTCTAGTTTCAAATAAATAAACACAATTTACTCAACATGCATCAAGAAAAATACCCATTTTGAATCTTTCCAAACAATAAACTCAAGCTAGAAGATCTCAACAAAAATACACCAAGGCATTTCCATAAAACCATTCGTTTCTAAGAGCAAAGTTCTTTTAATGAAGACACTTAATAAAAAGTAGAACTATTTAACAAGAAGAGCCTATCATGCCTGATAAAATTTCTTGTTGATTTGTAGAAGATCTCGGCTAAGCTTCTCAAGAATCTCTTCTTTTCAACCAACGTCAATAGTCAAATCTCCCAACTTCCTCTATATTTCCACAAGTTCAAGAAACATCCCAAAGATACCCACTGATTCCAATGGGTGAAAAACAAGCTTGTTGGTTCGAAGAACCTAAACTCTCATGCAGAAAAAAAACAGAAAGATCCAAATGACCAACAACTTTCTCCAATTCCTCCTGCCTAACTCCTAGGTGGTTTCCTCCACTGAGCCGAGGCTATTGAATGTATTGAATGCATTGAATGCCATTTCCCCCTCTTTCCTTATGCCACCGCCACTTCAAATTTGGTGAAACAAAATTCAAGAACTCCATTCATTTTAAATTTAGCAATGATGTCAGCTAGGCATCCCACCATCTTCTTATGCCTCCGCCAATCTTGGTGAATTTAAGATGTAAGGAATGAAATCAATTCACATTAATAACTTAGAAACCACTGCCACCATCCTTCCATTTGCCAAGTGACCCTTAGGTCCCCTTTTCATCTTAGTAATAGTTTAGGTTACATTAGCATTGGTTAGGTTTTTCCACCTTAGTTCAAGACTCCTAGCCTTATAACATACCTCCTTAGGTTAGGTTATCACCTCTTAGATTAGAATTTATATAAGGTAGGAACCACAACCTAGTTTTTGGCATCAACCAAAATAGTTTAGTAATAGGTCCTAGGTAAGTATTATTACCTTAGGTCAAAAAATCAATAGGGCAACATTATAGTTTGGGTCAGATCCAAATAACAACACACATTCTGACCAAGGTTAAGGCATTTGCCTTATTATCCCACAACAAATCCTTAATCTCCTCACTGTTGATCAGCATTACAAAACATTAATAAAGGAGGTCCAAATTTACAGTTTGCAGCATGATGCCGAGTAAGGACACCTGAAGCTAGGTCCTTCACAATTTATAACAAAATATTGCTCGGTTCCATAATATGTTTCATTCAACATGTCAATTAACAAGATGACAATAAAGAAGAACCAAAGCATACCTTGGATCAATGGAATTGATTCAAGGTGTGTTGTTAGCATATGGAAAATGTGAAACAACAAAGTATAGATTTACAACCTATATTTCACATAGCATAATGGTTTCGCTTCCAAGTAAACAAAATTACAGCTAGCATGAATTCTAAACAATAATAACTTATCCATTGCAAACGTGATTTTCAACGTCAAAATAATACACCTTCCTAAGACAAATCACATGTCAACATTTGCAATGTCAAAAGTGGAAGTCATCATAGTAACGGTCATGACCAAGACGTTACATACCTTCCTCCTTAAAAGAATCATCGTCTCGATGATTAACTTAATCAAACCATTAAGGTTTTAGGAAAAAATTAATTATTGTCCTTCCATTCATATGTCCATAACATGACTAAATTTGAAAAATTCAAGTTTTCAAAACAATATTTAAAATAGCTGTCAAATTGTTCAGTAACTGCCCAAGCTTGGTAGATTTAACATCAAAATATGAATTAAATTTTTTAGATTTTATCAATTTTCAGAATCAATTCTGATCAAACAAGTATGGAAAACAAATCTCATATCTTCGAGATTTTCCCAGGTTGCACTTTCTTCGTTAAACTGGTCCCACTGGACCTTACATTGACTTATTTCACGATTTCTTAAGTGCAACTGGTGAGTTTCCAGCACTCGAATGGGTTTAACCATGATTATTCCTGGGTCTTGGACCTGCAAGGAATTCTAATTCAACACATGTGATAAATTTGAAACGTATTTCTTAAGCAAAGAAATATGGAAAACATCATGCATTTGTGATAAAGTAGGAGGTAAAGCTAAATGATAAGCTACATGGTTGATTACTTCAACTATCTCAAAGGGTCCCACATAATGAGGTGATAACTTGGCAACCTTGCCAAAAGTTATAGAACTCTTTTTCAGCTTAACCCGAAGAAAGACCTTCTCACCAAGTTCAAATTTCCTATCCACCCACTTTAAGTCTACATAATTTTCTACCTATCTACAAAGCTTCCTTCAAGTATTCATGAATCATTTTAACTTGTTGTTCCATTTCTGTAAGGATTTCAGGCCCTATCACCTCTCTATCTTCAATGTTGTCCCAACTAATAGGGGTTTTGCATTTCCTTCCATATAGTGCTTTGAAAGGTGCCATTTTTAGAGAGGTGTGATAAGTATTATTATAAGAAAACTCAACTAATGGAAGGTACTCCTCCCATTTATACTGCTGATCCATACAATACATTCTTAGCATATCCTCTAAAACTTGATTAACTCTTTCAGTCTATCCATCATTTCAGGTGATACGCAGAACTGAAATTCAGTTTAGTTCCTAGAGCTGCATTAAGCATTTGCAAAATCTTGATGTCATTCTCAGATCTCTATCCGATATGATTAATTCAAGTATTCCATGTAACTGAAAATCTCATGCACAAATCTTCTTGCTAACATAGGTGAATCATCCTTTAGATTACCAACAATAAAGTGTGCTACCTTTGTTAGTTTATCAACAACTACCAGAATAACATCATGTTTATTCTTTGACATAGGAAACCCTTGAACAAAATCCATGGTTATCACTTTCCATTTGTACTGTGGAATGTTGTGAGGGTAAAGTAAACCTGGTTGGATGCATATGTTCGCTTTAACTCGTTGACATTCTAAACAGTGCGTCACAATTTCCATCACATCCTTTTTCATCCCTTTCCAGAAATATTGTTGTTTTATATCAGCAAACATCTTTGTAATGCTAGGGTGTCCAGAAAAAGGTGAGTTGTGAAATTCAACTAATAATTTCTTTCTTAAATCATTTGCCAAAGGTATGTATACCGGTTTTCAAACCACAAAATTCCTTCATTGTTGAAATGAAAACCCTTATATCTCGCATCATTTGGATTTGTAGCAAGTGTTGTCCTTACTTGCTGAAAATAAGAATCAAATTCCATGACACTTTTCACCTTGTCTTTAAACTAAGTTCTTAATGTTATAAGAGAATAAATGTGCTTCCTATGACTTAGAGCATCAACTACTCTATTTTCCTTGCCTTTAATATAGCTTATATCAAAATCATACTGAGATAGAAATTCCAACCATCTTCGTTATCTTGCATTTAGGTTTGGCTGAGTGAAAATATACTTCAACCCAAGATGGTCAGTTTTTAGTTCAAAAGGCCTACCGAGAAGATAATGCCTCCATATTTGAAGGGCATGAACAATGGAAGCAAGCTCTAGGTCATGTGGAGCATAATTCCATTCATGTAACTTGAGTTTTCTACTTTCATAAGCTATGACATGGTCATCCTGCAATAGAATACCTCTGAGGCCCTCTCCAGATGCATCTGTTACAACAATAAAGTCCCCATTTGGATCAGGTACAGTCAGAATAGGTGTTGTAGTTAACTGATCCTTTAGAATCTTAAAAGTAGATTCACATTTGTCATTCCAAACAAATTTCTTATCTTTCTTTTGTAATGA
This sequence comes from Taxus wallichiana var. yunnanensis, assembly GCA_018340775.1. Classification (NCBI taxonomy): domain Eukaryota; kingdom Viridiplantae; phylum Streptophyta; class Pinopsida; order Cupressales; family Taxaceae; genus Taxus; species Taxus wallichiana. The sequence continues at coordinate 372,106,323 of CM031244.1, read as the reverse complement.
AGTTATTGGTGTAGCAATCTTAGAAAATTCTTTAACAAACTTTCTATAGTAACCAACAAGACCCATGAAGCTTCTAACTTCATGCACATTCTTGGGTATAGGCCACTCAGTTATAGCTATGATCTTCAAAGGATCTACAACTATTCCATTTTTGCTTATTACATGTCCCAAATAGTGTACTTCCGTGTCATAGAAGGAACATTTAGACAACTTACCATACAAATTTCTCTTTCTTAATATTTCCAAAACTATCTTCAAATGCTCATGATGTTCTTAGAGTATATGAGAATATCATCCAAGAATACAAGCACAAACTTGTCCAAGTATTCTTGAAAAATATTATTCATCAAATTCATAAAAGTGGCAGGTGCATTTGTCAACCCAAAAGGTAAAAATGTGAATTCGTAATGCCCATACCTTGTTCTAAAAGTTGTTTTATGTATGTCTTCATCCTTTATTCTCAACTAATGATATCCCGATCGAAGATCTATTTTAGAATACATCGATGCTCCACACATCTGATCAAATAGATCATCAATTCTAGGAAGTGGATATCGGTTCTTAATAGTTTCCTTGTTCAACATTCTGTAATCAATACACAATCTAAGTGTGCCATCCTTCTTTTCACAAAGATTACCGGTGCTCCCCAAGGTGAGACACTCGGTCTTATCAATCCTTTTGACAAAAGTTCTGTAATTGAGCCTTAAGCTCTACCAATTCAATGGTAGTCATTCTATAAGGTGCCTTGGATATAGGCTCAGTTCCTGGTTTGATCTCTATTGTGAAGTCAAACTCCCGTTTGGGTGGAAGACCGGTAACTCTTCCGGAAATACATCTCTAAAATTTTGTAACAAAGGATATTTTTCCATAAAATCATTACCTTCTTCTGCAGTTTTGGAAATCTTTACTGCATACAAGGTATAACCTTTGTTTTTGGCCTTTTAAGTTGCATTGCTGACAACTTCCTAACTGAAATCTCATGTTTTACACCTTGAATGACCGTTGATTTCTACAGATCATCTAAACAACTAATATGTTTTTCAAAACAATCAACCTTTGCTTTATGCTCAGCTATCCAGTTAACACCTATGATTATGTCATAAGACCCCAAAGGAGCAACATAAAGGTCAACTTTTGTGGAAAAACTAGGCAAGTCAAGGACTACTCCAAAAAGACACATACTAACCGTATGAGTAGCATTATTTCCATAATGCACAATCCACAATTTATCCATTTTCTCATCTTTTATTTTTAATTTTGAAGCTAACTTAGTAGAGATAAAACATTCAGTAGCTCAGTATCAAAAATTATAGTCACAGGTATATCAAATAACTTACAGGAACTTCTATGGGTGTGACTTGCTTTTCGGCTTGCTTGTCAGCTACCGCAACATGTATCCTATGTTGCTAATTGTGGTCATCCTTCTTCAAAGGAAAATGACTCACATAATGATCCTTGCCACAATTAAAACAACCTCCAACATGCCCCTTCCTAGGCTCAAATTTATTTCCAGCCTTGAAGTTATCATTTTGGCTTCCGTAGGACTTCTGTCCATTATTATTGTTCTTGACAAAAGTTGTTCCACATACTAGCAACAGGTTTGTTTATTGTTGTTCTCTTATTATTATCAAGTGGATTTTTTTTTTTCATGCCAAACCTCTTCCAGGGTCCCTTTTTAGGTGCAAGAGATGAAGAAGAGTTTGGAACCTTCTTTCTAATTTCCTCTCTATGAGTAGAGATTGCTCTTAATTTCTATTCTTGCCTTATGGATTTTTCAACAACCCCTTCCATAGTGGTTGGATTGTGAACATCCACCTCACCTCCTATAATGGGATTTAATCCCATAATAAATTTCCATATCCTGAACTTCTCATCAGTTTGATACTGAGGCACGTACTTAAGGAGTTTAGTAAACCTTTCCCAATACTCTGTCACAATTAACTTTCCTTGAGATAAGTTCTGAAATTTAGTCATTTTTTGATCATAGAAAAGTTGAGGTAGCCACCATTTCCTAAAGTAACTTTTAAATTGATCCCAAGTTATGTCTTCTTTGACCATATTCAACTCAGCCTTACGGATGTCCCACCACAAAGATGCCTCATGAGAAAGCTGATACACTCCCCATATTGCTTTTGTTTCCTAGAGAAGTTTCTTATAGAAAAGTACTTCTCCATTTCATTGAGCCAGTTCTCAGCCCCATCCCCAAGTGTAGTTCCATCAAACTTAGGAGGAATTATTCTTTTTATATCATTGGTGAGTTCACGCTAATCTTTCCTTTTTATTTTCAGGATGATTAGGTATGTTTACATTACTATTATCAACACCCGGATTTCCCCCATTGGTGTTGTCCACAGGAGGTGGTTGATTGTCATTATCAACATCTTCTTCCTCCTCCTCATTTCCCATTACTTTTGTTCCAATACAACCAGATGATCCCTCGTGTCCAACAGGCAACAAGGATCTCATCAAGTTTTTAGGTAGTAGCTGCTTCTCCACCCGGTGGCGGGTTGTTTGCAGCATTTCCTCTTGTTCTAACCATTTTCTGTTTACAAGAAAATTTAAGTTTTATCAGATTATGGACACAATAGGTCCGAGAGCTGTAACCTTTAGATCGATACCAAGATGTAACATTCCCATTTTAAAGCTTTAGAAACAAGGGATTTTTTTTTGAATAGTGTTCTCTATTCTAAATTATCATAATTTAAAACACACGTTTCAAGTTTTTAAATAATTTTCTCTGTTCTAAATGATCATGATTTAGAACACACATTCCATGCCAATCAATCTCATAACAGATAACCATATGCAATTGTAATGACTCGATGAACTACCGATCTCTCATTTCATGACTCGGTTTCTTACCGATCCTTCATGTTGACTCAATATATTGTATAATAAGTATGATTGGTTATCTTACCCTTTTTGGGGTATTGAAGTGTTCCATTTAAGAGGCCTATCTGAATATTTGTTACCAATATTCATATGAAATCCTACTTCTTAAACTAGGTGATATAGGACAACGCAACCAAGTAGCTTGCGATACTTTGGCCAAAGATTTTCACATGCCTAACATGATCATATTCCTAGATGGCATACTCATCGATGGAATACATCTTTCACCCCCACTTCATCTGTTATCTAGAATGGTCTTCACTGACTCCTATCAGTCCTCTTGTCCAAGGCTTACCATAACCCAGATTAGCAACATAAAAGGTATAGAGCATCACTCACGGTGACTAAGGGTACATAGACATACTCAGTCAACCCAAGTTGATTGCGTGTGTCTAGTTACCTTTAGTCATCGTGAGTTGCCCCCTATACGAAGGCATGTCCCTAACCTGACCTAAGGTAAAACTAAGGTCAAGTCCAAGTTTATGTAGATCTAGATGATCCAATTCGGAAGGGTGTTGTGACGTGTCAGCTGCAACAATGTGCCATTATGAAGACCCCGGTCTTCATGATGTCATAGTACTGCAGTTGGTGTGTACCAACATCCTACGGAATCACCTCATCTAGAAGTACATATCTAGTTAAGAAGTTAAACACTTACTTATCTTCTTAATTAAGATTCAATTTCAGCAACCCTGTTGAATCCTTAATTTCTTTGTTCATTAAGGTTGCTAACCATTAATGATTGATAGTTACCATGTAGATAAATCTACAATCAATCCCTCTTCCCGAAGGTTTGTATTTCATTCCACATTATCTTATCATAAGATTCAAGCTCATAATAGAATTAATATACCACGGTAATATTATCTTACGTTGCTTAACCAAGTTTAAGCATGATTAATTTTAGATTCTGGTTCCTTGTTAATAGACTTCATTAAGATGAAGTCTATTCATTATGTATGTATTTATTTCATTTCGGTTTCCATATTCTGATTTGATTTAACCAGAGGGAGTATGTTTTCTCAAAAGGTATCAACAAACACTTATCCCCTTAGAATTATTTCTTTTCTTTTATCTTTATGTTCTTTTAGGGTTCATTGCTGCCATTTACTTTATACAATAATTATAAATAGATTTCCCTCTTATTTACATCATCTAGTAAACCTTCATGATCTAGTTATGTTTCCATCTATTTGTGCCAACTTAGAAGTTGCATTCAATAAAGGAATAAAATATCAATTCCCTTACTATCAGTTTCATTTGAGTTCAACTGAAATAATTCAAAACAGAGATAGGTTCACTAGAGAGTAATGACAAGTTTACAAAATTTCCTTTACAGTAACCCAAAGTGAATAATACATCAAATATAAACAACAATCAATCCTTTTCCCATTCCTCAAGTAAATTATACATTTTAAAATTCTAAACATTTAGACTTCATTCCCGCTAATCTGCATTGATAAACTCAAACAAGAATACAAATTTTCCCTTTTTCAATTATATTACAATAAGAATAATAACTCCTCATAAAAGATGTAGCCTTTAGGTAAACACAAGAGGCATCATAAAATAAATTCTCTTCTTTTTCACTTACAAAATCAATTTGTAAAAATTGCTAGCATAGGTCAGTTCATCGGCCGAGCATGATAAGCACTAAACGTTAAAACGATGTGCTTTTAAGCTGTCTCATAAAAGAACTATGCTTTTATGAAACATTTAGCAATTGAGATAAATATCTCATAAAGGAATGAGGATCATAACAAGAAAGTCGAATAAGCAATCCAAAATACATTATGTAAGTATCATGATCAAAGCAACACTCTTCAACCAAGTAAATTCCGAAGAAGGATTACAACGAGATAAGTGATAATACATCTCAATTACTTATCGAACTCATACTATAGATGCATGTAATTCTTTCTTGATTCAAAAAAGTGTTCAATAAGGGTACCACCCTACGAGTTCTCGAACTTAACTATTTTAAAGAAGCAATTAATCATAATCCACAACACTAACATAACTCTTCATACAATATCGGAAGCCAAATTCATTCTATAAAAATGATGGAATTAGGATGAACCAATTGATATTCTACACAAGGATTCTCTTCTTTCCAACATTGAATCAATATCAATCCAATTCCAATTTATCGATTCAAGGAAATAAGAAGTGCAGGATCCCGCCTAATTACCCATTCAACCTCAACATGGTTAATACAGAGGAAAGACAACAACAATTGAAAATTAAACAACTTAAGTCATCCTTCAGTGTTCAACGAACAACATGGTATTTAACAATTTAGAGAAGAGAAAGAATCGAATGCAAATCCTTCTTACATTTGAAGAAAAAAAATGATGCATACCTAGCTCAAAAATAGAGAGAAGATCCCAATAATCCATCCTATTAAAAGGTTAAACACAGTCGACATCCCAAGAAGACCGGACTAATCCTTACCTAACAACATCCAGATCCAACAACCACTACCACACAAACAACATAGTCAAAATTGAATCGATATAAGATAACAACAGAATCAAACAAGGTAGGGTCGAAGAGAGGGCTTCTCGTCAAGTAAAGAGAATAGTCATAACAGCATAAAACTGATACAAGTTTCCAAGGCAACAAGCTTAACAACTAATTCCTTAGCTTCATTTAAGTGAAGATAGCCTCGGTCAGACGTTTCCTCATTTCCCAAATAGAGAGAAACCTACAAGGTATTCCTATGTACTCAAGAAAAATGAATACAAGATACAACCAAGCCATCCATGTACCCACTTAACAGGAATCAAAGAAATAGTCCATACATAAGAAAGAAAGGGCTCCATCCCAGATTCAAACAAGATGAAGGCAATTCAAAGGGAGGTTCAACCCCAAGTCGGTTCTCAAAATCAAACCCTTCTAACTCATATACTTAAATTAACTAAAATAGAATTAATCCATTCTTTCAACAACTTCTATAGATGTACATCAAAAGATTATTCACAAACTAATTCATACATGGAGGAGAGAGAGAAACATTAATATCCCCGCACATTCCCAAGAGAATAAGTTAAATCATAATTTACCAGATTTCAAGCAAGGAAGAATAAAACCAAACAAAATACTCTCTTAACAGTTCCAAAAAGTTCATAAATTTAAAATGTATTAAGCTCAGAAGGTGTCAACAAATCACTGTTTCTTTAAAACAACTTTGAATCCACAAGAAAATAATGAATCCGAAGACCCATTTCAACATAACTTGACAACAGTGATATAATTTGAAGCCACTTCAGATTTTAACTAAAACATCAATTTTTCTTACCTTCTCCTAACAAAGGAAGATATTCCGATCAAATTTTTAAACCAATCATTATTTTTCCTTAAACCATTTTAGCACAAGAGTTCAGAATTCCACACGACTTAAGCAACCTTTTAGTTTCAAATAAACAAACACGATTTACTCAACATGCATCAAGAAAAATACCCATTTTGAATCTTGTCCAAAAAATAAACTCAAGCAGAAGATCTAAGAAAAAATACACCAAGAGGATATGCAAGAAGGTTTTCTCCTTTCTAGGTTTAATACCCAAGAGGATATGTAGAAGGTTCTAGAAGGACCTTGGTTTTGGGGAAAATCTGGTTGGTATCTTAGGAAGTGGGAACCTACTTTCAATCCGAAAAGGAAAATTTGAACCAATTTCCTATTTGGATACACCTTCCTAACCTTCCTTTGGAATTTTGGCATGAATACATTGTCAAAGGCATAGCGAACTCCCTGGGATCTTTGGTCATAATTGATAATGCAACCAGGCAAATGACTAGACTTATATGTGCTTGTTTTTGTATTTATACAATAGCAGATAAGGATATCCCCAATAGTATCAAACTAAAGTCACATCTAGGGATTTGGGAGAAAAATATTGAAATGGAAAGTTCCCCTATGAAATGCTCCAAGTGTAATGGTTGGGGTCACTCTTCCTAGAACTGTAAGTTCAAGGTATCCAAAATATATATTCTAGTGCCAGGAAATGAAGGTAAAGGGGAAAAAGGGAAAGGCCTAATGCAAAGTGTTTCGATCACAGGAAATATTTCTCCAAAGAACCTAAGAAAGGTTCTACTCCTTTGTGAATAAAGGAAAAGGTGGTTAACAAAACTCCAATTAAATCTGCCATAGAAATGGATGAGGATGGTTTCACCCTGGTGGTCAACAGAAGGAAATCAAATTTTTTGTCCTGGTCGATTCTAAGGTAGGGGAAAAATGGAAGAACCTGTTAAGGATTTCATGAAGGGTAGGAAGATAGAGATTTTTACCTCAAGAGGGAATGAGGACACTCTCAAGGAACTGGCTAAGATTGAACAAAATTTAAAGGAAGAATGGAAGTTGGGGGACTATGTTTTGGAGGAAATTGTAAAGGAACAAAGTAAGGGGGAAGAAACTTTGGGGTAGAAGGTAAGTTTGGATTCCCATGCGGGTGAGGGGATGATAGGGAGAAATGCAAGTAACCTCTCCATGGAGGAAATTATGAATGTTAATATGTCCCCAATCAAGACGATGGAAGAGAAGAAAGAAGAAATAACGTTAGGAAACAAAGGAATCTCTAGGGAAAAAACCCCTCAGGAAAAAGAAAAGTGGATTCAAAAGGAAAAAAGGGAATCCTCAATATCCTCCCCTCCTAAATCTCAGGATATTGAGAATCCTATAAATGTGGAAGTTGTTAGTAGTAAATAAGGCAGACCTAGCAAATTTAAATCAAGAAAAAAACTACCCAAAAGGATATAGATTCAGGGAAACATATGTGTTTAGACCAAAAGGTCTTTAAGAAAAATAAACCCAATCTTTGGAAATGAATTGCATCTCATGGAATGGTAGAGGGCTCAATAGCCCTGTGAAATGGAGGATTCTCAAAGACATGATTGAAAGACAGAAAATTGATGTGTTAGTTGTACAAGAAACTAAAATGAAAGAAGACCTTTTTTAAAGTTCTTGCAAGTCTTTTTGGAATAATTCTAAAGTTTTTGTTGTTAGTTTGAAAGGAGCCTCTGGAGGTTTAGCTGTGGTGTGGAATCCGGCCTATTATGAAGGAACTCTTTTGGTCAAAAGAGATAATCATTTGGCGGTGATGATGAGAGATCTTGAAAACAGAAATATATGGGTTTTATCTAACATTTATGCTCCTACCCTTCATAAAGAAAGGAAAAATATTTGGCATCACCTTCTTTCATTTAATCATTCTATCAAAGGTTTAGGATGGATTGTCATGGGGGATTTCAATACGCTCCGGGGAAAAAAAAGGAGGATCTAAGGAGTTTACAGTAGGCATGGAGGATTTTAATGAATTTATTACTTCCTCACAACTCCATGATATTGATCTTAAAGGCAACAATTTCACTTGGTCTAATAGAAGAGTTGGAACCCAACATATTCAAGTAAGATTAGACAGGGTTTTGGTCTCGGAGGAGTGGTTAAACTAGGATATCTCTCTTTTCTCTCTTCCTCGGATAGGGTCTGATCATAACCCAATTCTCTTACAAATCAAGAGTCCATCTAGAAGAAGAACCCCCTTCCGTTTTGAGAAGATGTGGCTCCAGAGTGAGGAACTGAATGCCCTCATTAATGACTAGTGGAAACTAAAGGTTAAAGGAACAATGATGTATAGACTTTCTAAAAAACTCAGAATGTTAAAGTTCACCTCAAAGCCTAGAATAAAAAAATCTTTGGAAATATTTTTTAGAAGAAAACAAAATCAGAGTTGAACTGTAGAATGTTCAAAGACAGATAGAGAGATGGGATTCGAGATGGATATAGAGGACCATGAAAAGGAACGTTCCCTCCTGGCGGAATACCACAACATCTTGGGCAAAGAGGAAATCTTCTGGAGACAAAAATCTCGAATTACATGGCTAAAGGAAGGGGATAAAAATACAAGATTCTTTCACTTGTCTACTTTAAAATGTAGAAGCTTCAACAGAATTAATAGAATTAGAAAAGAAGAGGGTGTTATGGTGGAAGAAAAAGAAGAAATAAGTAAAGAGGCTATCTCCTTCTTCCAAAACCTGCTTACTAATAATTGTGATCCAAATTTGATTAAAGAGCAAGACTTCTTAAAGTGCATTCCTCCTTTGGTTTCAGATGAAGATAATTTTATGCTTTCAGTGATCCCTTCAATGGAGGAAGTGGAATTCACACTGTAAAACACCTCAATCCTAACAAGGCTCCTGGTTCGGATGGTTTCCAAGCCTTCTTCTTTCAACACTTCTGGGACATAATTAAAAAAGATGTCTTTGAGGCTGTGAAGGAATTTTTCAGATAGAAAGTTATGCTAAAAGACATGAACTATACCTTTCTAACTTTGGTTCGAAATGTGGTAATGCCATGGAATTAAAAGATTTCAGACCTATAAGTCTCTACAATACATCCTATAAAATTTGCACAAAAATTTTGGCTCTCTGTCGCACAATTGTTACTCCCTCTATCATTTCTGATCAACAAGGGGGTTTTGTCATTAGACGCCAAATCTAGGATGGGATCATTACAATCAAAGAGACTATTCACTTGGCTAAGCTCAGTAAGAAGGTGCAACGTTGTTTTTAAAATTGGATATGGCCAAAGCTTATGACAGGGTTTTGTGGTGCTTTCTTGATAAAATCCTTGATAGGTTTGGCTTTGATGTATCCTTTAGAAATCTAGTTAAGGCATGTATCTCTAATGTATGGTTTTCAATTCTCATTAATGGGTCCCCTTTGGTTTTTTTCCTAGCTCTCAAGGTCTGAGGCAAGGGGATCCCATTTCCCCTTTCCTCTTCATTATTATGGCAGAAGATTTAAGTAGAAGACTAAATGTTGAAACTAAAAGTGGCTTCATCAAAGGGATTTCCCAGGAAAGGAGATGGAAAAAGTGTCACACCAAAGCATTTTTTGTTGACGACACTTTCTTGGTGGGGGAAGCATCAGTTCCCGAAGCTAAGAAAATAAAATCTCTCCTAGATGACTATATGGAAATTTCTCGGATGATGGAAAACTTGAGAAAAATCTCTTTTCTTGTTGGCTAGATTTTTTGTATAGCTAAAAACCTAGGCAGTCATGAGATAAATCTCCCTCATTTACCGATGAGGCTCCCGTGTAAGATTTGTCAATTAAATATGCTAGTATCTATTTGTGGGTATTACTTTAACCATGCAGCTCATGAACCATAGCTGTATAGTTTTGTAGCAAGTAAGCAATTGTTAAAGAAAGGAAATATTTGATGAAGAAGAAAATAGCAGAAAATAGGAAAGAAAGAGGGAAGATGTGCAACCCAATCAATAGATTACAAAGTTGATTGCATGCACATAGATAGAATAGATAGATATTAACATACATAATTATAAGAAAATGCATCTTTCAGATCTAGATCTAGAATAACACAAAATTTATAAGTAGATCTAAGACAAAAAGTTAGAAGCAAAATGCACCGTCAACACAAAGTTCTCTGGAAATCTACTCCTTTCTATTCCTTTGCTTCAAATAGCTATCAGGGGTTTCAGCACAAATTCTGGAACACAAGAATATTGCTTACAAATTCTATTCCTTTAACCCATAGGTTCTTCCTTTACTTATAACATGTAGAGGGGAAATTACAAATAGGAAGCCTTTAGTGAACTCGGCACATCCGGAATTCGGAAAGGAAACAACTGGCAATTTCCCTCCTTGAATTCCTCTTTGCATGACATGCATGATTTATAACTGAAAATAGAACCTTCTATTTTGCATGTATGCCACCTATTTCCAAGTAATTGACTTCTTCAAGTAATGGATTTTAAACCGATCACTTAAGTTTTATAATTTAATTGATCACTCAATTACTTTGTTAGAGGAAATAAGAGAAAGAAGAAGAAAGAGGAAAGTTGTAGTCTTGTTCTTTTTCATATTCTGCATGCAGTTGATTCTTTTGCCTTTGATTCTCACCAAAATAGATCTAGAAGTAGCTGGATCTGGAAGCAGCTGGATCTGGAAGCAAGTGACTATGATTTTCTTGTGGGTATTGCCTTTGACTTGTCTTCCTTCTTATCCTTAAAGCTTTTGTAGTTCTTCTCTAGTACATGCATCAGTGCAATGTTTGCCATAAATAACTCATCATTTTTATTTTTAATTTCATATGAGTAATTAATTTTTTTGGAAAGCACTCCGGGTGAATGCAAATTCAATGAAGGCTTCAACTAGAAGATTGGAAGCACATGCACAAGATCCTGGAAAGAAATTTTCATGCACTGACTTCTACACGGGCTGCATTAGAAACAAGAGGATGAATTTTTGTTGGAAGCCTTTGCAATTATGAGATCTGGATCTAGATCGGGCTCGGATTTGGGCCTATTGACTTCAGCAAATCTAGAAGCTATGCATGATTCCGTAGAGCCTACCCTTTCATCCCACTTTGCCATAATTGGAGAAATCTTTGTCCGAGAAACTCATTTTCTTTTAATTATGTCGAATTCTTTGCAATTGGTGCAGATATGACAATTTATTTATATTCGAGAGGACCTATGCAATGTAATCGACATTGATTTTCACTCTCTTTCACTTATATGAGCACATGTAATGAATACCTGCAATTAATTTAGACAAAGACGGATTCCAAAGCATGAACACTTGATTTTTATCATAAAAATCTACATATAAAGCCCACTGCCCTAAAATTTGAGGCTTTGCTTACATGCAAAGCAAGCATAAATATTTTCAACTTCACTTGGGCACCTGTACCAATATGCAGATAATTACACAGGCATAAAACAAGCTCCTCCAATCCTAGGCGCCAAACCTTGAAGCTTCCCAGCAGTGGAAAATAAACTTCAATGCAAAAATCCTCCTTCCTTGGGCACCAAAACTGTCTAGGCTGCAATCCTTTGCAAAAAGAATTAATTACACCTTCACTTATGGCAGCCCATGCTTATATAACCCTTAGCATTCTATTTCTAATAATTTTCCATGCTATTCCTGGCAATTAATTAATAAACAAACATGTTTATTCCTCCAACTTGGGCGCCCAAATTTGCATGCTCATGGCTGCCATTAAATAAATAAATTTAATTTATTTTTAGCCCTCTACTTTCACTTAACATCATGCTTTGACCTCATGCACCAAAATTAGGAATTAAATCCATTAATAAATACTTCAAAAAGTATTATTTCTCCTCCAAATGGGTCACACTTTTTAGCATGCTTTGGGGCTGCATTAAATAAATTAAATTTATTTATTTTTAGCCTTCTTCTTCCAGTCTTCCTTGACTTCTATTCATGCGTTGAATTTTCCTCATCCTTGGGTGCCAAAATTAGGAATAAAAACAATTAATAAATGTAATTAAAGTTATTCTTTAATGCCCAAATGGGTCGCACTTTTTGACATGGCTGATTTCTATATTTAAAAAGTCAATTTTGATGGGATTATTCACCTTACATGGTAGCTCCAAAAATCCCTTCATCCACTTAAGCTGTTTGACTTCCATAATGGGATTTTTACCCTGCAAGGCAGGTAAGAAATTCCCATCAATGCCTTAAGTGATTTTTCTTTATTTTATAATGGGAATTTTCACCCTGCAAGGTAGGTAAGAAATTCCCACTGTCTGTTGCCTCTAATTTTCCCATCATAACTTAAGTGAATTTTCCTTCATGGGAAAAAGTACCTGCAAGGCAGGTACAAAAATCCCACCTATCTGCTGCGACCAAAAATCCCACTGCACTTAAATCCATCCATTCCCAAAAATGTGACTTTCCTAGAAGAGGCTTTTTATGCATGACTTTGTCTTTGTAAAGAAGATGACTTCCTGAAGCCTGATTCCTTCTAGCATGGAGGCCATAGATGTTCTCTAGATACTCTAGGAAAGAAAACAAAGTGTACTGGCGAATGAATTGACCTAGGGGAATTTCACAGAGAAAAAAATGGAGAAAACTGGAGAAAAATGCAAAAGAAATAAATAAAAGCGAAAAACGTTGCTAGAAGTTGCAGATAATGCCTTGAATTCATTCCTGGTGAAAAACCTTATTGAGATGAGTGAATACTGGCATGCAAGACTTCAACATGATTCAACCGGAGCACAATTTACTTCAAGTGGGGCATTATTTATTTAATAAATAATTAAATAAAATTTTTGTGCGAGATAAAACTTCGGAGGGATAAAATGAGTTTTGGTATCTGAGTATTTGTCGAAATTGGCTCATATGATTCACTGGGAATATCCTAACATAATACAGACATCTTCTGGCAATAAAACACAAAAAGACCCATTATTTTAAAAAAGAACAATTTTTTTCAAATGGGTAGTCCTAGATTTCAGGGTGAAATCTGGGGACACCACTTCTTCCTTAACACCATGGACAACCATTGTAAGAAGATATCTAAAATTATGGGATGTGACTATAAATCAAGATCATTAAAATGTTGGACTATATCTAGGTTTATTTGTTTTAAATATTCATAGTCCCAAGAAAATACATCGGTGAACTTCTGGCACAAGGAGATAAAAGCTTGTTTTTCATCCTCATCACATATCTTCCTAAGTAGAAGTTCTTTTCTGGTGTAATTGTGAGTAGTTGGCAATATTCTTTTTTTTGCCATGTTCTTCTCCACACCTTTGAATTCATCATCTAGAATGAATATTTGTTCTAGAGTGACCAATCCCTTCGATAATTTGTTCATTTTTAGTTGAATTATCTGATCACCATAGACTTCTTGCAAATCAGATTGCATTTTTGAGGAGAACTCAACTTCATTTTGTATAAATTGGAAAATTTGTTCATCATTTGTTAAAAACTTACCAATTGGTCTAATTATATGGAATAGATTTCTTGACCACCATTTTGATATGTTGCACATTTCCCTTAACAAGATCTTCCATCGGTGAAAATTGAGAACCCAGAGCCGCCATTTGATCAACATCCTTGTTTAATTTCCTAAGCACAAATTATAGGTTAAGAGCATCAAATATCTCTAAGATATCCTAGACTGTATGTTTGTAAGCCTTTAACATCGTGTTTTTGTGGCGACTTCTCCTTGACTTGGTAAATAACTAGTTTAGTATCTCAAAAGACCTACAATTCCTTGATTTTTCTCTTTTCAACGATTAAAATACCATGCACCAATGCCTCGTACTCTGCTACATTGTTAGAGCATGCAAAATGCAATATGTGAAAAAAGAAGAAATTCTCATTCATTGGAGAAATCAATACAACACCCACCCCAACTTTATTTCTACTTCTAGAACCATAAAAAAACATCTGCCATAGTCTAGAAGTATTTTCTCTTTCTTGCTTGAATGGTGTGGGTATAACAAATCCTTCTTGGAGAATGCAATAAGTACCAAGACCAATCTCAAAGGTTTTAATCTCTTCATCATAGGGATCAAATTTATGATCTCTCTCAGCCCATTCATCTAATAACAAATCGTATTGAATGAGGGATAAGAGAATATCTCTCTGCTCATTTGAAACTGAACCTTTCTTAGTGGAGTCATATGACTCAATATGGTAAGAAAATATGGGTCAACTTGTATTGTAAATCTTGTACCATATCTAGTTCTTAAAAGCATGTGAGTCCAATTTGAAGACAAATAACTACTTGCCTTGGCAGTGGAATTTCTAGAAAAGTAAATGGAAAACATGGGAGGAAAGTTAATTAATCATATATCATGAGTTATGGTGAGATATGGGAAAACATGGAGGGCTAACTCAAGATTTTTATTACTCCCAATACACCCACGGTTGACCTGACATCAATTTGAAAAACTCCCCTAAACACAGGATTGTATTTGAGACCTAGGATATTAGAAATTTTCTTAGGAATTACAGAGGTACTAGCCCCAAATCAATCATATAGTTATGTAGCAAGTGTTTACCCACAATCAATGACATATAAAAAGGTGGGATTTTGACACTTTTACTTACTTGGTCTTCCTTTCCTTGATAGACATTTACTGCGGCATGAGATTTTGCACCACTAGATCAACTTGAGGTAATTTCTTGAGGGTTTCACATAGGAGATCTCTCTGTGATGGAATAGCCAATACATCCCACATTGTTACATTAACATTGATCTTCTTCATTTTTTTAACTATAGTAAATGGAAGACATGCAAATTTCTACAGCTCGACACGTTATTATCCCTTTTTTGTTGCAATGTTTGAATAGGTAGCTTTGATTGAACAACAATTTATTTGTCCAAGACAAAATTAATAGGCATTTTAGGAAAGTTTTTCTTGTCTAATCCATCATCTTTCTCCTTAATGGTGGCATTTCCCTGACTAGAGGAAGATGAAGGTTGTGATTCCAACATCCTTTTCTTGTATCTTGTATTATCAACAACACTGATTTGAGGTCTATTAGAGCTATCTACTACTTGATTGACCACACAAAAATCATCAGCTCCAAAGAACATGAGATTGACATCAGTATTGGTCTCTTGGAATCCCTCCACATTAGGATTGGGTGCTTCTAGAAGTGGCTCTTGCTGACTGGAAGAACCTTGAACCATGTAAGCTTGAAGATGCATTTCCTTTCAAAACTAAGTTGGTTATGTGGTAGATGACATGGAAAACACCACTCAATTTCTTGAACCATATTGTTTTATACTGGAACCAATGCTTGGCTTGAGCTAGGAGTAGGAAGTGATTGTGGAGGAGGAATTTTTTCCAATGGGAGAGGAGCATTTTGGCCTGGCTTATCTATCTGTTACTTTGATGATTCTATGCATATCTTTGATTGGGTTAGACACACACAAATGTTATACAAATATATATTAAATTGAAGTATACAAGCAATAAACATGGAAATTAAACCAGAAGAAAAATACATAAGATATAACGTGGTTCACCTAGTGTGGGCTATGTCCACCAAGAAACAACCAATCTATTATTCTTTGTGAAATACAATGAAGATTTAAAATCTTCCACATCTCTCTCTAGATGTACAATACTTTTCCTTCACAAGCTTCTCTAAACTCTCTCCAAGAAAATCTTCTTACAATTCTCCCAATTCTTACCTTCTAACCTTAGTTTTCTAGCTTATAAGCATATATAAACATTAGGGAAACTTAACTACGCATTTACAACCCTCCGATCACCTTTATAACTAAGGGTTGAATCTAATCCATGTTTAATATAAAAGCATTAATGCATAGATGACTGACTCTAGTTACCAAACCGTGTTGGTTCCTTTAGGCTACCGATGTCAGTTACCCAACCGATGTCGGTTATTGTGTAAACCAAGAAAACTTGTAATGCATGCCATTTGTGAAGCAATTTAGCTCCACAACTCAAAAATCTCCCACTTGGAGATAAATTTTGCTACACTGTACCATACAAATCCATCTTGGATCCTTTCTTTGGCTTGTTTCTTCCTCTTCAAGTCTCAAGCTTGAAGACCAACAGAAGTGGAGTGAATTTCCAACTTCTCCTTTGCCAACGACTTTGTTAGCATATCCACATGGTTCTCACTTGTATGAATTTCTCTCAATTTCAGCTGCCCATCCTCCAACACCTATCATATGAAGTGATATCTCAACTGAATGTGTTTCATTCTTGAATGAAATGTTGAGTTCTTTTCTAGATGAATCACACTTTGACTATCACTATATAATCTGCAATCCTCTTGCTCCTTTCCCAACTCTTCCATGAACCTGCTCATCCATATCATCTCTTTGCTAGCCTCTGTAGCTGCAACATATTTGGCCTTTGTAGTAGAAAAGGCCACAACCTTTTGTAATCTCAAAATCAGCTAACTGTCGTGCCACCTACTGTGAATACATATCCAAGTGGTGCTTCTCCTACCATCAAATATCCACCATATCTGAATCAACATAGCCACATAAAGAAGTATTTGACCCTCCATAACATAAATGCATGTTGGATGTCCCTCTCAAATATTTGAGTATCCATTGGACTACTTTCAATGCTCTTTACTTGGATTGGCCATAAATATGCTCACAACTCCCACTTCATGTGCAATGTCTGGTTTGGTACAAACCATTGCATACATAAGGCTTCCAATTGTTGAAGCATATGGAACCCATGCCATGTACTTGACCTCCTCATGTGATGTAGGACACTGATATTTTCTTAATTTAAAGTGTCCAGCCATAGGTGTACTTACAGGTTTTGAATTCTACATTTTAAACCTTTCCAACACCTTATTGATATAATCTTCTGAGACAAATACAATTTCTGTTCTTCCTATCTCTATGAATTTGCATGCCAAGGATTTTCTTTATAGCTCCTAAATCCTTCATTACAAATGTATGAGCTAACTTTTCTTTAAGCTCAACAATGTCCTACATACTAGATCCTACAATAAGCATATCATCTACATACAATAACAAAATAATATAGCTTCCATTTTCAAGCTTCTTGAAATAAACACAATGATCGATTACATCTCATATAACCATGCTCATGCATAAAACTATCAAACCTCATATACCATTGCCTTGGAGCTTTCTTGAGCCCATACAAGCTCTTTTTCAACATGCACACAAGTTTCTCCTTACCCTTGACTTCATAACCAAGTGACTGTTGCATATATATCTCTTCCTCCAAATCACCGTGAAGGAAATCCATCTTAACATCAAGTTTTCTAAGTGCAAATATTCTACTGCAACTAAACTCAAAACAATATGAATGGAAGTCATTTTTACTACAGGAGAAAAATCTCACCAAAATCAATACTGATTTTTGTGCAAATCCTTTTACCACAAGCCTTGCCTTGTATCTTTTCTATCCACCTTCTTCTTCCTTGATCTGTAAACCCATTTTTTTTGTAATGTTCTCTTACTGTTGGAAACTTAACCAAATCCCATGTCTGATTTTATTTCAAGGAGTCCATCTCCTCATCCATGCCATGCTCCCACTTCTTGTGGGTATCCTCTTGTGCATTGCTTCTTCAAAACTTTTGGGCTCACCACTATCAGTCAATAATAGATAAAATAAGGAAGGTGAAAATCTTTCTGGAGGTCTACTTACCCGTTGTGACCTTCTCACAGAAATATGGGGTGCTTGAGGCTCATTCTATTCATCGAATGTAATTCGTATCAACCTATTACATTGACCAACACGTTGGGTCACTCTTGCTACCGAAATCATTATAGCTATGTCGATGCCGATCTCTCTTGCCAACATCGGTCTTGTCTCTACCGACGTCATTGGTTTTTAGGTGACACTTTCGGTTTCTAACCAACACGATTCCTATAGGTGTAATTTTAAATCTGAAAATGTATTTTCTTCCACAAACTCTTCAACTGGTTCATCCTTAGGCATAAAAATTGATCCATGTACATTCTCTTTTCATTCCATTCAATATCACGACTCCTAACAATCTTAGCATCATCTAAATCCCAAAAATAGAATCTAAAATCACTAAAGCCATAACCAATAAAAGTGCATCTCTTGGATTTAGCATCCAAATTCTTTCTATTTTCTTTATCAACATGCACAAAATTTCTAAACTAAATACTCTAAGAAAATAAAGATCTACCTCTTTTCAGTCAAACTTCTTTTGGTATTCCACCATCTAGTGCACTTGAAGGCCCATGGTTGATTAAATATATTGTCATGTCTACTGCTTCTGCCCAAAACTATAAGGGTAATCCAACATGTATTCTCATGCTTCTTGCATGTTCCATGATAGTTTATGTTCATTCTTTCAGCCACACCATTCTCCTGTGGTGTTCTAGGAACCATTCTTTCTCTACGTATTCCATTCATTGAACAATAATCATTGAAAACCTTGTTGCAGTACTCACCACCATTGTCAGATCTAAGGCATTTTAACTTTAAATTGGATTCATTTTCCACAAGGGATTTCCATCTTTTAAAAGTCTCAAAAACATCATATTTATGCTTTATACAATAAACCCATACCTTTCTTGTGGCATCATCAATGAAAGTCACATAATATTGGGATCCTCCATGAGAAGCTACTTGGGATGGTCCCCACACATATGAGTGCACAAGCTCTAATTTTTCTCTCCTTTGTTGCCCCAACTTTAAGAAATCTCACTTTCTTTTGCTTTCCAAATATGCAATGCTCACATAAATCAAGATCTACATGTTTCAAATATGATAACTTACCCTTTGCCTTTAATATTTGCATTCCCTTTTTACTCATATGGCCTAGCTGATTATGCCACATGCTTGCATTTGAATCTAAAGTAGATAGAATAGAAAAGGAATCAATAATACAGGTAGACAAATACAATGTTCCTACCTTCTTGCCTCTTTCCACAACAAGATATCCCTTGGTAACTTTCAAGATTCGGATGTGAATGTAACCATACAACCAACTTCACCTAGTTGTCCTATAGAAATTAGATTTCTCTTAAGGCTTGGCACATGCCTCACATATTTCAATACCCATGTATTTCCATTCTACAATTTTAGATGAACTTCCCTTTACCCAGTAATATTGCATGGTTCATCATCTCCTAAATAAACATGCCCAAAATTACCCTAGACATAATTTTTGAAATAACCCTTATTAGGGGTAGCATGGAAAGAAGCTCTGAATCTAAAACCCATGATTCTATTTTATTATCTAAGGAGAGAATAAGGCATCTTGCATTACCTTAGTTGTAACATTTTCCTCTTTACCTTTATCTGGTAGATTCTCTTTGTTTTCCTTGAACCAACAATCCTTCTTTGCATGTCCTTTCTTTCCACAATTCCAACAAGTTATTCCTTTACCTCTGGATTTAGATATGCCCATCTTTGAATTTGATTTCCCATTATTCTTGCTCTTGGATCTCTCCTTTTTCCTTCCCTACTTTCTACATTCAAAGCATTTCTAGATGATGACTCTCTCATGTACTTTTCTGCGTATTTATTCATTCAGGATTATACTAACCACATCATCAAACTTCAAAATATTATTAGCAGATGTTGTATTACTAACAACCATTACCAAGTTATCCCAACTATCTGGAAAAGAGCATAAGAATAAAAGTTCTTTCACTTCATCATCAAACAAAATATTAACCGATTTTAATTGATTTACAATGGAACATAAATCATTCAAAGTGGTTTGATACAGATCCACCTTATTGCATTTTTGAATTAAATAATTTCTTCATCAAATAAATTTATTTGAAGCACTTGGTTTTTCATATAAATTAGCTAAAGATTTCATCAACTCTACCGTGGTTGTTGCTTTAGTAATATTCGAAGCTACAGATGTTGTTAGGCTCAATCTTATAGATCCAGAGCTTTTCTCTCAAGAATATTCCATTCTTCATCAGTCATCTTCATAGGCTTCACATTCACATCCAACAGTAAATATAAATATTTTAGATATAGATAATCTTCCACCTGCATCTTCCATAATTGATAATTACAGTTGTCAAATTTCTCCACTTTGTATTTGCTATCTTTTTCCATTGTGCTCTCACTCAATTAGAAATCCTCTGTGAGTAAATCTGTCAACACACAAAACCCAAAACAAAAAATATTTGATACCAATTGTTGGGGTTAGACACACACAGTGTTGTATATATCTATATTCAATTGAAGCATACAAGCAATAAACATGGAAATTAAACCAAGAAAAAATACACAAGATATAATGTGGTTCACCCAGTGTGGGCTACGTCCACAAGAAACAACCAATCTATTATTCTTTTCTTACAAGAGGATATACAATGAAGATTTGCAATCTTCCACACCTCTCATGGATGTACAATAATTTTCCTTCACAAGCTTCTCTAAAACTTTCTCTCCAAGAAAATCTTCTTACAATTCTCCCAATTCTTACCTTCTAACCCTATTTTTCTAGCTTATAAGCATATACAAACATTAGGGAAACTTAGCTATGCATTTACAACCCTCTGATCACCTTTATAACCAAGGGTTGGATCTAATCCACATTTAATGTAAAAATACTAACACAAATATGACCGATGTGGTTACCAAACTGATGTCATTTCCTCTAGGCTATCGACGTCGGTTACCCAACTAACGCCAATTACTATGTAAACTAGTAAACCTGCAATGCATGCCATTTGTGAAGAAATTTAGCTCCACAACTCAACAATAGGTCCTGATTTCTAGTGTATAGGCTCTTAAAAATGTTATCCCTCATTTAGATTGGATCATAACAACTATATCCATCGAGTTTAAAGATTTTAAGAAATAGAGAAATACACCTTCGACTACTAGTCTTATAGGGATTGGAATTTTGTCCCACGTTCTCTAGAACATGAAATTGAAGTCCACCATTTGTTCATTTAGAGCTCTCTTGATGGTGGTCAATGGTTCTAACAGAGATAGATTGTCTACCCTCTCTCCAAAATGATTGCACATGGTTGTGCATAATGTATTCCAATTTTGAATTGATCCTGTTGTCAAACTCATGAACCACTATAAAGAATCCTTCCCTTTGAATGAGGAAGCTAGAATTTTCACAACTACATCCATGTCAACAATTTCATGGATAACACAAACATTTTCAATGTCTTGGATATGATTAGTTGGAGTAGTGTGATTTTCTCCTATAAAGAATGTAATATTCTTCAAAGTGGATACTGGGATGGGATTTTGTACATTCAGGGAAAGTGGACTACTTCCCGTGAAATTTAAAAATGGATTGGTGGTTTTTGAGCCATTATGATGGGTCTAAGAACACTTGTTGACTGCAATAAGGGCCTACTAAGAGGAGGTATTGAAAGATTTCTATTTAGTGGAGATGGTGATGTCTGAATTTGTCTTCCTCTCCTTCCTCTACTTGGTGATAGTTGTAGGTATTCAAATGTTCCTTATTCTCTTTTCCTAGACCTTATTTGGATCCTTCTAATGAAATTAAACCACCAGTACTGCTGAAACCAATTGATTTTATGCTTGGAGTCACACGATGTGTTGCCGCAGAGCCTCCAAAGGCTATAATTTTACAAAGATACACATCCAAACTTGATAAAAATAGAAATATTAATTTCTAATGTCCCACCAGGCATGCCAAAATTGTTGGAGCTCAAAATTGCACCCATCCTAAATCACAAGAATCTAGGTATTTGAGGTAACATGGGGCTATCTCAAAGTTGTGGAATTGAACCAAGACAGACCTTCTGAGAGAGGCAGACTTCCTCCGCTTATTTCTAGTTCTAAAACTACTCCTAGGAATTAAAATGCAACTATCTGACTATAATCTAACATTCCTAGGGACAAGGGTGAGAAGGAGATGCATATAATAGAAATCCTAAACTAGAGGGTGATAACACCAAAAATAAGGGGAAAGATACTTCTAGAAGAGAGAAAATGGGAGAAAACAAAATGAAAAAGGGTAGAAATGAAAGCCACAGTTCAAAAACGCATCCAAATTCCTATTTTCATGATGCAAAATGGATATAGATTTGGAACAACACACACAACATACCCATGAATGAATGAAGAGGAAAGAAAACATAATGAAACACCAGCTAAGGCAGAAACAAGCCACAAAACCAAGTAATTTTATTGCTTGAAAATCATGCATAGATCATTACAACAAAGAAAGAAGATGTAAAAATTTATAGTTTTGTGATCCAAGGCATGCAAATCTTAGAACACTTGTGCAACATTAAAATGATGCCCTCGCATTCCAAGTATCAAAATTTTAACTAAGAGAATCATATATATATATATATATATATAAAATGGGAGAAGAAGAAGAAGAAGAGGAAAATAGAGGGAAATTCAAATTCCTCCTTTCACCCACCAACCAATTCCATTAAATTCTTTGAAAAGGTTTGAGCACCTCTAAAAATCCACTTCCCCATGCATTTTTCCTTATTGGAGAAGAAATGGGTGCCCATACTGCATTAAATTCTAGTGGTTACGATGCCTAGAACTCGTACTTTTATGTGTTAGAGATGCTTTTTCATTTTCTTCACCCTCCTACCTCCATTTGAATTAATAAATACATATTTCATTACATAGAGGAGGTTGAGACTTCTCTAATGATATAATATTTGTAAAGATCATATCATCGGATCAAAAGTTATATCCATTTTAAGTTCCCCATAGAAAATTATCATTTTCCTTTGATACGTGGATTTTGTTGACTTCGCAACTTTTCCTTATGTGTCATGGCTTTAGTTCCTCTTGACACAACTTTCTAGTTTTGTGTGGCTCCTTCAATATGGCTTTGATTTTTACTTCAGAGCCCGTATTGTGACCGGCATGCTTAAAAACCTCTGCGGCCTTGTTCCTTTGGCTCGTGACTCTTTTAATATTCTCTCGACATTGTTTCCTTTATAGCCCGTAACTTTCTCTAGACTTCAAAGTGGCATTGAATATTGATAAATTTCTCAAGTTCACACTTATCCAAATTGTTCAATTTTTGTAGGGTGGTGTAAAAATTAACAATAAACTTTAGGAGATGCAACTCTCATTTTAGAAACTCCAAAGGAAGATCTTGAACCGATGTAAATAAAAAAATCTTGTGGGGTTTTGAAATGGGTTTGGGAGTTTCCATTTTCCCTTTAGAGGGGGTGGTATCGCCCACCAATGACTGTACTTGAAATTTTTTTGCAACGAGTTGTTATGATGTTTTGGGCATAATTCCTAATGACATTAGCCATTGGTAGGTCTGATTTAGAATGGGACCCACCATTTCCTTCGTACTACTACATTCTTTGAGTGACCAATCGATCCATGATAATGGTTGGTTTCTAACATTATTTAGATCATAGGAGGGATCCAAAACTTGTTCGTCATCATGGAGGCCTCCAAGGATGGCTACAATTCCATACTAGGCTACTTCCTAAAGAGTTAGCCTTTCAAAATCCCTCTCCCTTATTACATTTTCATCCCTACAATGGATCCAAATATCCTCCAATTGAGTTATGTAAATGATGGTTGACCTTGATTTACCAAACTTGTCCCGATAAACGAAACAAGTTCACGAGTGGAAATGTCTTCTGAGTCATTTATTACATTTATCCTTCAAAATTATTTTCTTTGTATGTGAAAGCACACATATATATTCCCATAGTTATAGGAAACTAGGCTCATGCCTTATGTAGGTCATATTGAATCTTATGGTAGTGCAACAACTGAAGAACCAAATCCATCAAAATCCATTTTTCCGTTGGGCACTTGGGTAGCTTGATAGGAGCACCTATGAATCCAGGCACCATGATGTATATAAACGTTGGGAATTATAAATAGACACCTCCCCATTCCATATCTTCCTTCCAGAATCATTTGAGATTCTCTCGGTTATATCGGTTCTTGTCAAAAATTATAAAATGATTTCATAAGAAAGCATCATTCACTCTTCAAAAATGTTTAGGTCCCTCTTTAATTTTGAGCTAAGGATAGTATTCATAAATTTGAGACACATTCCTTGATCCCACTAGGGTAAAGTTTGGTAATTTCTCATACCTTCTGCTGCATATACAAGGTAAGAAGTCATAAAGAAGTTCCCAGAGGTCAAAACATCTGACAATTGGAAACAAATAGAATTACTGATGTCTCGCCCATCGAATAAGATCACTTTTTTTCTAGATGGTAGCAATATATAGATACATCCATTCCTAGAAGTCCCTAGGATAAGGAAGCCCTATGGCCCTACTCAACAATGTGATAATATCATTCACTTCTTGAATAAAGTCTGATCGATGGACCATTTTAGGAAACCTAGACAATGAACTCTTGGATTTAACCAAATAACTCTTGTTGAAAATCTTTGTGCAAGTCTCGATTCTAGGGGAAATGGGGAAATGGTAGATACTCCTAAACATTAGGAATCTTTAATATGTATTCAAAAAAATCACTGTCTAGTTTTATTACTACCGTCCCATCATCATCTTTCACTCTGTGCGAGTCTTTATCAAAGTGTGAAGTGGAAACAAGAACAAACTCGGGAATTGCATTAATGGGGAAGGTAGTAGCTAGTGAAATCCAACATTTGAAGATTGTCTATATCTATGGTTTATTTTTTGGAGCCTTGAATCTCTCCTATAATTTGGGGAGATCGATGTGCCTTAAGTTTTGTTACGATATTGTCAACATCGGATGAAATGCTTGAAGGGGGAATCACCCCTTGAAAATTGTACTTCATTTTATCCTTCCCCTTAGAATAGGATCAAGACATCTTTCCATGATGAAAACCCTAGAAAATATCACTGAAATTAGGATCGAGGTTGGGGTGGACATCTAACCTTGCAAAGAAGCTTTGTAAACCCGATCCGCGTCTTTGATGTGAAACTCTAACCCAAAATCATGAAATCGGAAGTCTAACCCTGCACTACAACTCTGAAGTTATGAAATCAGAAGATAAGATATATTTTTGACTTGCAACATGTTTTTTGATCTCTGGCCTCCAAAAATGAATTTAAACTTTGTAAAACAACCTTTAATCTCTGAAAAAACTATCCCCTTCTTCAGAAGTAATCTTTTCCTTTTTCTTCTAAGGGTTTGAAGCCTAAGTTTCAAAAATAATAAAAATAATAAGGGTAAAAGAGCAATGAGTTTGGAACTCAAATAAAAACATTAAAATACGTGAAGAAAGAAAATAGAAGGGTTCCCATGAGAGAGGTAAAAATATGACAGAATAAAACCCTAAAAGATACCACAAGGAAATGTAAAAACAAACTTGTAAACTTACTAAAAAAATTGATGAGAAAAAATGAAAAAATGATTCAAGAATTACCTAAGGGGGTACAGTCAGAACTCAAAGGCATGTCAACATGCTAGTGTATCAATTTTTCAAGTAAAAATGACAAGTAAAACTTTCCCATTTATAGGAAAGTGAAAATTAATTACCCAAGAATCGACACATGTGGGTGATTGGCATTTATTGACATCGGAAGTCAGAGATCAGAGGTCGATGTGCAGTTTACATGCAAACTGAACATTATAATCTCAAGTCCAATTTTTTTTTGAAATGTTCGGGGTTCGAGTTTAGAAGTCAATGTGTAGTTTGTATGCAAACTACACATTGATTCCAAAATCTGAAATTCTAGTGGGGAATTGGACTTGGAATCCGGTATGGAGTTTGCATGAAAATTACACCCAAAGTTCTGACTTTTGGTTCTAAAATGTATTTGGGGAGGGTTTTAGGTTTCGGAACTCAACGTGCATTTTTCACGTAAAATGTATGTTGACGTCCAAAATTTGAAATCTAGTGAAAAAATGATACTTAGGTAATTTTGGAACAAATTTCCTGAAAAATTTAAAAATGGGTAAGGTAAAAATCTGCAAGAAAATTTTTAAAGCCCTCTTGGAAATGGAAACTTGTAAGGTTAACAAATTTTTGGGTGATTTCATGCCATGAGCAATTTTTTTGGGTGATCTCACGCCAAAGAGTGAGTTTTTTTGGGCGATATCACGCCAAGAGTGTGTTTTTTACGTGATCTCATGCCAAGAGAAGAGTGTTGGGGAGAGATATATAGCTTTTATATCATTCCATGATGCTTCCCAAATAAGCACCAATGCATATGGTATGTTCTTGATTCTTTCAAATTGTTTTGATTTCCAATTATTCTTGATTTTTTGATTGTTTTGATTGTAAGTGAAATGTACTGATAGATTGAATTCTATAACTAAAGGTAAGTGCCTACTACTAGAGAACTATGATTTAAACTACTCAAGATTGTGTGAACCGAGAATTTGACTATTTTCACCAAGGACACAAGTGCCTAGAGGGGGACACAAGCACCCACCGTTATTATCCAAGTCTAGGTGTTATAGTGTCTACTTTTGTTTTGGGCCCTAGTTTGATTCTAAGCTAATATAAAACTTTATATTTCTTGTGTTGTACCTATAGATCTTAGCTAATGTAGGGGTGATTTTTTTCACCCAATATATTGAATCCCCCCTCATTTGAGGTGCATGCGATGATTATACAAGAATAAGTTCCAAAGGAGAGGTCCAATCCATTCATATCTAAAGTAGATTCTTGCAGTGTAAAGGATCTTGCTAAATGGTAGAAATCAAGGCACATACAAACAAGGTAAGCTAGTAATAAGTGTTAGTAGAAAAGCTAACATGTAATACAAGGAAATGTAACAAACAATTAGGAAGAAAAGATGGACCGTAAAATGGTTTTCATACATGGGGCATCGTTCACAATGTCACAAGATAATCAAAGCAATCCTAATAAATCCACTAATTCACACTACATATCGATAACGGAAATTGGTTGTATTGATCCCATAAAAAATTCTACACTTGAAGCACACACTAGAATTTTAGAAATATATAAAGTATGTCACATCATGTATAAAATATTAATAAGTATAGTGATAATTCCATGGAAATAGTAAGTACGAAATGATAGAACTGAATTGTTATGTGTAGAGTATTAGAGTAACAAAGGTAGATGCCCCCAAGATCCTTCACAATGGGCTTGTAAAGAGATGTGTTGATCATCATGCATCATGTATGAATCTGTGATAGGTCATGCATTCACCTCAAAATACCAAGTGAGCACACATGTGTATATAGAAAAAGATCATTAATGACATACTAAGAATCTGACTAGCATAGGAAACAAAGTGCAATATGTTTAAGTAGTATAAGCTAACAAGAGTAAATGAAAATAGGTATGGAAAATGTGATGGTGTGAAAATGTTGTAAGAAGATGGTGGGAACAACGTTTCTTAGGTTAGAGTTTTAGGGTAAGAACCATGCTAACCATTTCGTGACTTATTTATTATTTTAGGATCATAAACACCTAACGAAAACTCGGAGAGACTCCGCATCATACTTTCCCACCAACATATGTGTGAGAGATGAGGTTCATTTAGGAATGCTCGCCTCAATATTCAAGTATGAACCAAGGAACTAGAATGTGTCATCAGTAATGAATGTGTTGTAGAAGAGTATATGATAGGAAATATGTATCGTGAAGCACATATTGGAGTCTGTAGAAAAATTATATGATGGGAGGTTCATTTCAAAAGTATACCCCCAACTGTCGAGTGTGAACCGCAACACTAGAGTGCATCATCAAGAAATGAGTGTATTGCGTGAAAGTAGATGCTAGAAAATATGTATCATGAAGTAATAAATGTGAAGCATATATAATGTGAAGTTCATTTAGGAATTGTACCCTCAATAGTTGAGTATGAACCATGGAACTAGAGTGCATCATCGGGTAATGAGGAAAATGTATGTGAACCAATGTTGTGGTGATGCTCGACAAGATAGTCATGAAGCGCAGAGTGAGAGAGAATAATATATGTTATGAAAAATGTGTCATGAAGTATTGATATCGAAGGGTGTGGTTCATTATGAAGTGTGCCCTCAAAATTAAGTGTGAATCATAGCACTAGAGTGTATGATTGGGTAATCAAGGTGTTTAAGATTGTAATCTAGGAAAGATTTATCGTGAAGTACTGAGTGTGAAGTGTAGAAAAAGAGATAAGAGTAAAAATATAGACATCAAGTAGTGATGGAGAGAAAGGGAGAAAGTGTGATGCCCCCAAGTGTGTATATCAGGAGCTGTTAGCAAATAGATGTGATCATTGTGAGAAAATAGCTAGAGTATGTATAGTGCATGAAAGAATGTATACCATAAATAGAGAGTAGTATGTGCATCATGAGTACAAGGATCCATAAGTTAGGATGAGTAGAAAAATGTGGATGGAGTAACATAGGGGCATAAATAGATGTAACAAGGTGTGCACATAGTGTAGATGAGAGAAAATTCTGCTAGATATATTGATGTGAATTGCAAAACAAGAGTAATGTATAGATGTGTGTGAACAATATGGGTAGGACACGACTCTTTAGAACGTGTGACTATGAGGGGAGAAGTTTTTGACCCCAAATGTGGATGAAAAGCCAATCTATGTAATGAAAGTAGTAGGAAAGGGCCTATGATATGCTAAAGAAGATGAACATATGTTGTGTGAAAGTGCATGTATCATATCATGTGGAGTAGGATTTTTCCATGCATGTGGAAAAACTAGAATAGGTAAAACATTGGTAAACACAAGAGATACCAAAGGATAATTTCAACATGGTGAGGGGAAAATCGATAGATTCCAATATCCCAACTAGATGAATAAGAAGTGTATGAGCAATAAAAATTTACCCATTAGGAGAAAATAGAATAGGTGTAACATTGTGTGTGTTGGAAATAGTGGAAAAATTAAGTGCAAACATAAGGATCAATATGTGAGTCAAAATATGTGTAACATATGTAATATTGGGATGCTCATCAGTAGTAATAAAAATAATAAGTGTAATTTGGGAATATTAGAAGTAATAAAGTGGTATGAACTAGCTCCTATGATCATAGACAAAAATGTAGAAGAGAGAAATGGATAGTCCCCAAGAATGTAACAAAATAAGGTGTATCCATAGTAAATTAATCATGCATAGGATCTTGGAAAGTGGGAGCATTAGGAATCATTGTAAAAGTAATGTACAATGCTCTAACATGTGATGAGGAAAGTGTGGGGAGAGATGCAACATTGTAAGCACTAAACATAGGATCAATAGAAGTGCATCAAGAGTGACACACAATGGGAGGAGTATAATGGGTACCAATAGAAAATTGATTGTGTAAATCAATATCACTAGGGTGCATCCCAAGAGGAGAAAGATGTATAATGTAGGTAATTTCATGAGCATCATATGTAAGAGGAATATCACAAGGAGTAACAACATGAGGTGTGAAATATACTATAATAATATCTATAAAAGAAGGTGTAGCAAGGGAATTGTGTGTTTTGGCATGGGAAAAAATAAGTGTATGTATAATATGTAGCAAGGATTTCTAGAAGGATAGTATAAGGAACATCATGAGGTATAATGTGACATAGAACATTAAGAGTGCAAGATCCCATAGTAAGGGGAAGAGAGATTGTGCCCAACACTTGCTTAGGTATATTATCAAATCCACAAATACAAAGAGTAGATGGATTGAGATGAGTAGTAGAAAGTCCTATTTGATGGAGAAAGGAAAGATTACATACATTAAGACCAAATTCAAAATTAACTAGGACATGCTTAATAAAAAGATGATGAAGATGAACTGGATATAAAATGGGGAAGAATTGGAATCAAAGGGATGGGAAGCCATGAAAGATCCAATAATGGGCATGTAAGGAATGAGTTCACCAAATGATTTAATATAAATGGAATTAAATCTATATTTCAGAGTAACTTTACTATACTAATGATATGAAATAAGTAGAATACAATAGTGCAAAAATAATAAACAAGAAATAATACAAAACCCTAAGAAAATAAGAAGGAAAAGTGACTTAGCTTATTCTGTGTGATCCAAGAGTGATTTGGATTGAGTATCTGCTAGAATAGGCTAAAAACAACATTGTAAAGGATCAATGAAGATTATGGAACTTAGAAGTATGTAGGAAAAAAACTACCACAAGAGGACACTAGCGATAGGCGTTAGTGTCTGATTTGGGTGCTAGTGTCCACTTATATGCTCAAGTTTTTCTCCTAAGGTTAGAAGGTTTTGCTCCAATATTCATTTTGTCACTTTGAATTCACTATTAGGTTCTTTTCTCCAATATGTTACAATTCCACAAACCACTCAAATTGAATGTGTAGAATGTGACCTTCCCAATGGTCACTCTAAAGAGTGATCTTACGACCCGACGTTGCACTACATCTTAGACTCCATGTAGTTTTTGTGAATGTGTGTGTGTAATGATGCCTAGGATGTTCTTGTGAAAGTTTCACAATGATAACAAGCTAGATCTAGAATATAGAAAATGTATATAATGTGTGAGATGGAATAGAATAAAATTTTCCTTCTATGCTATGTGTGTATGTAGAATGATGCAACCCTTGTCCCTTGAGTGAATGTGCTAGATGGATGCTTTTAATGCTATTTTTGCTTTTGGATGAAAGATTAAGTGATGGTAGATAATGATAATGCTTGGGCCTTTATTTGAGAGTGATAAATAAGTATATATATGATTCCCTTGTTTAATTCAGAAATTGACAAATGGAAGGCTAACCTAAAGTATTAAAAGATTCCCAAGAGGTAAAAGATACCCAAAAGAGTAAGAAAAGGATAGAGAGGGTCAGGAGCACCTAGGAGGGATAGGAGTTCCTAGGTGTTTGTGTCCTAACTGGGCGCTAGTGTTCGAGGCCATAAAAGATAAATAAGTCAAGTTTTAGTAGGGCTATAAGATGTGTAAGACCAAAAGAAGACAAGAGATAAAAAAAAATGCCAAAAGGAGTTTTCCAACCACTAGTTTTATTTATTAGGAATCATGTATATATTAGTATGCTCTAAGACCTAGAAATGTACCCAAGTGCATAGATTTTTTTGTATAAACTTACTTCTATTCAACTAAGATCTGGAACTACATCTAAAAAAGGAGGGGTAACCATTGAAAATTTATTATAGGGTATCATCTATCCCCTCCACAACCAAATGCAAAATACAATATCCAACAAGATAAACTTGGCCCATTAGAAAACCTCGTTTCTTCCCTATTATGATGAATTTGAGAACTAGAAAATGCCTTACCTTCTTAAAACATATAAAAAAGGTCTAAGATATAATGTAAAGCCTAAAAAATAAGGCCATGTCCAACTGATGCAACAATGGTCACAATAAACCCTCTTACCAAATACATAATGTAATGAAACCAAAGATACCATCTTATATGTGCTTTGACACATTACGCATGAGCATGGTTCATTTTAAGACCCCCCTCCAAAAAAATAATTATCGAATGGGTGGTGAATTTTCTAAAAATATATTCACATTGTTGACAAATATTGGAAAGGAGGGTTTTAGGATAGTGGCAAATCTAGAGTTTTTTCAAATTATTGTTACTGTATGGTAACAAATATTGGTCATCAACCAGTAAGAAATTTCTAGTTGTTGGTCGGTAATAATATTTGGTTGTCATCAACAAGAATAATATTTAGTTATCGGTTAGTAATAACCTTTGATTTTAGTCAGAAAAACCTTTGATTTTTGATCGGTAATGCATATTGGTTGTCACTCGGTAATAATAAGAGAATTGGCGTACGTCAATTTCATAGGCACTATTTTCTGATAGCACATTTTTTTGGTGGTATGGTTTAGATAGAAAGAGTTGTTGGTGTACGAGATATTTTTCAATATGTCGAGATGTTATGGATTCATATTTCTAGATGGTAATAATTCAGGGATATTGACAATGTTTGGCAACATAGAGGGGATTTTGGGCGTCATTTACCTGTGTTACTGCATGGTAACCTGTTAGTGTTGCCACCCGGTGATAGTCCCTTATTACCAGACATTCCTTATTCCATGTTCCCGTCCTCGCCCAATGGGATCCTCCCTTGCCTATATATATATACCCATCCCCATTCATTTGGCCCCATTCACACTTGCAAGTTTTTCTAGACTAAGTTTTTCTGAGCTTCCTCCACTTTTGCAAATGGTTTGCTTTATGTTCCTAATCCAATTCTAATATTAGCCACATGATTTTTTCTACGATCCTTGTATACAGGTATCTTCCAACACCTATATTTTCAAAGATTCAAAAGATCAAGATTAAAAAATTAGGGCACCAAGAAAAAGTCAATTAACACTCCATCCTATGTTTATAGAAACCTATTATATCCGTAGTTACTACAACTACTAGAAGACCCACAAATTAAGAGTCAATTAAATTAGATTGGTAACTCAGGGTTCCATGGGATTCTTTACATGCCTCAGTATGAGACAAAAAACAAGTTGTTAAACAATTTAATGTAAATGTCTAATAACTTTGAAGGCTCTTTCACAATTGCATTACTATCCCACCAATTTGTTATTAGATTAACCCCTGATGATATTCATTGCCTAATAGGGTTACCCCATCAAAACACATTACATGTATATGAAAAAACCATTCTACCTAATGAGAAAAATAAAATTTTAGAGTCTCATTACCATCTTTCTATTGAGGCCGAGGTTAATAATCCCTCTAAAATAGGGATTATCACACAATCAATCAAATACCCCTTTCTCCTGGACATGGTGGAATTTTTCCAGGCCCACATCATGTTACAGGGAAGATACATTGACTTTATTCAGTTAAAAGTGCATTACCTTCTCGAAACCCTTTCTAGTGTTAGATTCGATTGGTGTACATTTCTTTCAACAAGGATTCACTCTAACCTTGACAAAGCCATTATGAATCCTAGTGCAATTATTTATTCTTCTTGTTTTGTTCTTTCTTTCTATTATGAGGGTTTTCATGGACTCAAATGAACAACTATTCCAACTGATCTATATGAGAAGATGGATAAATATGCAATGCCTATGGACTAATAATTGGTGAGTATTTTATTTTAAAAGCATTCTATCTTGATTCTTTTCATAAAAAAATCATTTTAAAATCAATTCTTAAAAATATATAATATGTTTTCAACAAGTCAAAGAAATAAAATGATGGCCCGATGTAATGTGTCAATTTGTGCACTGAGTAACCTGCTAGGCTCGAGCGGTTTGGTGACAAAGTTTGAGTTGATCTCACCATGACCGATGAATCTATGGTTTCCACTAGCACCCAACAACATAGAGGTAGAATGGGAACCAAATGGGTGTATAGTTATATGGAATCATCCCAGCCAAGGGAAGAACACATACTAAGTCCAATCTAGGTTTTAATTAATCCATAATGCACACTTATTTTAATTTTGATTAAATTTGTTTATAGACTAATGATAATCCGAGTCTTGATAATGACTTATGTAATTTTCCTAATGTGAAACCTTGTCCGACACATCACCGAGACCCATGGTGTCTACTTATACAGACACTACATACATATCTTAGCAAGAAGAGATTAAGTTTACACCAGTTCTCCTCCCTTCAAGTTTTGGTATGAATAAATAGTGATTTAAATTTTATTTATATTAGTCTTTATTTTAGGATTTTATCATTCTATTTAACTAATTTTCGTTAAATTCAGGTTTTGCAGTGCCACTACCCAAAGTGCATATCATTGATTATTAACAACAACATTCACAATGTAAGAAATATTTATTGATTTCATTCTTTTTAAGTTCTTACTATTCTTTTGTTTGAATTTGTAAATACAACATATTGATATTGTTAAATTATTGATGCTCACAGAAATTTTGCAACCTCAATCTCATATTCAACCCATGGCCACCCCCACTACTCAACGCTTAAGGAGTACATCACACCCACCTCCCCTTCCATCTTATGGTATGGGAAAGAGGATAGTGGTCCCTAGAACAAGTAGGGGACACATAATTTTACAACATTAGAGTTCCCAAATTTTCAATTGGCGACGTGTAAAGTGCTAGAGGCACTTTTGTTTTAAATAATATTGATATGGATGAGGAGTATCTTGGTTTTGACAACATTTATGACATTGCAACAACAAGGAAACATAGTGAAGATCTCATTCAGTCTGCACATAAGGAGGTTCCAATGCCACAACAACCATCCTCTTTAGATCCTCCTTCCCCAACTGGGAAGGAAAATTTGGATGATGATGGGAAAATAGAATTTTTAGTAGACATCATTATGGTGGATAATGCTACAACCCTTGTGATGGAAAATGTTATTCCTGATATTAAGGAAATGAAGATATGGGAGATCAGAGTGAAATATCTTATCAAAGAAATTAATGAAAGATATCATAATTTTGAACATGGGGATTTTTTTTTCATTGATTAAAAATGAACCGGTGACGATTGATGCTTTACTTGCTCAAAACAATCTGGTAATTTTTCACCAACAATATTTACAATAATGATAATGTTTTGACTATAATTCTTAACAAATTAGCTAATTTGAATACCAAAGCATAGTCTTATTACAATAAGTGGAATAGAGACAAGAAACTTGTCACTATTGCAAATGTAGAGAAAGACTTGGCCGTGGTAAGTACTTAATATTTTGAAGATTATAATTTATGTTGTTATATTTTATCTACTTTATAACTATGGAATTTTTTAATTACATTCCAAATACCAAACATTGAAGAAGGAGGTGTGGGTCTTAGATGAGCACCTAAAAAAAGCAAGAGAAAGTGTATGCAATGTAATTTCCTTCAAAAAGAAATTGTTCTGTTAATCAAGTAGAAAAATACATTGTGTAGGATTATAAAGGAGCATGAACTGGATTTGGATATTATGTTGAAGAAAAAAATGATGAGGATCCTTCTCTCCTTTAAGAAGGAGATGCAACTAATAAGGAAAAAAAAATCTTGAATATATCAATGCAGCTACAAAAGAATTAGTCCAATTGAGTGTTATTAAAGATAGTTCAAATGTTGATGTTATAGAAGCTCCTCGAGAACAAAGATCCAAAATGCAAGGAAAAATATTGATGTAAATCATTTTATTTTCAAATGAAAACATTATCTTTTTTCCAAGCTTGAAAACATTATCTTTTTTTCCAATCAATTCATGAATAATAATACATGGATTATGGAATCGGGATTTACATTGTAAAATTTAGTTTCTATTGACTAGAAGAATTATTAATAATTATCAAGAGCACATTTGATAGTGGCACGAAGGGAGTACGCATGAAATTTTGACAGAGTTGCACACTATAGTTGCGTGCCCAGGGAGATGGAATATGGGACTTAACTGATTTACATGTTATGAGCCAACAATAGACATGGAGTGTTGAGCATGCATAGGATAAGGATGATAAGACTTGGAGGATACACCAAGATATTTTGTGAACAAAAGGATGGTGGAACATCATGCATAGTTCTAGCTAACAATATGATTAGAACTAGAGTTATAGGTGATCTATTATTAGGAAAAGCTTGCATGCTTCTTGATTTCTTTTTGTAGTGGCACATGGCTATTATTAGCATGAAACCTATTTTGAGAGTGCATGGGCGGTGAAGGGAAAGTTTCCTACCCTTATATATATGTATTGAATTACACGACTTAGAGATGATCATCATATACTGGATTGTTACAGAGTTATGTTGTTGGTATGGTTTTGCATGCATGACCCTGTGATGATAACTTTGATGTATTCAGCTATTGTGTTTTGATGGATTAATATAATGGATCATTGTGAGTGGATATTGGTTGTTGATATATATGTTACTAGTTATTGCATAGTAAATTTGATCTTGATCCTTGTTTGATTCATTATGCATTATGGTTGTGATCTAATTCTTGTTGTGCTTTACCTTTAATTAATTGCTATGGATATGGAATGCTTGTATGATCATGCTAACACCTTGATAAAGTTGGTATAAAAGAGGGACATGGTACCTTTTCATGCTTTGAGTGAACATTCAGCCTTATTTTGGATGAGTGTTCGGTGCAACTAGGGTGTTGGTAAAGAAAGTGACTACATTTTGGTTATGTTTTGGGACCTCTTTTCAAGCAGTTGCAAGGATGTTGCATGATGAAGATGTATCAGTTGACTTTAGCCAATATTGAGAGTTGGGTTGAGGATTTAGAAGAACTATTTTCTCATAGATATAATACCAGACCTAATTTGATGCTCGCACATGGGTTGAAGAACATCTATATCATGAACTCTATGAGATGTTATTTTGCTATTTTCCTATAGAGTTGTACGAGTGGTTGGTAGCATATGCATCAAAGAAAAATTAGAGGTATAGAACAATTATTTGGACACAAAAATATTACTAGACTCTATATAATGCCGATTTGACTTGGACACGCATTGTAGATCATTGGTGGAGTGGTGTTTTACATAGTTATATGTTGGAGTACAATGTTTCTACTTATTCCTATCTGGAGGTAGTTGAGTTTTAGTTCTTTCGCGAACCCAGAGTATCTTATTTGCTTGCGATTCGAGAAGAATGTATCTTGTTACTATAAGATTTGTAAATCCCACACTCACGATAAAAATAATTATAGGTTAATTGATCATATTCATGAAACTATAGAAATTGGCATACGTTAGACCAACATTGCAAATAATTCAAAAGAACATGAAGGACAACATCATGAAGGGTGCTTTAATGGAGGTGGTAGAGGTAGAGGTTACCATGGAGGATATAAAGGCCACGGTTGCGGTGGTGGAAGAGGTGATTTCCCATGAGGAACCTATTTTACATGTAGATCCATTGATCATTATAAGAGTGAATTCCCTTAGAACATATTATGCTCATGGTGCGGGAAGAAACATAAGTTTGAATAATATCCTGAGTTATATGAGCACATGATTAAGAACTATAAGAAGAATGATAAGGGCACGAGGATAATTAAAGTGCAATGCACCGTAGAAGATAAGTGGATGCCTAGGCTGATCCTGAGATGTTTCTTATGTTAGTTACTACTCATGCATTGAGGTTATGCGCGCTCATGAGATCCTAAAGAAGAAGCCTACTATTATGAAGCAAGAGGTGATAAATGTGAAGTATCTAGATCCTGAACATTAGAAATAGGTATACTAAGAGACTATAGAGGTATTAGAAACTTATAGGGTGAAATTCAATGGTTGAAGGAGTAGTCATGGAAGCTGGAGCAAGTGAAGAAGGTTGATATTCCTTAGAAATATGTTGATGACTTGATGGAGGTTTGTAAGATGATGTGCCAAGAAAATATCATTCCTTTGTTAGGGAATGGCTGAGGGATAATATTTTGTGCATTGGATTTGAGTGTGAGAGACAAATATTGCATGTGAACTTACCTCCTCACAGTCTTGAGTATAATAAAGAGATCACTCTAAATGGAGTTGTTGATGGCTGAATTTTGAGTAATATACTAATTGATACAAGTGCAAAAGTGAATGTACTCACTTTGGATGTGTGGAATTAGATGGGGAGAACACCTTTATAACCCTCTTTGAATGTGTTGTATATGACAAACAAGACTAGAGCCACTTCCATTGGAGTATTAAAGGATGTAACTATTATGATAGAAGGGGCCAAGTTTACTGGGGAATTTGAGGTCTTACCGCTTAGAAGCAGATAGTTTCCCAACATTACTTGGGCACCCTTTGGTGTTACAAAAATAATGTTGAACTACGCTATAATAAAGGTTATATCGATTTTGAGAACAAAGAGGAACACATGATTATTCCTTTGATAGATGGGAAGGATGCACCGTATGTATAACCCTTGAGCAAAGAGGATCTTAACAGGATATATGCATGTATAGTTAGGTATCCTG
Source organism: Taxus wallichiana var. yunnanensis (assembly GCA_018340775.1). Lineage (NCBI taxonomy): Eukaryota > Viridiplantae > Streptophyta > Pinopsida > Cupressales > Taxaceae > Taxus > Taxus wallichiana. Next base: position 372,068,401 of record CM031244.1, on the reverse strand, counting down.
AAGTGATTGAGCCATCTAAGGAAGGTGTTATACAGTGGGATGATGCTCATTCTATGAGCGATACAACCAATATTTCCTATGATAATTGGGTGCATGTGACATATTAGATGGTTGGGAGAGAGCTCAAGAACATAGTTACTTGTGTAATTAGGTCTTGCATGGTTAGGTGATTGGGTCATAGCTAGGTTTCTCGTATATTGGTGAAGGAAATCCTGACGTATTTCTACGTGCCATGGAAGCCCAATGGAGGGATGAGGGTAATAGAAGAAATATGTTGATCTATACCTTACATGGGATAAAAGTGTTTTGGTGGACTACACACAGAGATAACCTTTTGGAGTAGCAAGAGGCGAGAATCACCTTCTCTACTCGGTTTCTAATGAACAATGTACCTTCACATATATGTGAATTCCATGGGAAGGATTATGCTTTGCACCACGTTTAAAAGTGTGAGAAACTCTAGATGGAGGGGTATGAGGATTTTCCACCATCCCTCTAGGTACATAAGTTCTATGCCACTCTAAGAAGTTGTGCACGCATGGTATGTTCATGTAGAGTTAATAAGAGCAATAATGAATTGACAAGAGATGACCTCAGGTATGATTCAAACCTTTGACTATTTTTCTACTAAACCTCCTGGTGAATGAATCATTACAGATTATAAAGCATATTATGATGGGGAATAGTGCAAAAGCTGAGAAATCTTGTTAGATATGTTTGGAGAGTTAGATTTGGAGGCACACTTTGAAGAAGAAGAGACATATGAGGAGCAACTTGGGTGTGCCTTCCTGGAAAAAAAAAATGGTAAGTTGGTTTATATGATTGATGATGAAGTAGAGAATCTCGATGTTGATCCCACTGTAGGTACACATGAGGTCTTATATAGTGTTGATGATAAGTTGCATGCTTATCATGAGCCTATGAAAACAAATAAGGTCAAAATTGGGACAGATACAAAACCTAAACAAGCTATTATTGGTGACTATTGGTCTGAACAAGAGGTGGAAAAGATCATTGAGCTATTGCATGAATTCTAAGACTTGTTTCTATGAGGCTACCATGAGTTGAAGGGAGTGCATCACTCTTTGGGAGAGATGAGGATCAAGTTAAAGGAAGGTGCGCCCTGGTTAGGAAGAGGCCTTGTAAGATGAATCCTAATTTGTGCGTCAAAGTAAAGGAAGAGATTGAAAAGATGTTGAAATATGGAATCATTGATCCATTGACAATTCATAGTGGGTTATCCCTATGGTGATAAGCATAAATAAATATGGTAGGATAAGGATTTGTGTGGATTACGAGAGAGTTAAATGCTGCATATGTTATAGACCCTTTTCCTAAACCTTTACTCGAGGAGATCTAGGAAGGCATTGTAGCGTGCAAGATTTATTCTTTTATTGATGGATTCTATGGTTATCATCAGTGTACGGATTGCTAAAGAATATCAGCAAAAGAAAAATTTCACCATGAGTGGGAAGTTTCACATATACAACTATGCCCTTTAGGTTGAATAATGCATCTGCAGATCTTTCCGTGCATTATGGTACAAGCATTTAAGGAATTTATACACAAGTTTTAACAAGTTTATTTAGATGATTAGACTGTGTATGGGTTGGTAAAATATCACTGTGACAATTTGAGACTTATGTTTGAGAGGTGTAAATAGCTAAGCATCTCTTTCAATATTAAGAAGTGTATCTTTGTGACACCCTTTAGGACTTTTTTGGGACATATTATATGCAAGGAAGGTTTGTTGGTAGATCCTGCTAAAGTTGTTATCTTGGGCTTAGAGGAGCCTACCAATTAGAGCGATGTGTGTGGGTTTTTAGGGAAAACATATTATTATAGGAAGTTCATTAAGGGTCATACTAATATTTTTGCGCCCTTGGAAGAATTTTAGAAAAGTAAAGGAAAGTTCCATTGGGGTGAGGCACAACAATTAGCATTTGAGACATTAAAGGAAAGACTTATTTTTGCGCCCATTTTGTGTTTTCCCAAACAGTTTCATGTACATGTTGATGCCTCTAACATGGCCATTGGTATATAGTTATCACAGCATGGTGATGGGATTGTTGATCATCCTATCTGTTTTCATGAGTAGGAAGTTGGACCCAATTAAAGAGAATTATAAAACTACAAAGCATGAAGCTTTGTCCATGATTTACATACTATATAAGTTTAGACAACATTTGTTAGCAACCCCATTTTTATTTTATACAGATCACATGACACTTAAGTATTTGGTTAATAAGTATGTTTTACAGGGGTGCATATGCTAGTGGATTCTCTTTTTCAAGAATTTGACTTTATAAAGGTCTTAAAACTGGGAAAGACTAATTACCAGACCATATCATTTATCAAGAATTAACTTAGGTGAGGATGTGTAGAGCATTGAGGACACAATGTCAAATACATATCTATTCCAATTGAACTATGTGCCCTTTGATTTATAAGATATTGTTGTCTTTTTACGTACTGGTGTGGTACCTAAAGGGATGAACAACTAGAGAAGAAAAAATGTACCATACACACCACACCTTACATGTTGATCAATGGGCATTTATAAAAGTTAGATGTGATGAGATTTTACGCCGGTGTGTACTTGAACATGAGCATGAAGCTATAATGGAGGAGCGTCATGGTGGGAGCAGTGGACATTATGCAAGAAATGCTACTACGCACAAGAATTTTCTTGATGTCCTTTGGTGGGAAACACTATATAAGGATTGTAAAGAGTATGTCAGGGCGTGTGATCATTGTCAGCACCTTGGGAAGCTTGGGCATAGAGATGAAATGAATTTAAGATATATAGCAAAAAGTGTTTTTTTTTTTTTAAATGGGAAATTGACTTTATGGGTCATATTTCCACACCTACGCATAGAATCGGATCACGTTATATTATTACATACATATATTATCGATCGTGTGGGAAGAAGTAATGCCTATAAAGGATTGTATAAAGGATATAACAACAAGGTTCTTATGTGATAACATCATCAACAAGTATGGATTTCCATTGAGCTTGACAAGTGATAGGGGCACACACTTTTTAAATGAGACTATCAGAATATTATTGGCCAAGTTTATGGCGATGCATCATAAGACAACACCCTATCACCCATATGCTAATGTAACTGTTAAGGATTTCAATAAGATATTGGGGAAAACTTTGAAAAAGATATGTGATATTGTAAGGAAACACCGTGGGATGATAGAGTCTCTGTTGTACTTTGGGCATACAGGAAAACTTACAAAATATTGAACAAAACCACATCCTTTCAGTTGGTGTTTAGCACAGAGGCTATTTTACCAGTAGAATTTATGTTACCCTCCTGCATATTGTGCATGCGGGGAGGACTGGATGATGAACAAACACTTGAAGAATGTATAGACAAACCTGATGTAGTTACATGGGAGGCGTGCCATTGCACGTTGGAGCGAGAGAAGATAGAAAAGGCCGCATAGACAAGAAGGCATGACATGATAGGAATATTAAAAATAAGAATTTTGAAGTTGGAAAATGGTTCTACTTTATGAATCCAAGTTTACACACCACCCTAGGAAATTAAAGGTGCATTGGTTGGGACCATATGTGGTGACATATATACTTGATTCATTTGTTTGTCAGTTGAAGGCATTGGATGGAACACGGTTTCCGGTTGTTTCAACGGGAGTAGGTTGACGCCCTACTATAAATAAGTCTTCTTGGTGTTTGTAAAAATGCAATATTGCCACTTAGATTAGGTTTCCTTTTAATGCATTTTCTTTATTTTTGTTTCCTTTCATCGTTTTCATGCTTTTTCATTTCAGTTTAGTGTTTTGTTGTAATAAGCATTTTTGCACGCCATTAGCTGATTACTATCTATTGAATTCATGCGTAGAGGAACGTGCATACTTTTTGTGTGGTTGGATCAAAAAGTGATTGGTGTCTTGATGTAGATTGGTGTGCATTATGAAATTACAAGTTCTTAGAGTAAAGATGGTTATGAAGAGAATTCCAAGAAATTTTCTCATATTAAAGACCACGTGTAGATAGATGGACGCATAGTATAACACAAGGTATGATGCAAGCATGGGAAATTACTTGGTATGAGGCACGTTGGATAAGTACTTTGGTGCAGGGAAGCGTGAGAAAGGAGATTTGTGGCCGAGAAGTAGTGGGCACACCAGAAGGTTATGAATGAGGCACGAAAGAATAAGGTGTCATGCACAAAAGAGTGAAAGAGAAGAATTAATGTCATGTATGGTAGTGGTTAACGAGAAATTAATGCGGGAATTTTGAAAAACCTATAAGATTCGGTGTTTGCAACATTATTGTTACCTTACATGCTTTGTGCTCTCAAGTTGTGAAGTGCGATGAAGTGCATAGTGTGACGAGTGAGCTATTGAATGATGAACCAGGTGAATTCATGGCACAACATTAAAAGAGTTCCATGTACAGGAGTGTTTGAGCTTGTCAAGTGGGTGAGGAAGGAAGGTTTATACATTTAGGGTTTAGTGGAGGTAGACTTGTGACTAGGGCACACTAGGGCATGGGAAATTGAAGGGACCAATTAAGTTCAAGCTATGTAAAGGAAAGGTAGTGGAAATGTTGTAATTTTCAGAGTGTATCTATTAATTGAGAAGAGAAATGGTGCTAAAAAGAGCTTTGACTGCTGAGAGGGAGACTGAGGAAGCGCCACAAGAGTGGTTTTTCGAGATGCATTGCCTAGAATAAGTAATTGAAGGAAGGTCATAGACATCTTAGCTAACTAAATTCAAGATCAATGATTTTAATCACAGGACTGAGAAAATCCTGAAGGATCTTAAGGAAAATACCGTTTTGAAAACAAACAGGAGGATGGTAGATGGAAAGAGGGTTATGGACAATTCAATTTACAAGTTACTAGAGAGTGTTGGTGTTATTTAGTTGTATGTTATTTTGTACTTTGGTAAGCCCAAATATCTCTACTAGTGGCTCATGTCCTGTATGCATGAAGACTTATTTTACTTTGTTGGGAGAAGAATGAGGATCATAAGCGAAATTGATTGGAAAAGTTACAGGTTTATGTGACTCTGGTATAGAAATTGTAGGTGATTTGATAGATGATGATACCGTGGAAGAAATGGCTACCACCTTTAATTATCGAAGGGGGTTGAGATTTTAATGTTGAGAACATAGAAGACTTAGCCACTAGGGTAGTGGTGTGTATAGTTAGTTGTAAGTTGGGTGCCTTGGAGAGGTGGAAGGAAGTAAACAAGCGTTGGCTGCACGTAGTGCATAAAATGGCGAACAAGACATATTAAAACATTACAGGGTACATTACTGAGAGCTTGGTGGCAGAGGCACATGTCCAAATAAACAAAGGTGAGAAAATAACTTGGGGTGTCATCTTGTTGTTAATTGTGTTTAGTGAAATTAGTGTGCCTGATGGGCCAAAGGAGAAGGTATGGGAGTATCCCATGGAAGGAAAATCCCTTGTGAAGAAGTTCGCCAAGTATACGTGTCATGGCTCAATTTTGAATACATATAAACAACGCAAAGAGAAGTGGTTCAGGAGGATGCGTAAGGCATTTGAAGGAGAGTGGCACAGATCATGTGAATTACTTAGTGTTTTGGAGGGACAAGCAAAGTTCACAACGTATCATCATTTATGTCTGGGAAAATTCTTCATGAAGACTAGAGAGAATAACCTTTTGTGTAAGTTTCCTTTTGCCTTTACAACCTGTTATTTTAAAGATTCAACGAACATATTACATAACGCGGTGAAGTTATAGTTGGATGATGATAAAGTAGACACATATATCCACATTTTGTGCAAAACATATGTCTATCCCAATAAAGAGGCATATGTAGAAACAATGGAGTTTGACAACATTGATATTACTCCAGAGGTTATGGATGTAGGAAAAATTGAGCCCGCGCACATGTATGTATACCTTAGGCTGAGGTTCAAAGAAGGAAAAGTGATTGTAGGAAAGGACTTACCAATGTCAAGTCCTCCTAAGGGTAAACAACTGTGGGCATGAAGAGGCCACTTGAAAACACACCCCCTAGGTAGGAAAGGCAAGAACAAGAGGGCCTACAGAATGTCCTTGAGCGGGAAGAAGAAGAGAAAGAAGATAGTATTGCCCTTGATCATAGTAGAAGAATACTTCAGCAGGGGAAAAATATTGCAAATGCATGCACTATAACCTTACATCCTTTGAGATAACCAACGCATGTCGCATCTATAAAGAAGGCTAAGGAAGAGATAAAGAAGAGGTGGAAGTATGTACTTGTGAAGGAAAGTGGTGAGGAGAAGTCCTCACATGGAAGCACATGAGATGATGTTGCCACACCTAGCCCTGGAGGTGTGAGAGGATGAAGATATGGGTATCAAGCAACCATTGTTCGATGTAAATGTCCCCAATGTAAGTTTGCATGGACCGAATATAAAATCTACGTTGGTGGAGATACAAAGATTGAAGACAATGTTACGCACCTGACCAGGGAACTTGAAGGTGAAGTTGGAGAAGAAAAGAAGGAGGGTGCTAAAACACACGAACATATAAGTGACACTAGTGAGAAAAGGGAAGAAGAGATGGTGCATATGTAGAACCTTGGGTACATTAATGACCCAACACAAATTATTCGTGCCAAGTTCCAGAGCACCATTGCAAAGGAGAAATTGTATGGATGGGAGCTGATGGATCCAGAAATGGAAAACACCCACACCAGAAAGTAATTATCATGGAGTATGTAGAATCACATGGATGAGCCTATGTTTGACATGTGCGAGGAATCATGTGCATCGAGAAGAATGAAGAAGCCTCCACATTCTAGATATATGACTATCAAACCAACTCAGTTCTCGAATGAGCAAGTGAGTAATGCTATAACGAAGATATCTACGAGAGGTTGCACACGGGAATATAGATAAAGCGAGATACTAGTCACACCCTATTGAAGGATAAGAAGGATAAAGAGGAGGAAATTCAGTGCTTGATAGAGGAAAAAGAGAGAGCTGAGGCAAAAGCGTGAATGGTTTTAGATATGCAGAGAAGATTGGTGATGAAATATTGTAGGCAAGGTCGTAGTATGAAGAAAAGGTGTTTGAGAGATTCCCATCTGCATTGCATTACTTACACACATTAGTTCACTTGGTATTGGATGAGGATACATTGCAGGCACCGAGTGAGGTGGAATTAGCTGCGAGAAGACAGAGAGAGACATTACGAAACAAAATGAAAAGAAATAATAAGGCAACGATAGTGCACCAGATAGTTGAGTATGATGCCATACTTGATACTTTAAGGGATAAATTGAAGATGGAAAATTTGGCATTTAAAATGTGTGAAGATCCGGAAAACATCATTAAGACAAGGACACTTTGGAAGAAGAAAATGCAGTCCTTGTGGTAAAGAACAATGACACTTTAGGGTGTGAGGAGAGGTTGGCGTTACTAGTAGAGAAGCATGACATGCTTAAAGTAGCCATGGACCCTCATGATGACATGATCAAGGAATTAGGGAAGTTAATGGAACTATTAGGAAATTAATGTGTTAGTGTGAACATTAATAATGTTTGTGGAATTATATTATCTAGATGATAATACAATATTGTAATAGTTAGGTGAGTGTGAGATATTATTATTATATTTTATGTGTACATGAGTTGTGAGAACAACTCACTATTAGATAACTATGAGAAAATAAAGGTGGAGAGAATCATGTTGGAGAGATAAGTGGGGATTGGGTAATTGATATGGTTTGACTCATTAGGCTAAGGATGTCATTTACCTATTTATATGTAATATTTTCATAATGAAAATCATCCCGGATGAATACAATTTGAATATTATTATATTCGGTGTTAATTTTGCATTATTGTTCTAAATTTCATAAAGAAACTCTGAGAAAATATTTCGGGCACATCGTAAGGATGTTATGGATGGAATGGTATCGGGGTTTGTGAATCTAATCAAGGTGTTCTATAACAAAGGCAAGGATATGAATTTAGATGAAATCAATGTTGTACTTGGTGACATCCCTACTAAATCTAAGAAGGGAGTCAATGATTAGGAGGAGTTGGAAGTAGATATCGAGAATGAGTACCACGAGTTGTTGATATCTACTGAAGATTAGTGCATCTGTTGATGAGTTAGTTTGTTATTATTTCTTTCGTGTACAAGTATTTTATCAATTTAGCTAAGTTGAAAGTAAGAAACTACCACCTAAAAAAAGCTTCCTAACCTAGCTAGAAATGAGAAATGTGCACCATCATGATGAAGAAATAAGCAATTCCTACCCTCAACATTATAACTTTGAAATAATCAAAACATAATGCAAATTAATGAACTCTATTCTTCTAATTGCCTAATTAAATTAAGTGGACCTATGTAGTCCAATGAAAATCAACAATATTGCTTGCTTTGATCCTTCAATGGATACTTGGGTGTGAGGCTTAGCTCTTCAAGAATGGAGGATGGAGGGCTCAAGAATGACAAAAGGCTATTAGTATGAAACTATGTGCTTTCTTTTATCTCTTGAGAGATTTAGGTGTGTGTATAAAGGTAGAAGGAGGGATCCTTATATATCCCAATGGATAAAGGAAACACTTCATCCCTTTGCATGTGGGATAAAGGTAAAACATGATTAGGAATGGATAAGGTTGCTTTATTAAAGGTAACCTTACTTTAGAAGGGTTTAATTTATGCTTAGCAAGTCATGATAGTTGGGGGTGATTTAATTAATTAAAGGTGATTAACTAATAGGTAGGTGTAAGCTTATAGAATCCAATTAGAGGTATATTAGTATGATTTAGGCTATTATGAAGGGATTAAATCAATTAAATATTGATTTACTAGTTAAATGAAGTGGAAGGCTAATTAATTAATAATACTTAATTAATCTAGATAGAAGAGGTGAAACAATTAACGTAAGGTCGTTAATTAGGTTGTTAGTTGGATAGGCGACTTAATCAATTAGCGTATTATAATTAATTAATGAAAATAAGAGGGAATATGAGCACTTTTGATGATATGTCATCGATTTTCTAGAAAGGAGATAATTAGCGCAATTTAAGTATTTAAATTGCTTGGGCATAATTATGGGTGTCTACATTTGCCCCTCTTTGGGGTGGCATAAGTGACGCCACTTCAAAGATAGTAGATAGAAGAAATTTTGAAGGGATAGAAGAAAAATTAGTAGGAAGGAGAGATGCCCCCTCGAGTGTTGATAGGGTGATAGAAGAACTCGATCGACGATCAAAAAAGGTGAGAGATAGATAAAAGAATGGGAAGGGGTAGGATGCCCCGATAAGATGGAAGATTAGGGGTGAGAGGAAAGTGATGTAGAAGAAATATGGAGGAGGGGAGAGAAGAGCTTAGCCTCTAGCTGCTATGTATTGGAATAATTTTGATGTCATCATATTACCATAAGAGCTACGTCATCGATCCTTATGAAAAATATAAGCATACGACAAAAGTAGAATGACATGAAAAGCCATACTACGAACAATTTTCCATTGCTGAAAACACTAACTCCATGCAACATACAAAATGTAATGCAATATGAGAAATTGAAATATTCCTAACTCCATGCAACATACAAAATGCAATGCAATATGAGAAAGTAAACAAGCTAAACTAAAAGAGAAACATAATATAATGTTTTTATTATTGAGCTTCAATTACGACCTGTGCAAATTAATGACAAGGGTTGATGATGGTGCCCAAGCAAGGATACATGCAAAGGGAAAACAGAGGACACTTCGGTCCGATGAAAAAAAAATGTGCGCTACGAAATAGTACCAAGCAACTCGTTGTGCCCCAGAGTACAGACGAAGTAAGAAGCCTAAATTTTGTTGATGGAGGTAGATCAAGATGATCCACGAGTTTTGTCGGATGATTTTCAATTTTTAGAAGTTTTCTGAAACATATTTGAATGTTTTGATGATTTTTCTAACATATTTGAATATTTTTTATATTTTTCTAACATATTTGAATGTTTTTTTATGATTTTTCTAAAAAAATTCTGAAACTATGTATAGGAAAATGAGGAAGCGCGGATGCCCCTAGCGATAGATGGGATGTACAAGGGCATAAGGCCACGTGCGTATGAGAAAGGTGAAGATGCAAAAAGCCCCAAAGCGATTAGGTGGGAGTATTCAAAAGTGAACTCTTCACAGGTAGAAGCGGGACTCAAGGCCATTATGGATAGGTTCAACATGATGATGAACATAAACCAATGAAATCTTTGGGAAGAAGAAGCAAGGATGCCCCAGGCGTAAGTTGGCCTAAAATCACATGATAGAAAGGAAAGAGAAGATTTTGTTTGTGAAAGGAGACAAAGGTGTCCACAAACATGGAAAACAAGTAATCTTATACACATAGATGTTCTAAACGAAGTAGAAGAACGATGTGAATTATATGAATGTAGCTTAGAAGCCTCGAGATGAAGAAGCGATTAGCCAAAGGCACAAATTGTGAGACGAGATATGGACTAGAGTAAGAGTCTGAAAAAGGTCCAAAAAATACAATTGGTAACATACTAATCCTGTTTACTCATAGAGATCTAATGTGTGCACGTGGAATTTATTACCTCTTGAAGGGAAGATCTAATAGACAACAAGTGAAGATACCCTAGCCAATGTGTAGGAATGATTTATTTTGATAGGTGATTTTGTGAATGGAGGGTGAAAGGATAGCCGTACATTGCTCGTTACTAGCCAAGCGTCCATAGCCCCGATGGAGATGCATTTATTCATAATCACAACGTTGCTCTACCGCCAATCAAGCATTCATAGCCCCGATAGAGATTATTGGAAATACCCCAAGAGAGAGTTATATATCAATTTACTTTTGCTTTGTAGCTTTTAGCTTTTGATTTTTGATTGATTTTGATTCTTTTGCTTTCTAAAAACTTATTTCATATCTCTTGTTTGACAAGGGGTTTAAGAACCACTGATGGCTTGATGGAAGGAGGTGGAAGTGATTGTGATGACGACATTGGTTAGTGTCAACAAATATGTCCAAAATTTCTTCGCAACAAGTTTATTAGATGGTGAATGTGATAGGATCTCTAAGAGGTCAGTCGTTCTTTAATTTACCAAGGTGATAAAAGACCAGGGTCAAATGGATACCATAGAGATAAATGTCACAAAATGCGTGTGAATAAGCTAACCAAAACATCACCAAAGGGATGAAAATGGTAGGGAGACTTGCAAAAAAATAGCAAGGAAGGGAAGAAAGAAACATCCATGTGTACACAATACTTGATTGCAATGTTTGATCTTTGTACCTTTGATTTTTGTTGTGTTTTCTCAATGTTTTTTGTATTTTTGAATTGTTTTTTTATTTTTAGATTTTTGTGATTTTAAGAGGTTAGGACTAACAAAGTCACTCTATGTGGTAAGATCCAAAACAATGTTTGCGACTTCCTTAATAAGGGAGACTAGGCGCATTTGTTTATCAAGAGTGATATTATCCCCGATCTCGATGATTGGGGTGAGTTCACACTCAATAAATGAATGTGCTTTGTTCTGAAACATGGATTTCATATGTGGGAGATTTAATTCCCCATCCAAAGGTTTACGCACATTTCGCCATACTTGATGGTTACGTTGGTGTGCATTCTTGAATTGTGATTGATTTAGAATTTTGAGATTGTTGGATTTGTTGGGAGCTATAGAGCTCTTTGCATTTTTGATCTGATCTTGATTAAGAAATTGTTTGGGTTTCTTATAAGCTAATGTGTGACTGGTCTGATCCCGAGAAGGAGAAGAAAGTGAACGTGGACGTTTAGAATTGATGCGAGAAATGACCATGGGCTTTCCACCATCTTTGGTAGAAGAATAATGTGATGGATGAAAAGGATACGGTCCAAGGATTGAAGAAGAGGGGCTACCGGGAGGCAAGCTACTGATAGAAGGTGATGAAGGGATTCCAAGATGTGGCCCAAGAATAGAAGAAGAAGGGCTACTAGGATGTGACCCATAGATAGAAGATGAAGGGCTACTAGGATGTGGCCCAAGAATATAAGAAGAAGGGCTACTAGGACGTGACCCATAGACGTAAGATAATGGGCTACTAGGATGTAGCCCAAGAATATAAGAAGAAGGGCTACTAGGACGTGACCCATAGACGTAAGATAATGGGCTACTAGGATGTGGCCCAAGAATAGAAGATGATGGACTACCCGGGGTGATCCATACCTAGAAGACAAGGGGCTAGTTAGGCATGCCCCAAGAATAGAAGATAGTGGACTACTCGAAAATGTCCCACAAATAGCAGAGGAAGGGCTACTAGAAGGTGACCCACACCTAGACAAAGATGAAGGGCTACTTGGCGTTGACCCCATAAGAGATTGTGATTGAGGAATTATGATAGACAAGGAGTGATTGGGTGATGAGAAGATAGGCCATGGATCAATGTAAGACCTAGGAGTTTCCTCACTTAATGAAGAATGTGAAGATGGAAGAATAAGAGGAGGATCAAGTTGCATGATTTGAGGCTCTTCCTTTGTTTCTTGATAAAAGGAATCAACATTTTTCTTAGAATATGCGGGCGCATCAAAGTCTAAAGAGAATCCTTTCTTGTAATATTCTAAAGGAATATCTTCATGTGCCCCTATAAATACCCTGATTTTTCTTCATTATGAAAGAGGTCAATCAATATGAGTTGTTGATCGACCTCTAGGGGTTGATTGGAAGAAAGAGATCCAATTGGTGTGGAAGACTTAGATGTTTGATAGAAGAAAATGATGTGGGGGATGAAGAATATGTGTAGCTAGGTGTCTCGAGGAGTAGAAGAAGGTGGTGTGGACCTACCTATACAATGGTATGTCGTATGAAAAATAGTGGTATTAAGTCCAAAGTCCATGTAGATTGTGACGCATGGGTCGATTCAGACGTTTGTCTCAAAGGACTTTGGGTCACACAAATCTTCAAAGGAGGAAGACTTATTGGGGGTGATTGATGAAGAAGGTCCTATAAAGAACATGAGGACCGTGATTCAAGAATCACAATGGATGAATAATAACAAGGGTCCTACAAAGAAAGAGAGGACTGTGACTCAAGAATTGTATTAGATGTTTGATTGGAGGGATTTGGAGTCACACGTATCTTCAAAGGAAGAAGACATCGTTGAGGTGACTGATAAAAGGGGTCCTATGAAGAAAGGGAGGACCTGACATAGGAGTCATATTAAATGTAGGATGAAGAGGTTCCTACGAAGATAGGGAGGAACATGACATAGGAGTCGCATTAGATGACTTAGGAGTCAAATTAGATGAATCCGAATAGTAGTTTGGATCCAAATCATCAGAAGAATCAGAAGAAATGTTTGGATTGGAATCCTTAGAAGAAGAGGAAATGTTTGGATTAGAATCAGAAGAAGAGTGGGGGAACCGAATAATAATTTGGATCAGAAGTGTCCAAACCATACCACCGATTATGAGATGAAGGTGGGGAATGGGTTACCCGTATGGGCTCTCTAGCATGAAGAACCAAATGAGGTTTAGTTGTAATAGGAATATTTTGATTTGAATTACTAAACCTAGGTTCCATATTTTTGTAAGTATGGGGAACCATGCAATAGTCAGTCATTGTGGCGTTGTTTTAAGCACAAATGTCTAGATCTAGATAGTGTGATGGAACTCCTTCAAAGGGAAGGAAGTGACATGTCAATTTTGGTAGCATAAGGACAACCAGCTAGACATTTCATATGTATTGATATACGTGCATGATTTTTCAAAGAAGGTCTAAGGAAAATAGACATCGTGATGATGTAATATTGATGAGATAAAAAGGGATTGTCTTGGAAATTAAGTTTTATGAATGAATAATCATAAGGAACAATCATGCAAGTGTGAAACACAAAGCCAATCAATAAGGAAATACACCATATGAAAATGCATGTGCAAAGTGATAGTCTGATGCAAAAATGATCAACTCAATGTCAATATTTACGTCAAGCTCAAAATGAACAAGGCGTAAATATTAAGAAAGGGTAGATGTGACTCCCAATCAAAGGATATCATGATAATTTCAACAACCAACAATACCTAAATGTTAAAGGGTGAGGTTTAAAAATGTAAGCCACGTAACCACACCAATTGGACACGTTAATCAAGCTTTACGAAGAAGTGAGATATTAGTGTCAAAGTGGTATCGAAACGACGCAAACAAAGTAAGTGACACTCTTCAATATTTTGGACAATGTTTGAATCCAAACCAAGTCAAGGTATACTGAGGATGTGTTAAAATGTGTGCAGTGTAACGCCACAATGCGGATACTTAGATCACATTTACGAAAAACACGACATAAGTATCTTAATTGTGTCGAGACAATGCAAACAAGGTAACACATCAAAGGGAGATAAAATGATGAATTAATCTGAACTATGATGATGATCTTGACGTGGGTATCAAGATCAAAAAGGCTACTAATGATATAAATACACCTCCACACACTTTAGACGTTTAAATTACCCAGCCGCAAACATGGATGGGCGTAAACAGACAAAAAAGTGGCAGAAGCAACCAATTGGTAACAAAAAGGTAGTCATCCTTCTTTTGATCAACAAAGTGTCAAAAGAATGTGAAGGACGTAGATCAAAAATTGGGATGAAACATGCTGGCTTCACTTCAGCAGAGTTTTTCCTCACCTTAAGGTAAGTAAAAACTAAGTGAAAGTAACGCGTCACACGTTTTGCAATAAAAGATGGTTCACAACTCAAAGCACTATTTTTAGAATGGTCAAAGTGGGCTCCTGGCCAAAGTATATTTTCCTAGGTGGTTCTCTCATCCTAGGTGTTAAAAAGATTATCCACGAGCGAGACTATTTACCCAAAAAGTCACACTGATTAGTTTGGGAGTATCTCGACTTTTCCCCCTTCAAGCACAGTGGGTAGTAAATGCATCCATCATGTACTTAAAAGGGTCGCATAGGGACAACTTGCAATGCTATCTCACAAAGGAATCACTAGTCAAGTAGGTAGTGTGGAGCACTTCCCATTTTTTCCACAAGGTTCTCTCTTGCGTGGATTACTTTGGGGTTCTTGGAACCACCCCCATTGTTGTAGCTTAAGGCGTTATGCCAAATGGGTTATGTTCCGGTTGAGCGGAGAGGGACGCACCCTTTTCCGAAACCTGTAATACAATGTTTTGAATATGTTCTTCATTTTATTTATTTTAGTTAGGTTTGGTTTTCTCAAACACCGTTTGAAAACCTATATAAAAACTGTATTAGTAGTTTTTGACTTGTTTGTTTTGATTTGATTCCTTCGTTCTTTGACAAGCGTGATATTTTTTTCCTATACGACGATTTTTAGTAGTTTTCCTCAAAAGAGAAAACACCATTTTTGATTCTCCAGATCATCCAAGGATGCAAGAGAAGAGCATACGTGATGTTTCCAAAATCCAAAAAGATATCAAATGGAAAAACACTTTAATTCAAATACACCAAGTTAACCAATTCAATCTCAAATATTCCCAACAACCTCAAAGCATCAAAAAGGACTTAAGAATTATAAATTGACAAAGAAGCCAATATAATTACCATGAAAAAATAATACCAAGCTCTCAATTCCCCTCTGCAATCCCCTTCAAGTGAATAACAAAAAATCCCTAAACTAGGGAATTATGATATTATTCTTGATCTTGCTAAGACATTTCCCCATTTTTCATTTCTAGACCTTTTGAAGAATTTTCCAGCCCATCAACTTGCACTCTTAAATTCAATGGGGCTTGGGCACTTTTCTTATGTCACACTCCTCCACTAAAAGCATAGGTTAATCACATTTACATGGATATGTTCCCTCTTGGTTACATAGTGAGAGAAAAATGCTACTTATTTTACTTGAGTCAATTTCCCACAAACACATATTTTTTTAAAAGAGTAGACCATACTCTCCACTTGTAGATTTGGATGTATGAAAACTTGGTAAAATGAGCTATCGTGGATGATGGATGACTTTGTTAATATTGTCTCTTTTTTCCTTTTACAAAATCTTGGGTATGGTGAGCCTAACTACTCTTCGACATGAATCACTCTTCATAGGTATGATAGTCTTAGGGAAACATCAATCGAAACCATAAATCTCCCCATAAATCTTGGCCCAAAAATGATCCTTAGTTTGAATTTTAGATCGTAGACTAAGAAACCAACTATAACATTATCTTTGGATGACCATGGATCCATCAAATGAAGGCCATTCCTTCAATTATATTTCAAGAAATCTAATTTTTCATTTAGGAAATTTTATTTTTCCAAAGGAAACCCAAACCCATTTGATATAGTCCAATTCAAGATACTAAGAGACCGCAACTACCCACATTCATCATGAGTTGCTCGCAAATGAATTACAAACATCCACATCCCTAGAAAAGGGTAAGAATTAGGTTGAAAATGTTGATGTTAAATCTAATCCCGCTCTCTTAGCTCTTGACCCTCCTAATTGAAAGAAATATACGAAATAAAGTCCTAAAGCTGTAAATAAAATCCCTCTACCAATTGATATTCCTAAATCAAAAATTGAGAGTGTATCTCTAAAAACCACCATGCAAATTATTAACATCCTAGAAAAGGATTCACCTCTTGTGATTCCATTTGACCCAAAATTTCCTTCAACATACTATTTCTACCTACCTAAGAGAAAAAAATACTAGCTCCTTTGCCCATGGTGATAAATGTGAATATGGTCAAAATCAGTGATAGTCAAGTCTCTCCAACCATATTATCTTATAATCCTCTACTTAAAAGCAATTTATGGACCATGTATTATGATAGAGCCAAGTGCACTCACTATAGGGAAAAGAGTTTGTGTGTTCCTAAATTATCTTAGGAGGATTTTTCCTTTTAATTTTCTTCTATATTTTGAATGCACTAACATGGCCACATATGAAGCCTTTTTGACTAGTCTTCTCTTAACTCGCAAACTCCCTATTCAAATACTAATAATATTTGGCAATTCACAACTTATTACTAAACGAGTAATATAAGTCTATCGAAAAGTACGAACACTTGTAACTACACAATAATCGTGCCTAAAATTGGTTAAGGAATTCAATTTCATATATATTAAATATATTCCTAAGATTCAAAACTAGCAACCTAATGTTATTTCTACTGCTTCTACACAATATTATCCTTTCCATGGTATTTACGAAGTTGATGTTTTTGTCTCACTAAGAGGTAGTCCTATCCTCAAGAGGGGATCCCCACTCGAGGAGGTTGTAGTCAAAATAGATGGCATTGGATTGTTAAATATTTACATAGTAGAGAATGATGGAGCCATTATAGAATACCTACATGCCTACAAACACCTACCTCCATTGTATTAGAAGAATGGTTTTTCAATGAATTTACACACTTCATCCCCCTAGGAGTTAATACTATGATTCATATTGTAAGATTGAAGACTATAATTTGACCACCAAAGATCTTGATGTTTGTAAAATCGAAGAGTAAGCTTTGGATCTCCACCAACATCACTTTGAGTTTGAAGAAGGTAACACTTTTTTTATGAAGATACCATTGACATAAATATAGGGATGGAGGAAGAAAAAGGATCATATAACTTGGTTCTTCACTCTCACCGCAAGAATTCGAAGATTATAAATCCTTTCTCACTGAATTATCTAATTTTTTAACCTTCTCCTACTGAAATATGACTGACATCCATATATACATTGTTGTACACAACTTAATTATGAAGATAGAGGCCAAGTTGTTCAAATAAAAGTATGACAAATGAAACCCAAGACAACACTAATGTGAAATATGAGATTATCAAACTCCTTAGATTTGGTTTCATTATATTGGTAAACAAATTGTGACAATGAGATCTATTTTTCAAATTTGTATAATAACAGCTTCACATGTAGGCACACATGTATAAATAATGTCCAAACACATTCCATTTTCAGTAAAATACAAAATTAAACTTTGTAATCCCTCAAAAATGGAGTTTACAATAATTTTATTATATAAGATCTCAAGGAACATTTTCTCCACTCTCACAATATGACAGTGTATTGGTCGATCGAAATGACCCTATAATGTACAAAAAGTAAACACAACGAAAAATATTTCAACAAAAATTAAGTTCCATTCAAAAATGCCTTATGACATCTACAATAGTTAGTCCTTGATGGGATAGTTACCAATCTACGAGGATACATGGGTGATAACTTCCCAAAAGTCCCAAAAGTACTCCCAAAATTTCTGAAACATAATGTTAGCCATTTATTTATAGACCCGTTCCCATATAAGGAATTAAGGAATTTGAAATCCCTTCTATAATCCTCTCATAATCCCGCCCAAAATGGAATTTTAACTCCTTTACATTAGTAACGGCCAACCACTCAGGATTGCTAATTGAGTGAATCTATCGAGCGATTCCACGTCATTGTTGAGTTGAAACCCTTCATATACCTACCACTTGTAACTTGTCAAATATTCCACTTTGTTATCTTTCCAACGCTTATTCAAACTTCGAAATTGGGTTAGCGAGTCAAAATTTATGATCAAAACAAGGATTACTAAAAAGGTATAACCAAAGCTGGATTAAACAGATATACCGCACTGCTTTTATGTGTGTGCACCCCCCTTACAGAGACGCCGCCCCACGAGAAAAGGCGTGTGTGCCACCAAAAATATGTGCGCGCTACTCTGTGTGTTTCGATTCATGCAGGCACTGTGCCACCCGAGAGGTGTGTGCGCCACGAAAACAATGCATGTGCCACTCTGTGGATTTTTTTGACTTACCATGCACTGTGCCACTAGAGAGGCGTGTGCACCACAAAAATAGCATATGCGCCACTCCGAGAAAAATAGATAGAACAAGCAGTTACATTAAAAAAATGTGTCTGCGCGCCACTAAAATAGAATGTGTACTCTGGTTAGGGCGTGTGCGCCAATTTGACAGGTTTTAGAATGTAGTGAAGGTATAATACGAAATGACGTCGGCACCTAGGTTAGTGCACCTGCGCCTTGGTTAGGGTGTGTGCGCCGGGGTTAGCGTGTATGCACTCGGGGTTGGCAAATAGAGTAACAGGTTTTACCAGTGCACCCGCACCACCAGAGAGATGTGTGCGCCATGAAAACCATGCTTGTGCCATGAAAACTGTGCTTGCACCATGAAAACTGTGCCTGTACCCCTAAAAACTTGCTTATGCCAGACTTGCAACCAAAATATGGCAAAAACACAAGAAAACTCACAATATCTCAAATTTTGACAAGTTAGCTTAAGAATGGCAATAACCCATTAAAATTATGGCTATGAACATGAGGTTACACATATCAAATGAGAATTTTTTTCAAGAAAATGGACATTAATTACTACATGTGTATATCAAAAGTTAGCCAAAACAATGAAACTTAAACTAAAATGCCATGGGACTAAGTGTCCCACCGGGCGTGCCAAATGTGTACAAGTATTTCATCAATTTAGCTAAATTGAAAGTAAGAAACTACCACCTAGAAATAGCTTCCTAACCTAGCTAGAAATGAGAAATGTGCACCATCATGATGAAGAAATAAGCAAGTCCTACCCTCAACATTATAACTTTGAAATAATCAAAACATAATGCAAATTAATGAACTCTATTCTTCTAATTGCCTAATTAAATTAAGTGGACCTATGTAGTCCAATGGCAATCAAAAATATTTCTTGCTTTGATCCTTCAATGGATACTTGGGTGTGAGGCTTAGCTCTTCAAGAATGGAGGATGGAGGGCTCAAGAATGACAAAAGGCTATTAGTATGAAACTATGTGCTTTCTTTTGTCTCTTGAGAGATTTAGGTGTAGGTATAAAGGTAGAAGGAGGGCTCCTTATATAGCCCAATGGATAGAGGAAACACTTCATCCCTTTGCATGTGGGATAAAGGTAAAACATGATTAGGAATGGATAAGGTTGCTTTATTAAAGGTAACCTTACTTTAGAAGGGTTTAATTTATGCTTAGCAAGTCATGGGAGTTGGGGGTGCTTTAATTAATCAAAGGTGATTAACTAATAGGTAGGTGTAAGCTTATAGAAGCCAATTAGAGGAATATTAGTATAATTTAGGCTATTATGAAGGGATTAAATCAATTAAATATTGATTTACTAGTTAAATGAAGTGGAAGGCTAATTAATTAATAATAATTAATTAATCTAGATAGAAGGGGTGAAATAATTAACGGAAGGTCGTTAATTAGGTTGTTAGTTGGATAGGCGACTTAATCAATTAGCGTATTGTAATTAATTAATGACAATAAGAGGGAATATGAGCGCTTTTGATGATATGTCATCGATTTGCTAGAAAAGAGATAATTAGCGCAATTTAAGTATTTAAATTGCTTGGGCGTAATTATGGGTGTCTACACTTTCTTTCTGTAAATTTTTTGTTATACTTCATTCTTTGTTCTTTGAAAATGGATGTTGGAATACCCATTGTTGGGGGCGGAAATGAAGCTAGTGTGGGGTAATTTTGACTGGAAGAATTATTGCTAAGTATCAAGAGCACATTTGATAGTGGCACGAAGGGAGTAGGTGTGGAAGTTTGACAGAGTTTTGCTTCGTAGATTCGTGCCTAGGAGATGGAATATGGGACTTAATCGATTTACATGTTATGATCCAAAATTAGACATGGAGTGCTAAGCACGCATGGGATAAGGATGAGAAGACTTGGAGGATACGCCAAGCTATTTTGGGAACAAAAGGAAGATGCAACGTCATGTAGAGCTCAAGCTAATAATAGGATTAGAACTAGAGTTAATTATGGGTGATCTATTATTAGGCGAATCTAGCATGCTTCTTGGTTGCTTTTTGTAGCGGCACATGGCTATTCTTAGCATGCAACCTATTTTGAGAGTGCATGCACGGTGAAGGGAAAGTTCCCTACCCTTATATATATGTATTGATTTTCACGACTTATTGATCATTATATACTGGATTGTTATAAAGTTATGATGTTGGTATGGTTTTGCATGCATGACCCTATGATCATAACTTCGATGTATTCAGATATTGTGTTTTGATGGATTAATATAATGGATCATCGTGAGTGGATATTGGTTGTTGATATGCCTATTATTGGTCATTAAATGGTAAATCTAATCTTGATCCTTGTTTGATTCATTATGCATTATGGTTGTGATCTGATTCTTGTTATGCTTTACCTTTAATTATTTTCTATGGATATGGAATGCTTGTATGATCATGCTAACACCTTGACAAGGTTGGTATAAAAGAGGGGGGCAAATGCACGTGTAGCGCTCGGTGAGCGTTCGGCCTTCTGGCTGGATGAGGTGCTAGTGTGCCTAGGGTGTTGGTAAAGAAAGTGACTACAATTTCAAACATGTATGCACTCAATATTGAAAACTTGGATGTACATTTTGTTGTTAAATCTTGATAGTTGATTCTTCATGTATAGATATACTATAATTATAGTGTATTTTCAAATCTTTTGAATTAAATACACAAAACATTATCTCTAGACTGCTATTTTTTTATTAATCCCAATAATTATGATGGGATATATGGATTATAATATATTTGTGAATACGTGTGGAATCGATATTGAGAAATAAAATATTGAACATAATTTCCTAGTAATTAAATTAAATTTAATTACATCATCCAGTTTGCAGTTTGTACAACTATTTACTATTTGTTATTTCCAAACATTATAAAAACATAGAAGCGATTTAAAATTTCCAAACATTATATACAAAATATATGTAAAGGAAAAATAAATAAATGACGAGTCACAATATATATTTTAGAAAATGAATACGTTCAATTGTCTCGTAGCTGAAACAACCCTATCCTAAATGGTCCTCCATCACTTATTTTATCTGTTGCAATTTATGGTCCTTCAGAGTCCAAGTCAATTTTGTCATAATGTGAGTCTCCATTAGTTGTTATCTGATTAACAACTATATGCTCTCTACAAGGATGTCCAAGTAGCTAATGATCTTTCATATAGAAATTATGTCCACTCCATATCTTGAAATATACATTCTCAAACAAGTTTCCATATTTTTGTCCAATCTATTGCGAAGTTTTGATTTCACAAATTTTAATGCACTAAAAACCCTTTCATCTTCAATAGACCCAAGAATCATTGTCTATATGAGTTCATACAGTTTGAAGTATTCACTTAAAGTTTCTCTCAGAATGCTACTGTGATACAACTTTCTCCACAATAGTGTGATAGCTCCAATTTCTGTTGGTTCAACAAGAGTCTTATATTGATCACTCATTGTCATTACAAAATGTGATGACTGTGATATGAGTAATTTTATATTCAATATACCATTCAATTCTCCTCCATTAACATTTGAATATTTGTAAAACTCATCCATTAGTGCAGATATGTATTTCCCGAAGAGTTGAGCTCTTTGTTCTTCACCAATCATTGGATTCCAGAAATTTCGATTTATAACTCCCATGGCCTCAAGAAGATCACTATTCTTAAAATGCTCTTTGATATCAAAAGATAATGTTTCAGATATCTTCATCAATTTTTTCCATGTATCAAAAACTCTAGCATAAAAAAGAAGGCTTGTGACTGGTAATTCCTCAATTTTAGAACCTAGGACATAAGGATTTATGTGGAAAGTGTGCATTGGAATATTTTTCCATCAACTGAGATATAAAGATGATCATTGATATTAAACTTAAAATAGTTGTTAGGATATTTTGTATCTGTCAAAACCTTTCATCTACTGAATATTGGCTTCTGAAACAAGGAATATAAGTTATCCAAATTCATACATACTTGTTTCCTTAATTTTATAAAATCAACAATGTATATATATATATATCTTTCCCTGAGCTTGTTTCACCAAGCTAGTTTTTCCTTCAGCATTGGAAAAATTGCATAAAGTTAATAATGTCTCCAAATCTATCAAGTGATACAAAATATCTTTAGCCTTGTCAACTTCTCTACAATTCTTGAACATATACCTTGTTAATGACATGTATTCCTCAAAAATTCTGCAAGATGGATCATACAATGATATCCATCTTGTGTCAACATCTTTCAACAATTTTTTACCATTTTTATTCCAACGAAAATATTTGAAACTCCAAAAATATTTTAGGAATTTTTGACATGTATGAATGTAAGTCTGTATAAGATCCTCCACTTTAGCAACATTTTCAAAATTACTTACAATATTGTAAGCGAGATTCATTCTATGAGCCATGCAGTGAATAGGTATCATGTACAAGGAAATAATTGTTTGAAGGAGAATACAAAGCCCAATTTTATGACCTTGCATGACAGATGCCCCATCAGATCCAACATAAATCAACTTGTAGAGATTGAATGATCATCCATACCAGCTATTTCTTTCAAATTTTTAATAACAAGTTTGCAGAGGTTCTCATAATTATAATTCTCCATCATTTTGTGCATATTTATTAGATGATTTTCTCTCAAATGGTTATTGAAATTAAAATTTTAGACATGCATGCATACCCAAGATGTATTGTCTACTGTTGTGACCTCATCAATTGACAATGTGATAAAATTCACATTTTTTACCTTCTCTCTCAAATAAATGATTTCAATTTCTACCATACACTTTTCCATTTCCCATACACTGGTATCTGAACTATGAGTTGTTGGAATGTTTGGAAACCCATTACATTGAAATAATATCTTATAATTAATGAGATCTAAAATTGGTATGCCCTTTTTAAAATGTGAAAGATTGTTCGAATTGTATCTAGTTTTGCTTGAATAATTACATCTAGTAGCATTTGCAAATTTAGCGTTTATTGTTCCACCTTTCTCAACAAGGTCTTGAAGATATCTATGTTGATTGTCATATTCTACTGCATATCTCATACATAAATAATCTTCCTCGGTTTTCCATCTAGTTGTTTTTATTACTATTCCATCATCTTGCTTTTTAGACTCATATAATTTCCCAAAATGCTTCTCTATTATGTCCAACTTCAATTGCATTTTGTGGTATTTTCCTAGTTTCCAATTACATATAGTACATCTACATTATGTAGGAGTATCAATACTATTTTTACGGTTCAACAAGTTCAATGAATGGATATTTGGTTGACCATTCAAATTTATAAGTCCTTCCTAAAGTCCACTTCCCACTCTTACGTTTCTGATGTGTGTTTCTTTAATGTTTATCTAAATTTTGAGTTGTATGGCAACTTGGAATTATATATACTATCAGTGTGAATTTAATTACTCTACTGATTGGGAATTTCATCTTGGATTAAGGTCATTGCTAGGGTTTTTGCATTTAAAATAAATTGGGTT
Organism: Taxus wallichiana var. yunnanensis; assembly: GCA_018340775.1. NCBI lineage: Eukaryota > Viridiplantae > Streptophyta > Pinopsida > Cupressales > Taxaceae > Taxus > Taxus wallichiana. The sequence goes on along the minus strand of CM031244.1, from coordinate 372,044,159 downwards.
GTTTACTGCATCCTTAAGTAAATCAACATATAAAGTAACATTAACATAATAAGAGTCAAAATTACCTCTTGGCACTGGTGTTACTATGGGATGATTGAAATATTTTAAATGTCCATGTCACATTTTTTCTCCTTGAGTTCCTTTCTCATTTGCAACAGGAGCAATCGTATGGGTGATTTTGAATTTTGTACATGTGATAAAAATATAGAAGTTTCAAATAAGATCTATAAAAAATAAATGCAAGACATTATGAAAAATAAATATCATGTTACATGATAATGTAACATGGGTTAGGCTACCAAACATGGTTATGCGAACATGATATTAGATCGTTGACACGGTTGCATACTTGCTTATTACCGAACGACAACACAAATTAAAGTTACTACTGGTAACACAATCTTATTACCATTCGACATTACATAATCACCTTACCAGGGTAGCATCATGTATTTAGATTGTCTTCCGGTAACAATTATGCAAAAACAACCTTGACAGACAAACAATTCAAAAAAATTCACTTACCTCTTTCGCTTATTCCTCGACTTTTTGGCTTATACTTTCAGATTTTTTAGAGGATTATTCGATTTTACCTTCAAATTATAATAGTATATTGTATTACTATATTATGGAAAATTAATCCTATATATAATAGAATATTATAACATGAAGGCAAATATACTAACATTGGTCAACCCTTAGTGGAAACACTAAAGTGAAATTATGGTCAAATTTATTTAGGACCCGTAAAATTTTGGCGAACGCGCTACCGTATGGTAGTAAAAAATTCACCAATTTCAAAATTAAAAATCCTAATATTTTTCATTTCATGAAAATTTTCCCCTAAAATAAACCATGGGCACGAGTATACCCTCATTATACACTTTTCCAACGTACACTTTGAGATAATAATATAACTTCTTATTTTGTGCTTTTGAACGTAGGAACCATGCACAACCATATAATCAATCCACGTTTGCATCCCATGCCTACACTCAACCAAAACCCTATATCTAACATCCACAAGTCTATGCTTAGTCTTTGTAGAATTTTCCCAAAGCTGTTCCCAACCCACTCAATAGTTTTTCGGTCCCTCTCCTACGGGTCCTATACCACCTTACCCACATTTATACTCCAAATCTGATAGTTTCTTCCCTACCTTCCACACATAGAATTTCCCTTCTTATACTTCAATTCCAAATCCCCCTTTTGTTGGTGACTTTCAAGTTTTATAACCAACTGTAGATGCAACAAGTGTTTCACACTTGCTTGATTTTGGTGCGTTAGGAACCTATGTGTAATATATAAAAGAACCCCTTGATTCCTAAATCTCATGGAACTCCTTCCTTACCCTCTTACTGAGTTACTAAAGTATAAGGGTGAAGGATACCCTAATGCCCACATAAAGGTGTATGCCACAGTAATTCGTGAATTCATCCCATGGGATGAGGTTGCCACAAAATATTCCCCAAGACCCTTGAAGGCATAACATTCGATTGATATTATCACTTTCCTAAAGGATCCATACATTTATTTAGGTATCTTAAAGTTGGATTTTTCAAGGCTTTTGATATAAACAAGCTCATAAAGATTGACATTAAGGAGTTTCTCCACTTAAAAAATAACCCAAGTATCTGCAACACATTTCATTACGAGATGGTGATAAGTGATTTATTCCTATGTTAGCACCAAAAACATGGATCAAAGGGAGTTATGTTATATTTTCCTCCACACCCTCAATAGGGAAACTACGGAAGACATACAAAAGTTACTGTATAAGTCTTATAAAGAGGATTTAGAGAGCGCATTAAGAATTAACTAGGGAACGATAGATAGTGGCCATAAGACCTACGGTTTAAATGGAAGACTTGTTGTCCCTAACCAGAACTCTCGTGGGTAGCAAAAAATAACAAAAATAATACACAAGCCTCCCAAAATGAATAGGTTTTAAAAGTGCTCAATTGTAATTTTAATGCCACTACAAATGGTGTTACGAACCAACCAAAAAAGCTAAATTTACCTAACGTAATCAACCAACCCACCAACGAAAATAATAATAATCATAATGGAAACATCTACACTTATAACAATCAACCTATCATGAATGTGGTTGACTTTATCTAGGATCAAAATACCAATCTAAATTATAATCCAAACCAAAACCAATCACCAGTTTAGAATATGAACCGAGAGGATCAATATAAAAACAAATTTGGTCATAATTGTGGTTATCCCAATAACTATGGTAATTTCCAACAAGTTTTAGACCAAAAACTCCATCGACCCCAAAATGATGACCTTGAATTATTCTATTTTCTCCATAGGGTCAGAGGCCACAATACCAACACTTACAGGGAATATAAAAAAGCTTATCAAATACCACCCTAAAAACAAAGACAAGATTTTAACAAACAATTTCTTGGGGAAAAAAACCTTAACAATCATCCAGTGGCTCATTTAGAACTTGTTGCACCCGAGAACACCCACTTTGGCATCTATAAAAATCCTTTTCCAAACCATCAAAATAATTCCCTTCCAAATAATGTACAACCAAATAACATGCAACAAAATCAAAGGCAACCACCTCCACCACCACAACAATAAAAATAATAAATAGTAACCCTGGTTGGAAAGCATGATGTTGAGGCCTCAACTTCCAACACAATTAATTATAATGTAGCACTCGTGTAGGAACACCGGGATAACCATGCATGATCAATGTCGTTGAAGTATAAATTGACAAAGAATCCAATATAATTACCATGATAAAATAATATCAAGTTCTCGATTCCCCTCTGCAATCCCCTTCAAGTGAATAATAAAAAAATCCCTAAACAACTAGGGAATTATGATATTATTCGATCTTGCTAAGACATTTCCCCATATTTCATTTCTAGACCTTTTGAAGAATTCTCCAGCCCATCAACTTGCACTCTTAAATTCAATGGGGCTTGGGCACTTTTCTTACATCACACCTCCACTAAAATCATAGGTTAACCACATTTACATGGATATGTTCCCTCTGGGTGACATAATGAGAGAAAAATGCTACTTATTTTACTTGAGTCAATTTCCCACAAACACATAATTTTTTAAAAGAGGAGACCATGCTCTCCACTTGTAGATTTGGATGTACGACAACTTGGTAAAATGAGCTATGGTGGATGATGGAAGACTGTTAATATTGTCTCTTTTTGCCTTTTACAAAATCTTGGGTATGGTGAGCCTAACTGCTCTTCGACATGAATCACTCTTCATGGGTATGATAGTCTTAGGGAAACATCAATTGGGACCATCATTCTCCCCATAACTCTTGGCCCAAAAATGATCCTTACTGAATTTTACATCGTAGACTAAGAAACCAACTATAACATTATCTTTGGATGACCATGAATCCATCGAATGAAGGCAATTCCTTCAATTATATTTCAAGAAATATGATTTTTTCATTTAGGAAATTTTATTTTTTCCAAAGGAAACCCAAACCCATTTGATATAGTCCAATTCAGTACTAAGAGACTGTCGACTACCCACATTCATCATGAGTTACCTGCAAATGAATTACAAACATCCACATCCCTAGAAAAGGGTAAGAATCAGGCTGAAAATGTTGCTGTTAAATCTAATCCCACTCTCTTAGCTCTTAACCCTCCTAATTGAAAGAAAGATATGAAATAAAGTCTGAAGTTTGTAAAGAAAATCCCTCTACCAGTTGATATTCCTAAATCAAAAATTGAGAGCGTATCTCTAAAAACCACCATGCAAATTATCAACATCCTAGAAAAGGATTCACCTCTCGTGATTCCATTTGACCCAAAATTTCCTTCAACATACTATTTATACCTACCTAAGAGAAAAAAAGACTAGCTCCTTTGACCATCGTGGTAAATGTGAATATGGTCAAAATAAGTGATAGTCAAGTCTCTCCAACCATCTTATCTTATAATCCTCTCCTTAAAAGCAATTTATGGGCCATGTATTATGATAGAGCCAAGTGCACTATAGGGGAAAGAGTTTGTGTGTTCCTAAATTATCTTAGGAGGAGGATTTTTCCTTTCAATTTTCTTCTAGATTTTGAATGCACTAACATGGCCAAATATGAAGCCTTTTTGACTAGTCTTCTCTTAACTCGCAAACTCCCTATTCAAATACGGTGAATATTTGGTGATTCACAACTTATTACTAAATAGGTAATATAAGTCTATCAAACAAGTACGAAAACTTGTAACTACACAATAATGGTGCCTAAACATTGGTTAAGGAATTCAATTTCATATATATTAAATATATTCCTAAGATTCAAAACCAGCAAGCTAATGTTATTTCTACTGCTTCTACACAATATTATCCTTTCCATGGTATTTTTGAAGTTGATGTTTTTGTCTCACTAAGAGGCGGTCCTCTCCTCAAGAGGGGATCCTCGCTCGAGGAGGTTGTAGTCAAAATAGATGGCATTGGATTGTTAAATCTTTACATAGTAGAGAATGATGAAGCCATTCTAGAATACCTACATGCTTACGAACACCTACCTCCATTGTATCAAAAGAATGGTTTTTCCATGAATCTACACACTTCATCCCCCTAGGGAGTTAATACTATGATTCATATTGTAAGATTGAAGACTATAATTTGACCACCAAAGATCTTGATGTTTGTAAAAATGAAGAGTAAGCTTTGGATCTCCACCAACATTGCTCGAGTTTGAAGAAGGTAACACTTTTTTGATTGAAGATACCATTGACATAAATATAGGGATGGAGGAAGAAAAAGCATCATAGAACTTGGTTCTTCACTCTCACAACTTAATTATGAAGATCAAGGCCAAGTTGTTCAAAGAAAAGTATGATAAATGAAACCCAAGACAACACTAATGGTGAAATATGATGTTATCAAACTCCTTAGATTTGGTTTCATTATATTGGTAAAAAAATTGTGACAATGAGATCTATTTTTCAAATTTCTATAATAAAATGACTTCACATGCAGGCACACATGTATAAATAATGTCCAAACACATTCCATTTCCAGTAAAATACAAAATTAAACTTTGTAACCCCTCAAAAATGGAGTTTACAATAATTTTATTATATAAGATCTCAAGGAAAATTTTCTCCACTCTCACAATATGACGGTGTACTAGTCGGATCAAAATGACCCTATAATGTATGCAAAGTAAACACAACGAAAAATATTTCAACAGAAATTAAATTCCATTCAAAAATGCCTTATGACATCTACAATAGTTAGTCCTTGATGGGATAGTTACCAATCTACTTAGGGATACATGGGTGATAACTTCCCAAAAGTCCCAAAAGTACTCCCCAAAAAGTTCTGAAACATAATGTTAGCCATTTATTTATAGACCCCGTTCCCACTCATAAGGAATTTGAAATCCCTTCTAGAATCCTCTCATAATCTCGCCCAAAATGGAATTTTAACTCCTTTACATTAGTGGCGGCCAACTACTTTAGGATTGGTAGTTGAGGGAATTTATTGAGTGATTCCATGTCATTGTTGAGTTGACACCCTTCGTATACCTACCACTTATAACTTGTCCAATATTCCACATATATCTTCCTTTTTCAAAAATTTTATGCATTGTCATGCACTACTCTTATGTACCCTATCCGTTTAGATAATATACTTCAATTCTCACATGTGCCACATTACTTAGCTAAAATTCTCAAAATATATGTAGTTACTTGATTCTTATGTGAAGCTTCTCCATCACAACACAAACCCCACTACATGGAATTCATCCACACCACCAAAATAAGTGCCAAGGGGAAGGAAAAAGGTAATACTCAACTCCCAACCACTTAATGTAAAAATTGATCTCATGTATATTGCACCACAAGTTCCCTAACTCAAGAATTATTCTCATGATAACAACTAAAGGGATATTGAAGGAAAATACTATAGACACAACCCAAGAATCTTCCTAGAATAAAACCCACACACTTCAATATAATTTTTTTCTTGGACATGGAAGAAAATTAAGGAAACAATTGAATCCTAAAAAATCATTGTTAATCCCACACTTTATCTAAGTAATTAATTCAGGAGTAGCATAAGGAATTTTGAGAGAAAATAACTCAAGAGCATTTTTAAATCCTTGGTTTGAAACACTCACTTATGAAAAAGGTTAGGTTTAATATGTGGTGAGTACTTGTACTGCTGGGACCACTAATAGCTGACACATAGAGAGATACTTAGAAGGCCAATACATTAGTCACATGCAACAAAAGAAAAATATCCCACCACCAAGCATGGAAAAGAACCAAACACCTTCCCAGATAACTAGCATGTGGGACTTTAAGTAGTGGCGTCAAGGATCACAAAGGACTTTGAAATACCAATTAAGGATCTGTTACATAGATGATAGGAACATTTGAATGTGTAACTATGAGTTAACAAGTAGTTCATAAGAGGAGTGAAGTTTCCAACATGATAGGATCGACGAAAGGAACATTGCATGTGTTGAAGATAAGGATTGATATTATCTTGCATACACGCCGACTTGAGACTTTTAGTTCAAACATTGTAAACTGGTACTTGATGGCTGGTTTAAAATGTTAGATAAATTGATGAAGGGAAATACCCCATCAACATGTATACATTTTTGATGCATTAGTCTAGGAGTTTGAATGATAAATTTTGTGATAGATAGAGATTGTAATCCATGGGTTTTTATGGTTATTGAACGAATGACAATGATTTATTCATAATTATTGAGCACTACTATGTTTAGGTTCTTATGTTTTCTTAGTAGTTTCTCTATCAATGTTCTTACGCATCCACGTGTATGAATGCATTATTCTTGCTTGAAAGTTAAATAAGCGTGAAATTTAGCTTAGACATAATGACACAACTAAAATTGATGGAGAATTTTCTTCAATCACATCTTGGGTGAGTGTAAAATATAAACCCCTTATCTGATATGTTGTTGTGAGGGTATTAATTTTAAAGGGTGCACATAATGTTGCATTAGGATTCATGTAAAATAAATAAATTTGGAATTAAAATATACTAGAACATGTTGGTTTCGTTGTTGGGACATTTTCAAATTTAGTTTCCATGATGATGTTAAGGATGATGTTTTGGCTTACTCAAGAGAATATTGAGATCTGGATGGAGAGGGTTGAAGAAGATTTTGTCACAAGATATCCCATTTGTAGGAGACATTTACCAAGAAAATGGGTAGAAAGGCATATGTATGATGTTCTATACATGAAATTTTCAGTGAACTTCTAACACACTTGCATGTTTAGTTAGTTTCATATACCACATGCCAAAGTTTGATTTTTGGTTGTAAGCATCCTTAGAATGAAGAGTACATATGGCAACTTGCAGAGTTAGATGTTGCATGGAAACATGTTATGGATATCTAATGAAGTACAGTGATTCAAAGTTCCATCTTGGAGTACAAATTTTCTAATGATTCTTTCCTAGAGGAAGCCTATTTTTCCTCCATGAACCTCATGGAAATTACTTGAAGAAAATTCCTCTTGAGATAAAAAAATCTAATGGTATATCTTTGGGTTGAAAATTTTCCTACATCCAACTAAATCTCTACACACATGAGCAACATGAAAGGTAAAAGGAAGGAGTGTTATTGATTATAAATATCAACATAGTCGTCTTATATGAGTGAGAACTTAGGAAGGAATGTTACAAATAATCTTGGTGAAAGGATCTAGCAAAGAGGTCTTCAATAAAAGGATTAGTTAGATGTTGGAAGTGATGTAAAGGCTCAAGGTGAATGGGAATGAAACGAGGATGAACACCAAAAATAAAAATTCCTAATAAAATAAGATACATGCGTCGCTAGAGAAGACTAAGTTATGGAGAATATTGAGCTGCAAAACAATGTTAATGGCCTCATTTCCCAACCCAACATGGATGCTCATGTGACATGTCTTCTTGATCATGAAGGTATCGTAAGCATAAAAAGTGTTAGTGATGAGGAGTTATACAAGGGAAACAACGAGGATGTTTGGTATGGCACATATCCTTTTATAGTTCAAAAATTTGTAAACACTCAAATTTGTTAACTTATCCTTTGATAATGAAAATTTTAGCTATGTCCCCTTGAAAAATACTCACATTCTACATCCAATCAACACTTCTCTTTAGCTCTTTCTTGAATTTATCATCTCCACACTCTACTCTATCATTAACTCAGGAATTAGTAATTAAGAAAAGTAGTAAAGTATCCTTGTGCATCATTTTGAAACCTTTGGTTTTACATCACAAACTACCTGGGAAAAAACATACAATTCGGGTAGGAAAGGATCCTAGATGATTTGTATGGTCTTTCTTCTTCTTATCTTAGAACTCTGCTTTTAATTTAAATATCTTAAGTGTGTCATTTCATCTTCCTAGGGTAAACCTTATCATAATTATTCACATACATAATGATATATAAGAAATTCAATATTCCTTCATTACTCACTTAACACTTTCATAAACTCATATTACAAATATCAAAACAAAAATTCTCAAGGCTCTCCTAAATATTCCTAAATTAGTTTCACATCATTTAAAGTAACCACTATTATAGGTTTGAATCACTCAACTAGGTCAAAGACTCTAACTTCATCCATTTAAAATAATACAAATGTATTAGAGCCATGTCTTAGGAAGAGGAAAGTCACTCCACGCATTTTCAAAAATTTTCAAGGGACAAAAGGGTTTAATCTAGTAGTTGAATCACACTACCACTGCATTGTGTACATTTTTTCTCTAAATTTATCTAACTATATGTGTGTCAAGAGTCACGAGGGTACTCAAAGTGGGATGGATTTGAGCATATTTACACTTGTAATTACACCTTGGATAACTAAATGAGGCTTGATCCTGCTTGAGGGAATGTAGTGCAAAACTTGGATTATTTTGGAAGGGTTGACCATTGATGGTAGTCCATCTTCATCACACACCAATTTCTCCTTTTGTTATCTAATACTTTGATGAAGGGTATTGCATGTATCTAAGGTTTTCTCTTTGTTCTAATTCATTATAGGTTGTGCGAATAAGAGTGACATACAATGAAGCACATTTCCAAGTAAGTGAACCAAATATAAAGTTATAGATGTTAATTACAAAATGGTCCAAGACCATATTTTACTATTCAATACCATACAAAATTAGGGCAAGACCATACTGATAGTTGTACGGTCCCGAACCATGTGATTTTTAGTTCTAGTCTTACAAACAAAGCATCTATAATTTTATATCAACCTATTTCACTTGTCTACACATCCAAATCTCCTTTGTTATAATATTTATGGCTAATTATTCATCTCCTCTTGTGCATTTGAGTTATCATTCTATCACTTATCATTGTTAAAAGTATTAATGCATTGTTTTGATTATGTAGGGAAATTTTAAATTAATTAATTCATAAAAAAATCTTATACAAAACCCTTACATATTGTATATTTTTCTTAAAACACACACACACACACACACACACACACACACACACACACACACACACACACACACACACACACACACACACACACACACACACACACACACACACACACACACGCACACGCACGCACACGCACGCACACGCACACGCACACACGCACACACACACACACACACACACACACACACACACACACACACACACACACACACACACACACACACACACACACACACACACACACATAGAGGGTGTAAACATTTGGTGAACCTGACATTTGAATTGAATCTATTGTTCAAATTCTAGTGACCCTAGGGTTTCTAATCCTATTCTTGGTGCCTACTATCTCTAGGCTGGGTATTTTTGTGTATCATCACAAATTATCATATATTTCACATTCTTTGTCTCAAATATAAGGGTTATTTCCCTTTCTCTAATATGAGATATTATCCCTTTATCAGGTCCATGATCATACTAAGTGTGAGTGAGGGACACTTATAATTCCACATCTCAAAGAAAATATCCTCTTATAGGCCACCCGAGGGACAATATGATTGATGCTAAATCTATTTTAACCACAGTACCACAACCCAAAAATCTACAATTACAAGCTCCTCGGTGATAATTCACACGTTTACGTTGTACATCACATGTTGCACTTCAACAATTACTTGAATGCAACCTTATATTTATCCCTCCACCACTTATGTTCGATGCACACACACCTCATATTCAAAAATTTGTATGCTAATACCCATTATGGTCATCAAAGATGTGTGTTAGTTATACTACAATCAATGGCTTGAAATTTGTCATGTTATATAAAACCTTGTCAATGTTGTGGTATTGAATATGCATTATTCACCAAATCTACTATCATTACTACTACATTACATGACCCACTATTGGATTCATCTTATCAATAAAACATTCGTAATAAAAAATCCTCATATATGGGTGTAACTTCCCTACTCAGAATTTATTATTGTCAAGATTTGTGTCCAATGATAGAGATGAATATATATGGTCAAAGATCCTCATGTGTCATATTTGTATCCATGTTAGGAGTTAGATGTAGTAGTTCCAAGTGTGATGAATTTACTCGTAAGATGAACCAAATGCACCACATATACTAAATATTATGATTTGTTTTAGGTTTGTAATAATTATTTTGATTTTGTTGAGTTTTGATTACACCACAATGAATTAATTTTCAATATTTTAAATAAGTCATGAAAATGTTTGAAATGAAAATATTTGCATTTGTGGCAAATATTTTTTCCTTTCTCATTTGTTATTAGTAAATAAATATTTTTGTTCCAAGGTTTGAACTAAGAATAAGAAAACTTATCATTTTCTTTGTTGGGAGTAGGACTCAAGTGTAATGTATCGATGTAGAAGTGGAATTACATGTTAAATCCCAAATTATAGATGATGTAATTTGTGTGCCTCCTTTCTTGGTTAGGTATAGAGAAATTGCATCATTCTTGAAGATTAGCTTGCTTGTATATCAATGTATTGGATCTCCTTTTATAAATTTAGGTGAAGGGATGAGACAGAGGGGGAAACTACATCGATAAAGGATGTAGAGGATTTGTGCGGAGGTGGGAAAATAGATCACAATTAATAGAAGATTCAAGGGATGCGAGGAGATTTGTAATAACTCAGTCTGCAAGGCTTATATGACTCATGGTTGTTGGAAAAACTTTGGGAAGTAGAGAATTTTTTTCAATAGGTTGAAAAGAGTAATAATATGAATGTTATGGGATTGGGCATCCATGAAAATAAAGGACTAGACAATGAGAGATAATATAGTAGTTGTAAAGTATAATACAAAAATGGAAGATGATTAAAAAGAAGAATAGCATGTACTTTGATACCAAATTCATACTAGGAATCTGGATTGTAGAATGAATAAAAATTGAAAGGTAAAAGCCCAACATTGTACTAACAGAATGAAATGTAATGTACATATTTAACAATGATGAATTACTATTCAATTCATCTCCACGATGATTGTTCAATTTATCAAGTAAGGATGATTGTTGAGATTTTACGTGGATTTTACAAGAAGACAAATATTACACATAGGAAAATGTACATTGTACATATGCTTACACATGCAACACTACCATTATCGTATGTGACTCCCATACATGTGAGCATGCAAGCCTCATTTAAAAACATGTTCTTTTTATTGAAAAATCTTTCTCCCCCAATATTGGTATTGCATTTTTTCAACAATTATAATTGTGTTTTATTTAATGTATGATTGTTCATTTGTTTCCTTCCTCTTGTTATTAAAGTTTTTAACAATTCCAATTAAAAAAAAATCCACATATAAGTGTTCATATATTTCCTCCATCTCCCTATCGCGTGCCCCGTACACCTTCAAAAAAAAAAAGTGCTAGTTATAATACAAATAAATGAATTACATTTAATAAGACATCGAACATGTACACATATAACACACTAAATATAAATAAAAATGCATTTTGATCACATTTTAAATCATGTACTTTGAATAAATAGTTACAAAACTATCTCCTAAAGCTTCAAACATGTAGTTTAAGTGTTGTCGAACATGTCAAAACTTCATCTAAAACTCTATATTTTATGTTAGGAGTGTCAGTGGCACTTTTGATAATTTGGTACTTCCAATGTTTTGTTTCCTCACTAGATAATAACAAGCACATTGTGACTCCCTAATACCTACAATATGCAATCCTATAATTTACTATGGAGTCTTAAGTATAACAAAGTGAGTTTCGGGGTTTGTGTTTAGTGTGTGGCTTCTATTTAATCATGGCCCTATATGAAAGACCAATATGGTGAAAATTAGTAAATTACATATTAAGAAAATTGCATAAATAGAAATGACTGTAATCATGGTTGCACTAATGCTCCACAATAGAATAATAGTGTAGGAAATGAAAAATGCTCCAAGGATTACTTGATTGTTCGTGTCGATAAAAATTTTTAACGAGTGCCAAATATATTGTGTCAAACAAACTAGAATGCAAGTATATATTTATGAATTTAAATTAAGACCTTATTAGAGCCCAAATCAATCTTTAATGGTTAGAAGGGAAAAATATTATTAATGTCTCAACTAACCTTCAATGGTTAGAAGGGAAAAATATTGTTAATGTCTAAACCAACCTTCACTAGTTAGAAGTGAACAAGACACTATTAGTGTCTAAACCAACATTTGATGGTTAGAAGGAAAAAAACAATGAAAAAGAGATAGGTATCCAACAAAATAGACATGGAAGATTACGGAGAATAAAATTCCTAAATAGAATCTAAGCCCTAAATGCATGTAAGAACATAAACAATGAACTTCTGCATAAAGTGTGTGTACTTTAATTGAATATCGATAAATTATTTCAAGTCTTTCATCAAGTCAATCTTGACATAAACATGCTTGTTCGATCATGTTGCATAAAACTAATCAACTTCACCACAACTCACATGTTGCATGGGTCGGAAGATGTGAGATATGAAAGGTCGCAAAGGGATTGGGAGATCATGCAATATACTTCGAGGGATGCCTTCTTTGAGGGAAGGTAGCAAAAGAGAAGGTCCACTTGTAAAACCCTAACAAACATTCCAAAATTTTCGAGTATGTAAGCTTATCAAGCTGAATTTATAACATTAACTTACAATTCTAAGTCACTTCTCTCATACACACTAATTGCATGCAAGTCTACGACACTAGTTAATTATATAAACATTTGATAAAACTCAAATTCCTCCATAATTCCACCTTCTGTATTGTCCATATATAGCTAAATTATTAGAATGCATGTCTTTGAATATCAGTAACTAACATGTGTGTGAATTAAAAAAAATTATGAACTTCAAAATATCATGTATACTAGTAGAGTGAACCTTACTCTACACTAAATCACAAATTTGATTCATGGATGTTGGATTCCTTTCAACGACAAAAAATTGTTTAGCAGCCAAAATTGAAAATAAATATATCACAAACACTAATGGCACATACGACACGAACCCAAAACCACAAGAAACAAGAAATATGTTCGAAAAGTTAGAGCGAAAAAGGGTGGAAACTTCTATATATGCTAATGAATATACTTATATGCCCTCGTATTCTATACAATTAAAAGAAAAACTAATAGTCGATTATAAAATAAAATGGGTATTATTTTTAAATTCAAGCCATAAGATCTATTTGAAGGAATGTTTATCTTAATATTGGCTAAATGGCAAGACATAACATAGAAACATTTATAAGTTAATATAATTTGTCTTTTCTGTTCATGATTAATGTCTCCAGCCGCTTTCCTACACTAGAGATACAAAGTTGAAAAATAGTAGCCATCAAACATTAATTAAATTAGATCTACTATATTATCATTGAGTTAAGATATAAAAGATACAATAATTATATTAACGTCTAAAGTAAGTTACAAAGACTTTTAGAGCAATTCTAATGAGTCCAAAAACAAACATTATATGATATGTGAGTTTAATATGTAACATATTTTATTTTGGTAACTACATTTATTATTGTTTAAATACCACAAACATACTCACTTCAATGTCAATTAATGAATTACATTTAATGAGGCATTACATTCATGTATAATAGAATATACAGAAATATTACTATTTAATTATTATTTCTAAATTGATCATGACAATAAACATAGTTTATAGATGTTTATTGAAATATTTATTATTACAAAATGGTCATTTGAAAAAAATCCACCTATATTTGATTCTATAAAAATAGAAAGTATATTCATGAAAATGATTTTTATAATTGTAATATTGATTCGTAATAGATAGAAATTTATGTTGAAAGGTGTTCTATAATGACAACATGTTAGAGTATAATGTAGTGAGTTGTTTATTTTTATGTTTGACCACAAATTTCAATTTTGATGTTCATTTGACTGTCGCATAAGTTTTTTCATTTTACTTGGAAAAATCAATCAAAAATTCATACTATGTTGGCCATATGGTAGAGTTCGGAGCCCTTTATTTTTTCCCAAGATTTTTTCCGACCCTGAGACAATGGTGTAGCTAGATGGATGTCAATTATCGTTAGTGAGTGGAAAATCATAGTGTAAAAGTTAATGGAATTAATCAATGTTGTGTGTGAAAAATCCAAGATAAAGATCTTGAGATTGATATATCTCAACATATTTCAGTTAGATGTGTTTAAGATATCTATACTAGTTTAAACAACAATAAATGTTCTAATGATTATTTGATTGCCCTTGTATCAATATAATTTCTTTGTGATCGCCAAATATATTCTATATCAAATGAACTACAAGGTTTGTATATTTAAAGAACATCAATTTAAATTAGGACCTTGTTGGTGTGCGCATCTGACCTTTAATGATTAAAAGTGAAAAAACAAAAAGATGGAGACAAATCTATCTTAACTTAATGATGACTAACAAAAGAGACCAAAATTGTCACAATGCTTCTGACACATGTTGGGACACTTCCAACACATGTTAGGACGTTTCCATTACATGTTGGGAATGCCGACAATACTTTTGATATATAAACTAAAACACGAAAAACAAAAAATATCCAAAAATAAAATTAAAAAGGAAAACAAGTACATGAAATAAAATTGCATAAATGGCCCCCATGTGAAATTATATTGCCATCTTGTTCTGTAAAAGGGCTGCTACAATATTATACAATACATAGAATTTGTATTATTAAAAACAGTAACTAATGTCGCTAAAAATAAAACCGAACTAGGAATTGGTTGAAATCTCACCATATTTGTCCACGTCCACATGGAACCAAAGTGAATGCTTTGATTCCATGTGTACACATAAGAACAATAATACTTCTTTTTCAAAGAGTAGATGTGCATCACCACCCTACTGGATAAAATGACCTTTACAGAGTTTGAAAGGTTGCTTATTCCAGCTCAGGATGAAGACCCAGAGCCACATGAAAAGTTCAGTCCAATCTATTGTTAAAATAATATATACACCCACCAAAGGACAACAGAGTTGTCACCCTCGTTCAGGGCATTCAGATTTTAAAAAAACCAATTATTTGGTTATATAATCTGAAATCTATGGTGCAAATACTTGGCTTCTCAATAATATATGATAAAAAAAAAAAAGTTCT
The DNA here is from genome assembly GCA_018340775.1 of Taxus wallichiana var. yunnanensis. NCBI lineage: Eukaryota > Viridiplantae > Streptophyta > Pinopsida > Cupressales > Taxaceae > Taxus > Taxus wallichiana. Next base: position 372,028,582 of record CM031244.1, on the reverse strand, counting down.
GAGTCTCTACTAGAGTCGGTTCGCCGCCAAAACTCCTTGTTTATATTTTGTCTGAGCTATAATGGCAGTGGAACCACACTTTGCTTGGACAGAATCTGGTTCTTGTGTTGAAAATTCAGAAGCAACGGAGGTTAAGGATTTAGAAGGAGAGAAAGTTGCAGACATGGAAAATGGGTTAAAGGAGCCTCTTCTCAAAAGACGAAGAGGAGCTGGTTTTGGATTGATTCCAAATTCTAGTTCACAGATGGCTTTGGTGGGATCCCAAGTTTCTCATCTGGAGAGCTTAGATTACGAGTAAGGATGAGCATACAATAATTTTTTATATGCTTTCTGCCATAGTGGTCTTCTCTCTAAAATGTTTATTTCTTTAAAAGATTGTGTCTAGGACTGACCGTTTACTTTTGAAATTTTTAGCAGGGAAATTTTTAAGGAATTGGAATTTGAATCTTCCATATTTTAGGAAAAATTTAGTAACTTTGTGTATGGGGTATATTATATTTAAAGTATGACTAAGCTATGCATTTTTCCAAGATTTATGGTATAGGTAAGCCAGGTATTTAATAGAAGTTTTCTTTTTTTTGGATTGAATTTAAAGTTTGTATGGGTTAGGTGTACAGGATTAAGGATTAAGAGGTATTCATTCCTTTAAATTTGTTTAAAACGATTTGTCTTATCTTTTTATTGTTTGATATTTCTTAAAATTTGTTTTAGTAGATGAACATGCAACACCATCATACAAACCATTAAACTATAATTCATTTGATAGAAAAGACTGTTTTCAATCCCAACTTGAAAATTAAAAAAACTAAAAAAGGTTCATAAGTAAATTGAAAATTAGTCCATAGATCCAATAAAAATGCCCTGCTCCTTTGTCTGGATTTACCAATTTATATGTATTAGCGTTTGAAATACATTAATTGGGAATGAGTTTCGTCTTTTACTCCATTTAGATTACAATAAGGTCCATTTGTTCATTTCATTGCCATTTGAATATGTGGATTTACATGGCAATTTTCCTAATTGTTGTCTGTGTGTTACTATGCTTGCAGAATGATAGAAAATGATCTGTTCAAGCAGGACTGGAGATCAAGGACAAGGGTCGAAACATTTCACTACATAGTCCTCAAATGGGCACTGGCCTTTTTGATTGGCTTATTTGTTGGCTTTATTGCAGCCTTTATCAACCTAGCAGTAGAGAACATTGCAGGGATGAAGCTGCTTATTGCTTCCAAGTTGCTGGTGCAGCAAAGGTAAACCAATTCATATCAAAACAGCCCACCTGCAGTTTATGAAGCGAAGTGCTTGGTTATGTTGATTACATTGGAATTGTTATTCCTAGCTAGTAGAATGAAGGTTTCCTTGATTCTGTCTTTAGGAGATGTGATGATATATTGAAGTAATCAAATGGTCCTTTATTCTGATCTAAATATGGAAGTAAAGAGTCAAGCATAAGACCTTTTCTTGTTTTTGGGTTTTATAGGCTACATTGGTCTTAGCGATGGTAAGAATATTGTCATGTTCATTAGTGGTTGGAAAATTCAATGCAGCATTGCATTATTTGACTATGGAGTGCAAATGTTTTGAAGTGCAGGTATATGCTAACATTTGCAATGTTTACATGCATGAATCTAGCAATGGCTTTTTGTGCAGCAGCGCTCACTGCTTATATTGCACCAACAGCAGCAGGGGCAGGTGTGCCAGAGATCAAGGCTTATCTCAATGGTGTGGATCTCCCAGGATTCTTGGGCCCTAGTACCCTTTTTGTTAAGGTAATGTAGATGGTAAATTATGAATTGTGATAGCTGCCTGATAAAATGGTTACTTCAATTGATTTTGTGAAGGTGTTGAAGGATATTTTGATTTAATGATAAAATTGTGACTTGAAAAAAGTTTTATCTAATTGAAACCGTCCATAAATCCATAAATGTGGCTCATCGTATTCAAATTTTGGGTATAGATTGTAGGACCACATCAATGGTACAAAATTTCTCAGTAGAAATGACTTCACAATTTTAAACCATTGATGTGGGGCATTTTTGAAGGCTGAGGAAGTAGATCCTAGATTGAATTGATTCATTGAGTAGAATTTTAAAGGAGATAGCTGCCCTGTAAAATGATCACTTTTTATTCAAGGATTTAAGGGATGTTAATTATGTGATGTGGGCAGGTGTTTGGTAGTATTTGTGCTGTGTCTGCTGGATTGGATCTAGGAAAGGAAGGGCCTCTGATACACACCGGGTCTTGCATAGCATCCTTGCTGGGACAGGGAGGCTCAAAACGTTATCATCTTACATGGAGATGGCTGAGGTACTTCAAAAATGACAGAGACAGAAGAGATCTAATAACATGTGGTGCTGCTGCTGGTGTGGCTGCAGCCTTCCGTGCACCCATTGGTGGTGTGCTCTTTGCACTTGAGGAGATAGCAACATGGTATCCACCTCTATTAAATTTTTCAATTTTTCTGTATTGTATTATTTAAATCTTGAAAAATACATTGTGGTGGATTGAAAAAATCGCAAAAATGTGGAAAATTTCATGGAATCCACCGTATTTGGTAGCTATGATAACAACCATAATCGTCTCGAAGGTGTTGGTATAGAACCTGAATTGATGAGTGTCTAGAAATTTTCAAAATGTTAGTACAAGCATGTTTTGAATAGACAAGGAGTAATATCACTATTTTTTTTTCTGAAATTCCTATTCAGGTGGCGAAGTGCTCTTCTTTGGAGGACATTATTCACAACCGCAGTGGTTGCTGTAGTGCTGAGGGCATTCATAGATTGTTGTGGAAGTGGAAACTGTGGGTTTTTTTGGAGGTGGAAATTGACGGTTTGACGGCCGTCTAGACGTTTTCGTATTTTTAACAGTTATTTTGACCTGTGTTCCTTTTTAGACAGATAAAGATTAGTGTTTTAGCCGCTGCCGCGAATTTCCACAACAATAGTAGCACAAGCAATCATGTTGAGCGTAACATTTCTTTGTCTTGATCAATAACACATTTTGCGGGTGGATATTGATCTCTAACAGTGCTATCATCGTCACATCAGATGGCAGCAGGCACTGACCCCAGCTCTACACTATCCGACATTGAAGGCCAGCTCAAGGATCATTTTTGTGCTCTCTCGTATGCATTTTTTCCTTCACATTTTCAGCAGTTTCAGTGCTTTAGGGTTTGTTGTTTCTTAGTTTTGTCCAATTGTTCCAATTTGGTTGAGATCTGCGGTACTATTCTTTTTCTTTAGCCTGATAGTGTTTAATATGAAATATCTTTTCGTTTTGATCAATTGTTCTTTTCATGAAGTATGTGCTGACCTTGGGTTTAAGACATGCCGGATATCATCTAGCGAAGGATCGTTGACTTCATATCCATCTGGAAGGCAATATGCCTTTTCTGTGCGGAGATTGATATAGACATGGTGACCTGCTTCAAGGGTGTGAGTATAGGCATGGGATTTCCGACCTCTGCCTTGATAGTACTTTCCACACACAAGGCAAGCGTAGACATTCAGGTTTGAAAGAGATACTGAGCATAACTTCTCGAAATCAAAATCTAAAACCTGCAAACATATAGTCACATAATAAACATGAGAACTGACATCACTCAAGCCAAATCTCTGAGTAGCTAATCTAAAAAACATTGCCGTCCATTTCCTCTGCAAGATAAACAGGTAGACATACACAACAAAGACTTCTTACAAAAATCCACCAGCATTTCAGAGAAAACTTCCTACATAAGCCAAACATTTACAAAAGTTGTTTTCAATTGTCTTGTCTCTATTTTGCCTTTTTGAGATGAATTTGATCTTGAGGGTTCACTATACTTTTGAAACTATTAAAAAATTTCAGACCTCTGCAGCTTGTTTCTTTGTGTAAGCTTTTTTCTGGGATAGTTGCAACCCCTTTAATTGTTTCTTTGTGTAAAGTTTCTTCTGGGATGGTTGCATCCATTTTGACCAAATTGACATTTCAAGGCGTGCTTCTTGTTAACTCTTCTTAAGAATAAATTAGAGTGTGTTGGATTATCATGGTGAGAATAGAAATTACAGATAGACATCTTGTCATTCTCGATATGATCTGATTATTTGAGGTTTTTGGATTGGCTTCTGCAATTTTGAGTGTCTGCTAATTTGGGTCGGTGGTTGATGCAGTGAATTTGGATGAGTGCTTGATGACTAGGATACAAGAAATGTCCCTGGATTATCATTTCACCGTGGAGCAAGAAGTGGGCTCTTCTACTCATGCCTTCTTTGGCTTCAATGGTAAGTATACAGATATTGAAGAGTACTATTTTTTATATGACCTTCTTTTTTAGCAGTTGAGGGCCTAGGAGAATCTCTGACTCTGCCCCTTCATTCTGTTGCAGGGGCAGAGTCAAATGCATTCCTTATAAATTCTCAGTGAGATTTTACAAGATTTTATGAGGTTTTCAGATTGGCTTCTATGCAGTTTTGAGTGTCTGCTAATTTGGGTTGGTCGTTTATGTAGTGAATTCTGATGAGTGCTTGATGACTAGGATGCAAGAAATGTCCCTAGAAATTTAGCATATAAGAGTCTATATTTGGGTGGGAATAGCTTAACGGGTATGGTCTTCCAAATACTTCAAATAATTTGGCAGTCTTTGACATTTCTAGGAACGCATTGATAGGAGACATACCATCTTTATGGCCTCCTCTAGATATGCTCAATGACAAATTGCTAATTGGCAATATTCCTCTATAACAGGAGCAAGCAATGCCAAAATATTGATAACGACAATCTTGCACTTCAAATTATAATACAGTTGATCCAACAACAGAGCTATAATCCATATCTGTGGAATTGGTTGCCAATAGGTGGCATTCACATAAGTGAAACTGCACAATGTTTGGTGGCTTGTAGCAACCCAACTGACCAAAAATATTCAAATTTCACAATCTATCAATAAAGAAGATAGAATACAATTTGAAATTTCGTAGTATTCATAAGAGGTAGGGAGCATCAATGTTAAATGGGTTATCCAAAGAATGACTGTTTTAAGTTAATTACGGTGATACATTATTTTGGTAAAATGCTCTGCAACTTCATTAATGTAGTTAACCGCAATGCTCTTGGACTCTTCAGTGTCTCGAATTTGTTCCAGTTGATGCTCTATTCCAATCACTTCTACAACCAGTTTAAATAATCCCCAGCCAATATTCCTTGTATCCTCATCTTATGAGTCCCTGTCCTGCCCCTTGTTGGTGACATGACAGAGAACATATATCGCCTATACGTGACCTCAATGGTCAAGCATTAACCTGGCTACATCTTTAGTACTTTGCATGTAGTGGAGTGTTAAACATAGGCCAATCAACAGAAATATTCCTGAAATACTTTCAACAGTGACACAGTGATGTAAAAGAGTAGGAGTATGAGAATAATCATGATGAATAGGCACAAACAGTGCAACCATTTGATCCTGGAGCAAGCACCCACCAACCATATTTTTGGGATGTTTTTTCATTAATTGGTTGGTCATTCAACCTGACAAACATATGTGATCTTTATGTGAGCGCCCCACTAAACCTAACAAGGAGATGATCATTTTCTGCCAATTCAATATCCATTGTTGTTGTTTGGGTCACTGTTTCAGACTCCCCGCCTCGTTAATTAAGTACATGGATTCCAATTACCTATCTTAACTATCGTCCTCCATCAAATAAGGTCTCAGATATTCACTTCCAAGTTTCTATCTGATGAACTGCCTTCAATTAAAAAATCTCCAGGAATTGCAAACTATGTTGGAGAGGATAACAATGGTCAGTTTGTTTGCACCATCATCAGATGTTAAAGAAGCACCACCAAATGCATCAACACCAAGAAATATGACTGCAGATTCTCCACCTCGATACATTCTAGCAATGAGATTTTTAGAAAATAGAGGCTCTGAAACAGTAATCTCAGTAGTTATAATTCTTAAACTATCAATCAAGAATACTGGAAAATTTCATCTTAAATGGGTGTCGTAGTTGAATTGGAAACTGGAGCCTACATTGTCAAGAACAAACAACAGGCATACAAGGTGAAAGCACAAAACATCAAGCTTAAAGATGCACAAATTACAAATGTTATACATATATCCATAAAGTATTTGCTATCTCGGTCATTGGGAAACATTGTCATAAGTTTGTTACAATAATTGTATGAAAGAGATCGAAATATGAAATAAAGGAAAGCATTTTCAAAACATCAAATACACATACAAATCTATCATGTGGTAGTAAAATTCAAAAAATAAAATACATTTTTAATTCACCTCTTCAATCTTGGGACCAAGATCACCTCCACCATCATCAGCTTTTGAAGAAGCGCATCCAATTGCATCAGCACCAAGAAATCTGGTTGCGGCTTCTCCTCCTCATACAACATAGAAAGGTGTAGTTCAATTCCCTTGAATATCTTGCAATCTTGGCAGTCCATAAAACCACACCTCTTTGAGGCATTTTGTCAAGCAGTTAACGTGCGTTCTGTATGCTTCCACATTGTGAATGCATGTCTAATTGGGTTTTTCTAACTATATCTCTCCTTTTCTAAATCTTCCATTTTCCATATTTTTGGGATGTTTTTTGATTAATTGGTTAGTCATTCAACCTGACAAACATATGTGATCTTTATGTGAGTGCCCCACTAATCCTAACAAGGAGATGATCATTTGCTGCCAATTCAATATCCATTGTTTCCATTTGGGTGACTGTTTCAGACTCCCCTGCCTCGTTAATTAAGTACCTGGATTCCAATTATCTGTCTTAACTGCCGTTCTCCATCAAATAAGGTCTCAGATATTCAGTGCCAAGTTTCTATCTGATGAACTGCCTTCAATTAAAAAATCTCCAGACATTGCAAACTATGTTGGAGAGGATAACAATGGTCAGTTTGTTTGCACCATCATCAGATGTTAAAGAAGCACCACCAAATGCATCAACACCAAGAAATATGACTGCAGCTTCTCCACCTCGATACATTCTAGCAATGATATTTTTGCAAAATAGAGGCTCTGAAACAGTAATCTCAGTAGTTAGAATTCTTAAACTATCAATCAAGAATACAGGAAAATTTCATCTTAAATGGGTGTCGTAGTTGAATTGGCAACTGGAGCCTACATTGTCAAGAACAAACATCAGGCATACAAGGTGAAAGCGCAAAACATCAAGCTTAAAGATGCACAAATTACAAATTTTATACATATATCCATAAAGTATTTGCTATCTAAAATCAAATAGACTTCCAAAGAATAAGTAATTGCAAAAGCTTCAAATAGGGAACATGAAGATGTTGTAAGACATGGACCAACTAAGATGCAAAAATTGGAGCTCTTGTTAGCACTAGTGGGTGCTCCACCCCTAAGTGACTGGCATTTCTCATATTTAAACTTTTCTAGAGTGCGGATTGAACCTCTAACATCACTCCTCAAGCCACATAAGGCGTGAGCACACCTGGCCGCCTAGCTCCAACATCATGCTCTAAGAAGAGGACAAGCTAGAACTCAAACCTAGAACCTTCCATCAACAATATTAGGAACTCCGCCATGTAGGACCATCAATTGGCAAGGTATCCATCAACCTGTTACAAGGTTTCTTTAGTGTGGATTGGATCTTTGATACCTCTTCTCAAATCACAAAATGATTGAGCACACCTAATCTCCTAGGGCTAGCATTATGTTGTAAGGCATGGACCATCTAGGTCTCAGAACTATGACCTCCTATGTGTACTGTTGGGTAATCTAACAATATGCGATGTTTAGACCTTGTTAGAGCGATTACTCTAAAGTAAACTTGGAAGCTTCATCCATTTTCAAGTATCAAAGATTAGTCATATCTGCACAACAAATCAGATTTAATAGTAGAATCCATACACAGTACAATATAATTTTTTAGCTGCCGCGAATTTCCCCACTACCGCTGCCTTGAAAACAATAGTAGCACAAGCAATCACGTTCCTGTTCCTAAAAATAATGGTAGCATAGCAAGAGACAAGTTTCTAGACATGCTTATCAAGTTTATACAGGGGAAATTAAATATTAGAGTGGTCACCAAGTTTTTGCAGGTGATATTAGAGACGAGAGTGTTCGTCAGGATTCAACAGACGAAATTAGATGTATCGCTGCCACAGATGGGAAGGACGGAGAATTTTTCTCCCACCTTTTTATCATCGGGGGAGGCTGCCTCGATTTTTTCTTCCAAGTCATGCCAAGGCACTCCTCCTCAATGAATTATTCAACTGCTGGAAGCCGCTTGGCAGGAAAAACCCCTCGCCGCTTTGAAGCTCGTCTGCCAATTGAGAGGCATTCGAGAGCTGGAAAATCCGATCGAGAGGGATTCTACGCCGCCGCCTGTTGGATGCATTCTCACCACCATAAAACCCTAGCTGCTAATGTCACCATCTTCACCAAATTTGGTTGCCTCAAAGATCTCCCAGAGATATTTCTCCGTCTCCTGCAAGGACCCAAACAGACCGAGAAAAGAATGGCCGACAGGGAGGCTCAAAAGGAGAAGATCCATCTTGCACAATTATTAAACCCTAAATTTAAACGGACAAAGCTCCCGGCTGACGCAGAAGATTTATAGTGTGTTTGTCGTCCTCCAGATATTTCGCGAGGAGCCGTGGAGAGGCCACATCATCACCTTCAGCGAGAAGCCTCAACTGCACCTTGTTCAGGGTGAGTCTCTGGTTGAGAAATACAAATTTACAGAAAAAATGCAGTGGGATGTGAATACGAATTTTCAGAAAGTTTTTGATCTGATATTGGGAATGGCCTGCAAATGTAAGCTGGCGAGGGAGAAGATGATAAAATAGTTATTTGTTTTCAGTGACATGGAATTCGACCAGGCTTCTGCTAAACCATGGAGAACAGATTACAGTGTGATAAAAGGTAAGTTTAAGAAGGCAGGATATGGGGATCCTCCCCAGATTGTGTTTTGGAATCTTTGATATTCACGGAGCACGCCGGTGGTGAAAGATGAAGTAGGCGTTGCCATGGTGAGTGGATATTCCGAGAATCTTCTCCAACTGCTTATGAAGAGCAATGTGGACATGACACCATTGGTAGCACTAGGGGACATAATCCATGGGCAACTCTTTGACCAGCTCCTTGTCGTTGACTAACATTTGGCCTGTATAATGCGTGCTGCTCTTTATCGGCTACTGCTGAGAATGAGTTTCCATCTCGTGAAGGGAAATTGTCTGATTCTTGACGGAAATTGCAGGGGTCGTTTCCTTTGGGGTAAACGACGTCCACCCCTTATGCGTCGCCTCTTTCAAAACCCTGTATAAAACCATGTCCTCCGAGTCGGACGGGAGATTTTGTTGCAGCTGACGTGTTTCGGAGTTTCTATTTCCCGTCGCCTCTTGTCTACACAGTCTTCAATTAGTCGGCTCTCGATAAATTTTTCATCTTCCACAGTGCAGGATTTGTCATTAGAAGACGGGAAAATTCCCGTCCCAAACAGAGTCTTGTTACTAATGCAGGGCTTCGGGATCGAACGCGGGCTGGGACGATTCTATTTCTACTTGTACTAGGTACCTACACGCGTGGAGACTTCATTTTTAATCATTAGGAAGAGCACACACTTAATTCTAAAATACATAAAAATATATAACACGATCTTCTCCACTATCCGCGAGTTCACATGTTGTCAACATGTGCGGATTTTTTCAAGTTCCACCCTGTATGAAAAGCCCAAAGATTTACAGGTAAACAAACATAAGTTATCACCCATCCCTACCATCAAGGAAGCATTTTCAATTTACATTCAGGGCTTTAGGACACCAACCTTATTCTTCACCTCTATTTTCTTTCTTTCTTTTCTTTCTTTTCTTTGTAGTTTAAACAAAATCAACTAAAAAAAAAAACTATCCCTTTATTTAATATCAAACGACTATTATAAATATAATAACATCACTAAACAGAATTTTTTATTATTTCTAATTTTCTAGCCGCAGTTTTTGGCTTTTTGAAAATAGATTTAGTAAATTTATTATTTTTACAGCGACAGGTTTGGGTTTTTGATTTTTCTAAATTTTAAATTAGAGAATCCCGAAACTTACGGAGTTTGATATGGTGAAGGGAGAAAAACACAAAAATACGGTAAATCTGTGAAAAACGACCATATTTGGCAACTGTGCTTTGCAGACATTGATCAGGGAGTTTTTGCTGTGCTGGGTGCAGCCTCTCTTCTAGGGGGCTCAATGAGGATGACAGTTTCACTTTGTGTCATCCTTCTGGAGCTAACAAACAACTTATCCTTGCTCCCTTTGATAATGATAGAACTGTTAATATCAAAGACAATAGCCGATTGCTTCAACAGCAGTGTGTATGACAAAATTGTGCACTTGAAGGGGCTTCCATTCTTGGAAGCACATGCTGAACCTTATATGAGTCAACTCACTGCAGGGGATGTTGTCACAGGTCCATTGGTAACCCTTTATGGAATAGAGAAGGTTGGAAAAGTTGTACAGATTTTGAAGAACACTAAGCACAATGCCTTCCCAATCATAGACGAACCTCCTTACTCAAACATTTCAGTATTGCGGGGACTTGTCCTTAGGTCACATCTTTTGGTTTTGCTGAAGAAAAAAGAGTTCCAAGCTTCTCAGGGGAATGCAGTTGTTTCTGCAGGGTTAAAGCAGAAGTACTCTTCTGAAGACTTTGTCAAACCAGGCTCAGGAAAGGGTCTTAAGATTGAAGAGATTGAGGTAAGTGCAGAGGAAGAGGAAATGTATGTGGATTTGCATCCAGTCATAAATAACTCGCCATACACTGTTGTGGAGACCATGTCATTGGCAAAGGCACTGATCCTATTTCGGCATGTTGGCTTGCGCCATCTCTGTGTAGTACCCAAAGAAGCAGAGGTAAGTATCTGCCACTAAAATCTCTATGCATTCACACCACACTCACATTTTTCGTATGAGGCACTGGCCCGCACTACCCACCAAAAGCTTTTCCAACACTGGAATTTTCTCTGAACTTAGTTGTTAAATTTTCTGCATTTCATGATCAGATTTTGGGCGCTGATTGTTTACACGCTTTGCTTGCCTTTGCAGAGAGCTCCAATTGTTGGAATACTAACAAGGCATGATTTCATGCCTTCACATGTTCTTGGTCTCCATCCTCATCTGCAAGAAAGAAAAACAAAAAGGTTGGGAGATTAACCATCTTTGTTCAGGAAAGTGTAAGATGTAATTCTCATCGTCGAATGATTATTTTTCAGGTAGTTTAGCCATCTCTGTGGAAAAAGCAGTTGAATGCACCTTCCTCCTAAAAATTCGAGCCCGATGAAAGTGTGAGATGTAATATTTAGATATTAAATTATTATTTTTCGATATTTGCTTTAAATAAATTCGAGTTCTGTTTTGATTTTCTATTGGAGAACAAAAATTATAGTGTTGAGACGGGGGATAAGTGCTGGATTTTGACGTTCAATGTTACACGTCACAATAAAATTATTTGACAGTTAAAATTTATATGGATGTTATATGGATGTCATTTGGCGTTCAAAATTTAAGATGCAAGTCAAATTTGTTTTTATAACAAATTATAAACTAGCAATCGCATGTGAGTTGTGTGATGGGGACCTTGAAAGGGATACATTGAGGAAGTTAAATTGGATGGGGCACGTTAGAAGGGGAGCAGAAGGAATGATGAAGAAGGTGTTCAAGGGAGGTGAAGACCATGGGTGCTGAAACGTAGAGGGAAACGAAAGAGCCAAGTTGTTCAATAATGTTGAAACCTTGCTTCTACTTTTTACCAAATCAAACATGTTCCTCAAAGAGTGTTTCCAAAGCGCATCAAATTTTTAGGAAGGCTATCATTAGGATTGTCATGTAGGCGTTGATGAAGGCCCCCTATAATTTCTAGAATGACATGATTGATATCTTGCTTCATGAAAACAGATGTTGTATCTTGGATGTGGTGTCACATGATGAGGTTAAGCAAGAAGTATCTGAACCTAGGGTGTCCACCAAAGTGGTTGTCATAGTATCGAATCAAATGCATTGCATATTCATGAAGTGATGAAATGTACAATGAAAATGTCGAAGGGGATTTATTGAAGAAATCAAAGCTGGAGAGAGATAAACATTGGGAGAGGAAGAGGGTAAAAGAATAAGGGGTTTGAGGGTGGAGAAATGCAAGGGCGGGGAATGTGGAATGAGGAACCCATGTGAAACTATACCCTTTAACAACCATACATGACATTTATGTCAATCACATGAAGGAGATAAGGTGTGTTGTGCAAAACATCGAGGAAACTAGTGGTGGAGATATCTTTAAATGCACGTAAATGTAAGGAGAATTGGAATACACATTTCACAAGACACATCAATGAGAAGAAGATGTGGAGCAGGTGTTGCATCCCAAGGTAGTGATTTCATGCACAATTTAGATTAGGGTTTCTCTCTAGCTATCATGTCAACAATTAGGGTATCCCCAACAACATTCCGATGGGGTTATCTAGAAAAAACTATTAGTGTGAAGGATACAATAAAGTAAATGGAAACATTCTGTAAATCCAAATACAACATATGGTGTTCCTTAGTTACAACCAAGGAAGAAATGACACATATATCCTCTGTGAGTGTTAAAAGGGAAGGGATGAAGGAATGAAGAGTGGAGGAGAGAAGAAAACCCAACAATGTGTTGTTGTGGAAAATAAATTAGGGTTTCCCTCATCGAAAACCATGATGGTATCATTTAACGATCACCAGAAAAAGGGATATGCTATTTATACACACACATATTTGTAGGGCGTGGAGGATTCTGATTGGACGATGGAAATTAACAACCTATATGTCTGACACCTATCCCATAGTTAGGGTAAATCCTCCCCAAAAATGATTTATTATATGTTTTCTACTTTAATTTTTTGATCTCCCTTAAACTATTCGCATGAGTACAATTTGTTCTTTAAGGCTTCAAAATAAATAATTGGGGAATTCTCATAAATTGTCAACACAATCATCGAAATTGTCTATGAAATTTCTATCTCCCCACTTGATGTCCAATCTTTTTGTTGTCACTTGGGTCCTCCTTCGATCCTATGGATCATCCAAGGTTGTAAATAGGGAGTGTTTCATCTTGAAGATTATAATTTGGTTGATTTGTTTGAAGATTATAATTCATTTGCTCAGTGTGAAGATTATAATTTATTGGTGAGCCAACATATCTCAATAAATGGAATATATTGAATGCATGAATGTTGGTTGAGGATATTTTTAAACTCGGGTAATTATAGAAAAGAATGTGATGCATAAAAATTCATTAATAATTGAGCCCCTCCAATGGATGGGCATACGATTGAAAGGAATATTTTATCGCCAAAATTGAGCTTTGCTTTTTTTTTATTCTAATTTTTTACGACATTAAAGTTTTTTAGTTATGTGATATTTAATATGTTAGATAAGGAAAATACATGAATGAAAAATTTTGAAATTAAAAGGTCATAATCAAAACATGGAATATCAAATGCATGTAGATGTAAGGGGAATTGGCATACACATTTCACGAGGCATGTCAATGAGAAGAACATGTGGAGTGGACGTAGAATCCCAAGGAAGTGATTTCATGCACAATTTGATTAGGGTTTCTCTCTAGCTATCATGTCAACGATTAGGATATTCCCCAACAACATTCCCAATGGGTTGTCCAAAAAAAACCATTAGTGTGAAGGATACAATAATGTAAATGGAAACATTCCGTAAGTCCAAATACAACATATGTTGTTACTTAATTACAACCAAGGAAGAAATGACACCCATATCCTCTGTGAATTCTAAAAGGAAAGGCATGGAGGAATGGCAAGGAGAGAAAACAAGCAAGCAGTGTGTTGTTGTGGAAAATCAATCAGTGGTTTCCCTCATCAAAAATCATGATGATATCATTTAATGATCAGAAAAAGGGATATGCTATTTACACACAAATATTTGTAGGGCATCAAAGTTTTTGATTGGACGATGGAAATTAACTACCTATATGTCCAACACCTATCCCATGGTTAGGGTTAATCATCCCCAAAAATTATTTATTATATGTGCTCTACTTCAATTTTTTGAACTCCCTCAATCTATTCACATGAGTACAATTTGTGCTTTAAGGCTCCAAAATAAGTAATTGGGGAATTCTCATAAATTGTCGACACAATCGTCGAAATTGCCTATGACATTTCCATCTCCCCACTTTATGTCCAATTTTTTTGTCACTTGGGTCTTCCTTCGATCCTATGGATCATCCAAGGTTATAACTAGGGAGTGTTTCAGCTTGAAGATTATAATTTGGTTGATTTGTTTGAATATTATAATTCATTTACTCAGTTTGAAGATTATAATTTATTGGTGAGCCAACATATCTCAATAAATAGAATATATTGAATGCATGAATGTTGGTTGAGGATAGTTTTAAACTCAAGTAATTATAGAAAAGAATGTGATGCATTAAAAATCATTGATAATTGAGCCCCTCCAATGGATGGACATACGATAGAAAGGAATATCTTATCTTCCAATTGAGCTTTGCTATTTTTTATTTTAAGTTTTTATGGAATTAAATTTTTTTAGTTGTGTGATATTTAATATGTTAGATAAGGCAAATACATGAACGAAAAATCTGGAAATAAAAAGGTTGTAATCAAAACATGGAATATCCCACACCTATTCCTTGACTCAGATTGTTCCTACACAAATACCATATGTTATATGTGCTCCACTGTATCATCTTGATCTTGTTCGCGTTATTCACACAAGCACAATTTGCACTTAGAGTGGTCAAAATAAAAATGCCAAAAATCCAATAGATTTCATGGTCTAAACCAACCACAATGCTTGCTTCTTATAGCATTTCGTAGCCCCCATTTTTAGTTAAAACCATGACACTTTTTAATATCAAATTCAATATACTAAATTTGGTAGACTTGTTACTTTTACAAAAACAATTAGAGGTGACAAATTTGGGAATATATGTTTCTTTATTATAGCAATTTGTAACCTCCTTTTCAATTTGCAATCTCAAGTAATTGTAGGGAAATAAACATTGCACAAATAATCATTGATAATTGAGCCACTCAAACTGACATGTAGATTTCATCTTCCAATCAAGCTTTGTTATCTTTTTATTTCATGACATCAAGGTTTTTGACTGAATAATGCTTAATTTGATAGAGAAGACACATGCATGAATGGGGTGTTGGAAATTAAAAGGTGTGAACTAAATACCTACATGTCCCACAACTATGCCACGAACCAAATTGTTCCAACTCAAATATTATTTTCTATTTGTACTCTGCTAAATCATTTCAATCTCACAAAGAAGACAAAATTACAAAAAGGGAAACTTGAAAAGGTTTAGGGTTAGAAAGCTAACCGATATGCTTATATCTTATCACAATTTGTAGCCTCGCTTTCCATATGTAAGCTCAAGTAATTGTAGGAAAATAGGTGGTGTGTGAACCACCATTTATAATTGAGGCCCTCAATCGATGAAACATATCAGCAAAAGGTAGATTTTATTCAACAATCAAGCTTTTTTATTTCATGATATTAATGTTTTCGAATGGAGGACATTTACTCTGATATGTAAGACGTAGATATGAATGGATTTTTGGAAATTAAAAGTTGGGAATTAAATGCCTGCATGTCCCACAACTTTCCATGAAGAAAAATGTTCCTAACCAAATAATAGCTACTAGTTTTTTTGCACTTAATTGTTTCAATCTCCTTTATGCTCAAGTAACTATAAAAAAAGGCGATGCATGAAAAACATTTATAATTGAGTCCCTAAAGGAATTGGACATATGAATGAAAAAAGATTTTATCTATCAATTGAGCTTTGTTTTTGTTTTTTTAACTTTTTTATGGCATCAAGTTTGACGATTTCATGACATTTAATTTGTTAGATAAGGTGAAATGAAAAGTTAGAAATAAACAATAAAGAATTAAAATCTTGCATGTCTCGCACCTATTTCACGGCTCATATTATTCCTACCATGATAACATTTGTTATATGTGCTCCACTATATTTTCTCAAATTTTAATATTAAAAAATATTGAGGGGTGACAAATTTAGAAGATATTTTTGCATATGTAGGTCTTATTATATGAAAATATTTCTAGGTCAGATATGATTAAATAAGCATTGAGTAGCATGTGTCCACTTAATTAAAAAGTGTAAGAATGAGTTAGAGGAGGAATGAACTATGATAGGTTGTTACCCTGACAACATTCTTTGATGGTCTAAAATGTCAATTTTCATGTTAATGATTAGGGTATTCCCCAACAACATTCCTGAATTATTTATAATTATATTTTAAATCTTGTGATCAGTATAATTGTAATTTTTAAGGGAGATGCCAATTGCCAATAATTATTTTTTGCATTTTAAAAATAATTCACAACTTCAATTACTTTTAAAAATTAATGTGGATTATCACAACTAATTTTTACTAAACATTATAATCCACATTATTTATATATAAATAATATGTATCAACTTTAGAAATTTTATAAATATTTTCTACAATATTTTAATATGTAAAAATAATTAAAAAATATTTTGTGAATAAATAGTTCAGTAAACAATAATATCATATTTACGCCAAAGGCGTTCCCCCTATGGTAAAGGACCTCCGGACGTTTCTACTGACTGTATTAAAGTTGACGGTTTGATGGTCGTCTAGACGTTTTCACATTTTTAACAGGTTTTGAATGCCAATAGAAGCAAATAAACGTACAATAACAATACCTGTTCGACGATGCCCTTGAAATTTTTATGTTTTTGAATGCTGCTTGCTTGCCTGCTGTTATGTTGATGTGATCTCCTGGACGTCACTGATTGCAGGGTATGGTCAGAATGGGTTTGATGAAGATGCATTGAAGATTTTCTCCGAATCTTTGGGCATAGGAATGAAGCCGTGTCTATTCACATTCACCGCAGATTAGTTCTATATAATTTTCGATTTTCTCTACAAATTTGGTGTGCATTGCAAGCTATACAATAAACTCCATATCAAATAAAATGAGCAACGTTGAACTCAGATTGAATAAAAAAGGAAAATAAAATTAGAATTGCAGCTTGGTTCCCCTTTCAAATTTGAAGTTTCAAGTTGCCCATTGCATAAATGATACATTATTAAATATAAGGAAAAATAGAACGGTGCTCTATATCTTGGACCTCAAATTTGGGTTAGAAGCTTGTCAATCAGGTACTTATATTTTCTATTGAATTCTTGGGTGCACATACATACGGTAGCAAAACAGATCCCTGAGAGCAAGGACATAAGACTTTTGTGCAAATGTGAAAGGGGAGTTCTATGTGCACATTCAAATTAAACATAAAAAATACCCTTGATTAAAGACCTGGAACTAAGAACGTGATTTAAACTTACAAAGGATCTCAATGGACATTTGGTGGCTGTGACAGAGCTCTCATTGCACATTTAGTGGTCCGTGATAGACAGTTCAATGTGCATTTGATGGATCTTTTGAGGGCCTTTAATGATTAAGAATAATAAGAGGGATAGGTTGATATATCTCGAAGATGGGCAGAGCATAAGCAAAAGGCTACCACTCATGATATAAAATCTGCAAATGTACAAAAGTCTTCATGTATTCATGTTTAGTTCAAATAAAATAGCCCGCAAATGTACGAAAGGCTACCACTCATGATATAAGATTTGCAAATGTATATGTACGAATTTGTAACAAATTTGAAATGTAGAGATAACACCTTTAAATTTAATGCTTCATATATATTCCTACAATTACAAAATCAATTACACCCCTTATCGATATCAACTACAAAAATAATAACTATCCCTCTAAATCAAATAACATATACCGTTCGGCATTCACATTGCATTATACACATGCGATTGCTTATAAGTGGATTATTGTGTTATCATGGAACATAATGATTGTAGCGTATGCCCAGCATGGCTTTGAAGAAGAAGCCTTAAATTTGTTTTGTGTAATGCTGCTTGCAAGTATAACGCCAACCCATATCACCTTTGTTAGTATTCTCACAATCTGTGCCAGTTCGGAGCGCTGCAAGAGGGAAAGCAAGTACATGCCCACATCATCAAGACAGGATTTGAACTGCATACATTTGTATTGAATTTGCTTGTTACCTTGTATTCTAAGTGTGGAAGCATAGATGACGCTCGTATTATGTTTGACAAAATGCCTGAACGAGACAAGATCGCATGGACTGCAATGATTGCAACATATGCCCAAAACGATAATGGTAAGGAGGCTTTGGAACTTTTTGTTGAAATGTTGAACACTGGCATGAAGCTAGATGAGGTCACTTTAGCCACTGCCCTCAGTGCATGCAGTAGTCCAGAAACCCTGCAGCATGGCAAAGAGATCCATGCTCATATGATCAAATATATTCTTGAGCCAGGGATTTATGGTGAAAATTCTCTCGCTACTATGTATGGAAAAGCTGGAAGCATAGAGAGTGCAAGGAAAGTTTTTGACAGAATGCACAATAGAGACAGAATCTCATGGAATGCAATGATCGCAGGATATTGCCAGACTGGAAATGATGAGGAAGCTATTAAATTGTTTCATCTAATGCTACATACTGGCATGGAACTCGACCACATTACCTTCACTTGTGTCCTTGGAGCATGTGCCAACCTAGAAGCCCTGGAATGGGGTACACTTGTCCATGCCACCATAGTAAAAGTTGGGTGTGCGTTGAATATCTTTGCCAGTAATGCCATTGTTAGCATGTACGCAAAATGCAGAAGCATAGAGGTTGCCGAAAAAATGTTTCAGAAGTTGAGTGTGCGAGATTTGGTCTCATGGAATGCAATGATTACGGGGTATGATCAGAATGGACATGGTGAAGAAGCCCTAAAATTCCTGTGCCAAATGCAGAGATCAGATATGAAGCCCAACAATTTTACTTTTATTAGTATTTTAAGTTCATGTGCAAGTCTAGCAGCCCTAGAATAGGGGAAACAGGTTTGTGCCTGCATAATTAAAACTGGATTTGACTCAGAAGTTTCTGTGGGGAATGCCCTCGTTACCATGTATGCTAAATGTGGAAAAATTGAGGATTCACGCAAGGTTTTTGATAATATGGTTAACAAAAATGTGGTCACATGGAATACAATAATTGCACGGTATGCCCAGCATGGGCATGGCATCGAAGCCCTTCACCTTTTTGAAGAAATGCAGAGTCTAGACATCAAACCGGACAAAATTACCTTTGTTGGTATTCTTTCGGCATGCAGCCATGTAGGTTTACTGCATGAAGGTCGATGGTACTTCAATGCAATGAAACATGACCATGGTATTCAACCAATAGTAGAGCACTATGCCTGTATGGTTGACCTCCTTGGTCGAGTTGGATGCCTGGAAGAGGCAGAGGGGTTCATTCACAAAATGCCATTTCCACCTGGTGCTTTAATGTGGCAGACCTTGCTTGGAGCCTATCGAATTCATGGCAACATGGAACTAGGAAAGCGGGCAGCAGAGTGTCTCCTAGAATTAGAACCACGAGATGCAGCAAGCTATGTGCTGTTATCAAACATTTATGCTTCTGCTGAGAGATGGGTTGATAGAGAAAAAGTTATAAAAATGATGAAAGACAGGGATTTGAAGAAGGAACCAGGACGTAGCTGGATTGAAGTCAGAAATAGGGTACATTCATTTCTTGTAGAAGATAGATCACATCCACAAACGGTGGATATCTATGCAAAATTGGATGACTTAATGAGACAAATAAAGAAAGCAGGGTATTTGCCTGATATGAACTTTGTGCTACATGATGTTGAAGAAGAGCAGAAGCGCCATTCTCTTGGCCACCACAGTGAGAAGCTGGCTATTGCCTTTGGGCTAATCAGCACACCCTCTGGGACATCTATCAGAATTATGAAAAACCTTCATGTATGTGGCGATTGTCACACCGCGACCAAGTTCATTTCCAAGGTTGTTGGTCGAGAAATTATTTTGAGGGATGCCAATCGATTCCATCATTTTAAGGATGGTCAATGTTCTTGCAGAGATTATTGGTGATACCAAGATCCAAGCTGAACAAGCCATATACATGAGTGCTTCTTCTTCCTAACTACCAGCAAAATTTAGCATTAACTTAATGGATAGCTCTATTATGAGGTTTGATTCATTTAGCATATCATGGGTGACACTATTGAAAGGAATGAACCAAAGTCCATACATTGCTGAAATAGGTGCTTACTGAGCGTTGATTTTGCGGCATTGCCTATGGCTGAAGATTTAGAGTGACACAAATATAGCCCATTCTTTTTGTATCCTAGAAAACATCAATATAATTAAATGGAAGTATTTTATGCTATTAAATTTTGAGTATAATTGCATTTGGACAAACTGTTGTTAATGCAAGTTTTCCGATCTAGGATTAGAATTCAGACTGTACTAATTAGCAGAAACGACCCGGCTGCCCACAAGAACTTGAGCTTCGACGATCTGCTTAAGTTTTATTCAGACTGCAGTCGGAGGTGTATACGAAAGGCCTGCGAGAGCATAATCCCGTTGTGCAAAAGTTGTTCGGGTGAGTGCAATGTGTGAGGAAGGAAGGATCTCATCTCGTCCGTCCACGAGGCCCACTGGGTTAGCAATCACCAACGGGCCGACTGAGACATTTTGACGATTGGGAGGGAATTTTTATTTTGGTTTTTTTAGGGTTTGGGAACCACTCTTTTTGTGGGTTTCCTGAGAAAATGTATTTGCTTTGTATGTTTATACAGGGTTTTTAGTTGTACCCGGGCAAGCAATACCCCACACCTTGTTTTCTTGTGCTAAAGAGAATATATACAGATCTATTATTGTCACTCTCTTTTTTTTCCCAAAAATTATTTTTTTTTACAATGCATACACTAAGGCAGTGGTCCGCATTTGAAATTTTGTGGAAAAAGTTCAAACCCGCCAAATTTAGAGGATATTTTAGCAGTTTCATGAAAATTTCATAAAACATAATCTTCTCCTGAAAAAGTGAAGCAAATGTATAAAAGACTCAGTTCAGTGAGAGGGATGGGTGGGGGCTGAAATATTTTCTTTTTGTATTCTACTCTTTTGAACCACCTGTCAACAAAACATTGCTTGGAGCAGCAGTATTAGTTCTGAGTGAACACTTCAAAAAAATCAAACCCTACAAAACAAATAACACTTGCTATAAAATTGTGCATTGCCCCCTGCATAGGACCGTAGGCTAAGGGAGGGGTCTCGCATAGGTGGCTGGGTGCTTCCACCATTTAAAATTTAAAATTATTGATTTTTAAAAATAATTTGTGGATTACCTATGAATTGTGTGTTTTTTTCTTAAAATTCCATATGGCAACGATACACAAGTTTATTTTTCAAAATTACAACTCATAAAACCTGCATTGCATGAGACCGCCAAATAAGGAGACCTATTGGCTTCTAGTTCCAGGTCACTTAGCTAAAAATAGTTTAAAATTGCTTTTAAAAGCAAAAAGTTTAAAACAACTAACTGTTAGTAGTTACTAAATGTTATCATGATCATCTTATTAACTGTAAATCAAGTAGAAGTCACATTTAAAGTACGAGTACTTACTTAAACAGTAACAGTTTGAGGAGAGGGAATTAATCTTTAATTACTGTAGTGAGATCTTTAATTACGGTTAGTTTTAATTGTAGTTAGATATAGTGAGATATTTAATTATGGTTAGTTTTAATTTTAATTAGCTATAATGAGATCTTTAATTAGTGTTAGTTATTAATTATAGTTAGCTCTAATGAGATCTTTAATTACGGTTAGTTATTATGAGAAGCTGGGCAAGAACACAGGTAGCGTGAAATTTGATAGTTATGTGGAAAAATACTCCAAACAATTTTTTTAAAACCCTTCGAGTCTTCTTAATAAACAACTATATTGAATGGATAGCCGTCAGATTTAGAACCTACCTCTATTTGTACACACATTATTGCTTTCTTTGAAAGGTCATATTCTTACGTTGATGGCTACCAACTCTCAAATCTCATTTTTCTTTCCGTTTCTCTTGAGGCGCGTTAGGGGAAAAGTGGTTTTACATATTATTCTCACGGGCTTCCACCCGAGATGGAGCTCCTTCTACAATGGGTAAGACTCGAAACTTCATTTAAGATCTTTCCTGGATTACTTGTTCTGAGGGGCATCTTGAAGAATCCTTTGTGTTTATGTACAGGCGTGGAGTTTACATGAGAAAAATGAGGCATTTGAGCTGGTAGACAGAAGAATTGCAAAAGGAGAATCTGAAATCGATAAGGAAGAGATAGTAAGGGTAATCCACATTGCTCATCATGTGCATGCAAAGCGCTCCAGAGATGAGACCATCAATGTCGAATGTTGTGTCGATGTTAACTAGCAGTATAGAGATTTTGGTTCAGCCCACTCCACCACCTTTTATTGATGTCAGCTCCAATTTGGACTCCATTAATATCGGGTGGATGGATTCTTCGATGGTTGCATCAACGGAACCCCCCCTTTCTGTTTCTCTTGAGGCGCGTTAGGGGAAAAGTGGTTTTACATATTATTCTCACGGGACATTTAGCACATGGTTTTAGTAATTTTATGGAGGCATCACTTTATGCATGCGTTATTAAGTAGACGTAACCTTTTACATGGAAGGCGTTCCTCCTATGGGAAAGCCCTGTTCAATCGTTTCGCCCAATATGTTAAATTTGATGGTTGTTTGAATGTTTTTAAACACGATTAAATTTCTTCTTGGAAAACCTTTTTTGTAATCTGTTCTGCAACGAGTTTAATGTCATTTATGGTAGTCGGTGGTCTCATGATAGTTGGCTTTAGGGAAACTATGGAATTTATAGAAGTTGTTATAAGCCTAAAAAAGAGCGGACCTCCATGAGCCTTTTGACACGGAGATGACTCCTGAGATAAAATTCAAACATTTTAGACAAATTTTCAATCAAAGCCACATAAAATTCAAACATTTCAGACGTATTTTCAATCAAAGCCATGGTAGTGGATCATTGGAATATTATTCATTGGAGGTGTCCATTGTCTACCATTTCTCATGTCCTCCATCACACAAAGTGGTGCCATGTGAATTGTTTGACTAAATGCCTAAAACAAATGTGACCTCATGAACTTTATTTATCACATGAGATGAAACAATGGTTTTGTTTGAAAGGCCTTCACATCTTTCTAAAAAATGCAATCAGCAAGGGACTCCACAATATTTTCCAGCATCCTCCCAGCTTCTGCTAGAATGGGAGATTTAGAACAGGGCACCCGACGTGTTTGATGAAATGCCTCCTTTTCACTAGCCATATTTAGTAGTTTTAAAATACAATCATAAAACAATTAAGAACTTTTGTTTCCCAACCTAATGGTAAAATAAAGCTTGTGTGAAACCTATACCAATGATAATAGCACCAGTTACTTATCACTATTTTGATGGACAACATTTTTATATACAATAAACGGAGCATAAGTCACCTTGTTTTATAGTTCTATGTAATTGTCTGAGTTTCTCTTTTTATTTCGTATGCACTAACCAACGTATTGGTCTTGGTGTTTGAATAATCCTTTTTTTTCCTAATACTTCATTGGCAAATATGAAGAACTATTCTCAGCAAGTGTCATGATCTTTTTCAATGTTTTCTTCAAAATCAAGGCTTATCTTTCAAAAACAACTAGATACAATTATGATGGTAGTGTGCTAATTTGTAAGGGTAGGTTTCATAAGCACCCAAGGCCTAATTTGTTCTCTATTACATCTAAGAGGATTCCTCCATTTTCTAGATTCTTAGAAAATATCTAACAACTTGTTAACAATAGGCTCATCTACACTTCCCATTACCTACCAATACCCCTTGTAGAAATATTTTTTAACTATCTCTTTCAAGGTTTATTTGGGTACTAACCTTGTTGATGATCAGCTACCCTTCCTTATGAGACATTTCCCTCACTATATATTGAAATTCATGGATTGTAGTTACTTTGGCTCAATGTATCACATATAACATCAAATTGTGCACATGAGAACCTCTTCTTTGGTACTTGAGTTCTAGATCTCTAGACTACCATTTTTATAAACTATTGTTTCTAACATGGCATTGTTGTATTAGTAAGTCTTAAAGATGTTTACATAACTTTCCTCTTGTGAGTAATTGATCTCAAGTAACAAAATCTCCTTGTAGCTATGTATATGCAAAGCGTTTATTCCTTGTAAAAGATTGGGTGTTGAATTATCCTACAAATGCATTGTCTTGATTAGTCTGTTTCTTGCTAACAAAAATCATTGTTATGAGAACCTTCTATACAAAGTGACCCCTGATGAATTTTTATTTTAAAACTCAAGTTCACTACTGGGCTCATCTACTTATTTACAATAATATGGGGAAAGAATAGTGCCATATTTTCCGTCCACTTGCCCTTTCCTTGTGTTTAGGCCATGTTTTCTTGTCGTTAGATGTACAAAATGTTATCTAAATCTTCAGAGTTTGTTGTGTTCCCAAGGATGAAGAACTTGGAATAGTATTCTATTGAGTGTGAATGATATTCTGGATCACAATTTTAAAGAGACTAGGCCCTCCAAAGGAATTCATCACTCTGGTTGAGCTTGGATTGTTTTGTCGTAATTGAAGTAGTAAGCCCTATTTAGGTTAAACCATCAACATGTTAACTCGTAAAATACAATACTCATTTATATTCATTTCTATCCACCCCTCGGTAATTTTCTATATTTTTTTGTAATTGTATCTAGAGAAAAATCATACAAGCCAAACTATTTATTATAATTTTTCTATTTTTCATTATTTCTTTTGTTTCTTTGAATTTTTAGGCTTTAAATTCCATCTAAATACGCATTCCAATAATATATCATCATCCACATGTCAGGTGTCTCTAATAATCATCATGCATCATAATCAAATCAAAATCCATAATAATCCATAATCCAATGTCTAGCGTTATACATATATCAAAGTACAATAATGTTTATAATGAAATCAATAGTATTAGCATAAGCATCAAAAAGTGTAAAAGGGAAGTGGGCACTACATCCCCTCCCCTTAGACACGACTTCCTCCTGGAATTCACTAGAAAAAATGTGGAAACTCCATTCGTAATGAAGTAGCATCCTCCCTGTGGGTATCTGCAGTCTCATCATATCTATCCCACTTGTACCCGAACTTGATCAATCTCTCTGCCTTGATGGCCTAGGGTCTGTGATCTAGGATACAAATGGGCTCCACCATCACATGCCCTTGATCCTACACCTGTAACAATGTCCAGTCTTGTACATGAGACAGATCTCGTAATATATCTCTAGGAACTGAAACATGAAACACATCATGTACTTTAGACAAGTTGGGTGGTAATGCTAGATGGTAGGCTAAAGGGCTAATACGCTCCAAGATCTCAAAATAACCAATGAATATAGGAGATAACTTAGAACCTTTTCCATAATGGATAGGGATCTTGTGTCATCGACATAAAGGAACACCTTCATGCCCACATCAAAACTACGATCAATCCTATGTTGATCCGCATACTTATTCTACATCATCTGTGCCTCCTGCAATCTCTTCCTAATCAACACTACCTCTTTGCTCCATGTCCTACAAATGAATTGGTATAATAGATACCATATCCTCTAACCTGTCCCAGCTAAGAGGTGTCCTGCACTCTCTACCATACAAAACATGAAAAGGATCCATGCCTATGGAACTTTGGAAACTATTATTGTAGGCAAAGCTCCACTAAGTATAGGTACTCTTCCTACTTAGACTATTGATCCATCACATACATCCTGAGCATATCCTCTAAAATCTAATTCACTCACTTGGTCTTTCTATATGTCTTAGGGTGATATGTTGTTATGAAGTTGATCCTCATCCCAAGGACATACTGCATGGTAGTCCAGAAATGAGAAGTGTACAAAGGATCGTGGTCACAAATGATCTTCCATAGAATACCGTGCAACCTGAAAATACGATCCAAATATACTCATGTCTTGCTCTAGTTGTGTAAGTGGTCTTCACCAGAGAAAAGTGAGACACTTTTTTCAATTTATCAATTGTTACCATAATGGTGTCGTGGTGATATCTGAACATCAATAGCCCAACAATGAAATCCATGAAAATGGTGTCCCACTTCCATTCCGATATGGCATGAGGATAAAAATGCTGCTTTGGATGTTTATACTCAGCCTTAACCCTTTGGCACTCTAAACGCTATGACACAAATTGAGCCATGTCTCGACAATGTCCTCTCCAATTGTACAACTTTCGTAAGGTGGCGTGTATCTTCTTCACCCCGAGATGCTTTGAATAGGGTGCACGATGTGCCTCTACTAAGATGTCCCGCCTCAAGCCTCCATCCACGGGAACATATATCCCGCCTCTATGCCCGAGAAGACCATCTACCTCTAAGGTAAAACCATCAAACTTCCCTCAAGGTGTCTCGTGACTCGATCTCGCTCATACCGCAATGTAGAAGCTATCAAGAAGAAGCTATTGAAGAATCTGCTCCACAAATTTGTGCTCACTTTGTAGTGGCCATAGCCACATGTCTCCACCTGCTGAGAGTGTCTGCTACCACATTCTCCTTCCCTTTCACATGCTCTATCTCCATGTCACACTAAAAAGAACCTCCATCCAACACCGCCGATGAGCATTGAGATTGGGCTATGTGAAGAGGTTGCAAAACTCAAATGATCGGTCCTAAGTATGAATTCCATCCAAGAAGAAAATGTCTCCACCTAACCAAGGCATGCACAAATGCCGCAAGCTCAAGATCGTGGGTTAGATAATTAATCTCGTGATCCTTGAGTTTGCAAGACTCAAAATATATTACTCTACCATCTGCATCAACACACCTCCAAGTCCTGCTAACGAAGCATCTGTGTAAACAAAGAACTCACCTTGTGGATATGGCCTTTGCAAGAATGGGTGTTGTAGTGAGGAACTCCTTTAGTGTCCTAAAGGCCTTCTCGCATCTTTTCGACAAAAAAAAATCTTCCCTTTCTCTCGAAGGGAAGTGATGGGGTGTGCAATCCGAGAGAAGTCTTGAACAAATCTCTAGTAGTAGCCTACTAATCCCATGAAGTTACGCACCTCATTCACTGTAGGTGGGTCTTTGGCCAATCCATAATGGCTCTGATCTTAGAAGGATATATGGCGATACCTTCTCCGAAATAAATTGAGCCAAATATTTCACTTCTATCCGAAAGAAAGCACACTTCTCCAAGTTTCCATAAAGCTACTACTCACGAAGACATCTGAAGAACTGTGCGAAGGTGCCTCATGCTTCTCACGTGTACGTGAGTATATAAAAATTTCATCAAGGAAGATGAGTGTGAAGCGATCTAGGAAGGTCCTGAATACCCCATTCATCAAATTCATAAACATTGCAGGGGCATTCGTCAAACCATAAGGCACCACTATGAACTCATAGTGCCCATATCTCGCATGAAGGTGTGGTCTTACGAATGTCCACCTCCAAAATCGTCAACTGATGGTAGCTTGACTTGAGATCAATCTTAGAGAAAACTATGGCTCCCTTCATTTGATCAAACAAGTCATCAATGCAAGGAAGAGGATAACGATTCTTGATTGTCACCTTATTCAAATGGCGGTAATCAATACACAACCGCAAGGATCCATCCTTCTTCATAAATATCACCGGTGCACCCCAAGGGGATACACTAGGGCATATAAGGCCCTTCTCTAAAAGGCCCTCAAGTTACAACTTGAGCTCACAAAGCTCTGCGGAGTAGTCATCCGATAAGGTGCTCGTGAGATAGGCTCTACTCCAGGAACTAGGTCTATATGAAAATCAATCTCACGTGGGGGTGGTAACCCTGGTAGCTCCCCAGGAAAGACATTAAAAAACTCTCTCAAGATGGGATGATCATCTAGCGATGGTCCACTAGACCCATCCTCTAATCTGTCACTAACTATAACAGCATACATCTGACAACCTTGTCGCACACACCGCTTAAGCTGTATAGCAGAGATGGTGCAAATGGAAATGGGTCTCCTGACCCCCAAGATCACCGAATCAACTCCCAAATCATCTACACAAGATATAGTCTTGTGATAAGAATCCATCCTGGCCCTATTTGCATATAACCAATCCATACCTAAGATGACTCCATATGAGCCTAAAGGAAGGATACAAAGATCTGAGGTAGTGGTGAAAGGTCTTAAATCCACTACACACTCCTTAACTAAGGAGTCCACAGAGATATTGGCTCCAGAATCCAACTTGAAATCCCAACTAAGACCGTACCTAAGCGCCACTAGCTTGTATCACCCTACTAAAGATGGTGCAATGAAAGAATCGGAAGAACCAGAATCAAACAATACATAGGTAGGAATACCATCAATGCTACATGTGGTCTCAATGATTGTGCTCTGATGATTTGCCTAGTGGTTCTCAACCACTACATAAATCCTATGGCATTTGTGTCCCATGTCACCTACGATCGGCTCGAAATTTGATCCTTACCCTTGTTGTTAGGGTTATGTGGGAAATCTCTCAAAAAGTGTCTAGTAACTCCATAACCAAAACATCCTCCGATCCACCCCAACGAGTAGCACCTTTTGTAGGTGCCCTAGAAGTCTGTGGTGTGGATCACGATGATACTGGCCGTGTGTTCGCTTTGGCCTCCTTTGGTGAGCTCCTCTGCGACCGAGCTCTAGGTCCACCCCGTGTCTAGATGGGAGCCCTAGGAGGAGGCCCTATACTCCAACCTCTCTGCGTGCATCATCTCTCATGGAGGTCTATGAGGTGGGTGGGACTGCTCAGCTACTTTCGCTGGTGTGGCATAAAGGATGACCTGTACTGTACACGGCCACCATGAGGAAGAGGTGTTGAACCTCTTGATCTACCGTCCCGCATCTCTTTGTATACGGGTCCGGACTCACTCTAGCCTGCTAGGTCTTACCCCCGAGTCTCCTCTACAATATATGCCTTATCGACGGAATCTGCTAATGTCTAAGGATAATGGATTTGTACTTCACCTCGAATCCACACCTACTCATCATGCATATACTCTACATCTTTGAAGTAGATCAAGAAATCTACTCTTATACTCTGCAACATGAAACAAAATCCTATCGGAGGTCGTGAAACTCATCAATCCTTTATTGTATGAACCTCTCGTGATAAATATCTACTCATGAATCTCTCCTCAAATAGTTCCCTGGTCATTGTCTGCGAATCTACATTGAGCTTCTGCTCCTCTGTCCTCCACCATACTCCTACTCCATCCCTCAGTAGATGGATTGTAACACAAGCTTTCATGTTGCTAGAACAAGGACAAAGCTTGAAGCAACCACTCAAGCTCATTGATTTGATCCTTTGTTGTGGTCCCACGACCTCAAGGTCTCTTTGCACACTCATCCCTAAGCCTAGGGCTCCGAGACCTCTCTCTATGCTCTGGAACTCTGTCACCCTGTCTCCTAGGTGGTGACTCTGTTTTGATTGACTCTGCATGGGATTTCTCTCCTCTATGCTCCTCGTTGAGTCGAGGAGATACTTGACCCTTGATAGAAGGAGATTTTTCATGACTACCGCTTGTCTTCCACCTAATCCTCACAGAGCGACATTGACATCCTAAAGGGTCTATAGAATTTGAGGTAGAATGGCTACCACACCCTGATTTGGTGGTGTTGGTGGTGGTGATTCCGAGTCTCGAGAAGGTTCTTCTCCCTCGTCGAGCCTCCCTGCATAGACCAAAGTGAGAGTTAGTTCATTTTGCTAAGTTTTACACAACTTCCATGTTTACTAAAATATACAAATTATAACTAAGTGTTTTCTAGATTTACATGTGTCTTTGGATTTAAGTTCATGTGTCAAGTTTTTTTTTCTAGTGTGCCCAATGGTCTAAGCCTTTGAACCACCACTCGATACTAAACTATGATGCCCGTTTAAACAACCACTTGAGACCCAGGAAACAACCTAGGGTTAGCTAGAAAAATTATGGGATAATTTGTTTTTGCGTTGAAGTGTCTACAACCAGGTTCAGTAAGACATCGAGTTTTCACTAATAGGTTCCAACTGCACCAATGATGTACTATAACATATGTTTTACTTCAATAACTAATATTAAGTTCACAAGGTTCAAACTTTAGGGTTAGATGTTCTAGTAAGGTTCAGGGAGTAATTTACCCCCATACCCACTCTCTAGCAGGATCAGAGTTTCAACTAATTTTTCTCATACTTAACACTTCTGAAATTTCCCTAAACCATTCCCATTAGATAGGAAATTTTCTCACCTTTTCGGTGATATAAAGAATTCCTCTTAACTCCTTGTAGAACTCGAGATATGACCGGGCAGAGTTCTTAGGTCAAATTTTCCCCAAGGGGACATGTGTCAAGAGACAGGGAAAGCACCTTGAACGGGTTGGTGGGTCACGGGGTGGCTTAGGGAATTTTTCCCATTGCGGGGTACAAAATCCAATTTTCATCTCAAGCCTCGTGGGTCCCCAGGTGGACACGTGTCTAGGCTTGGTTCAAAGCAAGGAGGGGAAGGGAAGGGTGGGAGCAGTGGGGAACTTAGGGGCACTAAGCCAAAGGGGAAGCAGAGACAAAAAGGAACGTGCTTTGGTCTTCGTGTCCGCGAAAATAATAATCGCAAAATAAGACACTGGAGCAGGGCCACGGGGAAAAGTGGGAAATTTTTCCCAAAGGCAAAACCAAAAGAATGAAAGGGGTCCTCCTCCCCGCCGCCACCCAGTGCCACGTGGCACTTCTCATTAGCTATGGGTGTGGGGCAAAATGAAAATTTTTCCCAAAATTTTCAAAAGGCTAAGGGTTAAAAAGGAAGCCACGCCTCCACCATAGCCCTAAGAGGACACGTGGTGCCCTCTGATTGGGCCGCAGCCGGAAGAGAAAAAAAGTAAAAATTTTCCCAAGTCAAAATTTTTCAAAAAACATTTCTAAGGCCAAAATGATGGGATATTTTTGGGTTACGGGCCCACTAGGGAAAATTTTCCCGCCAAGGCACAAAAACATCAAAGTTCCATAACTTGAGCTAGAAAGCTCAGTTTTGGAAAAACGAGGACTTTTTGGAAATCTATCGATGCCATCTTTGCCTGAGAAAGAATAAATTTTACTTTTAGATAAGTTTTTAAGCATCAATTTGGCAAAAATGATCTACATGATTTTAATTAGTGCACTAGCAATTTTAAACTTCTCAATTTGGTTAAATTAGATTTCCTCCTTCACTCAACATGTCAAAAAGACATGCGGGATTTATCTAGGGAGGGTTTAGAGTGATTTAGGAAAGTTGATTTGAAATTCAAGTTTGGATTTTTCCAACAAAAGACAAAAAAACGACTCAGGAAGGGATTTGATTCGATTTTACTATGGTTAGATTATTCTCTTAAGTTTTTTTCGTGTCATTTTGAGTTCATTTGTGAACCAACATACTAAATTTTAACATTTCCAAGTTAATTAATGTATGCGGGCTGAACTATTCATTTTTATTCAAATGAATTGCTAGTGTAAAGTTTATAACAGTGAACTATTTTTTTTTTAAATATGTATATCAATTTTATCATTTAAATGTGTATATAGTTTCTAAACTAGTCTAATACATTTACTTGACTAAATCAACCATTCATTTCTAAGTTAAATTGCAATTCTGATTTCAATTCTAATGTACATTTCAAAGGAGAAACAATACAGTATAGTTCCCACTTACGTGTTTCTTCTTCTTGCAATTAAACAGAGATTACATTCACAATAGCAATTCAATTCCAATACAACCCTACAAGTGTGAGAACAATAGTGCATTCCTTTATTGATTTCCAACAAAAACTTATCTCTTCCTTTTCAACTTCAAAATAAAATATACAATACATATAACATTCTTCACATTTCCTTTCAAAACAGAGAATGGAATATAACTCTTTACATTTCACAATTCAATTTCAATCTTTCCTCATCAATACAAGTAATCTCTCATTATAATTAATTATACAAATCAACCACTTCAAAGTGGAAAGGATTAAAATAAAATTTCTCACAAGAAAGGATCATCAACTATACATTTCTTTGGCTCCAAAACAGAACATGCTCCATTTCTTCTTCTCCAAATAGATCACAACAAAGAAGGGGAAAGACAACGCTCTCCACCCAACCAGGTCATCCAATGAAAGGAGAAACCTTCCTTCATCATTGGCCCTTGAGCCCCAACCAAGATATAATAAAATGTGTAATTCAACCACAGAAAACACTAGCTTCCACACACAAAATTCTTTCACATACACATTTCTTTTGAAACACCAATCAACAAAAAACAACGAGTTCACAACTACATTTAAAACATTTCAAATCAGAACTCAGGCTTGATCTTGTAAGGAAAAGGAGAAAGGCATATGGGGTAAGCTACTTATGCCTCCCAATTGGGAATTGGGCATCCACCAAATACAAACCACTAAGTAATTCATCACACACATTTCCTTATGCCCCCAAAAATCCCTCCTTATGCCCCCCACAAAGTAAGAAATGCAAGCTATTTATTTTCCATGGTGGATCCCAAACCCAAAATTCATCCATAAAATTTTGATGCCAATGGCATTCCCTTATGCCCCCCCACAAGAATTCCCATAGCCTTCTCCTACACCTTCCCTAAGGCAGTCTACCCAACCAAGCAACAAATAAAACAAAGCATGCATTTTCCACACAACACAACAAGAAAATAATAGAAATAAAAGAGAGTTAAATTCCTACCTCTCCATGGTTATTTGGCCTCCAAACAACAAGCTTCAAATTCCAAACATAGCCCAAAATAGCAAGCTCCCAAGCATGTAAATCTATCTCCAAAACTTTCTTCAAAAACAAGAGCTCTCTCAAGAAAAATGAACCCCAAGGAAGAGTGCAAAAAGGTTCAACAACCCAAAACAAGAACAAAGTTTCAAATATATAGGAGGGGGAAGGAAGAGGATGATGTGGATCCATGTAGGATACCACATCATACATCCTCACATTCAACAAAAAGACAAACTCCAAAATGCAAGGCTCAATAAAGAGGTTGGTGAAGAATGACAAGTTACTTGCACACTCAAAAACAGCCCACACCTCAAGGGACAACCATTAAATTAAGCGTAAGAAAGTGCAATTAAAAACATGCACAAAAATCAATAAAATGCATTAAAAGGTCACAAATCACTTCCTCAACCATGAGTATGGTTGGTAACATAAATTTAGAGGCATGGGGCAAGTTTTACTTGTCCCACAAGCTTCCAAAAACAGCCCCCAAGGTCAAATTCAAATTTCCATGGAGGTAGAGTATTTCATACTCCAAAATGTGACCTACACAAACTCTTACACCTCTTACACATCCCTTACAAATTAATTATAAACAGCCAACAACTCTAATAATTACTTTCCATATCCCAATTTTATTTAATTAAACTTTAAACATATGATCTCTCACATTAATCCATCACAATTAATTAATTAAAAGAAGAGAACACATTACAAATAAAATACATACAACAATAAATAAACATTAACCATAAAAATAAAATACACAACCCATGGTCACATATAAAGATGATTCCCTCCCATGGGAATCTCTAACAAAACAACACACAACACAATAAATCGATTTGCCATGGTGACCGTGTTGAATTCACCGAGAATTCCATTTTGGTTGGTCTTCGATCCTCAATGTTTTGTTGCGATATTTTCAACCTGAAAAAAAAATACCTCCTTCGACCTTGTGGCCATATCGAACACCCAATATGATACAAAAATCACAAAAATAAACTACGCAATGAATCACACCAACATCGAAGTCACCTATTACATCATTTGCATTTTTAATCAACAAATATATCCGCATGATAAAATATTCATTTTCCAGATCAAATCACAATATCCAAAAATTACATATCCGACAACATCCATAAAATATCCATGTCCAATAATATATCATCATCCACATGTCGTGTCTCTAATAATCATCATGCATCATAATTAAATCAAAATCCACAATAATCCATAATCGAATGTCGAGCAAAGATACTAAATTAAAATATAGTAATGTCTATAATGAAATCAATAGTATCAACATAAGCATCAAAAAGGTGTCAAAGGGAAGTGGGCACTACAATGGAACGCAAGTCACCTACAGGTAACGCTTCAAGAAGTACTTGTGTGAGGGATCCATGACATAGAAGGTTAAGCAAAGGGTTGAGAAGTGGTATGATAGGCTCTGTATGGATTTTGAGGAAGAATGGTGCATCCCCAAGGACTTGCCTTTGGTGGTTGAAAAAGTAGTTCGAGTTCGCTATATACCCGGATTTACGTATAGTGTGGTTTCCATGAAAGATGGGTCATGGATCCCTTGGTGTAAGTTTCCATATGCCTTCATATTAAGGTACTTCCAGGCATGAGTACAGTTCACATATGTGCGGGTGACTCGACATTCAATGTGGATAAGGTAGATTGTGACTACCACACACTAAGAAAGAAATATGTGTATCCAGGGTGAGGTGCATATATTGAAAGGCTCATTTCAGATGTATTAAACATTAAACCAAAAGTATGGTTGTGGGAGATATTGGAGCAACATTGGTGTATCTTCAAGCTGAAGCCCAAGGTGGAGGATAAAAGTATGTGGAAGATAAGTTTGCACTTCTAGCACCACCAAAGGGAAATAATACAATGGAGAATGTCCCCATGCCTAAGCCCACAAAACTAGAAGAAGTGGAGGATGAGGAGGATGAGTGAGAGGATAGTGGTGGTTTGGAGCATAGAGGTAGAATACATCCTACGAACAAGGATGAAGCTGAGCATGCCACTACACCATCTCAACCACGAGAAGGGGATGATGAGGACTTGTATGCGGTCCCAGGAGAGAACAGATTTAAGTGAGTATTCGGGGAACAAGGACCCAAAGTGCTACTCCACACTACTACTCCGCAAACAAGTGTGAAAATCACCGAATCTCTCTAGAGAAGGAGACAACCACACAAAGGAGAAGGAAATTGAAGTTGCATGAGGAGGTGGAAGATTCATAGGAAAGCGCACTGTTTATCCTACACCTCTAGAGAATGCGTAACAAAAAGATGAAGAAATGAAGCAAGGAGAAGACGAGGAAAAGGGAACATATGAGATAGATACGAGACTACTCGGGACATGGAGACACAAGTCCCAAATTTGGAAGCTAAATTTGTTAAGAAAAATGGTCTAAAAGAACAAGTGGAGAGCACATTCCACCAGCCATGGGTTATGTAGAGGATGCATGTAAAATTGTCTCGCCTGTTTCAGCGCACGCCGACACAAAAATACTTATATGGCTAGGAGATCATGGATGAAGATATGGCCACAATGCACATGAGGAAGCAGTTGTCATGGTCCATGCACACACACATGGATGAGCCATATTTTGATGTATGTGAGGAGTCATGCATATCAAGGAGGTTGAAGAAAACACTCAGGCTAGACACATGACAATAAAGCCTATTGTCATGTTAGATGAACAGGTGAGTAATGCATTGGTCAAAGTCTCAATAGAGGTGGCAAGGTAGAATATGGACAAGGCTTCCACAATTAGGGCACTCAGGGAAGAGATTAAAACTAAGGATGGAGAAATAGTGTGCCTAACGTAAGAGAGGGACTTAGCGTAGAAGAAGAATGTTGTATTTATCAGCATCACAGAGGAGATTGGTGATAATTTCATAAGAGCTAGGCCACACTTGGAGCCAAAAGTACCACAGACATTTCCCTTAGCAATACATTATGTAGGAAATTTGGTGGACCTAGTACTTGAAGATGAACCTCTGCACATGCCAGCACCAAAGGATCCAACAAAAGAGGTAGAACAAGAGAAGGATTCAGTGATGTGGAAGATTGCATCCTATGAAGGACTGCTACAAGTGCTACAAGAATAATTGAAGAAAGAAAACCAGGCCTTAAACATCTACACAACTCCAGAGGCGCTTATCAACATAAAGACCTGGAAGAGAACAATGAGGTCTAGAGAGCAATGAAGGACGAAATATTGGGCCATGCACAAATATTATCAATGGTTAAGCGAAGCACGAGGCCTTTGTAACATCAAAAGAACCACACAAGAATCGGTTGGAAGAGCTTGGGAAGCTCATTGCGTAAAATATGGATTTACTAGAGGGAAGAATGACCTCAATCTCCAACATTGTGTTGGTCTAGAAAAATGAAAAAGGGAAGATTGCGAGGGATGAATTGGAGTCCATTGCTATGGACATTCCGAAAAAATAGAGGAATCGATTACTAAATGGTAGACCTTGGAGGCTGAAATAAAATAAGAATATCCTGAATTAGTTGTTCAGGTTGAAAAAGAGACTGCGGAGTAAAATTATTCTTTCATACATTCTTTCCATTCTTTCCATTCTTCTATTCTTTACTTACATTTTTGGAGATAGCCTTTGTTGGGCGATAATGAAATTAGCGTGGGGTAATTTTGATCAAAGAAAAATTGATAGCGGAAGTACACAAGAAGTCCACATGGGAAAGCAAGTCATATTCAAAGGTGTGAATGGATAGGGAGAACGCATGTGCAAAACATAAGTTTAGTTTTCAAGACTTAGCCATTTTCACTCATAAGGTCTATTTTTAGAGATGGCGTGTAGAGCACACAAATGAGGTAGATGCTTGTGCACCATGCATTGGATATTTTGAGGATTCAATACTAAGTACTCTACATGGACACATGATTAAAATAGATCTGCTACTATTAGTTAGCTAGTAATAGTCTATTGTAAGCACACTTGCATGTATGGTTAGTTTTGTAAAGGCACATGGCTAAGAGTAGCATGCGACCTATTTTTGGAATGGATAAGTAGTGAAGGGAAAGTCCCCACCCTTATGTATATGTAGTAGACTTGTGTAATAGAAGAGGATGAGATCATGACATAAAGAGACACACAGGGATCGAGACATACAGAGTTATGTCGTTATGCACATCCTATTGATATTATAATGAGGCTTACAGTAAACTTATTGAATTGAATATAATGGAGGATATTGGCTGAATCTAAGTGCTAGTTCTATGGGTATCTGAATCTAGTATGATTTTTTTCTTATCATGGTTAGTACTTAGTTCTGTTTTTACTTGGATATAGATCTGGTATGCTCTATAGAATGATGTGTTAGTAATGGAACTATATATGTTAAGTCTTTATCAAACTAACATCCCGCAACAATTACCCCGAAGAGGGACTGGTGCCTTTACACGCGAGTGAGGGCTCGGTCTAGGGTGAGTGATGTGCTAGTGTGCATAGGTTTTCTTTGGGTTTTGTATCACTATATTCTAGGTGTCATCAATACTAACATGTTTCATGTGTGTAGTAGGTGTTTTTACTGTCTCAGGTGAGACACCACCATTTGGCGACTTTACAAAATTTAGTAGAAGGTGCTGATGTAGATGCAAAGGAGGAGGATGCATCATTGTTACATGTGATAGGATTGCCCCACATAGCGAGGATGCCGGTGATGCGTGTAGATCAGGCCTTGTTGATGGAATTAGAAAATTGGTGGCACTCGAGACCAATACCTTTTTGCCGACAGCAAGATGATGGTAACATTGGAGGATGTGTACCACATATATAAGTTTCCAGAGAGTTTGAGTCTATAGTGTGGCGAGAGTGAGTGATGCAGACTAGAATTTACCAGATAACACCCTAGACGCACTAACACATCACTCATCACTTAGCCTAGGATGTGTGCTCATTTGAAGCACACTAAGGTACCAGTCCCTCTTTAGGGTTGTTGTAGCAGGATGTTAGTGTGATGAAGGAAGAAACATATAGATTCATAACTAATCCATCATTCTACAATGCATGCTACATTCAAATCTATGAAAGAACAAGCTTTAAACAATAATCATGATTGAATCAATAACATGCACTACTCAATTACACACAGAATGACACTTAGATTTAGCCAATATCTTCCATCTATTAATAAACATAGAAGCTCCTTACAATAATGTCAATCTATACCAATGCACATATGGATCTGATATAGTAATTTAGTCATATGCATATATCTCTATACCTTCATACATCCATCACACTCATCTCTATATTACCACTATGTACCTCACATCATATATATAGGGTGGGGACTTTCCCTTCACTGCTTATCTATTCCAGAAATAGGTTGTATGCTATTAATATCCATGTGCCATTCACAGGCATAGCCACACATGCAAGTGTGCTATCTATAGGCCTCTTATAGTTAACTGAAGTTTTAATCCTATTCTTATCTCGTCTCCATGAAAAATGCTTCGATCCGATCCTCCAAAGATAGACAATGCATGACGTGCACGTCTCTGCATCATTGGTGTGTTTCACATGCCATCTTCTAAAAATAGGTCATCATGCTCAAAATTGGCTAAGTCTTGAATGTTGAACTTGCCTTCCACACGTGGGTCCTTCCTATCCTTCCACACCCTTGATCCTGGCCTTCTCTCCCGCGTAGACTCCTTGTGTGTTCTCTAACAAGTATTCTCTTATCAACATTACCCCACACTAATCTCATTGTCGTCCCGATAATGGGTATTCCTCAAAAAATTTAAGTAAAGAATAGAATAATGGAAAGAATAAGAATGAAAGAATGTAGACAAATAAAGAATTTTTATGAGAAAACCTCCTCTGTATCACTTTGCAGTATCAATTCTGGATACTCCTTTATTTCGGCCTCCAAAACCTGTCATTCAATGAGTGCTTGTTCTGCTTTTTCTAGGATGTCCACAACAATGGATTCTAACTCATCCCTCACAATCTCTCCCTTTTCATTCGAAGAACCAACACAATGCTAGACATTGATGTCATTATTCCTTCTAAAAGATCCATCTTCTACACAATTAGCTTCCCAAGATCTTCCAACCAAGTCTTGTGTGGCTCTTGTGTTGCTGCCAAGGCCTTGCAATTCTGCTTAACTATTGTCAATATTTCTATGAGGCTCAATGTCTCATCCTTCGTTGCTTTTTGGACCTCATTTTTTTCTTCTAGGGTCTTTATATTGATTAGCGCCTACGGAGTTGTGTAGATATTCGAAGCACAGTCCGCTTTCTTCAATACTTCTTGTAACACTTGCAGACCCTTCATAAGATGCAATCTTTTACATCATTGACACTTTCTCTCGTTCTACATCTTTCTCTAACTTCCTTGGCATTGTCATGCGCAAAGGTTCATCTTCAAGTACCAAGTCCACCAACTTTCCTACATAGTGTATCAGTTGAAGGAAACATTTGTGGTACCTTGGCCTCCAAGTGTGGCCTTTCTCTAATGACATTGTCCCCAATATCCTCTACGATGCTGATAAATACTTTGTTCTTCTTCTACGCGAAGTCCCTCTCTTTTGTTAGCACTATCTTCACATCCTTTGTCTTTATCTCCTCACACAACACTCTGATTGTTGCAGATTTGTCCATATTTCTTCTAGCCACTTCAGTAGAAACATTCACAAATGCATTGCCAACCTACTCATCTGACATGATAGTAGGCTTTACTGTTATGTGTCTAGCTTGGGGTGCCTTCTTCAGCCATCTCGAAATGCATGACTCTTCGCATACATAAAATTCAAGCTCATCCATATGGGTGTGCATTGACCATGATAATTGCTTTTGAGTGCGCACAATCACCATATCCTCATCCATTAGCTCCCACCTAAGTAAATCCTTCTGTGCTATCGTGCTTTGGAAGTTGGCGTGGACAATTTTACCTGTGTCTTCTACATACCCCATGGCTGGTGGAATGTGCTCTCCACTTGTTCTTCTAGACCGTTTCTGCTTAGGGAATTTAGCTTCCAAATTTGGCACTTGTGTCTTCATGTCCTAAACAATCTCTGTGAGTTGTCTCCTATGGTCCCTTCTCGTCCTATTCTCTTCCCTTTAATTCCTTACCTGTTCTTCTATGTTCTCTAGAAGTGTAGGAGAATTAGGTGCACTTTCCTCTGACTCTTCCGCCTCCTCATTTAACTTTAGTTTCCTCCTTTGCATGGTTACCTCCTTCTGTGGAGAGAGTCTAGGTGATCTGCACACCATGGTTGGAGTAGCACCTTGGGTCCTTGTTATATTAAACACCCTCTTAAATCTATGCTCCCCTTGGAATGCATTCAAGTCCTCATCATCCCCATTTTTTGGATGAGGTGGTGTAATGGTGCGCTCAACTTCACCCTTATTTGTAGGATGTCTCCTACCTCTATGCTCTAAACCACCACTATTTTTACACTCCTCCTCATCCTCCGCTTCAATTGGCTCTGTGGGCTTAGGCACTGGGATGTTCTCTATTGTATGATTTCCCTTTGGTGGTGTTGGAAGTGCGAACTCACCTTCCACATACTTGTTATTCTCCATCTTTGGCTTTAGCTGAAGATATACCAATGCTGCCCCTACATCTGCTACAACTAGACTTATTGTCTTAATAATCAACACCTCTAAAATTATCCTCTCGGTGTAGGTACTTCTAGGATACACATACTTCTTTCTCAATGTGTGGTAGTCACAGTCTACCTTATCTTCATTGAATACTAGTCAAGCATGTGTCTATAAATCTATGAAAAAATGCTTGGAAATACCTTGCAATGAATACGTAAGGAAATTTACACCAAGGGCTCTAGAATCCATCTTTCATTGGGAAGCATGTGATGTAGAAATGCTGATATACAACAAACTGGACTTGTTTCCCTAATACTGATGGTAGGTCCTTTGGGATGTGCCACTCTTCTCGAAATTCGCGTAGATCCTGTCATACCATTTCTCTACCCTTTTCTCTATGTCGTCTATCATCATTTCTCTGCCCTTTTCTTTACATCATCATACATAGATACTTACTGAGCCTTTCATTTGGTGACTTATTCTCCATGGGGTATTCCCATACTTTTTCCTTTGGCCCATATGGTACTTCAATCTCCATGAATACTAGTGATAGTAGAACAACCCCAAAGCTGATCTTCCCTCCGTGTGCACTTCATCAACTATTTGTTCTGCAATATAGCCTACAATATTGTATATTTATCCTTCTAACATCTTACACACAATGTGTAACCACATAGTATTTACTTGTGACCACCACTCTTGATCATTCAACTTTGTGACGAGGTGTGTTGATGCTTACACAACCAGATAATTCTTCAATTTGTCTATATCCATACCACATGGACCCTTCAGGTACCCCAACTCCTGTCTGATCTTTAAGATCTCATCTTTATCTGTGAGATCATTCTTCATTTCCTCACCCGTGGCCTTCAAACATGTAACTAATGAGATACTCATAGATGAGATTCTAACTCTGTGTCCTACAAAGTAGAAGAAGTCCTTGTGCACTCCACTCATGAGCTACTGATACAAGGGCTCATACTTCTGAAATATGGAAGCTCATATAATTGGTAGACCCCAATTATCTTCAAAATCTTCTCACTTACATCATCACAACCGGCATGTCATCCATCGTACACTTGTTCGTCTAGCGAGTAAGGAATCGAGCTCCTTCTTGTTCTTTGGGGTCTTGTTATTGTATTTTCTCACTTTTCTCTTTCTAATGGGTGAATCCCACTCCTGGCCAATGATGATTCCTTATGGATATTGTATTTCTAAAAAATGGCTTTCAGGTACCATCTCTTCTTCCTCGATGACCACTTTCTTCTTTCCTTTGTCTACTACTACAACTACCTTCTTGGGTGCCATTTTTACCTTGAAATCGTCTCCTCTATAACTCTACAACTAGCAAATAAAACCCTAGCTCAATTCAATCGTGCCCTAGGTGGAAAATTCATGCCCTAACTCCTCTCTACCTCCTTACTTCACTCAAACCCTTTACTACTGGTGACGCAAGCTTCTTTTCACACATCTATTTATAACACTTGGTTTCACACCCTTCACACCTTAACCCGATCACTCGGCTCTTTGAAATTGGATCTTTCCTCAAATTCTCTTAGTCACAATGGTGAAAATGAATCTACATCCCATCCTTATATAATGTTTTTCAAATTTTGATGCATTTATTACTCCTTCACCTACCAAATATCCAAATTTATTGACCAAATTTGTTCCTTACGATCTTGTACATCTTCACGCCCAAACTATAACCTTCTAGCACGGCTTCCTACCCTCTACTCACAGACTTCTCTTCAATGCACACCCTTGCACCTGAGTACCTCATCAATGTACCTTCTCTGGTAGTTATCATTATCTCTATTTACCTCATATTATACTATCCTTTCATCCATCTCCATCCTTGGTCACTTTTGAGAAGCAATCTTCTTTTGACTTAAAGCACACCCATAGCTTCTTATTCCTTTCACCTTTCAATTCCCATAGTATTTTACTTGGATAACTACAACCACCCCACATGAAAGGTATGTACAATCCTCTGCGCATAAAAATTATTAACATAGTAATTAGCTTCCTACGCGTAAGCGTGCTTATTACACAAGAACAACAACTAAATTGACAGAGAGAATGATGACAATGAAAGAAATACATTAAGGAAATATAAAAGGAAACCTAATCTAAAT
Organism: Taxus wallichiana var. yunnanensis; assembly: GCA_018340775.1. NCBI lineage: Eukaryota > Viridiplantae > Streptophyta > Pinopsida > Cupressales > Taxaceae > Taxus > Taxus wallichiana. The sequence goes on along the minus strand of CM031244.1, from coordinate 371,986,104 downwards.
GGCAATACTACCTTATTACAAACACCAAGAAGTCTTATTTATAGTAGGGCTTCATCCTACTCCCGTTAAAGTAACTAGGTAGTCGTGTTCCATCAAGTGCTTCTAACTGGAAAGCACATGATTCAAGTATGTAAGTGATGACATACGACCCAAACCAATGTACTTTAAACTTTCCTGGATGGCGCAAGAACTTAGAGTCATAAAGAAGTACCATTTTCCCAATCTCAAACTTCATATCCCTTATGTTTTTGTCATGCCATGCCTTCTGCCTAGCCTTTTATTGCTTCTGACTCCATCGTGCTATGGGTTATCACTCATCCAGTTGAATCATCTTCTTGATACACTCTTCTAAATCTTGTTCATCAGCTAGACCTCTAGCACGCGCAATGCACAAAGAAGGTAACATAAATTCTATAGGGAGAATGGATTCTGCACCAAACACCAGCTGAAATGGTGTGGCTTTGTTCAATATTTTGTAAGCTTTTCTATATGCCCAAATAATAGATGACACTTTTTCATCCCAATCCTTTCTTCCAACATCACAAATTTTTGTCAAATTTTGGCTCAAAATCTTGTTGAAAGCCTTAGCAATTCCATTTTCCTGAGGATGGTAGGGTGTAGTTTTATGGTGTGTAACCATAAACTCATCTAATAGGATCTGATTGTCTCATTCAAAAAGTGTGTACCCCTATCACTTATCAAGCTTAAAGGACATCCATATCTTGTAATAAAATTATCCCATAGAAACCTAGCTATTGTAGCTATTATACAGTCCTTTGTAGGTGCTGCTTCTGCCCACCGTGTGAGATAATATGTGTAAGTAATGATATAGCACAATCCAGTCCTATGCGCGGCTGGTGAAATAGGTCCTACAAAGTCAATGGCCCATTTCTCAAATGGTTCGGCACTAGTAATTGGTCTCAAAGGCATCTCATCTCTTTTCCTAGTTTTCCTAGGTGCTGAAAATGATCACATGCCTTACAATATTCTTTACAGTCTTTATAAAATATCTCCCACCATAGTCCAGTAAGTAGGATCTTCTAGGCAGTCGCATCACCTATATAATGGCCTCCTACAATACCACCATGAGCTTCTTCCATAATATCCTTGCTCTCATTCTCTAATACACAACAACATAATACTTCATCTCTTCCTAACTTGTAGAGGTCACCTGTGATTAATATAAATGGTGTCAAGTGTATAACAAGATGTTTCTTTTCTAATGCCTTCATTCCTTAAGTGCTATATCATTACGTAGAAAGATATCAATGTCTTCTATTTCCATGAGCGCGTGTTGTAACCTATATAAATGTGCATCGACATGGTCTCTTTAATTGTCGTGCTTCCTCTCCCGAGTTGATTCTAGATAAATGGTCTAGTCCGAATTGCTTTTCCTTGGCTTCACCACAAGTTGTGAAATTAAACTCTTGGAATAGGAGTACCTATCTGCATATGCGCGCCCTTGTAAGATGGGCTTATTGACCAAGTAATTTAATTCCATGTGATCTCGTATAAAACAAAAATGGTATTTCTAACAAGTAATGTTGAAACTTGTGCAATGCATAGATCATGGACAAAGCTTCACGCTCCGTAGTGTATAATTCTATTCGGTAGGAGTCACTTTCTAATAGCAAAAAAATTGGATGGTCGACAATACCTTCTCTAGGTTGAGCTAACATAGCACCAATGGCCATGCGAGAGGCATCCAAATTCACATGAAATGGTTTATCACATGAGGAAAGCATAGAATGGGTGTAGTAGTAAATTTCTCCTTTAATACATCAGATGTGCACTTTGCTGCGAGTTCTTCCCAATAAAATGTACCTTTCCCCTTGATAACTCTTCCAAGGGTGCAAAATTTTTGGCATACCCTTTGATGAATTTTCTATAATATCCTATATGACCTAAAAATCCGTGCACCTCACTTTTCTTGGTAGGTGCTTGAGACCTAAAATGAATGCAATCTTATTTGGATCAACAAGTAAACCTTCCTTGCAGATTATATGTCCTAATGGTATTCCAAATGGGTGTAGCACATATGCACTTCTTGATGTTCAAAGAGATACTCAGCTGTCTACACCATTCAAACATTAAGCATAGATTGTTATAATGATCTTTTACAAGCACTTATATTGTCCAATCATCGAGGTAGACCTATAAGAAGTTGTGAATAAAATATTTGAATGCCTACACAACTATGCACAAGAATACAATAGGTGCGTTTTTCAATCTAAAAGGCATCACAGTATAGGAAAAACTACCCCATTCAGTAGTAAATGTTGTATTTTCTTGATCCTCCGAGCAATCCTAACACGATGATACCCGAAAAACCCCTTACGTGAAGGAATATATATTGTTCCTGCCACGCCTTCCAATATTTCCTCAGTGAATGGCATCGGGAATGGATCGGTGACACATGTAGCATTCAACTCCCTATAGTCCACACATATTCTAATTCATCCATCCTTCTTGATACTGATCACCATTGGGCTAACCCATTATGACTCATCAAGGGGTTTGATAATTCTAGATTTTAACATTTTATCAATTTCTTCTTTTACCTTTTCATGCAAATTAGGATTCATTCTATAAGGCCTCTTTCTAATTAGGCGTGCACCATCCTTAAGATTTATCTTCATTTCCCCAAGTGATTTATGCATGCCTTTAAGTTCATGATACCCTCGAGGGAATAAGTCCTGATAATCCCTGAGTAACTCAATGATCTTTGCTACCTCCGAGTCTGACCAATAGTCTCCAATTATGGCCTCCTTAAGCTCAGCCTCCAAACCTATATCCACCTTCTTTGTTTGCATGGCTTCATGATAGGCACATGTATACTTTTCTATAGTGTCCAAGACCTTGTGCACCCCTTGTGAATGTTCAATATCCAAGTTCTCAACTTCCTCATCATCCACGATGTAAACCATCTTTCCCTTCTCTTTCTCAAGGCAAGCATGTTCAAGTAGTATGGAGTCCATTTCTTCTTCCTTTTCAAAACACGCTCTGGTCTCTATCTCACCAAATGATTCCTGAATATTCTCTTCTACTTTTTCACTATCTCCCATAGTTAAGTGCTAGATAAGTTTTAATTCCTCTTCTATTAGAGGTTGAGAAGAAAAGAAGTGCAAGGTGCGGATCATCCCTACTGAGTCAATTTTTTCCAATTTCCGGTCTCTCAATGTATATCTACATATACATACCAGGCATGTGTTCATCCTTGTAGCGTAGAGTACAATCTATGCATCCAGAGTGAAGGTGGTAATGCTTCCTGTCCTACTGTATAGAGTCTCTCACACTACTGAATGTGATGATGAACCGATTGATCACCATAATAAGTGCAAATTTGCATAGGTGCATTGTTCCTTACAAACCTAATAGATAGGGCGATTCCAATCTCTTCCCATTCTATAATATTATTTTTGTGGACTACCCACCAGCGCACTATTGTCCCACACAAGGTATATACTAATGTAGCTCTTCTCTTAATTTGATCTATCCACTCTGTTCCCATGGCTTTCAAAAATGCAAAAAGATCTTCTGCCCATGTATACCAAGGTATTGTGTTACATATCCGTTAAACCAAACGAAGTCCATTCTTGCATGCAACCACACTTTTTACCTCCCACCCCACTAATTCATATGTACCATGAGCCCAATTTTTGTAATAAATACTTGTAGTATCACTAATAGAATGAGAATCCTCCCACTGTAGGATGCCTTCTTTTGATGGCTCATTGACCTCTGGATCTTGAATAGTGTGTACATAAATTTTGTTTAAGTCCTCCTCACTTAGAGGCTCAACATATGGTGTAGACTTCCCATCTATTAAAGGTATCACAACTCTTTCCTCCTTGTTCTCAAAGATGATATACCCCTTATTGAATCTCAAGTCAGCATTATTCGCATAACACCAAGGGCGTCCAAGCAAGGCTGGAAAATTGTCTGCTTCTACAAGTGCTAATACCTCAAAATCCCTAGTGAACTTGGCCCCTTGTATAGTTATAAATGCATCTTTCAAAACTCCTATGGGAGTGGCCTTAGTCCAGTTTTCCATAAACAACACATTAGATGATGGCTGCAATGGAGGCCTCCCCATTTATACCCATGCATCTAATGTAAGCACATTTACTTCCGCACTTGTATCAATCAATATGTTGCTCAACATCCACCCATCCAAAACAACATTCAGAGTAATTTCTTTGTCATAGTCAATGCTATCAGGGGGAATATTTTCATGCAGGATCCACCGTTTGGTCTCAAGACTTGCGCATGGAGTGTTCCCCTTTCACCAACTTCCTAATAGTGGGATAATGGTCTCTTGGGAAACATTTTGCACACTTCTCGCAAATCATCGATATTAGTTTGGATTGTCTCTGACGCTTTCTTATGATCCTTTAAGTACTATATCTCACCCTGAATATTCCTTAACACTTCCATAGTATCCTGGTAAACCTCCTTCTGATGAGAAGGATCTGGGTACCTTGCATGCAAAACCTCCTCCTTGGTGATCGTAGGCTTCTGGTGTAATGCTTCTCTCACACGTGCCACTTTAGCGCGTGTAGTAATATTCACTATCAATGCCTCAGGTCCTTCTGCTATCTTGGGCATCCACTGATCTTCTACCATGCATTGGATTCTAACCATCCTGGCACCTTTGTTTTCTTGCTTATGTTGCTTACTCAAATGCTCATATAAGTCCAGGCACTCTTCATAGCTATGGTTCTTCCCGAGAAATAACATGCAATATTCTAAGGACATTCACACCTATAGTGGTTAGGAGATCTGCATGTATAACATGTTCCATGAGGAAACTCACCTCTTCCTCCACCACGACCTCATCCTCCATATCCACCACGATATCCATGTCCCCTTCCACGACCTCCTTCAAAATTCCCCTCATTCTTGTCATAGCATGTTTGATTATGATCCCAATCTTAGTGCTCATTATTAGCCTTATAATTATCTGTTACAATTATCTATCATACCCCAATGTCTATAGCATCATGGATCTGCCCAATTAGCCAACAATCCTCAAGTATCATAGGTCAAAGACTTGTAAATTTTACAAAAGAAGACACATTCTTCCTTATCATGCACTTCAGTAACAAAGGAAATTGACTAGCATCATGATTCAAATGATAGATCCCACAATCCAACAATAATGAGTGTACATGTCTGCGAGGGAAACTATCCTTGGTGTGACCTTCCACTTCACAATTTTTACACCAAATTCCTGAGTGTGTTTCATGGGCTGAATTTGCTGATAACTTCTCTAATTTCTTTTCCATACCTACAATCGATGCATCTAAGAATGGACTAATGCCAGTGTCAATGCTCCTAACTACCTCAACATGCAAAGCTTCCTCTAGTGCTTTGCGTAGATCAATGTATGTCTTATGTGACAAAGTGCCCTTCTAAATGGTGTAATCAATCCTCCAACAAACCATTATGCATGTTGGCTAGCATGAATATCATAAGATAACTTAGATAGAAGTGTCTTAAAATGAGCATCATACTCACGTACACTCTTAGTAGTGCCTTGTTTGATATCCTTGAGCACACTAATACTCTTCTGCTCAAACTCAGGGATATGGAACTCTTTCAAGAAAGCATCCTTCAATGCTACATAATCCACACAAGTTTGATCAGGGTCAAACTTCCTATACCAACTATGTGCATGTCCCTATAATTTAGTAGAAAATTGACTTACCTTGCACTCAACAGCCATGATCCATTTAACACGCCACAAGATTTCACACAGGCACATGTTTGGCAGTATCATCTATACCTATATACTCTGAAAGACAAAGATACATCTCCATATAAATATTTTGTGGTTGCTGCGGACCTTGACCACCTGATCCAGAACTTCCTATGTTCCCTCTACCTCCAGAACCAATAGATCCACCAATACCTCCTGATCCTCCACCTATAGCGAGAATAGGACATGTAGATGTACTCCCCTGTGATTCGATAGTAGTATTATACTAGACCCCTATAGTCTGTGAGGTAGTTCCACTTCTAGAGGTGAATCCAACATTTTGTGTGCTCACATTCTATGTGGATGATGTGCCTAAGAATGTTCCTCCAAATATCATTGAAGTTGTCTATCCTACCATTGATGTACTTTCTCCTGACTTACTCCTACTCTCCTACCTCCCAAGTTAGCTTGTTCGTTACTTGTCGTACTAGATACTGGAAAACCAAGCACAAGGGCTAGGTCACTAGGTGGATTAAGATGCGCACCCGCAGGTCTAGGTAGTCTCAGATGGCACACTTTTGTGTGAGGCTGAGGGGGAATATATGTCATGTTTTCCAAGATGGGGGAGTTCCTGATGCTCTATCTCCACGTTTTCTACGTGAGCTATAAATACTTCACGAGCCATCTCTCTCCTCAATGCCATACTTTCTACAATGGAACACTTCTTCTCTATCTCCCTCTCACGCGCCTCATTATACTTAAGCCACCTTTCCTCTCTTTTCCTCTCCACCTCTAGGTCTACCATCTTTCACCAAACTGTTCCTTCCCTCGCACATGGTCAATTTTAGTTAGCCATCGGTTTACTCTCTAGCTTAAAATTTACCATCAAGATCTTGATCACTAGCAGAATACCTTGTAAATATGCTCCTCTTAGATACCGTAAAAACTAGAATTCAACTACTTCCGGGAAAGAGTACGTCGAAATTGAATATTCTAGAATATAACTGTTTAGAACACCATGAAACCAAGTATCCATAGCGTGAGTCCAGATCAGATCAACATCATAAAGGGTGCGATAGTATTCTTGTGTCTAGACAAGTGCACGATACCTCCAATTTCCTTGAGATGCATAAACAGTAAGCCACTCGTATAGTTCTACTAGAAAGATGGCAAAAAATATCTCATATAAGTTGTCATATAGATTATGTTCTACCCAAGTGCGTGTGTTGAACTTAGATCCACTGCTAAACCATTGTGCACATTCTTCCTCCAGATCATGTATCCATTCCTCAATACTTTTTAGAGTCAACTGATACGTCTTCATCGTGAACCATCTTGAAAACAACTAAAAAATAGGTCCCGGCAATGGAACCAATGATGTAGCCTAGAATTTACTAGATAACACCCTAGATGCAATGACACATCACTCAACCTAGACTGAGCACTCACCCGAAGCGCACAAAGGTACCAGGTCCCTATTTAGGGTTACTATAGTAGGATGTTAGTGTGATGAAGGAAGAAAAATATTGATTCATAACTAATCCATCATTCTATAATGCATGCTACATTCAGATCTATGAAAGAACAAGCTTTAAATAGTAATCATGATTGAATAAATAACATACACTACTCAATCACATACAGGAATGACACTTAGATTCAGCAAATATCTTCCATCTATTAATAAACACATAATCTCCTTACAATAATTTCAATCTATACCAATGTGCGTATGGATCTGATATAGTAATTCAGTCATATGCATATATCTCTATACCTTCATACATCTATCACACTCATATATTACCACTATGTACCTCACATCATATATATAGGGTGGGGACTTTCCCTTCACCGCTTATCTATTCCAGAAATAGGCCGCATGCTATTAATAGCCATATGTTGTTCACAGGCATAACCACACATGTAAGTGTGCTATCTATAGGCCTCTTACAGTTAACTGAAGTGTCAATCCTATTCTTAGCTCATCTCCATGTAAAATGCTTCGATCTAATCCTCTAAAAATAGAAAATGCATGGCACGCACGTCTCTACATCATTGGTGTGTTCCGCATGCCATCTTCTAAAAATAGGTCGTCATGCTCAAAATTGGCTAAGTCCTAAATGCTGAACTTGCCTTCCACACATGGGTCCTTCCTATCCTTATGCACCCTTGATCCTAGCCTTCTCTCCCACGTGGACTCCTTGTGTGTTCTCTAACAAATATTCTCTAATCAACAGCGAGGACAAGGGACATTACGAGGTTCTTGACATATGTAGAGGATGCACCCTGAGATGGGATGAGGATAGATCTTGGGATGTACTTTAGAGAGGGTTGATTGAGTGGGTGCCATTATTCTTGTGTTCATTTATTAGCTATATATTATTTTTGGATGGTAGGGGTAGGTGGTTTAACATTGGTTTGGTGGGAGTGGTACATGCTATGTGGCGAGGAAGAGACCATTGTTTCTTTGGTGTAGAAATGTTGGCATGGTTATATGGTGATTTTCACAGAGTGTCTTATGGTGGAGGAGAAAATTGATGTAGGGACTTTATTACAAGTATGAATTTTTGACCACATAACTATTGGGATTCTAATTTGGATTAGAGAGTAGTGGTAGGTGGGGGAGCCATCTATTTATGGGTGGTAGATGAAGAGGGTAAGATAGGAGCATTTGGGAGAGTTGGACTGGTATCAACATCAAATTGATGAGTTACATGTTGGAGATATCACACGGAGGCCATATCGACAATACGAGTACAGGAGGGAGATCAACAAAATATAAGGAGGATACGGTCACCGTATTATTTAGTTGATGGTTGTACCTATACTGAGTAGATCAGTATTGACCGGACATGGTAGTTGGACAGTTTGGCATTGATCAAGGTATACCAACGAGTCATCATTTGTTTTCTTGGATGACACAAGAGGTAGATGTTTAGGGGCGGTGATTTCGGAGGAAGTGGCTAGGGCCAACTTGTATGAGGTAAATGCGGTTGTATGGGAACCATTACTAGTATTTGAGGACCCATAAGTAGCACCGGTGTATGTAGAGTGGTGGGTATAAATTAGGCGCAAGTATGATTGACATGGCGCGCAGGGAGGGATGAGGTTTGTGCATGGATGGCAACAAGTGTATAGAGGGTTTCCTTAGGGAAAGAAATTAGTTGTGCACCAGCCACAACCATAGGTATAGGGGGAGGAGGAGGCAAAAGGGAACCACCTATTATTATTTTTGGTAGTTCACCATGACAACAACAAGTAGGGAAGTCTCCGATCACAGTCAGGGGTAGGAGATAGAGGTGATGGATTTGGATGATACTATGATGCCACTACTTACAATGCTTCCTTTACAAACAGATGGAGTAGGGCCTTAGAGTGGTAGTGGATCGGGGTAAGAGGAGATGGAGGAGGATATGGAGTGGTATGAGGAGATGGAGTATTAGGATGAGATGGACGGGGAGTTGGCATAGGAGGAGGATATGGGGGAGCAAGAGGAGATGGAGGAGATGCCAATCTATAGACATGTATAGAGATGTTGGATTCAAAGGTATGGGTGTGAAAAATGAAGATATTTTTCCTATCGGCATGAGATATAATGAGGATGTGATATATTCATGGGTTTGTAGTGGTGGTGGGAGAGAGAGAGAGTCGGAGATCTCTTAGATAGAGTAGGAGTTGGATCATGTGATATGGCATCATGATAGACATTATACGAGCATAGAGGCATACAAGGTGAGATATGGCCCATTAGACAAAGGATAAGGAGGAACCGAGACACAAAGTGGTTCACGGGATGGGGAGATAGTGGCAGCTCAAAGCACCTCATGGAGATCGGGCGAGATGGGGCCACCCAGACAGTGTCCTTTGTAGTAGTATCGGGGAAGTGATAACGAGGCATGGAATTATGAGGTTATGGTGATGCATGACTAGCTAGATTATGTGGCTAGACAGAGGAAAATTCATAGGTGAGTCAATCCACAACTTCGGGAGAACTTCCAGTATATGAAAACCTCCTCTAGTAGGGGAGGATACATGTAGTTCAGCATAATGTCGGTATATCATATCATATGTATATTTTATTTTGTTGATGGCCAATATGGTCACAATGTTGATGTATGTATAGAGGATCGATTATTTGGATGGTCGGTGATGATCTTATTTTTGATGTATTTATAGATGATAATTTATTTGAATGGTAAGTGATGATTATATTTTTGATTTATATGTGGATGATCGATTATTTTGATGACCAAGATGGTCAAATTTTTGATGTATATATGGATGATTGATGATATACGAGTTCCTGTTTTGGATGTAGATGGATATTATCTAATATATTGTTATTTTGAGATGTCGATGATGTTTTTAGGGTGTTTGATGATATGATTTATCATGTTGTTATGATGTGGATGCCTGATTATGATGATGGTTTATTTGATGGATCATAGTTATAGATGATGTTTTTGTTATGGTTATACAATTTATGAGTATGGATTAGTTGTGTATGATGAAATGATGTAATCATATCTTTAATGTTTGATTGATTATTATGATGAGTTAGGATGATGTGATTTTTAACTTTATTATGGATGGTGTGTGAATGTGATGATGTATATTTAAAATGTTTGACTTTTACATGTTTATGTATGTGATGGAAATTTATTTTATTTTGGTTTATTATAATGATGATGATATGGTTTGATGAGAGATGAGATTAATTTATTTGATGTTTAAAATTCATTATTATTGTGATAGCGTGAAATATGTAGATGGTTTATTTATGATGTGTTGCGTTCCTTTTAGAGATGGATATGTGTAATGGTGGTATATATGATTGATGAGATAATGAATTTGTTAGATATAGAGTAGGATGGTGATCATGCATTTCGATGCATGAATATAATTGTGTATGTTATTAATGCAATGTATGGTATTTACAATGGAAATGGGTATTGAATGTGTTTGAATTTTGTATAAATATAATCATTACTTTAATCATGTTAGAATGGTAGAGAGAAAAGGAGAGTGATAGGGAACGAATAGCAATGGATGGGAATAGGGGATGGAGAGAAATGAAGGCCTCATGATCTTACAAGGGTTACATTTCTCAGTGATTAATTGAGACCCCTAAAATTTATTTCATATCTGTGATGGTAGACAATATGAACTTTGTTAGAAGCGGGATAGATGCTCCTTAACCATGATAGATCCAATGCAGCGTAGATAGGATCATAAGAAGTCCGGATTTAGATAGTGGCTAAGGTAGATTAGGCTGAAAATCGTGGATAAGGATACAAGGGATGGAAGAGGGTAGTGTTCCCCTAATGTGCATGTGCTAGTGTCATAGATAGCTAGCAGACGGATGATCAGATTTACCATAGCACCCGAAACCGGTTTTCACCATGGTACTTACCCAAGGCGCCACCAAATTGGTTTTCACCATTGGACATTTTTTTATAGAGAGCATTAGGCACTTAAGCATAGAAGCAATGAAGATGCATGATGTTCATTTTATCATCAAGCTCATATATGTCCTGGAGTAGCAAAATTATAAGAACCAGATCCAAATTTAGCGATGACAACATAGGGTCGAGCCCAATTGGTTCTAACTTTCCCTTCTTTTTGCAATCAAAATTGGTATTGCATTGATTTTATTTAAGGACTAGGTCACCTATTTAAAATTCTTAGTCCTTGATGCACTTACTATAATGATGGTGAAGGAAATTTTGATAGGATTTGAGGTGGTCAGTCAGGAGGCCCCTTTCTCATCAAGGAGCTCAAGTTCTCTAAGGTGATGGACATGGTAGTCCTCATCATGGATATGCTTAGATATGATTAATATATCTACACAACCAATGTGCTAACCCAAACACCGACTAGTGAGAGATGATTTAGAAAGCAAATATTTGAGTGGATTAACTTTATCTATGAGCTTAGTAGTATTATTAAGCATGTAATGTCATATAGTTTTAGATAAAAAAACTACAACAAGACATGATTTTTCCATAGGGGTGTAGTTGAGCTCATATGTAATTAATGTTCATCTTAAATAATAGATGGCATGTTCCTTTCCTTGACTATCATGTTGTGCTAGAAGGGATCCCAAGGCGTGTTGCATAGCTGATATATAAAGTAGAAGAGGTACTCCTAGAGTAGGAGGTACCAAAACAAGAGGATGCATCAAATATTCCTTAAGCTTATCAAAAGAGGCTTGACATTCCTCGTTCTAGTGAAATTTTGTTCCCTTTTTCAATAGATGGTGGAATGGATGAAATTTTTGTACCAATTATGAGATAAATATTCTGATGGCTTAAATATTTCCCTGTAGGCTTCATAACTACTTGATATTTTTAGGTAGATGAATTTTAATCATAGATTTAACTTTGTCTAGATCAATTTTGATTCCACATCTGGAGACAATAAAACCTAGGAGCTTTTCGGATGTGACACCGAAAACACATTTCTTGGGATTTAGATGGACTTTGTATTCTCAAATTCTTTCAAATATTTGTGAGAGAGGACTGTAGGATGTTCCTCATGAGTTTTATATTTTCCTAGAATGTCGTCGATGTAGTCTTCAATTATATCATACATCATATCATGAAAAATGATACTCATGGCATGTTGGTAAGTAGCTCTGGCGTTCTTGAGCCCAAATGACATGAATTGATAACAATACATGCCCCAAGGCATAATGAAAGTTATTTTATGTTGATCTTCTTCATCGATTTTGATCGATTATTGCTTTAGAGAATTTGTCCATGAGGGATAACATATCATGTCGAATCTGTAGATTAGATGATCATATCAATATTTGGCAATGCGTAATCATCTTTTGGGAAATCTTTATTGATGTTGTAGAAATCAATACTGAGATATGAATGCCCCTAGTTTTCTTACCTCGAGATAATATTAGAGATCAATTCAAAATAATCAATAGGTCAGATGAAACCAATGTCAATCCATCTTTTGTATCTATTATTTGACAAGCAATGCCAATTTTGGATGCATTTTTCAAAGTTTTTGTTTGACTGGCTTTACATATTTACACACTACAAGATTGTGGACCATGAGAGAAGGATCCAAACTAGGAATATCTGCATAGGACCATGTGAATATATCTGATAATTATTTGAGGAGTGTGGTAAAGATGTCCTATTTTTCTGTAGAAAAAGATGCCCCGAGTTTAAGAATCTCGGGTTCTTCTTCGTGTCTTTGATATTGATATCTTGGTTTCCTTAATTATAGATGTTGAACCATCTTGTAAGGGTTGAAGCGGAAGAACTTGATCGATGAATTGATCGTTTTCAAGATTTGGGGATTCTTGGAAGAATTCGGTGAGGGGATATTCCTTTTCAAGGTGATAAGATAATTTGGGACGAGGGATATTAGATTAGGATAGAAGGGAAAGGAAATTCTCCTAAGCCCCAAAGTAGGTGTCAGCATTTAGACATACTTGGAAACCCTTTTTATGATCCCCAATAGGTAGATTGTCATGAGTTCCCATGAACTCAAGAATTGCTTCATCATTTTGAAATGAGTCAAGAGGAGGATGTTATGATCATTGGTCCCATTCAATGAGTTGTGGATAGGTGAGGGTGATGTCAATGGCAAGAACAACGGTGTTGGGGAAGAGATTAGTGTTGGTGAGGTCTTCGTATTGGCTATAGATGAAACTTGTATCAATATTTTCAATGACCTCCTCAGTGGTATTGGAAGTGTCACTCAAGTCATCATGGATGCTTTCACCAAGTGGTTGGTATCCTAGTCCATGTCCATCAAGGTTGGGGATAACAGTGGGGGTTAGGGATGCCTTGTCGTAGTGACCTAGTCCTTGTCTAGAGTATCCCATACGGGTCATTATCCTTTTAGGAATGAGATACTTATTATCATAACAACAAGAAGGTATAGAATCGTCAATAATCCATGAGGAATAATATGTCTTGAGGTAATGCTTGATGAGAAAGATACCTAAAATAAATAAAATTGGATGACCAAAACATGTATCTTTTCCATTTGTTTAGACAGGACATCGGGCCTTCTGAGCCATTTGAGTGATGGCGGTAGATGGTCAATATTGAATGTTTGGTATTTTCCACACCCTGTCACTTTAGTCTAAGTGGTAGAGTGGAGTAGATATGGGTGGAGTAAGAAAAAGAGGAGTGGATGAGGAGGAGGCATCATGGAATGAGGGTGGAAGACTATCTGGTTAGACATATGAAGTGGCAGATGATGGTGGGGATGTTACTATTGTAGGTTCAATAATAGGGGCACTAGGGTTCCCGATAGCTTTAAGCTTCAATGCTTGGAAATACTAGAAAGACCGAGGGTCACCATGAATAGTAATTTCTATATTGACATGTTCAAATTTAAGACATTGATGGAGTGTGGATGGTACAAGATTCATCTCATGAATCTAGGTTCGACCAAGTAAGACGTTATGCGGAAATTGTATATCGAGAATGTGGATGAGGTGTGGGAAGCATGAAATGCATGAGCGTTGATAGGAAAATATATGTTGCTAGCTGATTTATGCTCTGTGTTATCATATGCTTTAATAGTGATTATATCTTGCTTGAAATCCAAGTCGTTTTACCCTAATCGATGAATGAGTTTCAAGGTACATAGATTTAGAGCCAATCCATTTTCTATTAGCACTCTTTTTACACAAACGTTGTCAATGTGGACTTCAATATAAAGGATAAGATTTTGGGTAGGGATGTGTGGTGGAAAGTATTTTTGGGTGAAGGTAAGTGGGAGCATTGGATACGAGATAGAGATGGGAAATAAGGGCCTAAAATTATGTAGGATTAATATTAGTGGGGACACATGTCTCTTGGAGGGCACGATATAAAATGTATTTATGGACAGATGAAGTCTTGAGATGGTCCATGATGGATATTTTGTGGGATTCCTCTCAAGTTGCTCGATGATATTATATTATGATTGTCGCGTTGGATTGGAGGATGATGGAGCGGCTCCTTAAACAACCACATGGTTCCTACGGGTAGTGACAACACACTGAGGGTTCTGCGAAGGGCCCTTTACTTAAAAGGTGGCTACGATACGAAGAATGGTGGATATGACCAACAAGTGATGTATAAGGAGGGGGTACATGATGATAATTGATGTGATTAGAGTGATGAACAGATGATTCAGTTTAATTCCAAAATTTTGTTTTCCTTGGTTAGAGGCATTGTTCTATCCATGGTTAGGAAGGGGATTTTGATATATCCCGATCTTTTGGTTTTGGAAAGAAGTGAAAGAATTATCCTCTATTTAGATTTTTCCTTGGTCGATAAGGTATTGAATGTAATTATTTAATTTCATACATTGATGTTTGGTACAACCTCTGATTTTATGGAACTTGCAATATTCATTTTCTTTAAACCATGAAGGTTTGGCTTGGGATTCATTGATGGATTGACTTTGAGGAAAAAACCATGTTATCAGTAATTAACTTATCAAGGATTGCTTCCATAGATTCACCCAAAGGGGTGTATGTTCATCACCTCATATCTTGGGTAGTATGGGTTTTTCCTTTAGGGACAGATATGGCGTTGCATAGTATGGACGTGTTAGATATTTTTGGTATTTATTACTCCGTCATTGACAACATTATTATTCTTATTAAAGTATTTAGGTTTTTCATATGTAAAAGATTGGTTGGATTGGTTGTGATTGTCAAGGGAATATATTTTAATAAGGCCTTTTGCGAAAAGGTATTTCTCAATTTGCATTCCCTTTTCAATGATTTCATCAAATGTATTTACACAATGGACATGCAGATGAAAAGCTAATTCCTGATTAAGGTTAGATACGAAGATGGTGACTATTTGTTTCTCGGGTATGTGTTATTAAATGTGGATAGAAATGGCTCATCATCGTTGTAGGAAGGACAAGAAACTTTCATCGTTTCATTGTTTGGTATTACACAAATCAATCATTGTGACATCATGCTCTACATTTTAGGAAAAGTGATTTACCATTTTTTTTGATAAGTCAATGAACATCAGAATGAGCCTTTGGGAAAACCGAGGAACCATTCTAAGGTGGGACCACCTAGAATTCTAGAGAACAATCTTAGCAAATAGGAGTCATTGTAAGCTACCTCTTGACAAAGCATATAGAACTCCTTAATTTTCTCATGGGGATATTTCTTTCCCTCATATTTTTCAAATTTAGGTGGCTTGAAATATGGTGGAAAAGGGACCCATAATATATCATGGTCAAAAGGATAAGGAAAAAGTTCTTCAAATTTTTATTGATGCCCTTGAGTGCAAAGTTACAACCCTTGAAGTGTTTCTTTTATAGAATTCACTTCTTTCTCCAAGGTTGGTTCCAGAGGATTGAGAGGTGGTGGATTAAATTTGGAATGAGAATGTTAGGAACCATGATCATTCGATGGTTGAGGGCAATATGAGAGGTAAGTTAGGTGATCTGGTTGTTGATTTACTACAATTGGGATAATATAACTTCTTTGGATATATTAGTAGTGTTCTCTCTGTCATCCCATCCATGTACGATGCAACAAAGTGATCTAGATTAGGATGATGTGTGGAAGGTGGTATTTGGCCAATATTATCATTGTCATCTAGGAGAAGACTGTGGAGTTGGTCATGAGTATAATCAGAAGGAAGTTTTGCCCCCATGTGATATAGTTAGAGCAAGAGGGAATCCTTATTATTTTCAACAAAGCAGTTTAACATTTCTCTTCTTCTTCCTTCTTTAAAGTAATTACTAGAGTCATTGCCACTACTAGTGCTAACCATGGTCTCCATTTCTTCTCCTTTAGGTCAATTTTCTTTGTTATTGGCATCATAAGATTTGTGGTTGAAGAGATCATTTTATATGTTGTGGTTTATGTTTTCATTGTCATTTCCAAATTGGGATCAGGTTCTTATTCACCTAGGTTGTATTATATTGTTATGTTGGCGAGATTTGGGAGATGAAAGTGTCTTTAAGTGAAGGATATGTGGATGAAGAGGAAGATTACGATTCCTTTAATGAACTTGACGTATAACCATAATAATCTAGTGTTGCTTATAGGATGGAAGAAATTCAAGGGATAATGGAAGAAGGATATGCCTCGTTAGTATAGGGATTAGGATGTGCCTTGTTACAAGGGATTAGAAGAATAGGATAGGTGATAAGGATATTTTTTCTATTAGCAAGATGTTGATTAATAATATTAAGTTGATCATATCAAAAGGGGATCGCAAATGGGATGTTTAGGATGTGTATGATGATATAAGGTTATGACGAGATTTTGGGATGGGAGAATTATATGATTGGTATGGATTTCAGAGTCTTATAGACCTAGGTTGATTAGGATGCCAATAGGAAATGTCAAACGATTAATAGGGTAAGTCTTATGTGGTTTATGATAATGTGTTTTGTTTTGAAAGTGGAAAAGGTGTGGTTGTGGTTAGTGAAGGATGAATGAATGTGGGATTATGAATTTTATTTAATGAGATGGGAGTGTTGATTTTTTTTTTATTAAATTTTTTGTGTTTTTGTATTAATGTGAGAGGTTTAATAAGAAAATATTTAATGTATGTCTAAGGCCTATGTTGATAAAAATTTGATTTATTATTTAAAAAATGGGTTTAATGTTAAGGGAATAATTTATGGTCAAAATTTGGGTATTATATGGAGAAAAGGATAATTGAAGTGAGTGTAATTAATGGTATGTAATGGGGGGACTATGATTTTTTTTTGAAAAATCGGGGTCAAAAGATTATGGTCAAAAATTGATGGGTGATAGATGTATGGTTTATTTATGAGGATTGGTGTGAGGGTTATTTCATTGGTTTCAACAAAACACCCAAACAAGTACACTCATGCATGCACAATCCTAACTAGTCAAGTGGGTGTACAACACAAGTTATAACCCACTTTTAATACCACACACAATAGTGGCACTCACTGAGCTAGCCCACATTTACGTCGATGTGTGATCAACTAGTGAGAAATATTCTATGGTTACTTCCCCTACATTATAGCTTGATTACGGCCAAAGGATACCTATGATAGGATAAACAAGCTCTCTAAGGGTGTCCCCTATATACCTTGTGGTACGTGGGGCCCAATTCTATGTTGTAAGGATGTTTTCTAAGGTCTAGAAATCAGTATGTGGAAACCCCTCACTTCACGTCATGCTTAAAAAATGTAGAGTCTTATCCAATAAAGATAACTCTCTAAGAATTTATATACCCCACCAGAACACTAGGTGTGTCTACGTGCGTGGAGGTGAAGTCCATTGTCATGAGACCCCTAGGTTTATGGTAAGTGCATGGATATCACTTGCATGTCACACTACCTACAAAAATAGGGAATGAAGGCTAACCAATTTTGATCCTCAAGATCCTCCTAAGACGTGAGAGGAGAGCATACATGGGTTTTCCTTTGGGTTTAAATAAACAAAAACACAAAGTACAAAAAGGAAAACACATAAATTTAATCAAAAATAAGTTATTCGAATGGGGGTATTTGACAAATGAACCTGTAAGTCAAAAAGATTAGTAGTTTTAATGAGAACCCCAATATTCTTAGACCGTTCAGGCTACAAAACAAGGGTTAATAGTTTAGATATAATTGGTACCCTGAAACCACAAATGTTAGATTAAATGTAAAATGAATACCAAATCCGATAGATTTTCCCCTTGTTTCTGTAATTTCTCGAAAATAAATAATGTTAGTCTTTAGAAAACATGGAAAAATCAAAATATATAAGTTATTAATCAGTATGAAGCCAAAATATACTATTCTCGTGCATGCACTACTACATGTTAAATGAGCTAAAATAGGCTATGAATGTGCTACAACATGATATAAGCGTTGAAGTATGAAAACTTGCACATATAGTGTTAGGGATTAAACATGCTATTTCAAAAACTATATGCTCTAAATGTTTAATAAATGCATAGATAATCAAAGTGCGAGCACACCAAACCATGCAAAGACATAATATCAATATAAACACACTACAATGGGAGATACACATGCTAATAGTATTATAAATGCAACGTGTTGATAATTTGACAAACACACTAAACCTCGTAAAAATAGAGTGTCAGTATAGACATGCTAAAATAGGAGGTAAGAGTGCAAAGTATGATAAATGTGTTGATACTATTCTAGTGGCTACAAACCCGCATGATAGAGTATTAGAAGAAAACGTGCGATACAGGTGGTACAAATGCGATGTAATCACACAAACATGCTTTGAAAATTTTTCCTGCACAAATAAAGCCAAAATTTGATAGGTAAATGCATTCTTTATAAGTGATGAGTGCGTTATTTTAGGCGTATGCACTTGATAAAACATGGGGACACGAAAAATCAAAATTTTGAGCTTAAATCTCACTGAAAAATTCTAAAATTTTGGGAATTTGTTCTTAGTCCATAATGTGAACAATTCCAATGAAAAATTAGGGGGTAAGCCCCATGGTGGGCACCAAAATGTAGATTAAGTATTATGTTAGCATACAAAAATTAGATAATTATGAAACCAAACCAATACGAAATATACACATGCCTAATCAACTACCTCCGATTGAGCAAGATGAAAAGAAGGAGAAAGCAATTTACCTGTACTTACCTACAAGTAGAATTCTCCTCCTTTGTTGCTTTGGATTTTCTCCTTTGATTTTCTTTATTGAATGGATGCAATGATGCTTTAGATCTTGGAAAAATTCCAGCAGCACCTCCCCTTGATCAATTGCTTGATTGAGCTTGATAGATTGCTATGAAGATTGCTTAGATGGCTTGAAGATTGGGCAACATATACTTGCAAATTTCTAAGGTGCTTGCCATGGAGGGTGGAACCTCTATTTATAGTTGGAGGAGGTAGAAATCAATGGCTAAGATATTTCCATGGTGGATTAAATCAATGGTTGAGAATGGATGAGAGGAGAGGATTGTAGAAAATTCTAGATTTCATGAGAATTCTCTATTGAATTAAAAATTCAATGGAATAGTGTATTTTTATTTGAAAAGGGAGGGAAGAATGGAGAGGATTCTAAAATTAGAAGCATTTATATTTAGAGGGTAATTTAATTTATGATTAGGTGAGATTAATTACACTTATTGGGGGTGATTAGATGGAAAGGCTAGGCATATGATAGGTATAGGGTAGGTGGTAGGTGGGTGAGTATTTTTAAATTGGTGGAAAATAGTTAATGAGGGTTATTTAGTGTAATGAGTGAAATATTAATGATGTATTAATATTTCTAAGGGTATGAATGGGGCTTATGTAATATAAAATAATTGGAGCATGGTTATATATATGTTATAATAATTAATTAAATTTATAATTAATTATTATAAGGTCGATGGTGGGGATAAATGGATATTATATGAAAGGTGAATTATTTGTTAGATGACCATGTCAACATTTTACATGTCTACACAGTGGCCATGCTTTCCCCACTCGGGACATATTTTGTTTTCCATTTTTCCTTCATGGCCATACTTTCCCTTCGTGCATATTATTTCGGCACTCCCTTTTTCATTTGCATGTTGGGCCACATTTGTGTCCCCTTTGGGTACCATACTTTTCATCCTCATCCTTTGTGGACGTATACATTTTTACTCGATTCCTCGTATATGAAGGATTTCACATAATTTTCACATATAGTTGTGCATATTTTGATGACTTTCCTATGACCCGTTGGTCATCACATCTTACATCCATACTGCAGTGATCTTCACCCACTCACTGTTCCATATAACGTTGTATCATGTCTCCATTGAGACCACAATTGTCCCCTAACAATGTGATATTGGAGTCACCGCCATATTTTTCATTATTATTATGAGCCTTTTACCGGAGCATCTTTCCTTTGTAGTTATTTCACCCATATTTTCTTCACCCACCCATCCTTCATCAACTATATTTTTTTAAATACGTCTTTCATTTCCCTTGGCATCATCGATCCCCCATTTGAGGGGGTGATCATTATATACCTTTCATCAATCATCATCCAAATCTAAAAACTTTTGTCTTGCATCTTCATTGCCGCAAACTACTCAACAAAAAGGGGAAAAATGTAGACACCTAAAATGGGTATCCATACCTTGATTTCCCGCGTGCACATAATTAATTTTAAATTAGCCTATCCTCCTTAATTTAATTAAATTCTCATCCAAGTCCTATTAATTAATTAAGTTACATTAATTAATTTATCAATCCATTAATATCTTACATTCTCGATTATCCAATCCATATTAATCTTCATTCCTATTAATTAATTAATCCCTATCAATTAATTAATACCCTTTATCTTCGCTAACCTTCTATTTAGGATGTTTTAATCCTAAATCCACCCCCTTGATATTCTAATCTTTTCTCCTATCTATTTTATGCCCTAACCATGCATATCTCATACGCTTCCTACCTATATGCTTTAAATCATTTGACCAAGTCTTAAAAAGCCAAAATCACAAAATTTAGTCCCATTGGGGAATTTTTCCTTGCAGTTGGTGGTGAGCTAGCCTAGTCACCATCGAACCTATTAATCTATTATTATCTTTCCAAAGCAGGAGAGAAAATAATATGCATGTGAAAATCGAGCTCTCTTGTGACTTGTGAACTCGCTTCTCATTCCTAAACATCTTTATAACATTTAGAGATCTCCCAAACATCCCTTTTGCATGCTCACATCACTCACAATTATCCTTTGTGAGATTTTCCATCATAACTATTTTGATTTTGAAACACATATCATATCATCATATGATTTTTGTTCCTAACCTTTGTTAGGTACATAACAACTCTGTAACATCCAAGGAACACTCAATGACCTTCTCCTACACCCCTTTTCCCCTGTAGATTATCATATTTATCCCCTTATCCTCAACTTCATACTTATATGATACAGTCTTTGTCAATCCCTCCTGATCACTATCGACCAAGGCCTTGTTCATCAAATAATCCATCCCATCCATCCTTTTCTATTCTTATTTCCTCTTCTATCTTTGGATACCTTTTTGAGACCATCTTACAACACTTATAAACCTTTATACACTTTCAAGTTGTATTCAGACCTTGTAAGTCTCGTATATTTTATCTACCTGGTTTAGATCCATCCTCCCGTGTCATTTTTGACCTATCTCTCGCACAACTGAGTTGTCGTCAACCTAGACCAGTAACACTTAATTTACAATTATTGCAATCTAATCAGCTTTAGATCAATTTCTTTCATTTTCTCAGATTCAAGAACACTTTATTTCTACAAGCTTTTACTTTCGTATACTTTATTTTTCTTTATCTAAATAATAGGGGTTGACATCTAAGAAAGGAAGCCAAAATATTCTTGGATCTCGACATTATCTCGGGCAAGCCCACATAAATCTATCTAGTCAATATCATTTTCAATATTATTTACGAGACTTCATCTAATTTGTAGCAGTAGGAATCAACATCTCTCTTGTGCCCATATCACATCGCATCCGAGGTAACATAAACCCTCCAACATTTTTGATTTTTCTAGTTTCTTTAGTAGCTAGTGCATTAACTTCATTAGGAACAATAAAATTGATAAACACAATTACCCTATGTAAAAACATTACAATTAAAGAAATATCCATCTAACTTGCTTACATATCTTTTAGTGTTTGATTGTCCATTATTACAATACTTTGCAAGATGTTCCTTTTCATGAAAAAGGTAACATTCTATACCATATCTTTGACCAACCTTTTTATTCTTCTTTCCTTAACAATATTTTTCATTAGCTCCTTCACAATGTTGCCTATGAACTTTTCCAATGCGAGACATCCTTATTCTCAAACTTAGGACTACACATACTAGCTTTATGTCCATAAACATCACCCTTATAGTAGTTACCATGAAAAAATTCACACATATATGCATTAATTTGTCTGGTAGATGATCTTTCATGAGATGGAAGCTTTGAATTCTATTCCATGCTTGGTTATCTTCTATTATTAGATCCTTAACTTGATTCTTCCTCATTTTTATTTGCTATGAATGAACCCTATTTTAATCCTAGACATGTTCTATTGCCATATGCTTTTTATTTTCCTAACATATTGTACAAATTATATGAACTTTCATGAAAAGATGATACCTTGCTTGTCATGGTAGTTAAATATTTCTTCAATTCTTCTTTCTCAACCTCATGTTCGAGACACTCTTCTCTCTTGATCTTCAACTCAGCTAGAGCCTCCTAAAGTTGATTCTTTAAAACCTTTATTATTTCCTCATGAGATACACACAATGTGTTCAAATTCTCTTTGTAAAAAACTACTTCCCACCTTAAAGATCCCCCATTTTTGTCACCAAATATCTCCCTCTAGCATGTTAGGCTGCCTCTAAGGGACCACTTTGATACCAATTGTTGGAAGTGACAATGACTGGGGGTGAATCAGTCACTAATAAAACCTTTACCTTATAATTTATACTTCAAACAACAAACATACACCCTCATAGAACACATATATCAATGCTTGATCAAAATAAAATATAGTTCACCATAAAACATACTCGAAGAAAAGATTCATGCATACATGCCAATAAGAACACAAGATAAAATAAAAATATTTATTTATTGATATTCAAATAAGATCACAAGAAATGATGCCTTCAGTAATAAAACAACAAGATATAATCAAGTGATATCAATGCAATCAACTATGCCTCTTGAATACATAAGAGTATATTACTCTTTTGTAAAAGACTTCAATCGTTAATCAGACATGCAAATACTTTAGAAAATTGGTAATGAAATCAACATACTCTAAAATTAACAATCAACACATGGCACTAACTCTTACCTCCTTCATCAACTTGCATTGTCAGGAAGCGCCACCATCATTTTCTTTGCTCAAATTCACTTTAAGAAAACACCGCCAACTACTAACATTTAATGTAAATTTTAGGGTTTTTTGGCTAGACCAAGGAGTTTTTCTTTGCAACAATATTTCTTCAAAAGAAGATAAAAGGTTTTCCAAAGGTTCACTACATTGTACCCAAAACATCACTTTATAGCCAATCCTTCATTAAAATTAAAAATATTTCAGTTTCCCTCATTTATCTCGATCACACCATCCCACAAAAATAGCATTATAATCACTAGAATATTAAAAATTTACCCATGTAGGTCAGCCATGCCAAAACCTTCATCCATGCTCCAAAATCCTCAAAACCCCACTAATAGAATGAGAAAATCCCTCGCTCCAAAAAATATTTTTATTCAAGCTCTAAAAATCCACAAATGAGTAATATGACATTTAAACATCATCCATGGTTACAATTTACTTGAACCAATTATATTATTTCATTTAATGGGCCCGATGGCTCATTTCCTTCTTAAAATAGTTGTTTCCAACAACCTA
This sequence comes from Taxus wallichiana var. yunnanensis, assembly GCA_018340775.1. Classification (NCBI taxonomy): domain Eukaryota; kingdom Viridiplantae; phylum Streptophyta; class Pinopsida; order Cupressales; family Taxaceae; genus Taxus; species Taxus wallichiana. Next base: position 371,962,037 of record CM031244.1, on the reverse strand, counting down.
AATCTACTTTTGTGCCTCAAGAACCCTCAAGACGAACTCAACTATGGCATATAACAACTTAATGGAAATAAAAACATTTATAATACTTATAAGCAAGTTATACCTCTTGAAACATCCACGGTTCAAACCACAACAACGTTTTCCTTTAAAAAACAAGATGAAAAAAACATAGTTTTACAAATGCAACTAGTTAACACCCTTCCTAAAAATTTAAATACCTAAAAATTAATTAAATGGATGAAAAATACATCACTCTTCACTTTCCATGTGATATAGAGCATCACCCAATCCATTTCATGCACTAACCAAATGAATCTCATAGAAAAACAAGTTATATCCAAAAAGTAAGATAATTCATTGTTCAAAAATTTACTTGGAAACCTTAGAAAATCAATTAATCATGACACAAATTTACCATTGGAAATATCTCTGAATTACCTTTCCAAAACATATTGAAAATCCTTCCAAATCCTAGTGGAAGGCCTTTAACCAAGTTGATCTCTGCAAACTACTTAAATCGCCCCAAAACTCTCATTTGACTAATCAACGCAAATGAAGCATATTTGACCATTTAACAACACAAAAATGACATAAAAACATCATGGGAATTAATAAAAACTCACATACATCACATAATGATCATTTATTTTTCAACACCTTTGGACAACCTTGTCCCAAAGTGAACTTCAAAAATTTACCTAATTGAGTGGGGTCCACTCATTATCACAACCTATATCACAACTTTCTAGAAAATTGGAGGATTTATCTACATTATCCAATCATAATCCATGTACTATTAATAATTTATGGCTACTTAGAAGCATTTTATCTCAAATCCCTTTTCAGGTTAGTGTTCAAACTCATAAAACGTTGTTTACAATATTAACATTCATTCATAAAAATGTGAAACTGAAATGACATATTTTTTTTGTGAAACATTATAGAATAGATTTATAAACATCCTTGAAATCCACAAGTTCCTATTAAAATCACATAATTTAGGGTGAGCATCAGAAGACCCAATTCGAGCTGGAAATGACCTTGTTCATGACCCTGTTTCACCAAAACTTACCTAACATGCAAAATAATCATCATGGTAACCTAAATTGTTTCCAGAAACACCATGAAACACCCTACATACATATACAATAATCAAAATGTCACGAAAAAAATCCATATTTATAAACATTGAGAATTACATAGCTAGCCCTTAGTGTTTTGCATATGTAATGGCTAGGCTCAACTAAAATAACACTATAAATCATCATAGAAACACTCAAAAAGGTCCTAACATACTTGTTAAATGATGAATAAAATAACTACGAATCAATGATCTTATATATTTCCATAACTCAACCTCGTGCATCCTAACAACCATACTGGTCCAAATGAGCACCTGAAACATAGTCACCAACCCGTGTCTACACCCTAAAGCTCATACAAGAGACAAATAACTCCCAAATAATGCTCTCCATCATGCCAACATGTTTCTCAAGTCATCAAGAATCCCATACCACTAAGTACAGTCACCTAGGCTAGCTAGATCACCTGATTAGGTTTGCTAGAATAATCAACTATGACTAAATCAACATGTGCACCGAGAACATACCTAAAACACTCGTAACATCATCATACTAAGCCACTTATGACACTTCACCATCATACACTTTTTAATTAATGGGGTTTTTCATCAATGACAAAACCTATACAACAACATGCCGCCAAGATAAAACCCTAAATAATGTATATAAAGAATAACTTAGCCGATTAACTCTTAATTGAGAAGTGATAAGGACTGGAAAACTACTAAATAGGATGTGAAAAGTTTCTTCAATGATCAGGATAAATTATCAAATAAAGGAATAAGGTTAGACATGTGTACCCATAACTAGATAGGGGTACCTATGACTATGCAGATGATTTGAATTTGATTTTTACATTATCGCACAAGTGTCACAAATATTCCCTATTGATCACCTATGTGTGGCTCTTTGATCATTGAGGGTACATATAACTTATAAAATAGATATCACTTGCAAAACCAAAAATAGCACATCAAATCCAAATCATAAAGATGCAATATGGGGAGTCAGACTGACCTAGACGATCACCCCAAGAGTGAACTTACGACCGAGCGCTACACTACATTTCAGAATCCATGTATTTCTTGTGAGTGTGTGTAATAATTGTGCCCTAGGATGCCCTTGTGTAAGTGCACTTGATATAAGGTTGTAGCTATATGTAGTAATGTGTGCATGGAAAAATGAGACCGCCCTTCCTATGCAGTGTATGCGATCCCTTGTCCCTTGATTGAATGCCAAATGGATTATTTGAATTTCTTTATATGCCTTTTGAGTGCAAGATTAGGTGATAGAAATAATGCTTAGAGATTGGGTTCTTTATTTTGAAGACATGAATATGTATTTATATGGTTCCCTTGTTTGAATTTTGTAACTAAAAAATTATAGGCCGACCCATAAGTGAAAAATATGCCCAAAAGATAAAAGAGACCCAAAAGAAGCGAGTAAGGTGGAAATGGGTCGGGTTGCCTGACACTCTTATCCTATTTAGGTGTTGGTTTTTAGCCATAAGAGCTAAATAAGTAAAATACTAATTGGGATATAGGGTGTGCAAGACAAAATAGAAAATAAGAAACACACAAAAGAGGCCAAGGACAGTCGTTAATTACTAGTTTTCTTGCTTAGGTATCATATGAATGATAATATGTATTTAGGACCCCTAAATGTACCCAAGTGTGTGATTTAGTGTCTATAACATGCATAGATTGATACACAATTACATGTTCTAGTCTAATCCATTCCAAGTGAAGTTTATCATTTGGGGCATCTCCCACTATATATATTTTATTTTATTTCATTTAAGTTATTTCCACTTCTTCGTTATTATGTGTTACTTTTTAATATGTATATGCTATATTTTAGACTATTATGACTAATATGTGCCTTAGGAAATGTTAATATATATTTCTCTATGTAAATTTTCACTACTATTTACTATAATCGGATAGTTAGATTTCTTTCTTACGGTTTGATTACTTGACTACTTGTTGTATGTAAACCAAGTGTTTTGTTTATCATGTGACACTATGGGTGTCCTATTTTTTTGTTTTATTCCTCTCTTTTATACACACACTTACTTATTTCTATCAATCTATGTGCCTCTATTGTGATTATCTTCTAACATCGTTTGTGTCCCATATTTTTGGCTCTATGCCTTGATATGACTCTTTTACACACTATTATTTACTTTATCTTGATTGAATACTTATTTTCCTCTATGATTTATAATTTAACACATGAATAATATTCTTTACTCTTTCTTATTGCATGTTGCATATTGTTTTCTTTATGGGTGAGGCTCTCCACCATGTATAACCCTCTTATAGGAAAATAATCCTAACAAAGTGGCTACCAATACAATTTTACACGTGATCCTATATATATTATTAGACTTATTTTACATGGTTCAAGTAATTTATTTTTATCCACGTAATCAAAATAGTTATCACATGTTCTTTAAAGGATGGGACATTCATCGAGATATATTCTACATGTATAGATGGTGCAAGAATATTATATGATGTATGCATAGGTTTCTACAAAGGTAAATATCCTCTAAACAATTATAAATGAAAAAGTGAAAAAATCACATTGATGTAGAACTATACAATTAGGTCAAGACCGTACTACAATGTAGACCTTGACTAGATGTTCTTGACACTGGGGAAAATTATCAAAAAAATACTACAATTATAGATTCTTAAACTCATTTATAGAATTATGGTAAAAATTTATACATAGATGTTAAATTTAGAAAAAAATACAAGGATCATGTGGGTAAGTGCATGGAAATAGGGGGCCAAAAGGTGGTCTTAAGTGGACACTTTTTCTCAAAAATAAAAAACTTCAACTTGTATGAGTTATTAGAGATAGTTACACTCAAATTTTGAAGATGTTATAAGAACATGAATTGTAGCATTTCGAGTCTAGTTTCTAAAAAATAATTTATTTTTTAAAAATGGTTGAGTGTAAGTGGGTTAAAAATATAAAATGTCAATAGGTGCTCCTATTTTTGTAAATAAAAAATATAGTAGACAGTTGATTGTGCACCCCCACCCCCAAATTTTGAGCACTATTTAGTATTTTTGAAAAAACTTCAAAGAGAAAGATAGATATGAAAATTTAGTTTGTGATGTAATTTTTAAAATATTTTTAATAAGTATATATTTTTAGAAGATTTTTCGAGTTCAAATATTTTGAAAATAAAAATAATGGATAGTGATCGTGCCCCCTAATCGCCTCAAAAATATTGAAACTTAGATTTTTTTAATATATATAGAGTTAGTCCTAGTTTGTGACTGTATAATTTTTTTCAATTTAGAGACGTGAAACAAAATATACATGACAAAATATAAGCGTTTACAATCACTAAAAATAGAGTTATAAAATATATAGTTTAAAATAAATATAAATAGAAACCTTAGAATAGTAAGAAAAAAATATATATTTAGAAATAGGATAGTTTTATTAATGTTGTAAGAATTTTTAAAGAAAAATAAATTTTTTTTTTTTAGGATTTGTTATGGTGAAAGATGAGATTTTTCATATTTTGTCAAAAACACATATGTTGTTGTGTTGTTATAGGTCCAAGGCGCAGTTTGGCAAACCAAAACAATTATAAGCCTGTAAAATATTGGTTTGGGTACATAATTAAGGGAATTCATACGCATTAAAACGTGTACGCGCTTATACGCATACACATTCCTTAGAGTTTAAAAATTATTTGTGTTTGTGGCGAGACTTATATGTATAAAAATAAATATATGTACAAGCATAAGTTTTTTATTTATTATTAAGCTTATAGTTTATTATTTCTTATACTTTAAATATATTTTTGTAAATATAAGAAATTAGGGTCACTCTGCACCTTATGGAACTAGTCTCACAGCTCCATGAGTCATGATTTAGGAGATAGTTTTTTTTAATCTAATATGGTCATTACATAGGTAATTTTCGAGATTTCAGCATTCAAGCCTAAGTTTTTAACTTGTTTAAATGCTAAAATTGATGCCTATTTTGGGAAATAATATAGTCATTATTTAGGTATTGAGGCCTTTTGGATTGTTTACTGACATTTGTAGGAGTATTAGATGTGTCAAAATTATATTTTACAAACCTCACAACTCTCAAAGGAAACAAAACTACTCAAATATATGCACTCATGAAATGCCTTATAATACATAACAAATCAAAACACATGTACATGTTTTTATTAATTTGAAAATCCTTGATAACATCTACAAATACTACTCCCATTATTGGGGTTATTACAAAAATCAACAAAATCCTAAAGCTATTACAATGGTGTTTCTTCATGACCCTTGAAAAGTTTCACTTGTTCCATGTGACTCAACTCGTCTCTCTACTCCTTGTCACTCTATCCCCTAAAATGGTATACTTGAATCACTTCATGCACACATTGTGCTCTTTCACTTTTGTAATCAATACACATTATACAATTTAACTATTGCACAAATCATTCATGAAATCCCTACGTAATCATCACCATCACCAAATGTTTGTGTTGTACTTTCATTTCTCCATTTCACCATCCTTGTGTGTGCCCATATACTTAACTAATATTGTAAAAATTATGTAAGAAATTCAATTCCCCCATGATACTTCGCATCAAAAATTGTATCTTCAATTTCAATCGAATTGACTGATTAATTCATGCCTATATTTTTAATTAGTCCTAGATGAAGTAAAAATCAAATCATATAGTTCCAATAAGTTTCACATGGCTCAATTTAATCAACATTTCTTATCTTATTAAAAAATCAATTAACTATGTAATGCATGATATAATTAGGGGTACAATTGAGTCCAAATTCATTGTTGTGATGTAAAATATCTAGCATGAAAAATTAAAAATATTAAGCATGAAAACTAAGCCCCTAATTGAAAATTAGGCTTCCCTACCAATGTACGTCCTTCCTCAAGCCCACCTACCTTCATTTCAACCATCACATCTTATTAGAGACAATTCCTAAGGTTTTCAAGTTTATTTTAGCGTTCAGGATGATTACCTAAGGTGATGAATCTATTATGTAAGATTTAGTAAAAGAAAAATTCATTTGGACACCCAAAAAGAGAAATCATGGGATCACACTATGACAATGAACATATCAAGTTGTCGATGTGTACAAAAGACACCACTTGTACAACTATTGCAATTAAGAGAATCGCGAGGTTTTGAAGGATTTGAAACATCAAGGACCTCATTGAAATTCAAGTCATCAATGGAATGATCATCATGAGAATGATGAGAAATGATAACCATGAGTGGTGATGACAGTTATCTCAAGCTAAAAAAATGGTGCATATCTCTTGAGAGTGTTTCTAAACACTTAATCAATGTTTGACAATGTGCTCACATATTGTAATTCAAGGAGTGGATTTCGCATTGCTTCAATGCATTTGGAGGTCAAGAACATGGATCTCACCCTCAAAAATTCCTTCAAGTATCATTTAGGGATCAATCCTTCCATTTGGAGGAGGAAACCTATTTCCATGAGGATAAATCGAGCAAAGAGGTGTCCAGATACTATAAGCATGTTTCCACTCAGGTGACATCTTGGTTAGGGAAGTGAATTGTGAAGTTAAAAATATTTATGTCACTTAAGTCATCACTTGAGGTGTTAGAAACATGCTTTCAACTCATGGTAACTCATTTTTTACCACTTTTTCATGATGAATGGACCCATGATGACCTATTCGAGGTATAATTCCTCCTTGTCCTTTTTCTAATAGCTAGAGGATAAGGGGACACGAAATGTGCCCCCTTGTGGAGGAGAAGTTTTCTCACTACAAAAATATCTTATCTAGTGTTAGGAAGGTGTTTTATGCTACAATAATTGTCATTGATGTCAAAGGAAATTGAAGGATATAATAGATTGATTATATTCATTGATGTGAAAAGATATTGTGTAGTATTTAATAGCGTAGAGAGTTGTCTATTGCTTCGGAGAATCATACTTGTGCGGGCTATTGTTTCAAGTTCTCATAAAGTACAAAAGGATCAAAAATTCATGGAAGTTTTTCATGGATTGGTTCAAGTGAAAGAGGGCATTCTTCATTGACCTCAATGATCCATTCATCAAGTGCTTCTAACTTCTTCTCTCAGTGTACCTTACATGGATAAAAATCATCATTGTAGGAGGATTCTTCACTCATATAACTAATTATTTTAGATAATGATGTAGTTATGGTACATAAAACCCAAAAAAACATCATACAGTCACATTTTATTTACTGTGCATGATGTTATTGAGACCAAATAATCCCTAAATATCATCACATCATCGTAATTAAATTGATATGACTCAAATAAGGTAAACTATCTCTCTACTGAGCCAATGTGTGGATGATTTTTAAGAAGATCTGAAGAATACATACATTAATTTAGAATACTCCAAGACTCTAATTTTTTTATAAAACCTTATTTTGAATATCTTTTCTACCATAAGGCTTAGTCCTAGAAATGTATTGTGAGAAGTTTTGGTGTTCCCATGTAGAAAGGAATTTTTATGACGAGAATGGTTTTTAAACCTTTAGTAGAGAGGAAAAAGAAACTAAAGTTTTAATATGTGTGTAAAATTATCCTTATATGATTTATCATTCCATCATATATGATGGTCCCGCATGCCTTCGTTACTTGGACTAGTCGGGATATGGAGATCATCAACTCACTCCTTGAGTCTCAAATTTCACTCAATTTCCTAACCACATATGTAAAAATCATAATATCAATGAAAAAGAAAATTAGAATATCAATTGAAAAACTTTAAATACTTGATTATTCTTGAACCTAAATAATTTACATCCAATTAGTTTTGAACCAAAAGGGGTAGTTGCACTATTTTGAAATTCTTCATGAAACATCAAGCCTTAGAGAAAATGAATGTCTCCAATATGCAGAGGATTCAAATAGATTTCAAATTCCTATTTTTGTTCCTCCTAACTCCTTATAAAGATCTTAGAATCTTCTGGAGAATTCAAGTTTCACCATTAGATTGTTTGTTCCCTGCACCTAGATAACTGTTGTTGAGGAGATAGTCATTGAATGAGAAAAAAATTACTAAATCTTCCTAAATTACCTCTAATGATTCCAAGATTCCCCAAAATCACCTTTGGATGCTTAATATCTTTCCTAAACTCTCCTAGAGGGTGTTTGATTAGCTCTTGGATGGCCAAAATAACTTGCATGAAAATTGAATATTTTAAAACATGACAACTAACCCCTTAATTCAAAATAAATCTTCTCGGTGACTTTCAATCCTTCCTCTTGCCAACCTACCATTAGTTTAAATTTTACCTTGGCACAAAGAAAATTCCTAAGAATATCATTCAGTGTGTTTCAATGTGTAGGAATAGTTATTGTCACCAAATCAATGCACCCTCCGAATGGCGAATGTGAACAGGATGTTCGGTGTGATTGGGGCACATGGGATCACCTCTCAACCTATGGGACTTGGGCTCGAGGTGAACCTCTAGAGAAGGTGGCTTCCTCTTCCTAAACTAAGTGTCGTACTACTCCTAGTTTGATAAAAAGGCTATCTAGTTCTATGCTAACATTTTCATGGAGTTTTAGGGAAAGATATTTACTCAAATGAAACTATACTAGGGATGGTGATGCCCCAAATAAAGGGTGTTTCCAGACTCATATGGGGTTAATTTGAAGGTGTGTGTACCACGAGATCAAATTCACCTACTGTAACTTAGAGAGGGTATAGACTACCACATAATAAGAAACATGCATTCCCTTTGTTAAACTTGATCAAACAGAGAAATATATCAATTTCTCAGTGAAGAAGGATGAACTTAAGAAGGGTGAACAGATACCACAACTCAACTGCATGCAATACTCCACCACTCGATAAGCACAAAAATCCAAGAACTGTAATAGAAACGTGAACTTGCACAGTGTACTTGCAAGCATGAGAAAAGGCACAAGAAGTATATAAGGATGAAAGGACCGAGATTAGTCACAAAACACACACTTTTATTACATCAATAACATGCACAATGCATCATACATTCAGAAGAGGAAATGGTTACCATTAGAGTCTTGAAGAGGAGGCTTGAAAGTTATCTCAACACACAAGGACAACTTGCAAAAGAGAGAGGACTCTTGAAAATTGCACTTGCCTAAGATATCTAACTTTCCAACCTATCTGACTTGTTAGAACCCTTTGGAATGAGCTTCTAACTTACATTTATAGAATAATATATGAGAGAGAAGAGGAAAGGTCATAATTACATTCCTAAATTGAAGGCACATGATGGTTCATTTATTATAGTTGGTTGAACCACTTTAGAAGGTTCCATCATGTGTCATTAATGCCCGGTTTGACTTATTCTTTTACAATTAATTAAAATAATATTTAAATAATAATAATAAATATTATTATTAAAATATTTAAATAAAAATAAAATATTAATTAAAATATTTAAATAAAAATATTAAATCAATTTAATTATTGGTGGGCCCCATATCGACTAGTTTCACTTTGAAGGGGAAATAATGGGAAAAGGCCAAAAATAGCACAACTCGGTGGTTGGCTCGTGAGAGCCATCTTACCGAGTTGGGTCCAAGTTTCTCCATCTTGTATCGGTGACCAAAGTTCATCATTAGTGAGATCCCGCATCGAGCTCCTCAAAACACGCTTTCCACCACTCAATGTAACCAAGATCATTGTGTAACTGCACCGCCCCTTTTTACCAAACCGAGCCGCCTAAGACCAACCAAGCTCCATCACCAACTGACTATGAGCTATATGCATCAATGTCAAGCTTCTCATTGAGCTCCCCATGAAATCACCGAGCTCGTACTCAAATACCTGGTTGATCCATTCCTTTGTGTGTCAATTCATGTTTGAAATGTCTTGGCTCGAGCTCACCATCACTGAATTCGAACTTATTTAATTGCATGCCTTTCCATGACTCATTCATTGCAATCCCTATGAATCGAGTTCTCCTATCACACCATGTACAAACATTGACTCTATGATATTTAATTCATGTCGGCCTCATGACTGACCATTTCTCCTTTAGTAATCCTCTTACGAGCTTGGTGAGTTCTATGTTTTTTGCCTAAGCCACCTATTTGTTCATTCATGCAACTCTCAATCCATTTATCAATTGCAACGTTTCTTCCGGTCGACAAGATTTGCCAATCGAACTCATCCTCCCCGTCATTCGAGTTTTATGTTATTTCCATAGGTGATTTCAACGTATGTAGATTCACACTGGTTTTAGCTTGAATGAGCTCCCTTTTCCACGCTTGATGATTGCCCTCCACTTCGACTGGGTTTCTTGCTATGCAAAGTTGAGTTCTTCTGTAGATCACAATGAGCCGAGCTCCTCCATTGTTGTGACCATCACCGAGTTCCGAGCACCCTACCGAAGTCACCAAGCTCCAAAATGAGCTCTTCATCAAGCAAGTCAAAGTTACCTTCCTCGAGCTCCACTTGATGCCAAGCTAAGTTTTACAGAGACAATGGCTTCATATAGTTCTATTACCATGATTGCATCCTACATCGATCAGGTCATATTCTCCACCAAAATGAGAGATTTCCTTGCCTTAACAAGCCTTCAACCCTGAATGAGCTCAACATTGAATCAATTCACCATTTCACCGAGCTCTCTACCGACAAGTCTCACGTTGAACACACCACCGACTTTCCTAGTCCTTGGTGAGCTCCTTCTCGAAACGAGTCTCATGGATATGCTCTCCCTCTTGTTTCCGTCGTAGTGTAGAACCACCTGTTACACTATCATCATGCATGCAACCACACGAGCCTACACACGAGCTTACCATGTAATTGAACACCTCTGCAACTTGCTCAATCATCAAGCTCTCTTTGCTTTCATTTCAACAGAGTTCGACCTGAAATAGACCACCCCGTGCCATGCTCATTGACGAGCTCTCCATCAATCAATGATCTGATTTCCTCACATCTTGAAAAACACGTCTCAGCTATCAGAAATTTCTTACGAGCTCATCACTCCAAACGAGTCGAGATTTCACCATTTCTTCTCACACAAACACATGATAAGCCTGAAATGTCTCATTCCTATCTTCTCTAATGAAGGTGATGAATTCTCCATAAGCCAAATTTTACTTGCATCCGACTTGGAAGGTAACCGTTGCCCTATCAACTCAGCGACCAACTCAGTCATTCATCGTGTTAGTTACCTTGATTCCACCATACCTCCTCTTGTGTTACCGATCATATCAGACTCTCTCATGACTCACTCCAATGTGCTCCGACTCACCCGGTGACTCACCTAATAACTCTGCCACTGACTCGGACTCCTCCTCTACATGGAACTATTTTGTTGGGTTGTCATTTTGATATCGCTGCATGGCAATGTCCTTCCAAATTTCCACAGCGAAGACAAAAGTGCAGGAGTTCGGAACCATTTTACCAACTCGATCGGGCTATGGACCCAAAGTTTCCTAAATTTCCCATGCCATGTCTAAATGTGGGATTAGCCATCACCCTTTCCCACCTAATCAGTAATGGAGCAAGAATCTTTCGAATTGTGGAACATTTCCTTGGCTTTCCATTGCCAAAGTCTCACTTGGCCATTTGGTTGCCAATCTCCCTGCACAGAGTAAATAGCTTGGCCTGCCATCTTGACATTTCCACCATGGAAATGCTCACCTATGATTTCCCTGTTCATGCCTTAGCATAGGCCCAACACTCCCTAGAACCCAATGCCTTATTATCCATGTGTCGATCTGACAAGTTAAGTTCTGATCTCCCATGCATGGAATCGGCCTCTGTCTGAGCAAACATTGCTCTTCCTGTAACTATTATCAACTCTCGGTGGTGTGACATTTGAATTCCAATTCGCCAAGCGATTTGGTCTCCTTCCGTGAGCTGGCTCGACACTCTTCGCATATGAGTTCATCCCAGGCTTTCATCAAAAACATTTTCCTCCATTTATCTTTGTATTTTGAGTCGGTCCATGCTTCCACAATTGAGCTCAAGCTAACTGTGCATTCACCTGCACACCCATGTAGTTTGAGAACTCACCGATCACTTTAGCATAGGATGTCAAGATCAGTTAAGGCTCGCTAATTGATTTGCTTCGTCCCTCTGTATTACACATCCTTACACGAGCCTAGTCATTTCTTCCAAAGTCGATTGAGCTCCCTTTGAGTAACTACACATTCACCTGATGAGATCGATATTGAGCTCATTTTGATTACATTTCTCTCTGAGATATGTTTTACCCGGCTCAAACATACTCTTCATTCAACTGTCGACCAAGCTCCCGTCAGTGAAAATCCACGCTCTCAACTCTCATCTCAAAATTATCAAGCTTCCCTTCAACTCACGTGAGCTCCGAGCTACTCGTGAATTTTTTAAAGACTGAGCTTCTTACTTCGTGGCTTGGTTCATCCAACCTGTGTTGTGCCAACTCGCCACTAATGTCCCGTGCTAAGTAGTTGACTATAAGTTAATCCTCTGTCAAGGATATCCCACTCGAGTCACCCCAATCACAACCTCAACTCATCGAGTCAATATGTCACCGGGCTCCAGTGTGTTTCACCGGCTGAGTTATCTCTTAGCTCGGCTTGTTATAATTTACAATGTTCTCAATCTTGGCTTGAATTCCTCCACACACTTGCATTCATTCGGGCCGATTTGATATGCTCAAGCTTCACCACTAGCTCAACTCATCGATTTGTCTCTTAGCTTGGCTTCAAGTCGACATCAATCCCATGACCTTACACATGGTTCAAACGTCAATGAAATGATTTCAGCCTGCTCACTCCAAATGACCCTCCAACTAGACTTGACGTTTAGCTCGCCCTTCACCGGTCTCAAGGCTCTTGTCTAACTCGTTCGGCCTAAACCATTTCCTTTACATCATTGTATTGAGTGGACCACCGAGTTACTTGGCATAATATGCCATTCATTGATTTCAACTAACTAGACATAGCTCTTTTTAGGAAAAATCCTTCAATGTACCACGAGCTTGCCGAACTGTTTGATGAGTAGCTCGATGAGCTATTTTTGCTAAAGTCTACTCTTTTCTTCTCAACTCGGTGCCTTCCAATTTTTCTTGACCTTCCACCCTTTTAAAATTTCTTCTAGCACTTGGGCCTTATGGAGATGTGTTAAGATCCTTGAGCATTTTATACACTAATTTTGGTCTTATGCCTAAATTAGATGAATGTGATCCCCTTAATGGTAATTTCTTGTTTTGAATAAACCATGAGCTTCACAAAAAAAAAAAAAATTCCTCAGTACCAAGGTCTAATAGGCCCTCATTATCTAATTTCACTAAGTGTGCAAAATTTGATAACATTTTTTTGGCGACCTCTCAGGGATGATTGCCTACTAAGCATGATTCTAGTAGCCTTAAGTCATCCATTGGGCATGGAGTCAATATTGGAATCAAAAAGTGATTTGATCTTCTGTGATACATCCCAGAATCTCCTTGAGCATTCCCAATCTTGGACCTCCTGGAATGCTAAGCATGAAGTATATTGAAACTGTCAAATTCTTGATATCTATGGAACACTATAGAATTTTGAATGAGGTAGATCATGAAACTCTTATGGAAACCTTGAACTTCCTTCCTTTAAAACCTCAATGATGAAACAATGTGCAACAACAACACAAAAACACAATAACAAGGAAAGCAAAATAACAACAACACACACAACAATGTGCATAAGCACTTGGAGGAAAACACCTAACTAAACTATACAGGGGGTGGAATGCTTCTCAAAAACAAGCTTTAAGATGTATCCCATTCACATGAATGGTAGTTCTTCTTTCATTGATCCTAGATAGATGAAATGAATTCACCTCTTTGCAACTCGTGATGATGTATGGCCCACTCCAGAGAGCATCAAACTTGGCGTGCTTTCCTGGCTTAGCCATATCTTCATCCCATTTGAGGACTAGATCTCCCTCTTGAAAAATGTTTGTCAAATGCCTTCTTGTCAAAAGATTTCTTAACTGAGCCTGATGTTGCTCCAAAGTCTTCATAGCCTTGTTTCGTACTTCCTCTAACTCCATGAGTTTAGCAAACCTTACTGTCAGAGGATCACTCTCCATAACTTCAAGTTGATGAGCTAACTCCAAAGAAGGTAACTCTAAGGAGAGTGGAAGTTTTTCTTCCCTTCCATATACAAGCATGAAAGGAGAATTCCTATGGCCCTTTTAGGTGTGATTTGATCTTCCCATAAGGTGGTCTTAAGCTGTGTATGCCAAGTCCTCTTGTTAGTTTCCATCATGCGCTTAATAATCCTTATGAGGTTTTGTTACTAGACTCATCCAATTTCCTTGTGGATAGTAATTGGATGAAGTCTTGAGGTAGACCCCATTTTTAACATCCCATTCACTCAACTTCATACCAAGAAAATCCATCGCGTTGTCTAAAATGACTGTAAAAGGAACACCGAACCTTGTCATTATACCTTCCAAAAAATCTAGAACTACCTTTTCATTTCTCTCTTTCAATGCTACCACCTCTGTCCATCGAGTAAAATAGTTTGTTGTAGTAAGGACCCATTTATGTCACGTCATTGGATGGAGGATTAATCATTCGATGAAGTCCAACCCCCATTGAACAAATGGTTGATCCATTTGAATTAGATGTAGTGGAAGAGCTACCAACTTTACTTTCCTGTGAAAAAGGCACACTTTTTACATTCCTTACCCATATTTGGGCATCTTTGAACAAATCCGTCCAATAGTAACCGGCTCTCATGATCTTGGTATCAATTGTTCATGCAGAGTAATTTCCTCCAGATAGTCTATTATGAAACTCTTCTAGTATCTTACTCACCTATTCCGGTCTTACGCACCGAAGGAGGACACCATTCAAATCCTTTTGAAAGAGAACGTTATCTACCAAAACATATGGAATAGATTGAAGATGAAAAGTTATCTTTGATTTTTATCCATGTTCACAAGATATACTCCGAGAAGAGGAAATTATTCATTTTGGATAACTAATCAACTTGATCATCACTCTCATCAATGTTTAGGAGCATCGTATCCTCATCACCTTTTGATTCCATGTCTGTAGCAAGTTGTTGACACAAACCTTTACCTCTAACAAGTTTGGTAACCTTGATATGTACATCATACTCCATCACCTTCATGATCCATCTAGCATGCTTTCGTTCATCTCTTTGTTTAACAAAAACTCCTTGATGCCTGGATGAGACACCATCAAATGAATTTTTTGTTGGACAACATGTGCTTGAATTTCTTCAAAGCTCGAATAACCACAAAGACTTGTTTTTCAATGAATGAGTATTTGAGCTTGTAGTCTTTGAGGGATTGACTGAAGAAAGTAATTGGCTGCTCCATCAGATCATCATTTTGTTGGGTGAGGATCCCTAAAATGCTCTCTTGACCTACTGAAAACATAAAGGATAAAGTCTTTATCAAACCTAGGGTTCACTAGCGTGGGAGCTTGAGAAATTACCATTTTGATGGCTTTAAAGCTCTCTCATCCTTCCTTTTTCCATGAGAATGGCATGTTTTTCTTCAACATGGCTTTTGTGGTTTAGACAATGTCGTGAATTGAGGGATGAATCCACACAAATTTTATGGTTCCCTAGAAAACTCTGGAGACCCTTCTTATGACTTGGGAGAGATAAGGACATAATCAAATGAATCCTGGATGGATTGATTGATATTCCTTCTACTGAAACAACATGCCCCAACAACTTTCCCTCATGTAAACTACAAAAATACACTTCTTGGGATTAAGTGAAACCCAAATTCCCTACACCTTTAGAAAACCTTCCTTAGATGTGTGATGTGATCATCTGCATGCTTAGAATATATAGTTATGTCATCTAGGTAAACCAAGATGATATCATTGATTAGTCCTTTAAATTCCATGTCCATGGCTCTTTGGAATGTATCCCGGCATTAGACAATCCAAACGACATTTTTTGTAGGCATACATGCCCCACTTGGTAGTGAAAGTCATTTTGAATTGGTTAGATTCTTGGACTAGGATTTGATTGTAACCCAAATATCCATCGAGCAAAGAAAATATTTGAGCTCCTACCACCATTTGAAGGATCTACTCCATTGATGGAAGAGGATAATGGTATTTCAATGACACATGATTCAAATCCTAAAATCTACACACAACCAAATCTCTCCATTCTTCTTCCTTACGGGAACCAAATTGGCTACCCAAGAGGAGTGCTTGATGGGGAAAATAATACTAGGCCTCGATGAGTTTGGTTATCTCCTTTCTCATTAGTGGCTCAATTTTGGGATTAATTGGCCTCTGTTTTTGGAAAACTGGCTTGGCATTAGGATCCATTTCGATGGTATGTTGTGCTAGACCTGGATCAAAACCATGCAGGTCTTTATAGCTCCATGTAAATATGTCATGATACTCTTGAAATTTTTGATGAAAGATTCTTTCTCTTTGGAAGTACACACTTTTCCAATCTTCAGAAAACTTCTCATGCACTACCTCGACTTCCTCAAAATCTTCTTCTTTGACCACCATGTTAGAGCTTTGTCTTTTGGCTTGATCATCTGAATTGAAAATGGATTCCAAGAGTGACTAAGCCTTTTGGTAGTTTTTTACTTTTTAATTGTATAATTTGATCACCATATGACTCTTCAACTTATCGATTTCTAGAAAATTGCCTCTTCTTGTAGGAAAAGGATAAAACTATCAAACACTTGCCAACTACTCACATTATTAGGGACTAGGTCAAAAAGGACAAATTTCTTCCCTTCTTTGTCATCAACAAGTATGTCGTATCGCGAACACTTGCCACCTATCTTGACATTATCTATGTGGATTCAAAAATCTTTGAAAGTCAAACCACCATTTATAGTTCTTGTATGATCTTAAAATATCATTCTTGGATGATGCACTACGTGACATAACTTGATGGAAAAATAACTCAAGAAGGAATTTGATCCCCTTCTTTTGGGCTAGTTGAATTACTTGCACGATGGGAAAGATGAGTATTACTTATCTGCAACCGAGAAAGATGAGAAGTAATTATCTCCCTTTGGAGAAATTAACATAACACTAGCACTAGATCCATTCTTACTTCTCGATCCATCAAAGAACAATTTCCATAGTCCTTCCGAATCACTTGGTGTTTTGACGAGTTATGGTATGATTGTATCTTCTTCATGAATGTAGTATGTACCCAATCTTGTTTCTTCCAAAATTAGAAAACCAACTTATTCTTCCACTAATACATCAGCGTAGGGATCATACTGATGATCTCTACTTACTTCATCTAACACAGATATCGGGGACTTCTTCAACGAGAGTGGTCAGTTCATGATCAACATATTCTTCTTCCGGATCTCCGATGGTGTAATTCCCATTTATAGGACTAGTAGTGTAGGGTTCTACATGATTGTGGAAGATTGGTTCCACCCTTATAGTCACTTTGGTTCCGTATCGATTCCTAAGAATCATATGTGACCAATCATATGATAGATAACTACCCATCTTGGTAGTGAAATATCGTGATAGGTAGATGGTGAAGAGAGGAGGAAGATCAATGACTGATATGTCTTGGGTGAATGAAAAACTTGGGCATGCATGGATGGTAAGTTGAAGTCCTTTGATAACTCCAACAGTCTTAACAGTTTTTCATCCATCTAGCTAAACAAATCCTCTTATAATTGGCACATATTGTATGCCTAGTACATCTGTAATTTGTTTGGGCATGACTAAGCTACTGGCACCAAAATCGATCATGTAATTGTGCACCAAGTGGTTTCCAATGATCAGGGAAATATAGAATGGTGGAGGTTTTTTTGCTTTAGGAATACTTTTCCCTTTTGGTTGACACAAAATCATAGTAGTTATTTCTCCATGACTTGATGATCTTCTCGGTTGTACCAAAACTATTCAGAGCCTCTCACAACAAGTTTCTTTGAGAAGGAATTGAGAGTGCGTCCCACATAGTAACGCTTAGGTTGGTTTTCTTCATCTATTCCACTATGTTGAAGGGAATTGCTCCTACTTTTTTGACATTCTTTGAGCATTGGGATCCTCCTTTGGAAAATGCTTGTTGGGTACCGTGATGCCTGATGAACTTTCTTTTCTTGCGGCTTAGCTAACAGGTATTTCTAGCGGTTTCTTTCCCACATATTTATCAACATCTACTTATGTATGAGGATGTGAAGTGGATGTTTGATAAGCTTTGGAAGGTTTGAGGTTTCATTACTTTCTTCTTGGAATGAGTTTTTGTTGCCACTGATGAGGGATTTGTATTCAACCCACAAAAATCTTCTACTTTCCAGTTTAGCAAAGTGGTTTCTTTAGGTGCCTATGGTTGATCTTATTTTTCTTTGTGCATATGTGTTCTCTATTTTATTGGAAGGGGAAGATACACTTTGAACCATAAGGGCCTAGCCAAGAACTCCATTGGGACAAATATTTTGATTGTGGGGTTGAGAAAAAGGGTAGCACCATTCGTAGTCTTGAACTAGATTATTCTGGATAGGTACAATGGCTCTAGATGAACTAGCAGCAAGAGGGTTCCGAAAGTTCAAAGGCTTGACATTTGTAGCTTGATTTGTAGCTTGATTTTATGGTTGATTGTTCCCTTGAAAAGGAGGATGGTTAGCCTAATACTGCTAATTTTGTGGCTGATATGGATGATTGTATTGAAATTTTGCCTCTTGAGTGCAAAAATCTCATTTCCAAACATTTGCAGAGGACTTGACTTCAAATAGATCATTTGAAGAGGTAGGGGAAGACTAAGCTAGTTGATTAGAGGCTGCTAGAATAGGAGCAATGATAGGATGATTGTTCGTAAGATCTGGAGACAATGACATTGGTAGTCGTGGAGCTATCTTTCCATCTTGAATCAAGGAATTTTCCACTCTTATGGAAACATCGTAGGCATCAAGTAATGTAGCCCCTCCCATGGACTAGATCAAGACTGCTACATCACTATTCAAGGCTTAAAATAATACAAGAATGCATTATGTGTAGAAGGCTTTACAAGTGTTGGAATCCTATTCCAGGTCTTGTGGAATCGGAAGTTGAAGTCACTCATGTATTCTTGGGGAGCTCTCTTCATGGTAGTGAGTTATTCCAAAAGTGAAATATTATCACTCTTGTCTTCAAACTGTTTACAAATCTTTTCTCCTAATTCTTCCCAAGTGGTTATACTGCCAACACTTAACCCTTGAAACCATTGAAGTGCTTTTCCCTTAAAATAGGTAGTAAGAAGTCTAACCGCAACATTGTCCTCCATGACATTATGTATGGCACAAATTTTGGCTACATCAAGAATATGTTCCATTGGAGTAACATGAGTTTCCCTGTGTAAAAGGGTAAAATTTTGAGTGCCGCAATAGGTATAGGGTCACGTTGAGCCAACAGAAGAGGAATGCTTGCATTGAAAGGGGGAAAACTTGGTTTTGTGCCATAGTAGCAAGAGGTTGATTGTTCCTTGGTGGAGTGAACCTTCGTATGGAGGAGTTGAATGACCCCTATGAGGTAGAGCTGTAACTAGTGATGTTGAAATGCCTCTTTGTCTTCTCTTTGGAGGAGATAAGGAAATTTCAATATGTTGATAATTTCCTTGCTTTGAAGAAGCTCTTATCTGAATTCTTCACATAAGTTAATGCACTAAGATTTGGAATCTAGAGATATAGAGTCACTAGGTACTTTGACTTGTGTAAGTGAGAAGAGAAGTACCAACTCTTTGTCCCACTGGGCATGCCAAAAACTGTTGTCACCAAATCACTACACCCTTCGAATGGCCGAATGTGAACAGGACGTTTGGTGTGATTGGGACACATGGGATCACCTCTCAAGCTATGGGAATTGGGATCGAGGTGAACCTCTAGAGAAGGCTAGATTCCTCTTCCTAAACTAAGTGTTGTACTACTCCTAGTGTGATAAAAAGGCTATCTAGTCCTATGCTAACATTTTCATGGGGTTTTAGGGAAATAGATTTACATAAATGAAACTATACTAGGGATGGTGATGCACCAAATAAAGGGTTTTTCTAGACTCGGGAAGGGTTAATTTGAAGAGGGTGTGTGCACCACAAGATAAAATTCACCTATTGTAACTTAGAGAGGGTATAAAGTACCACATAATAAGAAACATGCATTCCCTTTGTTAAAATTTATCAGACAGAGAAATATATTAGTTTCCTAGTGAAGAAGGATGAAATTAAGAAGGGTGAATGGAAACCACAACTCAACTGCATGCAATAATCTACCACTCGATAAGCACAGTAACTCTAAGTAAATGCGGGAAGTTCATGGACAAATATAGGGTCATCCATGGATGCCATATTGTAAAATAAAACGAAATCTCAACTTGTAGGGATTATTAGCTATACATGCAATCTAAATTAGAAAATTTCTATAAATATCAATCATAGCATTCTTAATCTAGTTTCGAAATACTAATTTTGTAAAAAAGCAGACAAGTTTAGCTATATTAAACACTTAAAATTATGACTTAGTTTTTTTTTTGAAAAAACTTATAAGATTATAGTCCGTTTGCCCCCATTTTGGATGACCAAATCTTGTTATTTTTTTTTCCTTTGTTGAAACATTAGATGTAGTTGTTTATCTTGGGATGGATTTTATTTCGTATTTTTTTAGCAATATTTTTTTATGATTTTTTCCGTGAAAGTGGTCTGAAAATATTTAGAAAATGGAGCGCTTTCCGTTTGCCCGCCATAACTATATCAAAAAATATCGAAATCAAATTTATTTTTTTAACATGTATAGAATTTTTCCATGCTTGGGATGGTATAAGTTGTATCATATTTTGATAAGCGAAACAAAAGTTACAGTCTTAAACGTAGACATGAATATTCATAGGAAAAAATGTCTTAAAGACCTATTGTTAGTAAAAAATTATAAAATGATATTTATCTTATTCTATTCACTTTAAAAATAATATTTCTACGAAGCTAAGAGTCTCCCCTACATGATGGCACCATTTTTGTGAAATTTTTCAAGTTTTTTAGCATGGTTCAAGTCTTTGGAAGAGAAGATTTGAGGTTTTTGACCTTTTACACTTCATAATGACCTTCCATAGCTTTGGTTGGGGAAAAACAAAGATTTTCCGAGGCTTAGGTTCGGCAGATAGATCCACGATCATGGTTTATAAAGCGCGCTTGCGGTTCATAAATCATATTTACACACATCCCAATGTTCAAATTACCATGTGATTTTTACTCTCTGACCTTACCGTATGAATTACTATGAAATTCTATCTTTTTCTGCACATTTTTCTTATCACCGGAAGCAAAACATCATGGGAGACAAAAATGAAGTCATTAAGTAAAAAAACACCAAACGAATTAGAGGCCAACAAAATTCAAAATGCTGAGTGAATGCGGAAACTTCGTGAATCTAGAAGAGGTTCATCTTCAATCCCAACTATTGTAAGCAATGAAGAACTAGGTAATGTTTCTACTGTCAATGTTGAAGTTGAATTAAATACTCGTGATGAAGAAGTTTTTACTGTCAATGTTGAAGAAGAATTAAATACTCATGATGTAGCAAATATTGAAATTGAAGGAGAAAATGAAAATGTGAATAAGGAAATTCATGTTGAAACTGTAGACAAGCAAAATTTGACAAAAACACCTCCTAGGATTTTACGTAAGAAACCTAATTTTTTTATTGAAATTGATGAAAACATTTTGAAACCAATGTCTGACAAACTTTCGAACGACAAATCGAAGAAAAGCCATCGAAATTTGGGATAATCATTTTAAAATTTTAAATGATTCCCAATGATGTCGATTGTTGGTTAGTTTGATGAAATTGATTAAAATGAGACCTACATTAAACACCTTAGGATTGACAACATCTAATATACGTGGTCAAAAATCTACAATTGTTGAAAACCTTCATGATGCATATCACCTTTGTTGGTGTCAAGAGACGAGTAGGGATAGTAATATTGTGCGTCATGTACTTGTTACTAGTGTTGTAAGTGAATCAATAAAGAAACTCTAATGAAAGAAATTGAAAGAAGTAATATCCTTCAATCACTCAATAATGCCGATTTTTGGGCATTTTTTACTAGAGCACCACGTAAGGACAAAAATAATTTTGATGCTATAAGAGAAGTTGTTATTAAATTTTGGCATGATAACACTAGAGTTTCACCTAATACAAGAGATGTTATAAAATAGAGAGTTGGTTCTACTAATCGTGAACCACATCCAAATCATTTCTTAGATATGACTCAAACTCAATTTTTCGTAAGTTTGAACAAGAGAATCTGGAAATTAAAATTAGTCAACAATTTTTTGAAATGTTGAAACCATTCTATGTGAAAATCAACCATGCTCGCACCACTTGTTGTTGTAGGAAACATGTTGAATTTGCGATGCATTATGCTAAATTTTTACGTATTCGTTCTAATTTTTATTATGAAACTATGTTATCTGAATGTGGTGTTCAAGTTCTACCAATATCTTCCAGGATTTCATTCCTACTATATTTTGTGAAAAAGAAGTTGGACAATTTTTTTATAGTCAGGATTGTTTAGATGGAAGTTGTAGTACATGCGGCGGATTACCTAAATTGGAAAGTTGCATCCATGAGAAAATTGAAGGTACAATAGGACATAATTTAGTTGAGTTTGATAAATATAAATTAGTTGCATACCAGTTGAAAGATGGAAAAGAGTCGAAACGGTGTGAGCTAGTTATAGAATAAATGCCCATTTTCCAATTTATGAGAAAATTTAAGGATGAAATTGTTTATGAGTATGCGAGGCATACACATAGAGCTCGATGGTTGGATGAACAATTCAAGCTATGCAAAGACACATTTCCTATTGGTACTATTGTTTCAGTGGTCGATTTTGCAGAGAATTACACATTGTAACCACAAATGGAGGTTCAATCGCAATATTACAACTCAGTACAAGTTGCCATTTTTGTGCATATAGCATTTCTACATTCTCTTGACAGTACAGAGAATGATCGAATTTTTTTAAGAGAGTACCACTTTTATATCAGTGATGATCGTACTCATTCTATTGAATTTGTGCAAGGGTGTTTCCAGTTATTTTATGGAAACTTGTCTGATAGGGACATCCACTTCAAACAACATTATATATGGTCAGATAATTACACGTCTCAGTTTAAGAATGCACGAATGTTTTATTGGATGAGCAGAATGCATGTCAAGATGGGTGTGCAACATATTTGGAGTTTCACTGAGGCTGGACATGGAAAAGGAGAGCATGACGGTGCAGGGGCATGTGTGAAAAGAGATCTTGCAAGAGAAGAGTTGAAGTACAAAGATGGTGCTAAATTAAAAGATGCAAAGAGCATAGTGGAATGGTGTACTAACAACATGGCCCGAGGTTCTCAAGAAAATTCCATAGTTTGCAGATATTTTTGGTTGATAGAGGAAAAACATATTGCTAACTACGAGGATTGTATGACACTCACTGGGTCCAGTGATATGCACTCATTTTGTAGCTCAGACGCTACTTGTGGGCCGTATGGACAAGAAAGTTGACATGTTTTTATGCATCTTGTATCGAATTTGTCACTACTGAGTGTGATTCACAAGAATGGGTGGAAGGATGGATTTGTAGGCCTCTAACTCCGCTTCCTAGTTATCAACCTCCACAAGCATTACGAATTGTTTCTGTAGATGAAGTTACAACATCCAAGGACTTTGATGAAATTTTGATTTTGGTGCGACAAGGTATTTATGGTTATTTATTTAATTTTTGTATTGAGTTATGTCCATTGAAATTTTAATATATGTACAATTTAAATTTGAGTTGTTTAACTCTGGTTATTTTTTTGTAGGACATGTATTTGCGCAGAATTGCTACTGAGAAGACAATGAAGAAGGAACAAACTATTTCTTATGTCGTCAGCATCGAGGAAAGAAAGAAGTTGACTTCTCCTATTATAGATGGCAAAGATATTGAGTATCCTACGGGGTCGAGTGGTAGTTCTTTGGAACTTGGCTTGACGGTATCCATTAAAAAACTCCTCTGTTTGGGTGTTTGAAGACTTTAAGACACACAGAAAGTACTCTTATATTCACATCTAGTTCTAGCGACAAATATTCAGCTGTATAGATATCGAGGAAGGCCTAATAACAAGATTCTTTGGAAGGTTCGAGAGTCAGATCATGAAGCAATCTTGTTTGCTATTCAGAGTAGATCCGATCCTGATGGTTCATTGGAATGAATTTACAATGCTTGAATGTCTGATATATATAATTTCTTTTCACAATATATATATATATATATATATATATATATATATATTAGTTTAAAGATCTAGATTTAAGTTTGAATATATTTTATTTTAAATTTGTGTATTTTGTACATATATAGATAGTATATGGTTTTGATTTCAAACTTAAATTTCTTTGACTAACACTTTTATGTTTAGGTTAGTGGTGCCAGAAAAGCTTTCACCTTCACGTGGTTGTACTTTGTTAGTAGAGAATTTTAAATTCTCGAAGCTAAGAGAAGCTTTCATTGTTTGAAAAAGTTGTAAATTTTGAAAATGTTGTAAATTTTGAAAAAGTAGTAAATTTTGAAAAAGTTGTAAATTTTGAAAATGTTGTAAATTTTTCAGAAAAAGTTGTAAATTTTGAAAAAGTTGTAAATTTTGGAAAATTTGTAAATTTTTCGTAGAAAAAGTTGCAAATTTTGAAAATGTCGTAAATTTTGAAAAAGTTGTAAATTTTGAAAATGTTGTAAATTTTGAAAATGACTCCTCCCTAAGTGTTTACAAGACCATACCTACGCGTGTGCATCGAAATGAGAAGGAAAAAACCGAGAGAGGCTATTGTAGAGGGTCCCTCTATCGGACGTTTCGGATCGACGAGGCCTCTCTAGGTGCCACGGAGTCCGAGTAGTCACCGTCGAAGTTGAACGATATTTTGGTCTTAGGGCTCTTAAGGGACTACGCCCGAACGAAGTAGCCCAGAAGCAACGACCCTTTACGCACCAAAACACCACCTCCTCTAGCGTTCACCTGGCCACCTGGACGTGTCGGCGTAGTCGGTTCGGTGCCACGACCCACCGTTTGCAAAATATAGCATTTGACAACCTTCCACTGGCTCCAACTGCACTATTTCACGCGTTTGTAAATAGTAGGATAGTGAGAGCACCGAAATGAGAAGGAAAAATCGAGAGAGGCTATTGTAGAGGGTCCCTACACCGAGGTGTTGGATTAGACGAGGCATCTCTAGGTGCCACGGAGTCTGAGTAGTCACCGTCGAAGTTGAACGATATTTTGGTCTCAGGGCTCTTAAGGGACTACGCCCGAACGAAGTAGCCCGGAAGCAATGACCCTTTCGCGCACCGAAACACCACCTCCTCTAGTGTTCACCTAGCCACCCGGATGTTCCGGTGTAGTCGGTTCGGTGCCATGACCCACCGTTTACAAAATATAGCATTTGATAACCTTACACTGGCTCCAACTGCACTATTTTGTGCGTTTGCAAACAGTAGGACAGCGAGAAACCTTTGAAATGAGATGGAAAAAACTGAGGGAGGCTATTGTAGAGGGTACCTACGCCAAGGTTTTGGATCAGACGAGGCCTCTCTAGGTGCCATGGAGTCTGAGTAGTCACCCGTCGAAGTTGAACGATATTTTGGTCTCAGGGCTCTTAAGGGACTATGCCCAAACGAAGTAGCCGGAAGCAACGACCCTTTTGCACACTAAAAAACAACCTCCTCTAGTGTTCACCTGGCCACCCAGATGTGTCGGTGTAGTCGGTTTGGTGCCACGACCCACTGTTTGCAAAATATAGCATTTGACAACCTTACAATGGCTCCAATTGCACTATTTCGCGTGTTTGCAAATAGTAGGACATTGAGAGCACCAAAATGAGAAGGAAAAAACGAGAGAGGCTATTGTAGAGGGTCCCTACGCCGAGGTTTCCGGATCGACGAGGCCTCTCTAGGTGCCATGGAGTCTGAGTAGTCACCGTCAAAGTTGAACGATATTTTTGTCTCATGGCTCTTAAGGGACTACACCCAAATGAAGTAGCCGGAAGCAACGAACCTTTCGCGCACCGAAACACCACCTCCTCTAGCATTCACCTAGCCACCTGACATGCTTTGGCAGTTGGTTTGGTGCCATGACCCACCGTTTGCAAAATATAGCATTTGACAACCTTACACTGGCTCCAACTACACTATTTCGCGCATTTGCAAACAGTAGGACAATGAGAGCACCGAAATGAGAAGGAAAAAACCGAGAGAGGATATTGTAGAGGGTCCCTACACTAAGGTTTTGGATCAGACGAGGCCTCTCTAGGTGCCATGGAGTCTCGAGTAGTCACCGTTGAAGTTGAACGATATTTTGGTCTCAGGGCTCTTAAGGGACTACGCCTGAACGAAGTAGCCCGGAAGCAATGACCCTTTCGCGCACTGAAACACCACCTCCTATAGCATTCACCTGGCCACCTGGACATGCTGGCATAGTCATTTTAGTTCCACGACCCACCATTTCTAAAATATAGCGTTTGACAACCTTACACTGGCTCCAACTGCACTATTTCACACATTTGCAAACAGTAGGACAGCGAGAGCACCGAAATGAGAAGGAAAAATATGAGAGAGGATATTGTAGAGGGTCCCTACACCGAGGTGTTGGATCGACGAGGCCTCTCTAGGTGCCACAGAGTACGAGTAGTCACCTGTCGAAGTTGAACAATATTTTGGTCTCAGGGCTCTTAAGGGACTACGCTCGAACGAAGTAGCCTGGAAGCAACGACCCTTCAACGCACCAAAACACCACCTCCTCTAGTGTTCACCTAGACACCTAGATGTTCGGTGTAGTCGGTTCGGTGCCATGACCCACCGTTTGCAAAATATAACGTTTGACAACCTTACACTTATAAAATATAAAATATAGCGTTTGACAACCTTAAATATGAAACTACATGCCAACAATCTCCCCCTTTTTCATTGATGAAAAACCAGTTATACTTATCCCCATTTTTTACATTAATGACAAAGGCATACATTTAACAACATGTTCTTCATCTTTCTCCTCCTGATAGGATCACCTCTTCATTAGAAACATCAACCAAATGTCTTAAATAAGCTCAAAATCTTGAAATTTCACTCAAAAACTGATTTTAGCCTCTTTTCAAGCATAGAGACACTAAGCTCCCCTGGGAATAACATATGCATGATCTGAACATGTTGATAATCATTGATATTTATCATCATCATAACTTTTCTTTGAGTAAGAGCACCATCATTCACCTTGTAGGTATGCAAAAAAATTCATTCCTCACAAAAGCTTTTTTTTCACCTTCAAGAATCCACTATACAGACCTGTACCTAAAACAGTCATCTCTATAGAAAAATGATCCTTCTTACCTTCATCTTTGGGCCAACTCTACTTGTTAGGCACCAAAACTTGATTTAGTCACATGTTTGTAGCCTTCATATTGGGATGTTCAATAATGCATACATGACTCATACCTTATTTGTTCTTGGAGAATACACTCATCACAGTCCCTCAAAAGCCTTTAAATAAACAATGTCCCCCTGAGTGTTTTGTATCATACAAAATTTGGCATGTCCGGTGGGACCAGACCCAAGATCTGGTCATTTTTTTGTTACTTTACTCATCTTGAGGAGGTTTTGTAAGTATATCAATTATCTCGATTCATAGTTGTCATCTATTTAGATATATTTTGTGAATATTTCATTTTTAGACACGTTTGCAAGGTTTTAGTATTATCTCCACCAGTTTGGTGTGTTACAAGTGCATTTGGTAGTCTTTATCCACCTTGAGGTAAGCGGTTTTATTGTTTTCACAAGTTTTGTTATTGGGTTGCTTATAATTGATATAAAGTTTTATTGTTATTGTTATTAAAAAGATAATAATAATAAAAAAATTATAATAAATAAATAAAATCTAAAAAAATAAATTATTATTATTGTCCTAAAACTACCCCCTCACCTATCCCCTACTTCCCTTTGCCAACTCTAGGCCAAGCTATTCCCACATAGCTCATCCCAACTTACTTCCCACAACTTAGACCCGCTAAATTCAAATACGTGCTCCCCTTTCCGACCAACTCCACCTTATTTTCCTTCACCTCATTCCACATACTCATCGAGACCTTATCCTACATGCCGAGTTACTCTCTCAGCCACTCGGTCGTTCCCGTCCCAACAACCCCATTGTCTCATCCCTAGATTAAAATCCCAAGCCACTCGACCACTGTCTCCATCCCAACACCACAACCCCTCACCCTCAACACCGACTCGGCATAGTACCAACCCCTCCCACACCTAGAAATCTCCACTACAGCCTGCCTAAGCTCCCATATCTGTCACCACGTTCCCACCTCCTCACCCCTTAGCTAACCATCGACACTCACGTCACCTCTCTATCCTATAATGTAGTCTCCACAGTCTCTTACCTCACAAGCTCTTCCAATCAACTCCCACTACCTACAACTAGGCCATTTAGAAACCGATTTGGGTACAAAACTATTATAATCACATCTTATTATAATGAAGAGTATAGTTTTCCAAGCTATCATACTCCCACCACGAGCTATCCCGTATTAGATAATCGGTGGTATGAATTTATGGCATGAAGGTTAGATAATCACCATCCCAAGTGATCCAGAACCATTCACACATTGTAGAGAATTGCACATTTTTTTCGTGAAAATTCTGAATGTCCTTCTGTGGATCATATTGTTGTCCCATTATTAAAAAAAGTTATCAAAGAACATTTGGTTCCAAATGTACTCACTCAGTTGTAATAAGAAATTTCCATCATTGGTAAATCCCTTAACATTGTTGGAGGCAACATATCAAAAGAATGGTCTAGATGATAAATTAAGTCCTCAACATGCCTTATTAATATAAGATCTCTCAGTGTCTCTCATAACACGTGGAAAACCATGCTTCCAATTCAAAATCACTAGAGATAGATGCCCTAAACCATTGGAGAAGTTTATTTCCAGTGGTCTCCTATCTGAGGAGAATATGATAGAAGATCCCACTAGGAGGGTACCTTAGGGTACCATGGCATGATGTCATCATGTCATCAAGATCCATAGTATATTAAAGTCCACTACATGGTATATATCATGAACCTTATAATGGATTCAAGGATGCAAAATCAACGCACAAAGAAGGTTGGAACCTATTCCCATTCCTTATTTTAAATTGAACTTGAACATGGCCTTGGAATCAGGCCCCATAATGATCCACCTTATGAGATAGACACAACCTATTCAAAAAATGAGGATGGCTCATCTCATTTTGACAACGATGCATATTCCCAATGGAGACTATACGAGGATCTTTACTCAAGTAACATATTTCCTAATTGAGTTCTTTTTACCTTGTCATAATTAGATACTACATCCAATTGAAAATTTACCCTACTATATCCTGAACCGATAGATTGGAATAAAAAATTTCACATGCCAATTTATTTCTTTGATAATGATGAGACATTTGCAGAATTCATGGGAATCAGGGATTCTATTTTGAAGGGGGATCATAAGAAATATTTTCCAATCAACCTAGATGATTGTGCATACTTTGGATAAAAATTACAGATGTGTGAACACTTGAATAAAAAGAGTATAAGAAAAATCAAGACTACTTCTGAAAATCCAAGTGCAAGAAAAACAAATGTATAAGTCTCATAGTGAAATCCTCTTTGAGTCATTAGTAAAAAAACAAGACAAAGAACATATAGAAAAACTTGTATACCCATTCAAAGATGATGATTAACCACGTTACATTGCTTGTTTTAAAGAAGAACTGAAAAAGTCATAAATATGATTTAACCAACACACATGGATATATATAAGAATCAAACAAAGTGTGCTCCAGATGCATGTCTCTGAAAATATATATGTACATAAGTTCATAATGTATGTGTACATCTCGAACTAAGCACATGTCATAATGTACATATGCCCGACCACATGTGGTCGCAAAAGGCTATATATATACAATGGACTATGAATCTACTCATGACCACATATGTACATCCAGGTGGACTATAAATCTACTCATGAAACATCTTCCCTCTCTTCGCCCTACTAGAAGTAGCACATCCACGACCTGGGGATGTAGTGGAGGGAGATGCCACTATGGATTTCATCCGTGTGGTCCTAGGTGTCTCTAAGCATGCTCTGCAACCTAACTTGCACATTCATAAACAATAAGTTTTTAACACCCAAAATTTTAAAATACATTCAAAATTTAGAAACTTGTACAATTTAGTTAAAATACATGTGAAATCTTACCGCAATGTCATGATCCCTATCAATTTGTTGTTGACACGTCGCAGGGACAACAATAGACTCACGAGGGGTAAGCTACATACAAATAATTAATTTTCAAATTAAATATTTCACATATACCTACAAAATTTGATATTGTAGATTTAAGTTTAATAAGAAATAATGAACCTCCAAAATTTAACAAATTTAAAAAATTGTACCTCAGTTAGTGGATCTGCAGATGCTATGGCAGTATCTACAGCAGCCTCCACAGTCTGCATATATGGAGGAGTCTCTCTAGCAGTCATAAGCTATACAAAAAACATGTACAAATCAATATTAAAATCTACATGACAGAGGTCCAAAGCATGTAATCCACGTGAACTTCCAGTAATTAGAAACAAAGTGTAAAGAGATTTACTAACCTATGTAAAAATCATGTGAGGCGTGCCAGTAGCCTCAGTTCCCTGAGCAGATGATGACCCGTCTAGGCTCCTATGTATAAAAGAGAAAAATATTAATACATGTACAACATACACGTGAAACATTATAATAATAATCTAGTGCAATCAAATGAAATTAAAAATGTAAGTTTGTACAACTTGAAACTTATGTTTGAAACACGTTAGGCAGCCGCAATAGCTAGCATGTCGATGCCGAATGTTTCCTTCACCGGCTCTTGCTATTTAAAATAAAATAAAAAATTAGTTTTTACATGTATGTACATGACGTACAATCAAATATATATCTCAAACATGTGAATTAAACTATTGTATATATATATATATATATATATATTATTTAAATTTATTTGAAATTTACCTGTGAAAGACCAATATCAGTGGCACCAGTTCCAAAAACATTCCCCAACATCTCATATATAGAAAATAAATCTGTGAACCAGCAAATGATGTCTCACTGCAGTGCATACGACACCACATGATCCACAGTGGTGTGGTGCACTAGAACTGGCGCCTCCACCAACATCACTAGATGCAATCTGGTCACTATGTTGGGTGAGAGTGTCAGTGAGCTCCCTCAATGCATGCAATGTATCAATCTCCACAACCTCCTTCACTGTAGGAGGGATAACTGAAGGCAGTGGGGTTTTGGGGCATGGGGGATCCTAGGTTGACCTACATGTGCACTAGGTCTACTCTGTGTAGAGCCACCTCCTCGACCAAAAAAGTCAGAAAAGTCAAAATAATTCGGGACCTCATTGAGCACAAACTCACAATATAATTTCTTCAAAAAATAAAGAGGAACCTCATTGTTGTTGCATGGTGGATAATAAAAAACCATCCACCATCGGTCCCAATTTTTTTTTGATTCTGTCATCATGGCACCAATGGATTGGGAACCGTTTGCAAGTAATTGCAGGGGGCATTGGTTCTAGGGTCGGTAAATAATGCACAAATGAGGTCTTTTCCAATTTTTTTGTCTTTGACGGCCACATGGGATAGTTTATCCGCATACCACCGCCTACAGTCACTTCTAAAGGTGTTCCATCTATGTATTTGGTTGGTTGCAGACTTGACTTCGCCAATCATTGTTTGCAATGTATTGGCTAAAGTCATATGGGATGGATTTATAGCATGATTTTGTCTTATAGTTTGAATTAGGTTCTCAATGACAATTTTATTTTCTTGGATTCTTCCAATGATATTATCTTGCGTTCCTGCTAGCTCAGTGGGGATGAAGGAGCCACATGAGGCGGATCTATGTTTGGAGGAGGGTTTTGAGGAATGTTCGGAGGGTTTTGAGGAATGTTTGGTGGGTTTTGAGGAATGTTTTGATGGTTTGCACAATTTCGAGCTTGCCGACCAACTGATAAAACAAGAAAATTGTATACATAAACAAACATTTCAAAAAACCCATGAAAATGCAAAAAAAAAACCTAAAATGCAAAAAAATGATTACAATCGGGGACTTACCTCCTCGTCTTGGCGGCATGGTTGAATCTATCACTATCCAAAAGTCCGATGAGAAATTTTGAGGTGGTATTGAAAGCGCGAGTGAAAAATGTTTAGGAAAAATCACGGTTTGAAATGAAAAATGAGGAAAATAAGGAGTCGTGGGATTTGCTTAAATTTTGTCTCGAGTTCCGCGATGCAGTAGGTTTTAGGTTTGGTAATTACCAAACCTAGAATTCAGAACGCGATTGCAATTTTAAATCCGCGATCGTGGTATGTAAACCGTGATTGTGGTTCCTTTATTTCGGGTTTTCATTTCCTGAATTGTCCACCAACTTCGTGCACTTACCCTCTAAGAAACACGTAATAGAAACGTGAACTTTCACGGTGTACTGTAAGCATGAGAAAAGGCACAAGGAAGTATATAAGGATGAAAGGACCATGATTAGTCACAAAACATACATTTTTATTACTTCAATAACATGCACAATGCATCATACATTCGAGAAGACAAAATGGTTTCCATTACGGTCTTGAAGAGGAGGCTTGAAATTTCTCTCAACACACATAGAGAACTTGCAGGAGAGAGAGGACTCTTGAAAATTGCACTTGCCTAAAACATCTAACTTTCCAATCTATCGACCTATTGAAACCATTTGGAATGAGCTTCCAACTTACATTTATAGAATAATCTGAGAGAGAGAAGAGGAAAGGTCATAATTACATTCCTAAATGAAGGCACATGATGGTTCATTTATTATAGTTATTTGAACCACTTTAGAAAGTTCCATCGCATGTCATTAATGCCCAGTTTGACTTATTCTTTGAAATTAATTAGAAGAATATTTAAATAATAATAAATAAATATTAATATTTAAATAAAAATATGAAATTAATTTAATTACTTGTGGGCCCTTTGTCGACTAGTTTGCACTAAAGGGAAATAATGGGAAAAAGGAAAAAACAACTCAACTTAGTGGTTGGCTCATTGCCGAGCCAACTCACCGAGTTAAGCTCGAGTTTCTCCGTGTTGTGTCTTGGATGAATTCATCACCAAGTAAGCTCCCCATGTCGAGCTCCTCAAAACACGCTTTCCACCGCTCAGTGTAACCGAGATCACGTGTAATCGCACCACCCCTTTTCACAAAACCAATCACCTAAGACCAACCGAGATCAAAGACTAACCAAGCTCCATCACCGACTTGGTGAGCTATATGCGTCAATGTCGAGCTTCTCACTGAGCTCCCCATGAAATCATCGATCTCATACTCGAATACTTGGTTGAGTCGTTCCTTTGTGTGTCAATTCATGTTTGAAATGTCTTAGGTCGAGCTCACCATCACTAAATTCAGACTTATTTAATTATATGTCTTTCCATGACTGGTAAATGAAATCCCTATGAATCCAAGTTCTCCTATCGCGCCATGTACAGTACATTTAATCTATGATATTTAATTCATGTTGGTCTCATGATTGTTTCTTCTTTTTTGCAATCCTCTTGTGAGCTGGTTAGTTCTATATTTTTCCTATGCCACCGGTTTGTTCCTTTGTGCGAGCTCTCAATCCATTTATTACTTACAACATTTCTTCCGGTCACCAAGATTTTCTAATCGAACTCATCCTCCATGTTGGCTGAGTTTTATGTTATTTCCATAGGAGATTTTAATGCATGTAGATTCACACTTGATTTCATCTTGAATGAGCTCCCTTTCCCACACTCGATGATCACCCTCCACTTTGACTGGGTTTCTTTCTATGCAAAGTTGAGTTCTTCTGTAGATCACAATGAGCCGAGCTCCTCCATTTTCACGACCATCTCCAATTTTTGAGCACCCTACCGAAGTCATCGAGCTCCAGAATAAGCTCTTCATCAAGCAAGTCAAACTTACCTTCCCCAAGATCCACTACGACGTCGAGCCAAGTTTTTCAAAGACAAAGGCCTTATCGAGTTATTTTACCACAATTGCATCCTACATCGAGCATGTCACATTCTCCACCAAATCAAGTGATTTCCTTTCCTTGGAGATCCCTCAACCCTGAATGAGCTCAACGTCAAATCGATCCACCATTTCACCGAGCTCTTTGCCGATAAGTCTCACGTTAAACACACCTCGACTTACTTAGTCCTTGGTGAGCTCCTTCTGGAATGAGTCTCTTAGCTATGCTCTCCCTCTTGTTTCCTTCACCATGTAGAACCACCTATTACACTATCATCACGCATGCAACCACCCGAGCCTTCACATGAGCTCACCATGTACTCAAACACCTATGTAACTTGCTCAATCATCGAGCTCTCTTCACCTTCATTTCAATGGAGTTTGACCTGAATAGACCACCCCGTGCCATGCTCACTGATGAGCTCTCCATCAATCAATGATCTGATTTCCTCACAGCTTGAAAAACATGTCTCAGCTATCTAAACTTTCTTACGATTTATTCACTCCAAACGCATTGAGATTTCACCATTTCTTCTCAAACAAACACACGATAAGCCTGAAATGTCTCATTCCTATCTTCTTTAATGAAGGTGATGAATGATCCATAAGCCAAATTTTACTTGCATCCGACTCTTAAGGCAACCCTTGCCCTATCAACTTAGCTACCAACTCGGTCATTCATCATGTTAGTTACCTTGATTCCACCATACCTCCTCTTATTTTTTGAGCATATTAGACTCTCTAATGACTCACTTAAATGTGCTTCGACTCACTCGGTGACTCACCTTAGGATAACTCTCACGCCATGCGACTCGGACTCCTCCTTTACATGGAACTAATTTTTGGGTTGTCATTTTGATATCCCCGCATGGCAATGTCCTTCCAAATTTCTGCAATGAAGAAAAAAGTGCAGGATTTAGGAACCATTTTATGACTCGATCGGGCTATGGAACCAAAGTTTCCAGAATTTCCCATGCCATGTCTAAATTCGGTATTAGGCATCACTGTTTCCCACCTAATTGGTAATGGATTAAGAATCTTTTGAATTGTGGAACATTTCCTTTGGCTTGTCATTGCAAAATTCTCACTTGGCCATTTGGTCGCTGATCTCCCCGCACCAAGTAAATAGATTGTCCTGTCATCTTGAAATTTCCACCATTGAAATGCTCACCTTAATTTCCATGTTCATTCCTTTGCATAGGCCCAATGCTCCCTAGAACCCAATGCCTTATTCTCCACGCGTCGACCCGATAAGTTAACTTCTGATCTCCCATGCATGGAATCGGCCTTTGCACTCGAGAAAACATTTTCCTCCATTTAGCTCTATATTGTGAGTTGGTTCGTGTTTCCACAATTCAGCTCAAGGTAACTATGCATTCACTTGCACACTCATATAGTTTGAGAACTCACCGATCACTTTAGTATAGGATGCCTAGATCGATTAAGGCTTGTTGATTCATTTTCTTGACCCTCTCTGTATTACACGTCGTACACGAGCCTAGTCATTTCTTCCAAAGTTGATTGTGATCGCTTTGAATAACTACACATTTTCTTAATGAGATAGATATTGATCTCATTGTGATTACATTTTCTCTCGAGCTATGTTTCACCCGGCTCAAACATACTCTTCATTCAAATTTTGATCAAGCTCCCGTTGGTGAAAATCCATGTTCTCAACCTCAACTTTGAATTATCAAGCTTCCTTAAACTCACGCGAGCTTTGAGCTACTCATAAATGTTTCTACAGGCTAAGATTCTTACTTTGCGGCTGATCCATCCAACCTACACCGTGTTGTAGTGCCCACATTTTCTAGCCTCTATTATCTTACGAATTCTTAAAACACTGTTATGACTTAACATGGATGTTAACATACTTTGGACATTATGGTATGTTGGTTTGACTTCTTGGACATGCATAGTGATTTGGGGCACGTAGCTCCAATTTGACTAAATTAGTAGATTGACACATTTTATTTGAGATTGTGGATGCTAACACATTCTATGTGATTTGGGCCTAATGGTTACATGTTGGATACTTAGTTTAGTCACATATCTTGATTTTATAAAGTGTTCAATTTGCTGATGAGGAATACGTGATAGCATGGTGAAAAGACATTTTATGTATTACAATACCTAACGTATGATGAATTTTTGTGAGATTGAAAAATCCACGTTGATGTTGTGATATCCATAATTTACATGTTTGAACTGATTTCACGTAGTGAGTAGTTAGTTTACTATTGCATTGGATAGATATGTTTAATGTGTGTGCAGCAACAAGTCACAAGAGAACGTGGGTTTCAAGGCAGCTACACAAACTATGCACAAGTGCCCATGGGGCTAAATCCTAACCGTGTTAATTGTTTGAGGCTGTATAGTTTGATTGTGTTTTGGGCACCATGAGTGACCCTCATATGAGAT
The DNA here is from genome assembly GCA_018340775.1 of Taxus wallichiana var. yunnanensis. Classification (NCBI taxonomy): domain Eukaryota; kingdom Viridiplantae; phylum Streptophyta; class Pinopsida; order Cupressales; family Taxaceae; genus Taxus; species Taxus wallichiana. Next base: position 371,925,435 of record CM031244.1, on the reverse strand, counting down.
GTAATATGTCATGTAAATTTTATTTGTGTAGAATGTTTTATTTTTGTTTTGTAAATTAGGTTTGGGGGCTAAATGGTCCCCACTTGAATTAAATTTTGGGTTTGGTCTATTTTGTTTTAGTTACAGGGGATTAGGGGTCACATGTGCACCCTTGAAGGGGTCCCCACACCCTCTACCCTTATGCCCAAAAGTTGCAAACTCGAATTTGGGTTTATCATCACTTTTCATGTGACCTCCCTTAAGTTTAGGGAGTCACTTTGCATGAAAATTGGTCCACCGAACCTACCTATAGAGTAGGGGTGGCTTAAATTCAAGGAAAATGTGGTTTTCCCTCACATTTTTATTGGAATGTGTGTGTGGTGGAAGTTTGCATGAGTTTGTCTCCCATTTCCTTTAAGAAATTTGGGGATAAAAGGAATTTATATGTTTTTATATTTTTATTTATTTTAGAGGAATCTTTGACTTAGTGAGGATATGGGTGACACATGTCACCCCCTCATTGGAGAGGAAATTGTTTTGATTCCTCTTCAAATTCTCCCTCATGGAGGAGAGAAGGGGACTTTTGGTTCATTTTTTTGGAGCATTGGCTTGGTGCTTGAGGATTTTGGAGCTAGAGAATTGCTTGAGGAAGAAAGTTGGAAATCTTGTTTTGGAGAGCTCTTGGAGGTATGCTCTTGAGCTCATTTTATGTTGTATGTTTTTGCTAGATCTTAGCTTGCTTATAGTTGGATTGTTTGTTTAGTTTCTTGTATGGTTTGTTTCTTAAGTATGGTTGTTGTATTATTTTGCTCCATCCATCATATGGTTTGATGGATGTTGGAGTTCTTTGGGGGAAGAGAGAGGGATTTTCCCTCTCAACCCTAATGGCTTGATGGGAAACCCAGAGATTTCTTTACTCCCCTCATATGGTTTGAGGTGGGTAAAGGGGTTCATATGGTTTCAACCCCTTTTCCATTCTTGGAGAGGAAACCCAATGGGTTTAAAAATCCTCCAAAGAAGGATTTTGGTGTTTGGGTGGAGCAATAAGGTGGGTATGGTTGATTCGGAGGAAACAGGAGGGTCGGGAAGAATCTTGTTGTGTGCTTCCTATGGTTGGATCAAACCTTATGACATTTTTGGGTATATCATCTACTCTTCCCCAAATTTAGAGGATGAATATGGTTTTCTCCTTTTTCGTTATTTGTTAAATGTGGTGTTGTTCTTAGTGCATGGTTTGGTCTTGGTTGTGAGTGTATTGTGGTGATTGTCTCCCTAAAAATCTTGTGGTCAAGTTATGTAAGTTAGCTCTCTCTCCCATGGGCTTTAGGGAGGCTAGCATGTCTTTTAACCTTGGAAATGCATGTAATGATGCCTAAAGGTTGGGTGCTTAACAAGCCTTGTTCTCTTGGAGTTAGATCCTTGTAAAGCATACAAAGTTGGAGCCTTGAGCTTGGGGTTTGCTGGAGTATCTTTGGAGGCGTGGTTGTTTATGACCCTCTTCTTGTTTTGGAAATTTTTAGCTTCTTGATAAGCATGTGTTCTTTGTAAAAATATTGAAGTGCTCCTTTTAAAGCCTTCCTTATGGGACATATGTATAGCTCGTGCAAACATTTATTCCTCTCTTTGATTATAGTTAAAGTTGTATGTAATTTGTAAAACTTGCTACTCTCCATGAGCGGAAGAGTCTTGTTGCATTAAGAAGTTATGCCCTTCATTGTTGGTTTGAAAAGAAAATATATATTCAGATTTTAGTTTAAATGTGGAATGGAGTAACTAGTATTATTTTGTTAAAATGAAATCATTCCTTCATGAAGTAGATCTTCCCTTGCCAAAGAGCTATTGTGATGGAGAGGTCTCTCCAAGAATCGAAAGCTAGAAACTATGTGAACATGTTTATCCAATAAAAGTGTAAAATGAAATGTTGGGATTCTTAAATGAAAATGTAGCATTATTGGATGAAAATAAATTGTCATTCTTGAAATACATATCTTCTTGCAAATTGTTGCAACATAGCAATTGGAATAAAATCAGTATTACTCTATTTCTTGTTAACTTAACAAAATGGCCTTATTAGAGAATCATGTGTGTTTATACCTCCTCCCTCTCTAAGTTTTAAATTTGTTTTCCAAAACTCTCTTATCATTTGAAAAGGCCTTGCTAGATTCCTTCTTATCTCAAAATTAATTAAAACATTTTATCCTAACTAGATATTGATAAATTATTAAGTTTCCATACCTTACCAAGAACACAAATGAAATCATTGGTAATATAAATATATTAAAAATATATTTAATATAATTATATTTTATAATATAATTATATTATGTTGAAAAGAAGTTACGTATTATTTATTTTATTAATATAAGAATACATTAAATTGAGTGCATCTCGATATAGTTATATTTCAAAATATAACTATATAATTTTATTTTTAAAAAGAAAAGTAATTACACATTAATTATTTTAGTAATGTAAATAGATATTATAAAACAATATATTGAAAACTGCATTTTTAATATATGTTATATTACAATATATATATATATATATATATATATATATATATATATAAAACAAAGTGTAATTAATAAAAAAAAAAAAGAAAAAAGAAAAACAAAGTTCTTTGTCTTTTTAAAGTCTATGAATGTGGTTGTGGGGAGGATCGGACCCTCCCCAAACCCATGCCATCTTTACGCCTCCCCACCCACTTCCCACGGCCTACCCCCATAGCCATTCCACTCTCCACACTGCACATCCCCCTCCAACCTATGTAAATCTTCCTCCACCCTTCCATGCGGCCTCCCTCCCTCTCTACGCACCTCTCCCTCTCGCTCAAAACCTTACCCACGCTATCCCTCCTCCCAATCTCCTTCCACTGTGGATCTCACTCCTCCACACATCTGCTTAGTCGCATGGTTTTTGTACACTCTTGCGCCATTTTGTGGGTCTCTCCTCTCATGCCTCCTTACCTTGATTTTGCAGCTAGCACCATACCGTTGCCCTCAACCCCTCAGGCCATGCCTCCATCCATAAAACAAAGTTTTATTTTAAACCGAGTCCTTCCTTCTATGTATTACACATGATTTCATCTACATGTTTACATATATAATTGCACTTGTATTCCAAATGGTATAATATTCATACCCACAACCAGATATTCATCTGGTAGAATAATTTTAACTAAATAAAAGAAAAATAAACAAGATTAAAACCCTGGGTTCTCTCCAAAATCTTGCACGGATGAAACAATCCTTGAGAAGAATCTCGTCCATCTTAACTGTAATGCAAATAGAAAAGATCAAGAAGAAAATAAAAGAGAATCTGAGAATCGCTTCATGACTATTCATAGCCTCTCCCAAAATTGTAAATTACAAAATGAAGAAATGAAAGAGAAAAGAAATAAAAAAATAATTTCATAAAGATGGGCTAGGGCAAGTTTAGGGCAAAATTAGATCTAGGGATGAGATCTATTTGATCCTAAAGTCCAAAATTAATCCTACATATTCTTAGTCATGGGTTTTTTTTAAAATGTGTATGGGAAATAAATCTTAAGTGGTGTGTGGGTAAATAAATTAAAAGGGGGGAAATCTGAATAACGTAATAAGGGGTGCAGTTCTTATTAGGGTGTCCCAGTATGTTTAATAGGAAATAAATACATAAATTATTGGGTTAGGGCTAATGATTGAGGAATTGGGTAAATCGAATTAGTTTAATTATATAATAGTGGGAATCATATTTGTTTGGTCGATATCTTCTTTCAAAAAAACATTTATCCAAAATTTTAGTGCCTTTTTGATCCGGGTTCTTGTGTCTCGGGGTGGGGCACTACGGTTGGTATCAAAGTGATGGTTTACACACGCGGATGCTCTGAGTAAAAAATTTAAATTTATTATTAATGTTTTCATAACATTAAAATTAAAACAATTAAAATTGTTTCCATTAAACCATTCCATGGGTTAAGTGTCTCTCGAGTAACCGCATGGAGTAATATGTTTGCTAACACAATAGGTGATAGACACATTTTGATCACCTAATTTGTTCAAAACATTTAGTAAAAACTTAAGAAAATGTCATGTTTAGATAACATGCAAAATGGCTTCTTGGTCTCCATAGTGGTGATGGATTTGGATAATCTTGTTCCCTAGTGACATGGGAAGCCGCATCAGCTTTTAAAATAAACTTTTAAAATCGTTTGATCATATAGATAAAATCATTTTTGAGCTCTTTTAATCGCATTTTTGTTTGGGAACAACTTAAATTTAAGTAAAATCGTTTCGGTTTGGACCTGTAAAGTGGAGAGCGTTAGTAGGAAATTGAAAATTTTGACTTCTAACTTGTAGTATTTCTCCATGTCCATTATCTGCAATGATTAGATTCGAGAAAAAAATAAATAGAGAGTTATTTTTCCAAGTGTGTTTAGGAGGTCTCTAGATGTTTTGGTACAAAACACAAACTTGTAAATAACATTAATTAGCTCCAGAAAGTAGGTCATAACTAGAGTTTTAGTCATCATTTTTTCATTTTGTAAGTTGCGTCAGTTTCTATATATAGGAGAATTGATGTAAGTTAACAAAACTCATTTTCAAGTTGGGATCATTTTTTTCAAGACCCATTTTGTAGCCAATTTTCACTAAAAATATGTTGAAATGCAATAGTAAAACTCTAATAGTTGGCTCGAGAAGGTGCTTCCATTTTGAAACCTATTCACCAGTTTTGAGAAATGCACACCTTGTTTGACTCTCGATAGTAGCGAATTGACTAGAAGCTTTGTTTCACCATTTGGGTGTTGGGTACTTGTTTTGGTAGGCTCCTTTTGTAGCCATTTTCTCTAGATCGTAGAACAAGAAAATTAGGTCTTAATAAATAAATAGATTTCTTAGGACACCTTTGGAGGGTGAAACATGTTATAATATGGTTTATTGTTTTAAGCTATGTGTTTCTAGGTTGAATGCTAAGACCCAAAATAAATTTTGTGCAACAAGTCTTTTTTTTTAATGCTTTAATGGCCTTGGTCTAGCTAGGTCTTTTTGGACTTCGCAAAAAGGGCTAGTTGTTGGTGTTGTAAATAAGTAGTAGGTCAAATATAAGATTGTGGAATTTTTACCTTGGTATAAGGAATAGGTTTATGGCATTTGGTTGATTGTTTTTTTTTTTTGCCTAGTAATCCTTTGTTTCTTAGAAATATCAACTGTCGTGTTAGAGGCACCACCTTATATCCAATAAAACCTTGTTTGGTAAGGTGGCATAATAAATAATTGTATCTTGTAAGAATCACCCAATATGATAAAATAATCTTCCACATCTTGAAATTTTATTGCTAGGAAGCTTGAAATAATTTCTTCTCTTCTTGTTTCATTGCTAATCTTAGTCTTATAACCCTTTTACAAAGAAATTTACCAAATGAACTTTTTATCTGTTGTTACCTTTTCAAAATTGTAGCTTGGAATTAATTATAATTGGATGAAAATAATTGCTAACTTCTCTCTAAACAATAAATGATAAAGGGAAAGAAAGTTAGTGCCTCTTTTTTTTGGTGGTGTTGCTCAAGTGATATTTCTTAGCTAATTTATCCTCTTCACGTAACGTAGGAATACATTGTGCTATTATAAAATGAATCTAGTTTTTCACAAAACTTCAAATTTTCATCAAAGCTCTTGGTATAACTTTTAGAGTTAACTTCAGAAATGATCTAGTTATTTTTCTTAATCCTTTTGGAACTTGATAAAACCTATTTTCATACTATAACCACTTACTAAGTTTTGTTGCATTGTAACTTGGTTAAAACCTTCTTACCTTAGTAAGTACACATGTGATTATAAAACTCCTCAATTTGATTTGAAATGTTCTTAGTTAATCATGTTTATAACACTATTACTTACGTGTAGAAATAAGGGAATCACCCTCTTTCTAACCTCAACTCATGGACTTAGAAGAACAATGGTCATGCAAAAATTTTATATATATAATAAATATAAACAACGATATTTTATTCTCTCTCTTGGAAAGAAAATAAAATGAAATGAATTAGTGTTGAACACCTTCTTGGTTAGGCATTATGTTGTAACGATGATGGTGTTGATTGTGAAAGAACTATTAATGTGGTCCAATAAGGGTGAATGTAATATTTCGTAATCCACAAATATATATATATCTATAATCACAATTGTGTACATTTACCTTGTAAACAATAATAGAAACTTGTAATTATATGTATTTTGGAAAACTCGTCAAATATATAATTAAACAACGTTGGTTGGATAAACAATGTTATCATTGTTACCCCTTAAAAATTTAAAATTGAGGTGATCCTAAAACTATTGCTTCAAATGGGATAGGTGATGTTTTCTAATCTTCGTCTTGTGATATTCATATGGATTACACACTAAATGGTTGGAATTTTGTAAGTAACTTAGGTATTGTGTTGTCTTCCTAAATTTTTAGGTGAGAAAGTTAATATGAATGATTGAATGATTGCGATGATCTCGCAAATCAGATATGCCTTTGGCTATTGGACTCTTAGGAAACTCTTTTATAAGATTTCATTCACATAGAAGAACTCTTAGTATGATAAATGATGTAAACCCTTATTGCAAGGACTAACAATAATGACTAACTAGTCTTTCCACCTACCGTGGGTAGAGGCGTCCTTTGTAATCAGTATAAACACTAGTTAGTCATTATAGTTTGTCTTGCAATAATGGGTTACATCATTTATCATACTAAGAGTTCTTCTATGTGAATGAAATCTTATAAAAGAGTTTCCTAAGAGTCCAATAGCCAAAGGCATATCTTATTTGCAAGATCATCGCAATCATTCAATCATTTCTATTAAAATTCTCATATATATATATATATATATATATATATATATATATATATATATATATATATATATATATATATATATATAAATTGGAATTGTTTTGGGGTACTCTTTAAAACATGATTCCATCTCTGTTGTTCAATAGAGTGGTGAAATTCAAATTTCTTTGTGTAAAATGGATTCAATCCCTAGTTAATAAGTGTATTTTTTTATATATTCTTCTCTTGCAACCTAATGGGCCAAATTATGACCAAATAATTGTTAAGTAAAAGTTAACATAAGTCCCATATCTTGAGAAGAATTAGACCATACCTTTCCTTAAAGGAGAATGTGTGTTGATCTCTTGTACGCTTGAGGAAAGTATGAATGGAAAGGTTGGTGCATTCCATCGTCATGGTGGTATATTGTAATTTTCATAAGTATGTTGATAAGATTTGGGAAATCTTCTTTTAAATGGATTTTGTTTTGTGTAACTCATTCATGTTTTCTTTTGATTATAGTAATTAAGAAACGATAAAATTTAAGTAAAACTTTTCTTATATCTTATTGAATTGGAAATTTTTGGCTTGTTGTTTCATTAAGGAATTATGGCTTGTTTGGAGGAATAGAAATGTCCTTTAAAATGACACATACCATGAAACTTTGGAAACCGAACTAGAAACCGATCCTAACCTAGTAGTTGACTATATATGTTTTTCACCAATAATTTTTTTAAACAATCTTTTAGTGAACAAAAAAAAATGGCCAAATTAAGTCAACTCCTTTAACTATGCTTGGTATTATGTGAATCTTCATCCTTGACCTTAGTGAATAATGTCGATGATTGAACTAATTTAAAAGGACTTGTGAGCCTTTATTTTGGTAAAAATTAGAGTAATGATGAGTTAGTAGATGAAACCACACGGAACTTGGAGACTTTTTCTCTCTTATTGTGTGGTATTTGTGACACCTTGGATAGTTCCCTTGAGCGGGTTTGCATACGTAATTAATATCCAAAACTTTTTAATTCCTTTTAAAACAACATGTTTGTTCTCTTTTCCCAACCATCATTATTTTTCATTTAATCTTAGACCTTAGGTTGTACATACTCTTATTTGAATCTTTATAAAAGTTAGTGTTATCCAAAATTCACCCCTCAAGGTAATTTTGATAACATGCATCAAATTCTTTAGTCCCAAGCAATTATATTGAGTCCGGGAAAAAAGTCATGTTTCTAGGGTCCCCTCATTTTTTCTAACTCCCCTGTCCAAGAAGAAGAGAGCAAGTTCTGAGGAAATGTGAAAAAATTGCAAAAAACAAGCTCGGGCAGAAAAAATCATGAAAAATGGCTAAGTCCTAGTCCTTGCAATAGTCGGGACATGAGGGACATCTGGACGTGAACCGGCCGAAAGGCCGCCAGGCGGTCCTGCCAGCATTTGGGACATTTGGGACAAAGGGACGCGCGGGACGCGGAAATCCGAACTGGCCGAAAAATGAGAAAATTGACTAACTGTTGAAACAGGTAGTCTGGGACAAGCAATTAGTATGCAGAGGATTAAGTCGGCCGAAAAGACTTAAGGCAAAGCATGGAGCAGTTGGGCGAGAAAGTATGGCACGCGAACCTATAGAACCGGTCAATCGGGAAAATTTGTCCGAAATAGTTCGGGACAAGTGGGACAAGTGGGACAAGTGACGCGAACCGCCGGTTCGGCGAAACAGGAACTTCAAAGACTTTGGGACAAGTGGGACAAAGGGACGCGCGGGACGTGGATAGCCGAAGGAGCCGAAAGCCAATCAGATCACGCCACGTGTCACCGGCAGAAAAGGGACATGGAAGCCCATTTCGGGCGGTTCGGAAGAATTTTTCCCATGCAGCATTGGGACATTTGGGACAAAGGGATGCGTGGGACGCGAAAATCCGAAGCGGCCGAAGGCAGAGAAGAAAAGTCAACGTTTGGCCCGTGGAACTTCAAACGGCCATAACTTTTGACTCCGAGCTCCGATTTTCACAAAATTGGACTTTCTGGAACGAGCACGACGTCCTCTATGCCACAAAAATTGGATTTATTATTTTTAATGAGGGTAGATATACTTAAATAAAGAAAATGTGTTCGGCTCCCGTCGATTAATGCTCATTCCGTCAAATGAAAAACGCCTACTGGACCCAAAACCACTGAAGGCCATAACTTTTGCATTTCTCAACAAAATCACACAAAATTGGTACCGTTGGAATCATGGTTCCGAGACCGATGCATAGCAATCAAGAAATTCCATATTTGATCAGAAATTGATTGAGTTTTTTAAGAAAACGTGGCCGGGTTCATAACAGTATTTTATTTGGTAGCTGGGAGTGCAATTAAGAGGCATGGTCATCATTCTTTCTCTGCTGCAGCACATGGGACAGTATGGGGAGCCTTTTGCAAGTAATATACAATTATTTCACTCAATTTAATGTCTCTTACAGGTGGTTGAAGGACAGATTTCGGGATTTCCATTTTCCCCTCTCTCTCTCTTCTCATTTTTTCTATAAATTGGAGTGTTGGGCTCATTGTAAAAAAGGGAGTTTTTGGGTAGCAAAGCTCTGCCAAAATTGCTTTGTGAAGCCAGTGTGTTGCAGGCCCTTGTAGTGGACTCCTTGCATGATGATCCGGCCCTTATCTTGTAATAGATTGAAGTGCACATCATGAAGCAATAAAATACCAGTTTGTGGATGTATCTTCCCCTGCTGTGTTTTCTTGCATTCTTCTTGCCCCTTTAATCTTTCTATAAGAATATTGTGTCTATTTATTATGTTCTTGCAGGGATTCATTAACATTGTGTATGCTTGGAATATTGTTGTGAATGCATTTTGCTAGATTATGGTGAACTGTCATCACCTCTTCTAGTGTGCACTTTGCCTCTGTATTTCACACATTTGGAGATTACTCTCACACCCTCCTTTTCTGGTGTATCACCGCTTTAGTGTAGGCTTTCATTTTATGTATTCTCTCTCCTGGTCCTTGGAAATTTAGATTAGAACATTTATCTTATCCTGTATTAGAGTAGATTGTAAGGGGTAGTTTAGGAGCAAGAACCGGCTTTCTCGGAGGTCTATCTTAGAAGTCCCACAACTTGGAGATAGTACCCATGTTATCCAATCACACCGTGAGTTCAAGTATATACTGAGGGGTGCTATGATTCGGCGATATTGTTAGATGATGAGGCGAGATGAATTTCGTTTATACAATTCTCCTTGGTTAACATTATCCTATTTGAAATATACTTGTTCTTGGACCATGTTGTGTTTTTAGAGACACGTTGTTAAGACAATTTTAAAATAAAATATTTTAGTTCCTTTAAAATGACCTTAATGTTGGAATTACACTACGTGTGATCTTTTAGATGTTTTAGACAATGAGGTTGATAATAATTCCTTGGAAGAAATAAATTCCTTTAATTAAAATTAATACTTGACCAAGTTTGAATTGGTGGGACATGCTTGTTGTGTCCAACAATCACATGATATGATGTGATACCTCATAAAATCTTATCCCTACCTCTTCCAGTGACTTCCAGGAGGAAGTCTAATTTTAGGAGAGGGGGATGTAGTGCCCACATTTTCTAGCCTCTATTATCTGTTGAATTCTTAAACCACAGTTATGACTTAACATGGATTTTGACATATTTTGGACATTATGATATGTTGGTTTGCCTTCATGGACATGTATGGTGATTTGGGGTGCATAGCGCCAATTTGACTAGATTAGTAGATTGACACATTTTATTTGAGGTTGTGGATACTAACACATTCTATGCGATTTGGGCCTAATTGATACATGTTGGATACTTAGTTTAGTCACATATCTTGATTTTATAAAGTTTTGATTTGTTGATGAGGATACATGATGGCATGGTGATATGACATTTTTATGTATTACAATACCTAACGTATGATGAATTTTTGTGAGATTGTAAATTCCACGTTGATGTTGTGATATCCTTAATTTACATGTTTGAACTGATTTCACTTAGTGAGTAGTTAGTTTACTATTGCATTGGACATGTGCGTTTAATGTGTGCAATGAGTGTGCAGGTGACAGGTCACAGGAGAACGTGGGTTTCAGGGCGGCTACACAAACTATGCACAAGTAGCCCACGGGGCTAAGTCCTAACCATGTTAATTGTTTGAGGCCGTATAGTTTGATTGTATTTTGGGCACCATGAGTGACCCTCATATGAGATGTAATATGTCATGTAAATTTTATTTGTGTAGAATGTTTTATTTTTGTTTTGTAAATTAGGTTTGGGGGCTAAATGGTCCCCTCTTAATTAAAGTTTGAGTTTGGTCTATTTTGTTTTGATTAGAGGGGATTAGGGATCACATGTGCACCCTTGAAGAGGGGCCCACACCTCTACCCTTCTACCCAAAACTTGCAAACTCGAATTTGGGCTTATCATGACTTTTCATGTGACCTTCCTTAAGTTTAGGGAGTCACTTTGTATGAAAATTGGTCCACGGACCCTACCTATGGGGTAGGGGTGGCTTAATTTCAAGGAAAATGTGGTTTTCCCTCCCATTTTCCCTCCTTTTCTCCCCACTTTAATTGGAATTTGTGTGTGGTGGGAATTTGCATGAGTTTGTCTCCCTTTCCTTTGAGAGATTTGGGGATAAAAGGATTTTATATGTTTTTATATTTTATTTAATTTGGAGGAATCTTTGACTTAGTGAGGAGAGGGGTGACACATGTCACCCCCTCATTGGAGAGGAAATTTTTTGATTCCTCTTCAAATTCTCCCTCATGGAGAAGAGAAGGGGACTTTTGGTTCATTTTTTTGGAGCTTTGACTTTATGCTTGAGGATTTTGGAGCTAGAGAATTGCTCGAGGAAGAAAGATGTAAATCTTGTTTTGGAGAGTTCTTGGAGTATACTCTTGAGCTAATGTTATGTTGTAAGCTTTTGATAGTTCTTAGCTTGCTCATAGTTGGATTGTTGTTTAGCTACTTGTATGGTTTTTTTCTTAAGTATGTTTGTTGTATTATTTTCCTCCATCCATCATATGGTTTGATTGATGTTTGAGTTCTTTGGGGGAAGAGAGAGGGATTTTCCCTCTAAACCCTAATGGCTTGGATGGGCAAGCCATGTAGGTTTCTTTACTCCCCTCATATGGTTTGACGTGGGTAAAGGGGTTCATATGGTTTGAACCCCTTTCCCATTCTTGGAGAGGAAACCCAATGGGTTTGAAAATCCTCCCAAGAAGGATTTTGATGATTGAGTGGAGAAATAAGGCGAGTATGCTTGATTCGGAGGAATAAGGAGGGTTAGAAGAATCTTGTTGTGTGCATCCTATGGTTGGATCACACCTTATGACACTTTTGGGTATCTCATCTACTCTTCCCCAAATTTAGAGGATGAATATGGTTTTCCTCTTTTCTTTTATTTGTTAAATGTTGTGTTGTTCTTAGTGCATGGTTTGTCTTGGTTGTGAGTGTATTGTGGTGTTTGTCTCCCTAAAAATCTTGTGGTCAAGTTATGTAAGTTAGCTCTCTTTCCCATGGGCTTGGGGGAGGCTAGCATGTCTTCCAACCTTGGAAATGCATGTAATGATGCCTAAAGGTTGGGTGGTTAACAAGCCTTGTTCTCTTGGAGTTAGATCCTTGTAAATCATACTAATTTGGAGCCTTGAGCTCAAGGTTTGCTGGAGTATCTTTAGAGGCATGGTATTTTATGACCCTCTTCTTGTTTTGGAAATTTTTAGCTTCTTGATAAGCATGTGTTCTTTGTAAAAATATTGAAGTCCTCCTTTGAAAGCCTTCCTTATGGGACATATGTATAGCTCATGGAAACATTTTTCCTCTCTTTGATTATAGTTAAAGTTGTATGTAATTTGTACAACTTACTACTCCCCATGAGCGAAGAGTCTTGTTGCATTAAGAAGCTATGCCCTTCATTGTTGGTTTGAAAAGAAAATTTATGTGCAAATTTTAGTTTTAAAATGTGTAATGGAGTAATTAGTTTTCTTTTTATTAAAATGAAAGAATTCCTTCATAAAGTAGATCTTTCCTTGCCAAAGAGCTAGTGTGATGGAGAGGACTCTCCAAGAATCGAAGGCTAGAAACTATGTGAAAGTGTTTATCCATTAAAAGAGTAAAATGAAATGAAAATAGAATATTTGGATGAAAATAAATTGTCATTCTGAAATACATCTTCTTGAAAATTGTTGCAAACATAGCAATTAGAATAAAATCCATATTACTCTATTTCTTGTTAACTTAACCTAATGGCCTTATTAGAGAATCATGCGAGTGTATACCTCCTCCCTCCCTTAGTTTTAAATTTTTTTAAAAGGCCTTGCTAGATTTCTTCTTATCTCAAAATTATATTAAAACATTTTATCTCAACTAGATATTGATAAATTATTAAGTTTCCATACCTTACCAAGAACACAAATGAAATCTGTTGGTAATATAAATATATTTAATATAATTATGTTGAAAAGAAGTTACGTATTATTTTATTTTATTAATATAAGAATATATTAAACTGAGTGCATCTGATATAGTTATATTTCAGAATATAACTATATAATTTTATTTTAAAAAAGAAAAGTAATTACACATTAATTATTTTAGTAATGTAAATAAATATTATAAAACAATATATTGAGAACTGCATTTTTAACGTATGATATATATATAATAAAGTTTAATTAATAAAAAAATAAAAAAAGAAAAACAAAGTTCTGTCTTTTTTAAAGTCTGTGAATGTGGTTGTGGGGAGGGATCAGACCCTCCCCAAACCCGTGCCATCTTTGCGCCTCCCCACCCACTTCCCAAGGGCCTGCCCAATTCCACACTACCATCCCCCTCCAACCTACGCAAATCTCCTCTCCACCTTCCACGTGGCCTCCCTCCCTCTCCACGCACCTCTCCCTCTCACTCAAAACCTTACCCACGATCTCCTTCCACCATGGATTTCACTCCTCCACGCATCCGCTTGTACACTCCTACGCCATTCCGTGGGCCTCTCCTCTCAGGCCTCCTTACCCTGATTCTGCGGCCAGCACCAAACCACCCCTCAACCCCTCAGGTCATGCCTCCATCCATAAAACAACATTTTATTTTAAACCGAGTCCTTCCTTTTGTGTATTACACATGATTTCTTCTACATGTTTACATATATAATTTCACTTGTATTTACAAATGGTATAATATTGATACCCACAACCAGATCTTCATCTGGTAGAAGAATATTAACTAAATAAAAGAAAAATAAACAAGATTAAAACCTTGGGTTCTCCCAAAATCTATGCACGGATGAAACAATCCTTGAGAAGAATCTCCTCCATCTTAACCTGCAATGCAAATAGACAAGATCAAGAAGAAAATACAAGAGAAACTCGGAATCTCTTCATGACCATTCATGGCCTCTCCCAAAACTGCAAATTACAAAATGAAGAAATGAAAGAGAAAAGAAAGAAAATAAGAATTTCTTAAAGATGAGCTAGGTTAAGTTTAGGGCAAAATTAGATCTAGGGCTGAGATCTATTTGATCCTAGAGTCCAAAATTAATCCTACATATTCTTAGTCATGGGTTTTTTTTAAATATGTATGGGAAATAAAGCTTAAGCGGTGTGTGGGTAAATAATTTAAATGGGGGAAATCTGAATAACTTAATAAGGGGTGTAGTTCTTATTAGGGTGTCCCAGTATGCTTAATAGTAAATAAATACATAAATTTTGGGTTGGGGCTAATGATTGAGGAATTGGGTAAATCGAATTAGTTTAATTGTATAATAGTGGGAATCATATTTGTTTGGTTAGTATCTTCTTTCAAAAAAATTATCCAAATTTTTAGTGCCTTTTTGGTCTGGGTTACGGTGTCTTGGGGCGGGGCACTACACGTGCCGACTCACCGCTAATTCCCCATGCTAACTTGTTGAATATAAGTTACTCCATCGTTCGATCATCTCCCACTCAAGTCACACCAATCATAACCTCAACTCATCAAGTCAATATGTCATCGACATCCAGTGTGTTTCACTAGGTTGAGTTATCTCTTATCTCGGCTCGTTATAATTTGCAATGTTCTCATTCTTGGCTTGAATTCCTCTGCACAGCTCGCATTCATTCGGGCCAATTTGATATGCTCAAGCTTCACCACTAGCTCAACTCATCGATCTATCTCTTAGCTTGGATTCAAGTCAAAATCAATCCCATGACCTTGCACATGGTTCAAATGTTAATGAAATGATTTCATCCTACTCACTCTAAATGAACCTCCAACTAGACTTGTCATTTAGCTTGCCCTTCATCGGTCTCAAGGCTCTGTTTTTACTCATTCAGCTTGAAACATTTCCTTTACATCATTGTATTGAGTGAACCACCGATTTACTTGGCATAATATTCCATGCCTTTATTTCAACTAACTAGACATAGCTCTTTTTAGCAAAATCCTTTAATGTACCACGAGCTTGTCGAACTAATTGATGAGCTTTTTTTGCTCAAATCTACTCTTTTCTTCTCAACTCGGTGCCTTCCACTTTTGTCTTGACCTTCACACTTTTAAATTTTCTTCTAGCACCTGGGCCTTATGGAGACATGTTAAGATCCTTGAGCATTTTATACACTAATTTTGGTCTTTTGCCTAAATTAGATGAATGTGAGCCCCTTAATGGTAATTTCTTGTTTTGAATGAACCATGAGTTTCAAAATAAAATAATTCCTCAGTCCCAGGGTCTAATAGGCCCTCATTATCTAATTTTTCCAAGTATGCAAAATTTGATAAAAATAGTGTCTAATGTTATTGATCAAGTCATTTAGTTTTGATAAGAGACTACTTCCTTGAAGGCCTAAAAAGGCCATTTTAGCCATTTGTAGCTAATTGAAAACCATACGGAAGTGTTTATAGAAAATTTAAAGAATATAAAAGTGATTTCAAATAGAATTGAATATTTCTAAGTAAATTTAGGAAATTTTATCAAATAAAATCTCATTCGGGATCAATATGTTTAAGACTGTGTTTTTCGGTGTGTAGGGAATGAAAGCTAAAAAAATGAAAGTTGACTTCTCTTGATGATTCTAGGAGTTCCAAAAAGAGTTAGGATGAAAAAAATAGGCATTGGAAAGCTATTAAAATACTATACAAGGTGGAATAATCAAAATTGATTCAAGGATCAAATACTTCTTGAGGTAATTCAAAACTTTGCAGTTTCCCCTCTCAATTTAAAATGAAATAGGACCTAAATTTTGATTTGCAAACAAAATTATATTTTTATAATAGTTTCATTGATCCTAAAATGTGATTTTTAGTGTTTTAATGAAATATGAATGTCAAGAACATGTAACTCATCCTGAAATTTCATTCAATGATTCATCCCCTATCTTGAGGAGGAAATCTATTTCCATGAGGAACAACTTAAGAAAGAAGGTGTCTAGGTACCATAAGCATGCTTCCATCCAGGTTTCATCTTAGTTAAGAAATTGAATCATGAATGAGTCATCACATTAAAATGTGAAATTTGGAGCTCAAAGAGTGACTTGATGATCATAATATCTTGAATGTATCATTATACCCAAATCTCTCCAAAGAACAAGCTAAAATGAATTAATCATGCCACCGCGGTATCTAAGACCATCATGTGTGAAGTATTGAGGCATCATCTATTTCATTAGATAAATATGAGAAAAGACGTGTATGATAATCATGAAGTTGATTCCATGAAAGGATGATTTTAGAGATAGGGAAGGTGAGGAGACGAACTTCATATGGAGCACCTTGTTTCCAAGAATGATCAACCATCCTAGTTCACTTGATACAATTCACTTGGTATTGTTATTAAAAACTCTTTCAACACTTACTAGTGTGATCACACCTTAAGGATGAGTCACATTACAATCACCTCATTTTGTTCATAGGAAAAGAATACCATTCAGGGAGAAATGCTCTATCTACAAAGTGATGATATCATTTCACCAAGAAGTAGACAATAATGATAAATTTTATTTGTAGTCACTAAAGTGAATTGTCAAACAAATTTAAAATTTGGTACCAATTCAACTAGTGGTACGGAAAAAATATAATTTCGAAGGTAAAAAAGCTACAAAATGACTATATCTTTTTGGAAGCACAATGGAATGAGAGGGGGTTGAATCAGTCCTAAAAACTTTAACTTCTTTTACTATGACAAGTATTCAACATTCATTTAACCATTCATCATTCATAACCACATGTTAGCTTATTAGATGTGCATTAACCATTCACAAGAGCATGCAATAAGAGAGAGAACACATAAACACCAGATGTAAGTGGGAAACCATCATGGGGAAGAAAACCCACTGAAAACAATTGATTATATTACTCAAAGAAAGGATTTGTAATAATATTACACATCCTACAATACGTTTTTAGCGAGGAACCAAATCCACAAGGATCACCCACCCCTAAACCCTTGTTGATATGAATGACAAAAAAATGACTCCTATGAATATAAATTGTCAAAATATATTTTGATAAAATAATGACCAAAGAAAACATGTTGATATCATAGATGATTTTGATCCAAATGCAGCTCTAAACACATCAAACTCTCATCCAAACAATCTCTCTCCAAACTCGTTCAAGCTCTCTTCTTCATGTGATGAATTTATCAATATTCCTTACATATATGATCTTCAATATTATTTAGGTATTCATGTCTCTTCTTATCTTTTTCTTACACCTTTAACACTCTCCTTACTTCCTCTTTGGTTCTCTCATAACCCATTAGGTTGTACTACTCACAAATGACCCTATACACATGTTTCTTCTTTACTCAAATTCTTCATGTCCTTCAAGTTGATCTCATACCTATCATATATCTCCATTACCTGATCTCAAAATGGAATATTTAAAAATAAAATTATCCTCTTCATGATTTTCATTAATACTCCTTCAAGATCCAAACAATTCCCTCAAGGTCACACTTTTCACTATCCTAACAACTAGTCACAAATGACCATTAAAACATGCTTATATAGTAATATCAACTCCAAAACACACTTGGGTCGCCATGAAAAATTAGGTTGGCCACACCAACTCAAAAATATATTAATAACATCATATAAAACATCTACAAAGGACCAAAAGGGTCAAAAGGGTCAAATCATCATGAACAAGCACCAAGATGCACACACAAGCTCAAAACAATGTCTCCAAGCACTAACGAATCCTCAAACAACTCCAAGGTATTTAAAAACAATTTCAAGACTCCATCAGATCCAAACAAGTCATAAACATGTTCTAAGAATAATAAACCTAATAATAATCACTAAAACATCCATCTATATAATCAAAATCAACAAGAAGCATGTAAACCCCACTAGGTCTTAAAGCCCATAATTTCATTCTTGAAGAAAGACCAACTTGAAATATCAAAACTAATCATAAAGAATCAAGTAATATACCATTAGAAATATCTCCAAGTATACTATCCATAGTAACTCACTTTTTCATTCAACTCTAAGTGAAAGACCTCCGAACAGCTCAAGCTTTGCAAGTATTCCAAACTAGCTTTAAGAGCCCAAAATTAGGTCTTACAAACTGATCTTGTTCACATATCAGAAATCTTGAAAAATACACAAACCATATACCATTGGAAATTTATATGAATCATATTTCCATAACATATCATTTTATATTCCAGCTCATAGTGGAAGGCCTTCAACTAGGTCCATCTCTGAAACTTCTCATTTATGCTCTTAAGGACTCAAGAACAAGTCTTGAGAGGAACATGTAAAAATACCTCTAAATAAAATTTTGATCTAAAAACACTTGGAACACTTCAAGGAAACTTTTACCAACATTTACAAGCACTAACATGCATATCTCACATTGATAAATATTACCCAACACACATGTTCCTTCACACCTTCTTGAGAAGTCAATTAGGGATTACAAGGCCAATAGGTTTTGAACTAAAAACCACCTCTTTAGATAAAAGAAAACACTTCAAAACACCATATCAGGTTTCTAACATCTTTCCATGACCAAAAACAACAGATCTATTAATCAATTTCATCAAACTCACCTCCAACCAAGAGACTGTCATTTTAGCCCTTAAGACCAAAATTAGTAGGCTGACTTTGAGCACATGTATCTTCCATTTTCTCCAATGTACCTACCTGAAAATTTTCATGTAAACATATATAGCCTCCCAAGGATTATAGAAAGGTTTGATTTTCATCATGAAGCTTACATCTTATCCCTAAAACTGTAAAAACTCATTAAACAAGTGTTTTTATCTCCCTACACAAAACAACTCAAATAACAAACCACCACCAAAATGAGATTTGATGAATTATCTATGAGCTCAAATAATCAAATTTGAATTTTCAGGTCATTTTCATGCCAATCTAACTAAATATTTGAAGTTTCTCTTTGGATAGGGTTTTAGGAGGGTTTAGCCAACGTATCTTCTTAAACTTTTCTCATAAAAGTATGACAATTAAACCACCTCATTGTTTTTGTAAAACACTCTTATCTCAGTGAAAAAAAATCCCAAAATATCTTTGTATCCCATGAAAATCACATAGTTCACAATGATCATCGAAGTTCATAATTCAAAGCTAGTTTTGACTTCTTATAAACCCTATTTTACCAAAAACGACATTTCTCGTAAAATACTCTTCATAATAATATGAAAATTGTCATGAAGCATCATGAAAACATCCTTTGACTACTAAAAATCACAACCATTCTTAAATATTCATATAAATCTCCAAACACAATGATATACATGTGTCTTATTATCTTGTCTTTATTGTTTTACTTCCCAAGGACCATGAAACATCACCATACAGCTGAGAAATAACCTGAAAATCAGCATAGACATATGTGATATCAAAAACATCAAAACACCATTTCCCATGCTTAAACCATGCCCTAGGCATTGCTAGAAAAACTAGAGCCCATGACAACAAATAACTTGACATTAATGAATCAATGTAGACACTTGTACACTTTGTTAAAACATCATATGGACCATTTAATACCTCAAAAAAACTTCAACCAACTTAGGAGGATTCATACAATTACCATACACTAAACACACCTGATCACCATGTTACTTCACCTAAGCACCACTCACCAATGCAATACATCATGTTTGACCTTAACTAACACCTCATGGGGAGTCATATGGCACCTACACACCCTTTTCCATAAATGGATTTGACATCAATGAAAACTACTAGACACAATGACCAAAAATGTTTTCCTAAAACAAATAATGACTATAATATATATCCCCTGAAAGCTTTATGTCCTTGCTGAAATTCTTAAAATGAGTAAGTACAAACCAAATTAGATTTTAAAAAACTATTTTCTAGATTATAATTGTTGGAGTTATGGGACCACTTCCATCAGGTGAAGAGTGGCCCTAATTTCCTATATTTACTAAAACAAATTTGAAGAAATAATTAAAGTATAAAAAATAATAAAATAAATCTTATACTTAACATTTATTTTAGTAAATATGCCCTTTTCCACCTTCCGAATTCAAAAATTAAAAAAGTGTACACATTTCATAACACTAGAAATGCATACGCATTACAATGTATATGCATTTATTAGTAGTAAAAATTTGTACTCATTATAATGTCTATGTATTTTATATTGGAAAATTACCAAACATGTCAAAATATAACACACAGTTTTTGAAAATGCATATGTGTTTTAGCTATTTTTGATTTTTGCCTACATTTTAGCCCCCATTTTGGTACAGATTACCCATGAGTACTCCATTCCTTTCCATCAAACAACTCAAATACAATAACATATACTACATTAGAATTACAAAGGTCTGGGGGTGAGTCATTCCTACAAAACTTTTATTTCATTTTCTATTCATCATTTTAATCATTCATTCAATATCCATAAGCCATGTAAGATTATTAAGTGTATATCAAACATTTACAAGTGCATGAAATAAGAGAGAGAGCACAAGACACTAGATATAAGTGGGAAAACCTCAAGGGGAATAAAAACCACTAAACCTATACTAATATCACTCATAAAAAATAACTCATGTGAATATTACACATCACACAAGATATCTTTGGTGAGACAACAACCCCACAAGGAGCACCAACCCCTAGTTTAGTAGAGCACCAACCCTACAAGGAGGATATAACCCCCTCGGATGACCAAGAACCAAATCATGCGCTAAAAATGGATGATCACTGGAGATATATTTATGCAACAATTGATGGTGATTAAAAATTCACATCCTCTCTCTCAAAACCCACTCAAACAAGCTCTTGTCCTTCTTTTCTCAAATCTACTACCTGTCCTAGCTCCATAATATTATCTCTCTCCAAAAAAAAAAAATCATGCACTCATTTCCATTTTCACAAGGTCATAAGGACCTTCATCACAAGCCTCAATAAGCATCCTAGGTCACACTTTTCATCCACACCAAAAACTAGCACAAATGAAATTTCTAACTTGTAAAGTTATACCTATTTATTTTCACCAAATCATCTAGGTCGGCCTTCATATAGTAAAATTAATTTCCACATCATAAGAGTATCATAAAAATATCACACAAAGGACCATGTAGTTCGCCACAAAAACCTAAAGCCTCCAAGACCACCTTTGGGAATAACAAGTCTTGAAACCCCAAAATAAGAAACTCATCAACCAAGGAGTGAACTAGAGAAAAAAACTTCATCAAGGCATGTAACACCCTTATAAATGTTTTTTAAACACTAAAAACCTCGAGAAAACATTAAACAAGTCAAAAAATCAATAATCCTCATGAAGTAACTCAATATCATGCACAACCAAGCACCCTCAAAATTGACCTTCAAATAACATGTCATAACTTTCTCATCCCTCAAAAAACTCAAGTGTGATATATCACTTGAAATATCTTGGAGTCAAACATGAAAAATATCAAACCAAGTCATAAAATGACATGTAGCACCTCCAAATCTACTTTGTTATCAAACTATTCAAAAATGTCCCAAAAGCGCCTAAAACTCGGTCTGATAAATATAAATAGGGCACACTTTACACTTTATAGGATCAACCAAGATCCAAGACTATAATGGACATTTAGTAAAAATACCATTCTTCTATAAATGCTGATTTAATTAATAGGTTCAATGAGAAGATTTTCAATAATTGAAACTTTCCATAAACTTATCTTTTTGGGTGGGGCCCACATACTATATGTTGTCTAAATTTATCATTTGATAATGAAATTAATGCACTAGCTACTAAATAAATTAGTCAACTCAGAAATGTTGGAGGGTTTATGTTACCTCAGATATATGATGATACAGGCGTATGATGGATGATGGATCTTTTCTGCTGCAAGTAAGGATGAAAATGATTTTGATTAGATGATTTAGGTGGTGGTTACCTAACAAAGAAGACCTCAAAATCACTAGATTCCTTAGTGGATGTGAACCCCTATTGCTAAACAAAAGCGATCTAAATAAGGAGACTTATACTGATAATATGTAGAGACTGAAAGAATACATAATTTGAAAGAACTATTATTTGATTTAAGTATTGATTTGATTAAAACACATGAAAGACAAATATACCTAGTCTTGGTTGATAGTGACCCAAACTATGTAGAGGTAGGTCAACGGTGACTTGGGGGCTAGATAATAAATGTGGGAGAAGTATGTAGTCTATGCAAGATTTGAATGTAACTGGGAGCTGCAGTAGTTTGAGGATTATGAAACAAACATACAAAAGTATGTTCATGTTTTTGGGAGTCAAGAGAGAAGGGAAGTTAAAGAAGGTATGTCCATGTCTCCAAGCATGTCCAGATCCTCAAAGGTTTGAAAAGGTGAAGAAGGAAGAGGAGGTGTGTTCACGTCTTTGAAATTTAGAGGTGGATAAGGCATTTCCATGAGTATCTCGGATGGTGGAACAAGATCGGGGGACCGCTCTTTGTAGCATAACCCAAAATTTTCATTAGGTTTTCAAAAGTGAGTGGAAATAAGGCCATGTGGGCTGTTCTCATAATGACCTAGACGGAATCCGTTCCATGCACAACGATGAATATAAGTATATGCAAAAGATGTGTTGCCAAGAAAGCTAAAGTCACGAGGATAAAATGTGGCATGTGGAACATCATAGATGTGTGAAGAGGGGATATCAAAACCTCCATAAATAAGATTGGTGAAAATATGTGGGGACTGAAAGGAGTGATATCTCCGATGTCTCGGTTGGTACATAGGTGCCTTATTAGGTCTCTTGATGCGGTGAGGAGTGGGAAGAGTATTAAGTGTAAGAAGGTGATATTATCCCATCGTAATTTTATCTATTATGTTATCTAGGAGTCATTATTAGGAAGTCTAGAAGAAGGGATGGGATTATTAGTGGATTGTGCAGATGGATTGTTCTTGGGAACTAGTACATCATTTGGTCTACGGGTCATGTTACACGCTTGAAAGGGGGAGTATGCAAGAAGTGTCGACACTTTTCCCTTATATTTGTAATTAAGGGAATGATTGAGCGTGGAGGGGACGTAACACATGACAAAGGTCCACGGTCATCCAAGGAGAACATTGTATTGAAATTCCCCATCAATAATATTGTAGACACTAAAATTAGGTCACAATCCCCTTTTGTCCCTCGACTAATAAACACCCTTTATTACATTTACCTAGCCATGACCCCCCTTCCCCCACTAATATTAATTTAATTAAATTAATTCATTATCCTCACTATATTTATTATTTAAATATCTTATTAAAATAATATCCACACATACGATTCACTTAGACACCTCACCAAGCTAACTCAACCTAAGAGCTATTCTTAGCAAGTTGTTGTAACTAACTAAGACATACTCAAACCCTAAATATCAATGCCTACATTCCCTCTAACCAACATTCCCGCTTGCTCACAAGAAACTCCCAGTCTAATCCATAGGACAATGACACGAGATCCAAGGAAATTAGGAGGATCTCCCTAGTTTAGTAAACCTAGGAAATCCCACCTTGACCGATGTCGGTTACCCCTAACCATCACCGGTTAATCTGGACTACCATCGGTTACCCCTTTTAACCCCAAAACAACCTTATTCTTGAGGTTGGAAGTTGGAAGTTGGAAGAAAGTTGGCAAACTTTGGGATAAAGTTGATGAACAAGAACACATATCAGAGAGATAACGCATCTTTAGAGAGCCAATTCCAGTGAAAAATCACATCCAAGGAGGGAGATTGAGCATCTTCTCCTGCACAACCATCCTAGCCATGATCTGATCTATCCAAGAAAAGAGGAGTGCACATATAGCCCATGCAAAAGTATTTCTTTAGTTGGTGATCACTTGCAACCTTCAAACTCATCATCAGCACCTCCATCCTCACACACAGAAACTCAGAACTAAGCCCAAGTAAGTACAACATCATACTTTCCTAGTTAATTCATTTCTTCATCATTTTATCATCCATTGTTTATCTTGCTCCCTATTTACCTTATCAACATTTTCACCTCCGTATACCCATTAAAACCTCTAAAAATCCTACTCTAGTCACCCAATACCTCATCATGACCAACCAAAGTCTTTTGTGTAATCACAAAGGAGACCCAACTGTTCTCATGACATTTTTAGATCTCGACAAGAACCGACATCAATTACATCTAACCACCATCGATCACCCCTGACTGACATCGGTCTCTATGTTTTCCCACATATCCCTTAACAGAGACCTACCCACCTAATTTTATCTCACCCTCTTTCACCTATGATCTACCCGAGACCTCTGCCAAACCTACAAAACTCAGAACCAATCATTTGATCTTTGGATTCTATTCTAGCTTAGCATGTTAGATTAGATCTATTTATTATTGTGTTTTTAAGTGAGATACCTAAATCATTTCAAAATAACAATAGGATTTATTTTTTTACAACATTGAATTGTTTAAAATAGTGGATTGACAGGCATCTAGGAAGTATCACACTTCCCGGATGTAGCATATGCTAGGTAATTCACTGCCCATATTGTTTAATTCCTTTTGGTGGTCTTTTTTCATCATAGGTAGTTCCTCCTAACCAAAAGGAATCTCTCATGATAAGATGTGGATTTAGAAGTCATACGCACGCAACAACCCATCAAACGAGTGATAACATCGTTGAAAGCATGAAGAACTGCAAGTGTCTAAGTGAAAATTCCTTATGGATTTTGATTTGATCGAAATTTATGATGAAATAATATTAATTACCACCCCACTAATGTTCATGGATCATCAAATGAATATATCATTGATCTTGACCATAATAAAAGGGGAAGATCATGCTCTTCAAGCGGGATATCCAAAATTTTAGCATCGTTAAATGATATGGTAGCGAGTAGAATATGTAAGTACTCCTACAAGAGATACAGATGGTTGAGATTTGTTAATGGATGTTGAAATAGGTATTAATGCTTCAATAAGAGCTTCTTTATGGTTCGATGAGATTTGGATAAGCTCATAAAGTGACATATTGATTGGGGTGTCTCACGTGGTTTTTACCTTGGTTGTCTTGATAGTTTCAAGAGGTAATAACCAAAATTGACCTCGATATGACAAGGTTTCTAGGATACTATAGATGTGGATTATGTTTTTGCGCACCCTATTCGAAACAAAAAAACAAGTATTTTCTATAAATAAGAATCATGTAATCAAAGCTGCAATGTTATGTTAAAACAAATGTTATTGATCAAGATAAAGCACTCTGATATTTATTTAACACATATAGTTGTGTGTATATAAAATATTACAAAACAACATGTGCTTATCACTTATTTAAATACATATATGATTTGAGAATAATCAATGATTAAATCCACAAGTTAGATTCTCGATCAGTGTAGATATTTTTAGAGACATGGGAATGAGATTCAAGCGAGAATTAGTAGTTTCCTC
Source organism: Taxus wallichiana var. yunnanensis (assembly GCA_018340775.1). Lineage (NCBI taxonomy): Eukaryota > Viridiplantae > Streptophyta > Pinopsida > Cupressales > Taxaceae > Taxus > Taxus wallichiana. The sequence goes on along the minus strand of CM031244.1, from coordinate 371,899,767 downwards.
CTCTTCTTTAGTCAGGTCCGAGTCAGGGATGGAAATGTAATCCTTAGCGAATAAGTATGAATATTCTTCCTAGGTTTTGTATTGGTGGGAGAAGGTAGATTATGAGTTGGAGATACTGATGTGTGGTGACGGCAATTGGATTCATAAGTAGTATGTTAATCTTCCTCCAAATGTTCAAGACCGGTTTTGTAGCGGCATTCAAATTGGGAAATCTCTCCTTGTAACCTCAACATCTCATCATAAGAATTCCAAAAGGCGTCAATGGCTTCATAGATGCATTGTGTGGAAGCAAATATGGCTTCAAGATGATCAAGTAGAGCAACCTGAATGGCACATAGTTCCAAATCGTTGATCAAATCGTATTGTTCCCAATAGAAAGGGTGGTGGATGCGAGGGAATGAATCAGCTATAGGAAAATTAGAACTCTAATGCTTTATTTGAGAATATGAAACTTGACAACATATTAGTAGATAACAAGAAATATTTCCCCATTTTGATAAGATTGAGTGAAAAATAGTAAAAAGACAAAAATAGCAAGAATAGCTAGAAATTCAAGGGAATCACATGCGATTAAGGTAATCGTTAGAGATTACTGTAACAATCTAAGAAAAAAGGTGTAACATTTTGGCACACCCGGTGGGACCCATCTGGGGTTCCTTGCATTTCATTCATTCCTAGGAAAAAATGTGTGTTTTTTGCCCTTCTAAAAAACATTCACACTAATTTTCTTCTTTGGTGATCCACTTCTCCTTTCTATTTTCTCTAAACGAAAATTTTTTTCAAGGTGTAATTAAAAAGAATCATTTCTTCATGTTTTCTGCATTGTAGTGAAAGAGCATCCCTCTTCCTCTTCATCTTATTGTGTCATCCAATTTCACATTTTCGATTTGGGTTTAAAAACAAGTGCATTCCATTCTGATTTATTGCATTAGCTCACATTAATTGAGGGCAACCTATACGCTGGAAGTCATGACTAGTTAATGGTTGACAAATGAATCGTAGAAAAGCACTTCTATCCTTTTCTCTTTCTCTGAGTCTTACCAAACCACACAAAAATTCAAAATACATACATTCTTAAACAACATCCTACCTGGAAGAAGCTGTAGGTGATCACATGATCATGGCATAGTGGGCACCCATCTCGTTGCTCTATCGAGTCATACTTCAGAGTGAAGCCCGACCTCACCATAACATACCTAAAACCTCACCTTTTAGATCTACTTCTTTGTAGGTATCCATCCTCACCAAAAAATCTATTTCACAATTCATGTGTAATGGGTCCCTAAATAACATAAGCTACACAAACATAATAGAAAAGGCACTCCTAGGATCAAATTTTCTTAGTGTTTTTCTTGGCTTGCGTGTTAGGTGAGAGATCATGTTCATCACTTTTTATTGTTCATCCTTGCACGCTCCTCATCATAACTAGTGTATTCCGACTTCACCTGAGTGTTCCTGGGCCATATCATCATCATCATTCCGAGTGCAGGTCTGATTCTACATCAGATTTTAATTCACAACTTTCTTTCATCACTATTTCAATTTCACAGTAACCATCATCGGTTACCTCTAACGGCCATCGGTTATACCCAATCGACGTCGATTCCAAGTCCTTTTGTTAACCTACTCAAAAGGACACTTTTACTTCACTTTCTTCCAATTTTCATAGTCTCATCCTTTGTCATCATTCCCATTGATGTTTTAAACATCCTCATATTTGGCATACCTATCAAATTTTACCTTCTGCCTCGCTATTTACTCACTATCCATTTTCTACAGTGACCAAGCACCAGTTATCCCTTACTGGTGTTAGTTTTCCCTAACCGTCATCGGTTAGCCTATTTCACATTCCAACCATGATTTGGTCCTTTATCCACTTTTTATCACCAGATTCACTGTTCCTGTTGTTCTTTGTACCATTTACAAAAAAGTAGCCCTACCTGATTCGGTATTGGTTCACATGGTGTTGACTCAAAGACAAGAAAACACCCTCGTATTCCATGCCAGTTGTCAACCACTCCCACCTAGTCCTTCACCACCTTCTATTTTATCACCAGCCATGGATCCCATCCAACCTACTACTATCACTACCGGAGATGAGGAGTTTGCATGACTCCTTGACCAAAACCCTTCCGCCTTGCAGTTTTACCTTTCCCACTCATCCACTTGAGATGCCTTGGGTTAGTTGATATACGACATGCCCATATCTATCCCCCCGACTCTCGCACCCACTTCCGCATCAGCCCCATCTGGCTCCATGCTACCCGCATCCACCTTACCCCCAGTCGTTTCACAATTAGGTTCTATACTGCTTTATGACTGCTGCGTCTATTACCTCTGTGGCACCCATTACATCCACCGTACCCTCGATGACTACCCTAAACACAACCTCATCTGCCCCTAATGTCTCATACATACCTATAGCTACATTCCCACCTGGTTCCCTACCCCACGTGGTTCTTTCCATTAATCATTAGCCCCTATTGCCACTAGGGTTACCTCGACCCTTCCACCCCCATATACATACTACCAACAACCTCTGTTTCATCCATTATTCATTCTAGGTACGTACCCCTATTTCACTACCTTCTTCTCCACCACCCTACGTGCCAACCCCATACACTGGAGTGCCACCCCTATTATACGCCCAAAACTAACCTCCTCACACTACAGGAGGCATCCAATCATCACAACCCACCAATGACTTAATTAAATTAATGTTGGACAAGATGCAAACATTGGAGGCATTGGTTTCCAGCTCCCACAACACTCTCACCTATGACAATATTTGCAATGAGCCTATTCACCCATCCATTCCCATCCGTTCATACCCTGTGCATTAGGAAATGCCTAAATTCAATCATTTCAATAGCAAAGAAGACCCCCAACAACATTTATGGTCGCTCAAACACGGGTGTTATCTGATCACTCATGATGATGCCTTGCTTTTGAGAACTTTTCCCATGTCCCTCACTAGACATGCATTAGATTGGTATAGTGGGTTACTTAAACACTCTATATTCTCATTCAATCAGGTAGCCCAAGCCTTCTTGGATAATTTCTCTATCAATATCATCAATAAGGTTACCATGACCAATCTATATTCCACACACTAGTATGAGGATGAATCCATCATAGATTTTGTCACTCGCTGGCGCAGCCTGATGAATCAACTTACCTTCCAATTGCCACAAACTAAACTCATCGAGCTCTTCACACGAGCTTGCACTAGACATATCTTCCCAACCTTACAGGTCCAAACCTTCCGAACATTCGACAAGGCATTTATTATGGCATGAAAGTTAGAGATTCGGGCCATCAAAGAGAATAAAATTCAATTATGCAATAATAATTCAACATTCAAGTTGAATGATACCTCTTCCTCTTCTAAACCACTAACCACTTATTCAAAAGCTAAGGGCATCGCTAATGCAGTGGTACTCAAGGCCGGCCTAACTCATCCGTCGATTCAAGCTACACCCTCATCTAATCTCTCACCTATCCAAGATTTTAAATTTAGATGAGAGTAGTGAAAATATACCCCAATTGGGGAACCTTACTCTTCTATCTTAGAAAATCTTATCAAATCTAGAGCCATCACCCTTCCACCCATAAAACCACACACTAGTTTTGACCCTACTCGCCCCATGCCCGCATGGTATAAAGAACATGATTTTGTAATTATCATCGAGTAAAGGGTCATAGTGATGGCAATCTACATCACTTTCAAGAATATTGTCCAAGAAATGCTTGAGAAAGGTGAGTTAACTATGGATAATCCCAATGCCACCCCCAACCAAAATCTACAAATCTTCAAAAATCGTTCCCCAACCATGCCCCTTCATCCAATCAAACTAGTGAGACATCAACTCACGATACCCATACCCGTGAGGTTCACACTATCTTTAACGAGGTACCTATCACCTCTCAATTACCTCACATCCCTTCCATAGAGGAGATCCTATCCCGAAATCCTCCTTCCACATTGGAACCTACCTCCCTATTCCTTCACCAACAGAGGAACACCTTTCATCTCCTTCATCACCTACGAGAGGGTCTTTCGCTAACATTGAGACCATCTCACCCCTGGCTTCTCCACTTAGAGAACCTTTACCTACAGTACCTCCTCCACCCATAGAGGAGCTCCCATTACCTCCTCCACCCATAGAGGAGCACCCATTACCTCCTCCACCCATAGCAGAGCACCTATCCATTCCTCCACTTATAGAGGAGCCCCCATCATCTCCTCCACCCATCATAGACCCGGTTGAGATACCTTTTCCTCTCGGTGAGCATTCTCCATCTGCTACCCAAAATCCAATAGACCTACTTTCAGCTCTCTTACCCACGGAAGCTGAAGTTGCCAATTCCCCGTCTCTAAGATGCATTTTATGGGAATTCCTATTAGGTCCTCACCAACTCCACCCACAGACGTGTTGTTCTCACATTTGGCCAATCACTTAGATTATGTGGATAGGGATTTACTATGGGGGCCTCTTACTCCCTGTCTCAACATAGATGTAGAGATCCCTTGTTGATACCTCCACTATCTACCCAAACACATTTCAACCCATCAAACCAAATACAACCACTACTATCGTAACCCCTCCCATGATACCTGTTAGCGCTCAAACCACACCCTTACCCATAACCCAACCTACATCTAAACCCAAACCCACACCCACAACATTTGCCTCAACTAAACCTATTACCACTTTAGGGGTCACCCCGACCACCAACCTTACTCATCCACCAATTAAACTGGATTTAGCTACATCCTCCAACATCAAAACCACACCTAATCCGACACCTAAACTAAAGAAACAAACTCATCAACCTCATACCCCGACTACACCAATCACGCACACACTTGTCCCGTTTGCCTTAAAACCTCAGCTGCCCAACATGGTCAAGAGCATCCTTCACCCATCCATAAACCAATAACACAAAAACCCATTCCTTCCTCACAAACCTCTAACCTACCTAGGCACACAACACAACTTACACCTGCGACTGTAGTCTCTTTATAACCAATACCTCCAATACCTTTAGCTATTGCTTCACTACCCACTACACTTCGGTCATTATTCCTCACACCCCAAGTACGACCTATGTCATCTACCTTCACAAGACACCCCGTTATCCCCGTGGGTAACTCACCCTCTTCCTCCATATGTTTTTCCTTCTAGACATCGTACACCCACATCACCTTTACCAAAGAAGGTGCAACCCAAAAACAAAACCTCACTACCCCACAATAAGGTAGTCAAAACAACCACACACCCTCCTACCGTCCATCTACTATACCCCTACCCAAAAAAACATGACCGATACCTAAAACCACATCGGCACCTAAAACCGTAACTCGACCCATTCCTACTCTTCCAAAAATAGTTCCTCGACAATCAACCACACCTACACCCAAACCCACGTTCACTTCCCATTGTGATCCACTAGCAGGGTCCTATGCCAAAATTTTAACCAACCTCCTTGAGACTTCGTTATCACATTACCGCCACTCGACCTTACGACCCCCTCAAACCCAAGCCAAAAGGGTTTGATGATACTAAAATTTTTGCATACCATCGTGTGCCAGGGCATGATGTGGAGAGCTACAAGGCCTTGAAAACCATCCTTATCCAATTGTGTCCACTAGAAACCAACTTTGACGATGACGACCTTCTTGACAAGGATATTTCTTCACCAACAACCATCCCCACACCGCCCACTCAAAACCACAACCTCCACCATCACACTTCACAGAGCCACACCCAAGATTTGAAATTAACATGGTTTACATCGAGAGAACTTGCCACGCCACCACCCAAATTTCGTTGTGTCAGGTGACCTCACAGATTTTTCTCCTCCGGTAGGTTTTGACCGTCGTGTCATTATACCACTCACCCTATACCTTCTCCATTTTCCAACTTCCTAAAATCAACATGATACATGTCACTAGACGTGTGCGAATGGAAAAGAAAAGGTGACCCACCAACCAATCCTATACCCAACATACCATCTACACCCATACCTAAAATAACTATATGTGGCCCCACGTACTCCATTTCTAATGGCTTCACACATTACACCATGCTCAAAAATTATACCAGTATCCTCTCAAAATGTCCTTGTATGACCTCATCCAAATCTTGGAATCCCATCGTCAAGCCCTCATGGAGGTTCTTCAATCTATTGAGGTTTTACCAAATGATCCTACACTATAGCCTCCATTATCACACCTCATAATATAGCCTCTCTCACCAAATTACCACCTTCATCCTCACCTCACCTTGTTCACCAAGTGGCCTCCCTTAGCTTCTCAGAGGAGGAGATCACGCCATATCAAAATGATGACCCTGACCTAGCCCTCTTCATCTCTGTCCACATTGATGACATATAGGTATGTCGTGTGATGATTGATAGAGGTGCTAGCATTAACATTATTTCATCCCATGCATTTTCTCAAATGTGCATACTTGACAATTACATGCATAAACATCCGGTCATGTTGTGTTCATTCAACGACGCTATCACTTCCACACTAGGCACTGTCATCCTTCACGTTTGCGTGGGCCCCTGCACTATTACAGAATTGTTTTATGTTTTGGAGGGGGAATTGTAATATAACTTGTTGCTTAGTAGACCCTGGATCCATGTCATGGGTTGCGTTCCTTCCACTTTTCATCATTGTGTAAAGTTTGAACACAAAGGACACACTTATACCATTCCAGCTGGCCCATCACCTTTCAAAACATGTAACATGCTATACCAACCCAATGATGTGCTCATACCTATTAAGCCATCTACCTCCACAACCAATCTTGATTCACCTACACTCGCTACCATTACAGACAACCGCTACTTTCACCACACACCACCTCCACATACCATGCTATAACCTCCATGACTTACCCATTAACTTCCCAATCCATCAACTCCACCTCCGCATCGACCTCGACACATTATCTATACCAGCTACCTACATACAACCACTGATCCTTGGAGGTGTTTTTCAACACCTACTTGGGGGAGTACCGCCCATATATAGTGTCAACACATTCCTTACTCCACACGAGTATGGAAGCCTTCACCAACACCGTTACTATGATCGTCGTATAGGAGAATGCCTCCTTTATGGTCCTCCTCATCTTCATACTAGTCTCACCTATGGGGGACTTGATACTACTACTTATACACCTAAACCACCATCACAACCCCACCCATTTTCTGCTAACTTCCAATCACTTACCAATCACCATTTTCCCACACCTTCCTGCACCACTATGCGTGGAAGGGTTTTGGTTTTGGCTTTTACGAGCAAGGCCACCATACCATTATTCCATGTACCACCCACAAACATAATGACCGTAGTGGTATCGGCTTCCCGAACCTCCTACCAAACAGGCCCACATTGAACTCATTGAAGACCCTAGCCCCCCTCCACCTTCATCTTTATCACTACCTTCACCCGCTCCACCTTCATCACCACCTTCACTGATGGAGTCGATGGATCCTGAATCTATCCCTCCTAACTTTTTTTTTTCATAAACACCATTTCCTTAGGGTCTTTGACTTATCAACATGAAGGCGAGGCCCCTTCCACTCTTCCACTCCTATATCCTAAGATGATCAATGATGACACACCTACAATTAATGTCATTCAATATCAGGATGATGAATCCATACTCACCTACCTTGGTGTAGAAGACTCATATATTCATCAATCGTTACCATCTGAGACATAAACCATGTTGAATGAATCGACTATCGAGATCAAAATTCATACTCAGGATGACCTGCACATCCTAAAGATCATACAATCTTTAGATGTTCTTGAACAAGAAGCCATCACTTCTTTTCTCTTGAGATCATAACCATGCTTTGCTTGGTCTCACATAGACATGCCCAGTATTGACCCCACCATAGTGGTCCACAATATCATAACCATTCCTGATGCCAAACCTATCAAACAAAAGATGAGGAAAATACACCCTCACATTTCTCTTCTCGTCAAAGAAGAACTTCAGTTCCTTCTTTTTGTTTCCTTCATGTTACCCATTGATTATCCTCATTGATTTCTAACATTGTCCCTATTACTAAAGAAATAGGGTGACTCCGTATTTACACATGAATTCCGTGACCTCAACCTCGCCTACCCTAAAGATGACTTTCCCTTGCCCGGTATCAATCAACTGGTTGACCTCACTGCTGGTCACGAGATGCTCTCACTCATGGATGGCTTCTCGGGTTATAACCAAATTTTTCTTTCCCAGAAGATCAACACAAGACTGCATTCATTACCCCTTGGGGAACCTTTTGCTATTGAGTTATTCCTTTTGGCCTTAAACACGTTGGTGCTACATATCAGTGTGCTATGAATTACATCTTCCATGATATCATGCATCACATATTGGAAGATTACGTGGATGATCTCTTAGCCAAATCTAAACGTCGTGTTGAGCACCTCGCCATCCTCGAAACCATCTTTGACTGCCTCATTAAATATTGCATTCACCTTCAACCTAAAAAGTGCGTCTTTGTGGTTCTCTCAGGAAAGCTCCTGGGATTTATTGTTTCCCTCCGTGGTATAGAAGTTGACCCTGCTAAAGTCAAGGCCATTCTGGAAATGCCTCCGCCCACTAACCTTACACAACTCCGTAGCCTACAAGGTAAACACTGATCCATTCGCTTTTTCATCTCACAATTATTTGATTGGTGTTAACCATTTCATCATTTGTTTAGGAAGGGTGTCTCATTTAAATGGGATGATGACTGTCACAAATATTTTGAGGTCTTAAAACAATACCTTTTCCAACCACCCGTACTCATTCCACCTAAATACGATCAACATTTTTACCTATACATATCAGCTACCGATCATTCCTTGGGAGGCATGCTCGCTCATCACGATGAGCAACATAGGGAGAAGGTGGCGGTTTATTACATAATCCGTAATATTTTTGACTATTAAACCTGATACAACCATCCAAAAATTTTTGCTTAGCCTTAGTTTTCATTGCCACCAAACTCCGCTATTACCTACTCAACCACAAAACCTATGTCGTGACCAACACCGATCCATTACACTTCATGTACGCCAAACCTTATCAAAATCAGTGCACCGCATGATGGATTATGATTTTAGTTGATCTTGACCTCAAATTCATTAACCAAAAGTCCATCAAGGACCAAGCTATAGCCGACTGACCAGGGTGGTGATGCACCCATTTTTGGGGATCAACCCTCTAATTTTTAATTTCCCGATGAGTCAATTGCTACTCTTTCCCTAGATGAACCCCCTTACCTAATGATATTGTTCTTCGATGGTTCCAAGTGTCGGTAGCACGAGGGCAAGGCCAATGTTATCCTCATTCCTCCGGATGGAGAACCTATGATTTTTCTTTCAAACTAGACTTTGAATGCACTAACAATATTACTGAGTACGAAGCACTCATAATAGGTCTCCAAGCCGCATATGCCCTAGATGTCAAATCAATTAGCATCTTTGGTGATTCACAATTGGTCGTGAACCAAGTCAATGGTATGTACCAATGTTGTAATGAGATACTTCAAAAGTATAAACATCATGTAGACATAATTTTGACCACCTTTGATCGTTACACCCTTCAAACCATCCCACGTTCAACCAACAAATTTACAGATACCATGGCCTGCTTAGCTTCCCAAATACCTTCTTCCCCTGCCAATTCCAAAATATTTTTCACCATACAATGCCTCCATTCACCTTCTTATTTTCCTCATGATGTTTACTCAATTGGAAATGACACCCTTGACCCGAGTGACCTTTGGTACAAATAATACTCCAACTACCTTGACCCGAGTGACCTTTGGTACAAAAAATACTCCGACTACCTTTCCCTCTCCATATTACCTCCTGATCTCACCCGTAATGGACAACACACCTTCCTTAAAAGAGTCTCACATTTTTTCATTCTAGGGGGCTCCTCTATAAGTGTGGCTTTGATGGTATTATCTTACGATGCCTAACAAGTTCTGAAATTCCTTATACCATTAAGGAGGTTCATGATGGCATATGTGGAGGTCACTTTAGTGGCCTTGTTGTTGCTAAGTGCATTCTTCACCTAGGCTATTACTGGTTGACCCTTAACCATGATTGTTTCTAATATGTCAAATGTTGTGTGAAATGCTAACAACATTCCAACCTTCATCATACACCTTTGGGTCATGCCTTACGAATGTCGCTCGTGACCTATGGACCCTTATCTTAATGGGGTTTGGATCTTATTGGAGAAATCAATCCTCATTCGTCCCAACACCATCAATGGATCATAACTACTACCGAATACTATAGAAAATGGGTGGAAGCCATACCACTCATCTCCACGAAATCTGAGAAGATATTTTAGTTCATTAACCATCAAATCATTTGTTGTTTTGGTGTTCCTCATTGCCTCATCACTGACAATGGAAAACAATTAGAACCTTCGAGATGGAGGTGCAATGACTATTGTATTTCCGTAGAAAAAAACAAAACATTATAAAAATTTGCGATGCCTTTGGCATTCAGCTTAGTTTCTCATCACCTTATTACCCACAAACCAATAGCCAAGCTGAATCCACTAACAAAACCCTCAACAAAATTCTCATGAAAGTGGTTAACGATACTAGAAAGGATTGGCATACACACATTCCTTTTTCCCTATGGGCATACCATACTAGTATTCACACTTCCATTGCTGTGGCCACACCCTTTTCACTGGTCTACGGTACAAAGACTGCATTATGACTCCGCCTCTCAAAGTATAGATCCCCTCACTCTAAATTTCTCTCCAAGATATGCTTACTGACGATGAATTTCATCAGGACCACTTAGCACAACTAGAGTTATTAGATGAATGTCATCTTAACGCTCTGGATCACCTTCAAGTTTACCAATAACGTATCAAACCTGCTTATGAAAAATGTATTCATGAACGAACCTTCCAAGTCGGTGACCTTGTCTTGAAAGAAAATCAACACGTAACCAAAGAAAAATAAAGTAAAGCGGGAAAATTTACTCCTAATTGGTGGGACCATACATCGTAACTCATACCTATGGATCGGTGCCTATCGTTTATACTCACTTGATGGTAAACCCGAACCTGAGCCCCTTAATGAATTGCATCTTCGACCATTCTATTTTGAATTTTTGTCCTACCTCACCCTTTGTCTCTTTATAGATCATCCCTTGAGTGCTACCCACTCCATACACCTCCCCAACGATTAAATAAGAATCATGTGAGTACCCATCACTAGTTATCTTCTCTTGAATATGTGTACCACGGTCTGCACATAACATGATTCTCATGGATACTTTTTGTCTACCTTTAGATGAGATCCCATGGTCATTCCACCTTGCCTTTTGAACAAGAGTCCTATCTTCCATCTTGGTCTTGTCCATGATTTCAAAGAACCTCACATGGGACCAAACTCCTTGAGTCAAACTTCTAATAAAAATATGACTCCCTTAAAAGGACATCTTCCTCTCGATAAACCAATTACAAACAAAATGAAAGATTTTGGATGACTCAACGAACTCTGACGATTGCTACTATAAATAGACTTGCTCCTCGAAGGAAAACTATGTGGAGCTAAAAAAACAAAGAAAAACGATAGAAACCGAAGCTTTCCCGCATCAATCAGCTTCACGAAGACCTCAAGGAGTACCATATTATTTATCCCATATAGACTTCTGCATTGATCACTCTATCACAACAAAGATATTTTTAGTCACGGACTTTCCCATGTGACCTCGGACCTCTTGCCTAAAAGCCCTATCACTCAAAGCATATAAAATTAATTACCTTTCACCCACCTTACCATTTCCACTCCCATTTCCTCAAATATCCTCAAGGGACATCTTGGAATTTCAACATTTGGTGATCCCGTGACTACCTTCATTATAGAACATGCTTATCATCCAATGCCTTTCGGGACCTATGTTCATCACCCCTCCAAGGTATTCTCTACTTGGTATGATCCTACCCAATCAAGTGGCTTTTATTGCCCCCCCTCTTATCTTTTAACCATATTTGTTTATGTTTTGATTACCTTATATAGGATTGGGTGCTCGACGCTTACCTTTGGGGTAATCCTCCCCTTTTCACCATAATCACCTTCACCTACATCATTTTACCTATAATCTACCCACACCTATTAAACCTAAACCCATAACATGCCCACAAACCTACCAACTCATTTTCATATTCTTCCCTAGCTCATGGGAGAACTACATTGGCTTGAGGTCCCTTTTCACCGGGACTATGTAGGCAGCACTCTAAGGGCATGGGGCCCTTGGAGGTTAGCTCGGCCATTCTCTACCCTAAACCAATTCATCAACCATGCCTAACTCACCATTTACATCACATTTCACTTAGTTCCCCTTTTATAACAAAATTGGAAATTAAGCCACATACATAACAAGTTTCTTACTACAACATACATTTATTACACCTACCATTTCTCTATCATCACTATGCATAGATTATACAACATTTCACATATGACCCATAGTATCATTCATTTCCAAAATAATGAATCATAAACCAACCTAACTCAACCATGCCATTAACATGACTCAACCATGCCTATAACTTTGACCTAGCCATGCCTATAACTATAACTCGACTCAACTAACCATGCCTAATCCATAACTGACTCAATCCATGCTTATAACATAACTCATCCATGCCTATAATCTAACTCAACCATGCCTATAACCTGACTCGATCCATGCCTAACTCACCTAATTTCCATTCATATCAAAGTAACAAATCCATATCTCATCTAACATGAGCCATACATCCAATATCTCATAAACATATTAACACATCACAAAATACCATGAATCTCATAAATCAATAAATGTATATCTCAAAATACATGCCTATCTCATCATGGCCATCATCTCAAAAATATCAGCACGTAGGCCGATATACAATACCAAATGTCATCGGCACGTAGGCCGGTCTCATATGCACACAAAAGAAGGAATCCATACAAAAAATATTTGTCACGCAGCCGATATATGCTCACAATATACAAAAATCACTCGTACATCCTCACTATCTTTGGCATGCAGGCTGGTATATGCTCACAATATACAAAAATCACTCATACATCCTCACTATCTTTGGCACACAGGATGACATATATATCAAAAAAAGTCACTCGTATACATCAAAAATCGGGTGGCCGCATATCAGACATCTCACCGGATGTCCTCCATCTCTGTGTCACATACACCCTTAGCCTCCTATGGCCTTGCTGGCACATCACCTCACTCTAGTCACCGTGCGTTGGTGGCCTCTCCCTGATTAGGCCTTGGAGCTCGCTACCCTCCTTTGCTCTCCACACTATGTGTGTGGGATCTTGTCCTCTCACTAGACACCTGTTGTGCCATGTACTCTCCGTAAGAGAGGAATTCTATCCCTGGCTACCATAAGCTGGTCCTGATAATATCTCACCTCACCTAGGGAATCCAATGACCTAGATATAGGCACGGTCTGTGGTGGTCCCATAGGTCTCGGCCTCTGTACCTGCCCTGTGCCATCCTATGAACTGGGACCAGATCCCTGCACCTGTGGTGGTGCCCCCCATACCCCTGTGCCTGTAAGGCCCCAATCTATGTCTGGGATGTGGCCAATTGGCCATGTAAACCTGCCACTTAAGCCAGTAAGGTTGCCACCTGACCATCTCTATCTCCATATCCTCCATCACCTCCACCCTCCCCCACCATCCGGGCCTCTGGCAACCGGCCCATGTATTCATAGCTCTACTACCTCTGCCTCTGACCCCTCCAGCTGTATGTCTCGTAATATACCTATTTGTGTGATAGTGTCGTTACTTTCCCTTGTAGGGTGTCTCTCTGCACTATAACGGTAGCTAAGTCAGGTTGCCCCAGTCTCGGTGGTATGGCTCATAATTGAGCCACCCACCACTACCTATACCTATCTGTGCATCTGGCATCATCAATCCACTGATCCACTAGCTTCTCCTCCTCTCCTATAGGCATTGAAGGCTGTGGTAGAGGTAAGGGCCTCTCCATGTCATCTCTCTGATACTGTGGGAAGGGCAGAGGAATATCCTGTACAAGCCCGAACTATCGTTGAACCTTTCTACCGGGATCATCTCATCCTCCCCGACACGGTGACCTTGTATCCATCTCTCTAGTTGGAGCTCAGCTAGCTCCTCATGCATGTGCCTATATGAGGGGAATCCCACATATGGCCTCCAGATAATGTCCACTCTGGACAACCCCTCCAACAACTACCAAAAATGGGCCACATCATATGTCGGCCTATCCGACCTCCACTCTCTTGCAACCGGCACCCATCTCCTATATCCCAACTACACACATCTGGTGGGAATGCATCTACTCGGGGCATACCTATAGGTCAAACATAGACTATGTTCTCGTAGGCCCAATATAGTAGTAGTATAAATATAAGACAGCTGAACTCACTTGCAACCGCCGTACGCCCACAACTCTCTGTATAGTTGCACCAAGAATGTTAGTGCCCAAGCGAAGCATGTCTCATGCACCATCATATCATGGAGCACCCCCATCAATGATCGAGGAAAGTGTCCACCCTCTACATCAGGTAGTGCATAGCAACACACTACCTCCATCAATAAAACCACTAGCCTCGTCTCATCCGGACGGGCTAGGTACATCTCGCCATAGCTCAAACTAGTGCTATGGAATCTCAGCTCTACCGCCCCCTCACCAAATACTGTCCCAATCAGCTCCTCTAAGGCCTCGGAGGAGATAGAGTACACCTAGGCCCCTAATATGGGTAACCGTAAAATCTAGAACACATCCTCCAGGGTGATAGTCATCTCACCGTCGGAAGGTGGAACATGTTGGTCACGGAGTCCCATCTATCGATGAGCGCGACCATCAAACTGGGCTACCAAACAACATGTTAGTAGTGCAAATCCCACTAAAGCCCACTTCGCCTCCATATGCTTGCAGCTCCAAATGGGTCACTAAGCTGTGCAATGTCACTAGTAGCGATGAAAACCTGTTTCGCATATGTAATGTGATCTCATCTCACATGCATCCAATTCAAGCATAACATTAATCTACATTTACTATGACCATATTCACAAATTATCATTACCCTGCACCCTATTTTTACCCTACCCATCTCAACCACCTAACCTACATCATTTTTTCCCCCTTGTGCCCAAAGCCCGACCGATGCCGGTTCATCCTAACCGACTCAAGTCACCCTTTAAATGACATCGGTCACCTATTGGTGACCGATACCGGTTCCTCTTTACCGACCATGATTTTCACCTAACCTAGGCATCGGTCACTTATTTGGTGACCGATCTCGGTTCTCTACCAATGATGCCTGCCAAGCTTGACCGACGTGTCGGTCAGCATCGTGGAAAAGTCTGCGACTTCCCAAACCCCCTTTTTTATAACCCCTTGCCCCTTTTACCCCACCTATAATGACCTAAACTCCCCTTAGACCCTTACTCACCCCACTTATACAATTTTCTACCCTCCGCACCCTCTTTTTGGCCCATTATTCCCCCATACCTGATTTACCTTTTTCCCACCCACAAAATACAAAAAACCCATAAACACCCTCCACATAACAATTATCAAAACCTCTACACTAGCTAATTAACACTATAGAGTTAGGTGCTTACCCTCGTCGCGCTAACACCGTCTCGGTGACATGTCTGGCCACTGTGTTAGTGGTCCATCCGATCCCTCTCAGCCCTCGCCATCCTCTAACCAATCACCTCTCTCGCCCTGATCTCATGGACCCACTACTCACCAACCCAATCCTCGTCAAATCACACTACGCCAGCTCACTATTCCGTTCCGTCCGGACACTTTTCTCACTTTTTTCTTTTTTGTCATTTTCTCCTTCAACCAATAATAAATGAATAATAAAAACATGCAATTTTTTTGTTTTTATACAAAACCCGACCTAACCGATGTCGGTTCCCATAGACCGGCATCGGTCTCGTGCCCTACCTCAATTTTGTCGGTTTTCCTATATCGACGTCGATTATCAATGACCACCATCACCAACCTAACCTACACATTACCCCTACTTTTCCATTTTACCCCACCCTTTACCTTGCTCCTTAACCCCACCCACCTATACCTAACCTATTTACCTTACTTTCCTAACCTCATCATTTACTACCTCCTCTTTTCCTCCTTTGGGGACTCATTATTTTACCCATACCTTGGCCTTACCCATGCTGTGACCTAGATATTTGGACCTAGACCATCGCTAGTGACCTTTGACCTCATGTGTTCACTATACCTTATGTCACTGTTACCTGTGTTGTTGACCAAATGACCTTACCTAGCCTATTTTCGTGACCTGTTTATCCTGAACCTACCTTTGGTGTACTGGAACATACCTAAACATTTCTTGCACCTAACCTACTTGTGTTTCCTGACCATATCATATACCTTGGATACGAGATTCACTTCACCCTTGTTCGGATAAACCTATTGACCTTATACGATGTAGAGTTTTCCTACTCTTCAACCTAAGAGCGTGTCTTTGTAGTTTATACGTGTACGTGTTTTTGATTATTACTACTTGTGACCTTGACCCATTATCTAGATTCCCCGAGTAGACCTTTCACCCTTTCCCCCTCTCCCACTTATCCTTTTCCTCACATTTACCTTTTATCAAACCACTCACCGCTTCAACCTGTTGCCTTGTCAGTTCTTGGTTTCAGGGGGGTCACCTTCACCCACACATGGGGCAACCACATATTATTTTTGTTAGCGTCGCTTACCAATACAAGCTACACAACAAAAATGGGCAAAATGCATACACACTAAAATTAGGTCACAATCCCCTTTTGTCCCTCGACCAATAAGCACCCTTTATTACATTTACCTTGCCATGACCCCCTTCACCCCACTAATATTAATTTAATTAATTTAATTAAATTAATGCATTATCCTCACTATATTTATTATTTAAATATCTTATTTAAATAATATCCACACATGATTCACTTAGACACCTCACCAAGCTAACTTAACCTAAGACCTATGCTTAACAAGTTGCCATAACTAACTAAGACTTACCCAAACCCTAAAAATCAATGCCTACATTCCCTCTAACCACATTCCACATGCTCACAAGAAGCTCCTAGTCTAATCCACTGGATAACGACATGAGATCTAAGGAAATCAAGAGGATCTCCCTAGTTTAGTAAACCTAGGAAATCCCACTTTGACCGACATCGGTTACCCCTAACTATCACCGGTTAATCCAGACCGTTGTCGGTTACCCCTTTTAACCCGAAAACAACCTTATTCTCGAGGTTGGAAGTTAGAATTTGGAAGTAAGTTGGAAAACTTTGGGAGAAATTTGATGAACAAGAACACATCTCAGAGAGATAATACATCTTTGGAGAGCCAATTCCAACAAAAACTCACATCCAAGGAGGGAGATTAAGCATCTTCTTCTGCATAGCCATCCTAGCCATGATATGATCTATCTAACCAAAGAGGAGTGCACATGTAGCGCATGCCAAAGATTTTCTTTAGTTGGTGATCACTTGTAACCTTCAAACTCATCATCAACACCTCCATCCCTCACACACAGACACTCAAGAATGAAACCCAAGTAAGTACAACATCATACTTTCCTGGTTATTTCATTTCTTCATCATTTTATCATCCATTGTTTATCTTGCTCCCTATTGACCTTCTCCATATTTTCACCTTTGTATACCCATTAAAACCTCACAAAATCCTACTCCAGTCACCCAATACCTTGTCCCGACCAACCAAAGTCTTTTGTGTAATCACAAAGGAGACCCCAGCCTGTTCTGTGACATTTCCAGATCTAACAATAAGAATCGCATGGATACATCTAACCACCATCAGTCACCCCTGACTGACATTGGTCTCTGTGTTTTCCCACATAGCCCTTAACAAAGACCTACCCACCTAATTTTATCTCACCCTCTTTCACCTGTGATCTACCCGAGACCTTTCCAAACTTGCAGAACCCATAACCAATCATTTGACCTTTGGATTCTATTCTAGCTTAGCCTGTTAGATTAGATCTATTTCTTATTGTGTTTTTAAGTGAGATACCTAAATCATTTCAAAATAACAATAGGATTTACTTTGTTTACAGCATTGAATTGTTTAAAACAGTGGACGAACAACCATCTAGGAAGTATCACACTTCACAGATCTAACATATGTTAGGCAGTTCACTGCCCATATTGTTTAATTCCTTCTAGTGGTCTTGTTTTCATTACAGGTATTTCCTCCTAGCCAAAAGGAAGCTCTATGATCAGTTGTGGATTCGGAAGTCATACGCACGCAACAACCCATAAACTGAAATTTGAACAGGTATTCCTCCTACACCTTTACCCTATCTATTTCCTCAATGCTTCTAATTAAATAATCTAAGAAAAAAGGTGAAATAAATATAGAAGGTTTCATGGATGATATTTTCATCGACGTGGATAATAAGGATGACTTTTCCCAAGGTGGGAGTGATAACATTATTGAAAGAACGAAGAACTACAAGAGTCTGAGTGACAAATTCCTTAGGGATTTGGATTTGATCAAAAGTATATGATGAAATAATATTAATTACCACCCCACTAACGTTCATGGATCATTAAATGAATGTATCATTGATCTTGACCATAATAAAGAGGGGAAGATCATGATCTTCCGGTGGGATATCCAAAATTTTAGCATCGTCAAATGATATGGTAGCATAGAATATGTAAGTACTCCTACAAGAGATACGAAGGGTTAAGATTTGTTAATGGATGTTGAAATAGGTATTAATGTTTTAATAAGAGCTTCTTGATGGTTCGATGAGCTTTGGATAAGCTCATAAAGTGACATATTGATTGGGGTGTCTCGCGTGGTTTTTACCTTGGTTTTCTTGATAGTTTTAAGAGGTAATAACCAAAATTGACCTTGATATGACAAAGTTTCTAGGATACCTGTAGATGTGGATTATGTTTTTGCGCACCCTGTTCAGAAACAATCAAAACAAGTATTTTCTATAAATAAGAATCATGTAATCAAAGCTGCAATGTTATGTTAAAACAAATTTTATTAATCAAGATAAACACACTGATATTTATTTAACACATATAGTTGTGTGTATATAAAATATTACAAAACAACATGTGCTTATCACTTATTTAAATACACATATGATTTGAGAATAATCAATGATTAAATCCACAAGTCAGATTCTCTATTAGTGTAGATATTTTTAGGGACAGGGGAATGAGATTCAACAAAATTAGTAGTTTCCTCCTCTTCTTGATCAAAGTGAGTCGAGGATGGAAATTTAATCATCAGTGAATAAGTATGAATCTTCTTCCTAGGTTTTGTATTGGTGGAAGAAGGTAGATTATGAGTTGGAGATATATCTCGATGTGACTGACGGAATTGTTTTCATAAGTAGTAAAGTAATATTCCTCCAAATGTTCAAGACCGGTTTTGTAGCGGCGTTCAAATTGGGAAATCTCTCCTTGTAACCTCAACATCTCATCATAAGAATTCCAAAAGGTGTCAGTAGCTTCATAGATGCATTGTGTAGAAGAAAATATGGCTTCAAGATGATCAAGAAAAGCAACCTGAATGGCACATAGTTCCAAATCATTGATCAAATCGTATTGTTCCCAATAGAAAGGGTGGTGGACGTGAGGGAATGAATCAGCTATAGGAAAATTAGGACCTCCTAATGCTATTTGAGAATATGAAACTTGACAACATATTAGTAGATAACAAGAAATATTTCCCCATTTTGATAAGATTGAGTGAAAAATAGTAAAAAGAAAAAAATAACAAGAATAACTAGCAATTCAAGGGAATCACATGCAATTAAGGTAATCATTAAGCGATTACTATAAAGTTAGATTAATTTTTTTAAATAGAGTCACAATTTATGATCTATTCAATTTCTCAAAAAAAAAAGTGATTACAATATAAATAGGAATCATAAGCAAGAACATACTTAGTTATAAGGCTTTAAGAAGAATAAAAAAAGATTTTACCTTTTTGGATGTACGGTTTGAACCTTTGGATAGAAAAGATGATTGAAGGGTGAGAATGAGAAATTTGATGATGATTCTAATGTTTTAAAAAAATGTGACATTGTAGTGTGTTGATGTGGAGATATTGAAAGCTTGATGGATTGAGAAAATGGCAGAATGTACCTGTAAATCTTGTGGATTTGTGATGCAAATGGGGTCTGAAAATTTGCTCTTATAGATCACCGGTGATCAGGTAAATTGCTGGTGATTTCGGTGAAATCTTAGTTAGACTACAAACCGAATGATTTCCTTCTATTTTTCATTCTAAAAGATGGGTTTCGAGTTTGTTTTTGATGTCGTGGAGGTTAAAAAGAATGAGATGATTTATTTAGAGTTAGGAAGGGGTTAGATTTTTGTATATTTGATTAGTTAGAAAATAAGTTAATTTAGGAAGGTATTTAGTGTGATTTTAGTAATTTGTTAAGTGACTTGATGAGGTCTGAAGGTGAGGTGTGAGGGGATAATATCCATTCATATATTTTAATCACTTAAATAATTATTTTAGACTTTAGAAATATGATGGGATAAATTAATTATCGAGGGAATGATATAACAAAGGTTGAAAGTGTGTCATTTTTAGTCATGGGCTTGTTTAGGTTTAGGGGGTACAAATTTTGGTGTCTACATTTGCCCCTTTTTTGTCAATTTTTGTGCAAATTTCTAGACAAAAACGATGAAAGAAAATTTGGTTAGCATGGGTGACTTGACCGTATCATAATATAATAAGCACTATTGTGTTTGTGTTTGATAAAGGATTACCCTAATCGAAAAGGGTACAAAGCGTGATGCTAGGGAATCAAGTGTCAGGGTGGCTAAGGGGCTCAATGCCTACGGATGTATGATTCTTACTAGAAAAATGGGGAAAAGGCCAAGTGATGGGGGCCAAAGGGCTCATCTCCCATAGACATATGGAAAATCCCAATGTTGTGCTTATGTTGTTTTGACTAAAGGTTTCCATGGGCTAAGGTCCATTTTAGGGGCATGACACACTTGTGCATATATTTTGGTGTGTTTTTATTTTGTTTTTGTTGGATCGGGAAGGCAAATTATATAAAAATCCCAAAATAGGGTAATCATCGGTGATTGACCCAATCATCGGTGATTGTAATGATTGCTAGCGATTGGGTTGGGAAGAAAATTGTGGGTATAAATACCCCAAATGGTTTGTTTATTGTTTATTTTTATTTATGTATTGTATGCGACAATGAACTATCAAAATGAAGGAAAAAATGTTTTTCGAGCAAAAAAGGTGTGAAATGGTCATCAGCCCAGCCGCAAATGAAATCTCGTCCTCACTGAGGTAGGCTACAATTGTGTTTTGTTTTAGTTTTATTGTTATTTTATTGGATTTTAGGTTTTGTAGAGGATTTGGGTCCATGTTGGTGCCCTAGGGAAAAATTACAAGAATCGTTAGTAATCGAGGTGAATCTCTAGCGATTCACCCATAATGCAAATGCTTTGTGTTTCGTGTTGAAAAAAATGTGATATTTGAGAAATGTGTCTAAATTTTTGGGATGTTTAAAATAATATTTCTCATATTTTCCTGTCAGAATTGTGTTTTATGAATTTTTTTATAATTGCAAGTGTTTTATTATTATCTACATCTTTATTAATGTTTGTTTTTTTTTTTTCTTCCGTAGGTAGATGCCTAGTTGATCATACAAGACCACATCCCCTTGATGTTGGATGAGGTGAGAGAGGATCTATCTAATGATGATTGGGCACATCTGGAGGTTGTGGGGTTTGGTGGCATGAGATATTATAGGAGAGTGCACATATGTTGTAGTTTGATTCTTGCATTGTTAGAGAGGTGGAATCCTTCCACCAACACTTTTTGGTTACCCATAGGAGAGATGACCATCACACTCAAGGATGTTCATCAGATTACGAGGCTACCAATGAGTGGAGAGCCAATTTATTACATTTCAGATATAGAGAGAGCTAATCTATATGCAATGTTTATATGAAGGTGATGTTGTGGGTGTTAGATATACTTTAGGGGATTTTGACTATCAGGCTTTGTATGATGCTGGTAGAGATGGTTTTCTGTGGATGACCATGATGATGATAGGGATTTCATGTTTTGTGTTTGAATTCAAGGGGAGGCCATTTCCCATGGATGATGACCAAATTGGTTGTAGAGATGATGGATCACCATACTATTTTGAGTGGTCACCCACTTTATTATCACAGACATATAGAGATTTGTGGGCTTGGATGGACCACAAACGATATGGGATCGATGTTGGTTTCCTACATCAAAATTGGGCACATGATCATATTTCTATTGCCCATCTATTTGGCTTTCCTAGTGTCATTGAGGTGAGACATCTAGGTTTCATGAGGTGGATCCATAGTTTAGGTTAGGATAGAAAGGCCAAGGGGCCTACTTATTACAGGGATCTGATTTCAGGATTATAGGCGGAGGACATGATTTGGTGTCCATATGTTGAGTTTCATGATTGGCCAAAGTTTTTCAGAGATTTATCTTGTTTGCAGCATGATACATGGGTGAAGGGCCACAGGGATGGAGAGGATGAGTTGATACATTTTAATCGGGTGAGGAGATAGTTTGGATTGATTCAAGGTATACACAAGGAGCCATTTTGCATATAGACGAGAAGAGCGGGGACATTGATACCCCACATATAGTTGTGGATAGGACAATACCCATTGTTGATGAGCTAGAGGTGATGGGTCCAGATGAGGATGGGACCATAATACCAGTTGATGATGTAGGGGTGACTCCCAATTTTATTGTTTGGTGCTCTTGCTCATTGTGGGGATTTGAGAGAAGGAGGTCTACAAAGATGGCATCCGATTAGTTATACATGTATGGGCTTGATCGTAGGGAGGAGATGAGGAGGGTGTTGAGGATGAGGAGGAGCGAGTGGAGGGTGATGCGGTCATTGCTCCAAATGTTGATATTGTGATGATCGAGAAGGCCATAAATGAAGACCGAGAGAATGGCACTCATAGAGAATGAGATGAATTAATAGGAGTGTGGGATAATCTCATTGGAAAGAGGGATGTTATGATTGTAGAGTGGGATGGGCTTAAGGCCTAACTTGTATAAGTTTCTTTTGAGAGAGACAAGTACAAGAGCCGGATAAACACTTTCAAGATGGCCTTGGGGATTACACAACCTTCCACTTCTCGGGGATAGAGTTAACATCATTATTCAAACGAGAGAGGGCCATCTATAGGATCTTCTAGCTTGATCACGATATCTCATTATGAGGCCGTGAAGGTAGAGAAAGATTATTATGTAGATATGATTATCAAGAACTACCTCGACATTGTATTGTATGTTGATCACATAGCCACCCAAGGAGGAACTTCAGCAGTAGATAGACCAAGCGATAATGTGACGAGTGTGGGGCAGCCACCTTAGAGACCACCGATAGGGGATGAAGGTGCAAGAGGAGGAAGTGGTATAGTTGTGGGAGGGACTTGTGATCCTATTCTAATGGATTTTACTGTTTGATTGTATGCTCATAGAATCCCTATATGATATTATATTGATTATGTGGAAATTTGGACTTTGATATATATGTATGGTATCAATTTTTATTTTTGTGATAGACCCTTTGATTTTTACATGGATGACATGGTTATACATTTTATCAAATGTGATGATGATTATATGATTATATGATTACATGATTTTTATATGATGATGATGACTATGATTCTTTATGAGTTGTTATTATGTTCTTGATATCCTATGTGTTGCATGAAATATTTTTCAAGCATGTTTATGTTTTGATTATGTGGTTAAAAATGTGAATCAAATGTAACCTAAAATAAAGTGAAGTAAAAATGGAAAGGGAAAATTCCCCATTGAATAATATACTCGCAATGGGTTTTGATAATGCTTGCACTTATCAATGGGGGGTGAAAAAGATAGAGACAAAAATGAGGGAGATGGTGGGGAAGCCAGTGCTTCCAGGAATAATGAATGAATGTGTGGGTGACCCCATTGTTTTTAAAGAATGGAGTAGGAAGATGGTGTATTTAGAGGGGGTCCTTAAATCTATGGAGGACATGAACAGGGGGAAAAGGGAGTCCATCTTGAACATCATCAACATTTCAAGGAAGATGGTTGCGGATTAGGTCTAGATAAAACACATAATGAAGGAGCTGGAGACTTAGGTCAAAGTTTTCTTGATAGAGTGGAGGAGATCAAAGGGGAAAAGAAAAGGAGGAGATTCAACCTTCACATTAGTAGATAGAGGAGGAGTAGGTGGTGGTTGGTTTGGACTCCTGGTCTGTTGTTTTTACCTGGTATGGGGCCTCTAGTGGTTTTTTTATTATCGTGGAGGCTTTTTGGTCTCTGAACTTTGTGTGGATTACGGGTGAACTGTGGCACCCTATTTTTTCTACGTCTTTTTTGTCCTTTTGGGGGTCCAGATCTTGTACTTGTAAGAGTTAATCCTATTTAACTCATTTTTCTAGGACCCCTTTCTGGGTTTTTCTTTCTGTTTTGTTTCTGGTAGTGTTCCTCTCTTTTGTTCTGGCCCCTGGGAGCCGATCCCTATTTTTTTCCTTATCTAATAAAAAAATAATGCTTGCACTTGTATCCCTTTAAAATGTTAAATGAGACTATTAGTAGACATTCCATACTGATTATGGTGGACTTGGATGAAGTGGACGAAAGAACAATACATATTCATGCTTTCTATTGGGAAAAAGGGTTCTCCTTTTTAACAAAATTAAAGGGAATCAATGCCCTAGCTATTTATGATAAGAAATTTTGTGAAGCAAACTTATCAATGTAGGAAGCTTTCTTATAAGAAAGTTGATAAATGTGGGAATATTTCCAGGATGCTTTAAAATTTTGATATATTTGTAAAGGTTGATCAAAACAAAAGCCTTTTCATGGGTAACCATCCTTCGAGGGTATGGTCTACATTTTATTTTGATTTAAATGGCCGTCCTTAAGGGATCAATCCATGAATTTTATAATGGTAGCTATCTTAAAGGGATCAGTATACTTTTCTTTCAACAATATGATATTTATATAGCTTTCCTTCAAAGGATCGGTCTATTTATATTTTTTTTATTTTGATAGGAAACATCCATAGATATTTTTTTGACTTTATTTTGAGATAAGATAAAGACCCCAATAAATCATCCATTAAGGAGGGGATAGATGTATAAGTGACACGTATTCATATGCCCCATGTATAAATGTAGAGGTTATAGAAGAAAAATGGAATTTGTCTTTTACAATGGAATGATAAGGTTTAACCAAGATTGTCGTCATGATAATAGATCATTTAACAATAGAAAGGCCGCAAGTGTAGAGAATTTAGAGGGTCATGTTAAGGTTCCCCATCAAGAGAAGTGATACGATACACTCCTGAACCATATTTGTGAGTAATAACATAGGAACAATCCAATTAGGGGCGAACTTCCCACGTTTACTTCATTCTAATTTAGTCACATTTTGATTTTCCTTAAGTACTAAGTCACCAATTTTAAAGTCACATTCTTTGACATGTTTTTTATATGCTCTACTAATGCATTGTTGATAAACTTGGTGATGTTCAAGGGTGGTTAAGCACTTTTCATCCAATAATTCTAGTTGTGCAAGATGATTTTGGTGATATTCTTCATCAAGGATGAAATACTTTAAAGATACATGGAGTGATGGAATTTGAATTTCTAAGGGTACAATGGCTTTAGAACCATAGAAGCGCCAGTAGGTGTATGGATACTAGTTTGATAATCCTAAAGGGTGAACGAGATTTGAATGTGCCAATTCCTACCTACGTCATTTACCATTTTCATGAGGATTTTGTTAAGTGTTTTGTTGGAAACCTTTCTTGTCCATTTTCCTAAGGATAGTATGGTGATGAGAAGCTTAATTTAATATTGAAAGTATCATAGAGCTTTTTAACCTCCTTATTTTTAAAGGATTTTCCATTGTCTGTGATAAGCTTATGTGGAATGCCAAAACGACATATGATGTTTTGATATATGAAATTGATGATGGGTATATACTTTGTTGAGGTCAAAGGAATTGATTCAACCCATTTAGTGAAGTATTTAGTTGCAGTGATGATTGAATGATGTTGTTGAGATGATTTTGGTGAGGTCATAACCCCATTGAGAGAAAGGCCATAAGTCTTGAGCTGGTTACAATGCTTGACTCGGGATGTGAATGAGATCAGAATGGAGTTGACATTTAACACACTTTTTCATGTATGCAAAAGTCTTTGGTAATAGTAGGCTAGTAATAACCTAGTCATATGATATGCTTAGTGATGGCATTGCCACTAAAATGGTCTCCAAAAATGCCATCATGTACTTATTTGATTGCGTTTATTTATTTGACTCGTATGACTTAAGACAACGTTGTAGTAAACCGTAAAAAATATTCTTCTAAAATATGCCCCCTATGACCATGAATTAAGTGAAATATTGACGAAAGAATTGTTTAGTGCCTTGTGATAAGTTTGGTGGGATTTTAGATTCAATAAGATAATCAAATATTTGGGCATACCATAAATCCAATGGGTTTTTGTCAATAATATTTATGGAAGGTAGCTCATTTTGATGTGAAGGATGATCTAATCATTGAATGACTACAAACATTTTAGTTTTATCCTTTGATTTCTCCATTTCGAAATGGACAATATATCCTAAAGAATCCATAGTGTCTGTAAACCTGTTAAAGGACCATGGAATGGTTTGGATGGTATAGGGATTGAATGTTCTAAGGATAAAATCAACAAAAAAATTTATATTTTTGAAGTATTTCATTTTTACACTAGTACTCTCCTTTAACTTGACTGATGGCGAGTTATGAATCTCTATAGATTTCCAAGACATGGATACATAGGAGAATAGCGGTTTTCAAACCCATGATTAAAGCTTCGTATTCTTCCATGTTATTAGTACACTCAAAATTGATTTTGAATGATAATGGGATGGGAATGTTCTAGGGTGGTATGAAAACAACACCGGATCCTCCTCCTTGGAATTTAGCACAGTTAAACAAGAGGGTCATTTTGACATGGATGAAATTTGATTCACAATTGTTGGATTCAACAATGTTTTTATTAGATTCATCTGGAAAGCATTTGTGAGGTAGTTTGTTGTCGGAAAGCGGTGCCTCTATGAGTTGATCAACTATGGCATGACCTTTGATAAATTTTTGTGGTATAATTTCTAAGTCAAACTCAGTCATTAACATGAGCCATCAAGTTATGCAATCATTATGATAAGGTTTAGCATGCATGGATTTAAGTGGATTAAAAATGGTGATGACATATGTTTTGTGATTAAGAAGATAATGTCATAATTTAGAGGTGGAAAAATACAAGGCATAACACAAATTTTCACTTTTCAAGTAGTGTAGTGTTTTTCATATTCATGGAGTGTGCGACTAATGTAGTATACGGGATTTTCACGACCTTGATTATCATGATGAGTAAGCATGGCTCCTGGGGTGATCCAAAGTGAATATATATAGGTAAAATGGCTCCCCATCATGAGGTGGAGTGAGGACAGGTGGTGATAATAGATAATGTTTTATTTTTTCAAAGGATTTCCAAAATCAGAATCCCATTGAAATACTATATCTTTATGGATTAAATAGTGGAAGGGTTGATAGTGGTCAAAGAGTTATGAAATGAAATGTCGTATGGATTGTAAATTTCCTTGTAGGCCGTGTAGTTTTTTGAGATTAGTAGATGGGGGCATATCGATAATTTCTCGACTTTTGGGATCAACTTTGATTCCATGAAGATATATGATGAATCCTAAAAATTTCTGCTGAGGACACCAAAGACACATTTTTCCAGATTCAAGCGTAGACAGAATTGAACGAGTTAGGTGAAGGTTGATTCATGAACATGAAGAAGATTTTTACAAAATTTGGATTTTCTGAGGAGGTCATTAAGGTAATCCTCAACAATTTTGTAAATGAGGTCATAGAATATATATGTCATAACACGTTGATATGTTTCTTGTATATTTTAAGCCCAAAAGGCATGACAAGATAATAAAAGGTTCCCCAAGGGGTGATAAAGTATGTTTTATGTTGATCATCAGGTGCGATAATGATTTGGTTATAACCTGAAAAACCATCCATAAGGGAAAGCATTTCATGGCTTGTTGTGAGATCTACAAGTTGGTCTATGTTTGGAAGAGGGAAATCATCTTTGGGACAAGCAAGATTGAGATCCCTAAAGTCGGTGTAGATGTAAACTTTTCTGAAGCTTTGGTTACTGGGACAATGTTAGAGACCCATTGTGGATAATCAATGGGTATGATGAAATTGGTAGATAAGAGACACTACAATTCTTCTTTAACAAGGAGAGCTATACGAGGGTGCATTTTATAGAGTTTTTGTTTTATTGGTTTGACATTAGGATATGTGATGATGTTATGTATGACCATGTTGGGATCAATTTTGGGCATATCACCATATGACCAAGTAAAGGCTTGATGATATTTTGTTAAGAATGAAGTGAAGTCATTTAATTCTTGTGGATTGAGACTTTGAATGAATTTGACTATGTGGGGGTCCTGAGAGGTTCCCAAGTTAACATCGATAGTGGATTTGTTTATAAGAGCTGATGTATCAGATGGTAAATATTTATGAATAAAGTATTCTTCAAATCCCATGTGATAGAGAATTTCTTGATCATCCCAAAACTGAAGGATATCTATAGTAGGTAAATATTCTTTAATCATGTCTAGTTAAACAAGTGGGAATGATTTGTGAGTTTCTGATTGATATGTGAGTTTTCCTAAGGATATAGTGTTGACTAAAAAAATTTGGGTGGGATAGATAAAGAGCCATCGTATGTCATGGAATCCTTAAATTTGGTGGTGATGATGACTCTAATCGAAAATGGGTACAAATATTTCTTTCTCGAATGATGGAGCTTTAGAGTTTGGGGTAAATTTTCTATAACCTAGGCCATTTTTCTCATATGGCTTGAGGGTGTATAAGATGGGTTGATCATGTATTCCTTGTTCGTAACACTCAAGGCCAAAGCCTTTCCATGCACAACGGTGAAGGTACATATGGGAAAATTTGGGGTTATCAAAGGGATTTGAGATTTGACTTAAATGGTGCTGCATGGTGTAATTTGGTTGATTGGGATGGTGGTTTATCAAACCCATCATAAACAAGATTTTTTTAAGGTATGCGGGCCGATAAGAGATAACATATCCCACATAAGGATTGTACATGCGTTGTTTATCAAGGTGAACATATGTTTTTGGTGATGGAATAGAGTTAAGCATAAGAAGGTTATATTCCCCAAGAGTGAGACGTTTCATAGCTTCCATAACAGAGGAATTTTTTAGTAGCTTGGAATAAGGCACCAATGAATTAGTAGATGCTTGATCAGAAGATTCAGATATTAATACATCGTTTGGATGATAGATCATATAGCAGTCGACAAATGGATTTGGGTTAGCATGGATCATGTAAGTCTATCCTTTTTGTGTTTGTATTTAAGGCATTGTTGTCTCCTAATAACTTCTCTGCATTTTCATAGCCAAATTTAATTTTTGTGAGCTCTTTCCCTTTGTTGGTGTTTAATCCAAGTTAGAGATTCAAGAAATCAGCAAAAGTCATGCCCTAGAGCTGTTTAAACCTTTGTTTTTCTTATTTTTAGAAATCCTCCATTTCTCAGTCTGTGCACGTAATATCCTCTTTGCAACCTCCATTTTTGATCAAAATTGTTCACTTGTTCTATGGCCTGGGTTGTCAAATCATTTTTGCCTCCATGCCTCTGGTTCATGAAGGAAATTCAAAATTGGAATCAAAAAATGAAGTTCTCTTCCTTTGTGTATTTTTCCCATAGTCTGGGGAACAATGGGTGTTTCTTTCCTGTCAATTTTGCCTCATCATCCCCAAGTGATATGTGGGTCTCTCTGTTTGGATGTGGTTTGGTTTTACTTCAAAATCTAGTGGAAGCAGCCATGTGTCGTAAACGATGCAACTCTAGGAGCAAGGTCCAAAGGACAATCTTCAATTAAGCGCAGGCTTTCCATATGTCCAGTGTATAAAATGAAAGGAAAATTGGCTAAGTATGGAAGGCTCAGCGGATGACTCCACATGTCGCAATGAACACAATTCTGAAGGTGGGGCAGAAAGGGCCAATTCCCAAATCAGCACTAGATCGTCATGTGGTCGGAGTCATTAGAGAGGTGAAGCCCGCCGTTGAAAATTCAAAGAAGACGAGTAGGCCATCAAGGGGATTTGAGATTGTGATCCTCTTTGTAAAAAAGGTGAAAAGTTAAAAAATAACTCATAGCCCCGATCAAGCTATTAGGGAAAAATTCAAAGCTTGAGCCCGCAGGAAAAGTCAAAGATGAAGCCCACCATTGAAAAGTCAAAGTAGACGAGTGGGCCATTGGGGCACTTTTGGAAATTTAACCAAATTTCCAAAAGAAAAGTAAAATTTATAGAATGCCCCGCGGCTCCGCCAAGGTCTCGGGCCCACCGTTGAAAAATCAAAGTGGAAGAACGGGCCGGTGAAGGAATTTGAATTTTTAAGCCTTTTTCCAAAAAAGGTTAAAATATTGAGAAAAAGGCTGCGGTCCCATTTCCAATAAGAATGTGCCACATGTCCTAGTCCAATCGAAGTAGCGGGCCAGTAGAGGAAATTGAATTTTTGAGCCTTTTTCCAAAAAAGGTTAAAATGTTGAGAAAAGGGCTACGACCCCATTTCCAATCAGAAGCAGCCACATGTCTATGTTGAAAAGTTAAAGTGGGGGTGTTGGCCACTTTGTTCCAAATTGCCAAATCTCTAAAAAATCACAAAATGTAAAGGGCTTCCCCCATAACTGCTCCAATCCCTTCTTACCACATGGATGATCCGATTTCAGAGTTAGAGGAGCAAATCAAATAGTCTATATTTAAACTGGAAAATCAAATGTAATGGTTACTTTGCAAGATCTAGTTTTTACCCTGCCATGAGCATTTTCTTCACAATAGAGGAATTTGAAAAGGTGTTGAGGAGTTGTGAAGTTGTAAAAATTTCTTGTGAAGAATATAATGGCTTCTCGATGCCATTCCAAAGGGTGGGTTACTGATTTCAAAAAATACCAGAGTGCTCTGTACTTGGAAAAGACAAAAAACACCATTCTTCCTCTATTTCCTCTTCTTCGTCGAATTTATTCCATTGTCAATCTATGTACAAACTATACTCAAGATTCAATAATAAAATAAGGAATTTTTACCTCTTTGATTGAGGAATTAATTAGTACTTGCGACCAATGAGTTTCATTCGGTCTTGTAGCTTCTCCTACGATTTTTTTCTTCTAACTATAAATGCATGTAAATGAAATTTCTAATTAATGTGTGTTGGCATCTTATATTCTACTCACAACATTAGTTTCTCCTATCTCCATTCTCAGTCCCTTTCCCCTTCTTAGAAAAAGTTCTTTTCTAGTGAGAAATTGCTAGCTTTGCCACAGGGTATGTGGAATGCCCTTGTTGGATCTCTGGTCGAAAGGCCACCATTGAAATCCACATTTTCATGCATGCACATACAGAAGCTACAACGTTCAAGTAGAGGGGATTAGATTACCATAGCATTGGCTTGAAACCCACCAATTTATCCATAAGACAAATTTTCTTGCCAACAGGAATCGATGGAGGGTTGAAGGAACATAATGCATGGTGTGTATCCAAGGGAGTCCTAATAACATATTATATTGAACTCTCCTTATATGATGTAAAATATTTCTAGTAGGGTTTTAACACCAACTTTAAGTGGTAAGATGACAATGCCTAATGTGGGTGTGATTGTTTCATTAAATGAACATAATAGGACTGGGGTTTGAGGAACAACCACATTGAGTAGTATGAGATGATCAAAGGATAGAGAATATATAATTTCGATAGTGGCACCACTATCAATCATGACTCTTTTGATAGAGATATCATTGACTTGAGTAGTGATGAAAAGTGGTAAATCATGGTCTTTTGGTCTAAGAGTAGGTATTTCAGATGTTTTGAAGGAAATTGTGGTGGATGCTTTCAGAGCACCTAAAAAATTTGTAAGAGGGGATGAGTCATTAGTTGAGATAGTAATGGATTGAAGTGATTCTATCATGGCTTGTTTGTAAGGTGGCGATGTCTGAATGAGTTCATAGAGTGACATTTTGACAGGGGATTGGTGTAATTGTTTAGTGGCTACTTTCTACAATGTGGTGAGAGGAAGAGGGTAGTTTTTATTGAAATTTTTTCTTTAGGTGATGATGATTGATTAGGACCTTCGAGAGCTAGTGAAATTGAGATGTGAGGTTTATCAGATGACGTTGATGATTCTGGTGGCTGGGATATAGTGATAGTGTATTTTTCTTGTTGGATTCAAAGGATTTGTTGTCATAATTTTGTGAACATGTGGTGATGTGCACAACATTGATTTGATGATTGGAGGCTTTAGGAGAAGACTCGATTGATGGTGTTGAGGTTAAAGCTGGAGTTGGATGGGAAGAAGAAAAGAGTGAACTTCCCATCTTCTGAATCTTCTAATGGAAGGATTTACAATATTCTATGGTATGACCCTGGGTTTGGTGACAATCAAAAAGGCATTATTAAAAGCATACTAGGTGGGCTTCCACCCCTGATGATTTGATGGATTAGGAGGGGGTAATGTGATTAGTGATTCTTGTAATATATTATCCAAAATGGTAACATACCTCCCTTTTGGGTCAAATTCCACTGGTGATTGATTTCTAACATGGATATGTGAAATGGGTTTCTTAAGTTTACTCAGCAGTAGTGGAGGTCTCATAAATCTCCAATGAATGGGAAATAAGGGTCTTGTATAGGTGGTGGTAGAAAGAGATACTTGGATTGTATGGGGATAAATGGATGAATGTCAGATATAGCCTTCCATTGTGGGATAGTGGATGTAGTGTAAGAGTTCACTCTAGGAACATGATGAGCGGGGTTTTCCCTTGTAATAATGGGGGTGATTAATGGGTATAAGGAGGGATGGTATGAGGCTTCTTTTTTAGGATTTTGGAAAACATTTTGTTGAAAGATCCTACAGGTCTCGGTTTTGGCATAACAAAGGGATCTTCAAAATAAGGTATGCCCATTGGATGAAGAGGTGGTGGAGGACCACATAAATGATAAGTTTCATCATAATGAGGAATTTAAAAGAATTGGAAAACACCCTGTTTATTTGGTCTCTTCAAAGTCTTAGATGAACTCGGTGTATTTGTTGAATTTGATGATAATGAAGGAATGGGATTTTGAATAAATAGTTAATATACACATGATTTTTAGGATTATTGATTTTTGTAGGTTGTTGATGACTGAGATTCTTGGTGGATTTAGATGGGGGTGACTGAGCTAAAAATGTTTCTAATGGTACCATTGTTATGTTTGTAAATATGGGACCAAGTGTAGGTGTAGTAGTATTCGTTGATATAGGCATGGAACCCAAAACAATGTCAGGTAAAGGAATGGGAAAGAGTCTATTGGTAAGTGGCGGTTCAATGAATATAGATTTATTAGATGTCGGTGGGTGTCAAATCAACAACTAAAAAAGGATATGGGAGTATTTTTTATGTTGATTGGAGTGGGGGAGAGTTCTGTGAGCAGCGAAAGAATTGTATGTTTTTGGCTTCTAAAAAGGATTCTATGGATTCTGTTTCACTAGGCAATAAAATAGATGGAGAAATGGGTTCAATTTTTATTATTGTGTTAATAGTGTAGATGACATTAGCTTGTACTGATTCAGAGGAAGAGGGATTATTGGGGAAGGTTTGTTTGAATATATTAAGTTTTGGTTTAGAGGGGTGTTTGGATTATTTAAATGGAGGTCGCCCTTCTCAATCAAATCCTGAAGGACATTGCAAAAAGTGTGACATATTTCTATGTCATGATGATTTACTTGATGGAATTTACAATAATCATTATCATGGTACCAAATGGGATTTGATATTGATATGTCAATAGGTTGAATGAGAGGTAATGATATAATATTAGAAGTGAGTAATTTTTGAAAACTTCACCGTGGTCCGTAATTTTTTGCTATGGGTGTGTAACTACGTTATTGATGAACTCATTCAACAACATGATTTTATTTTGGAGAGGATTTAACCATAACAACATTAGCAATTGATTTAGTTTTATCTGGATTGGATGTTGATTTAGATGGGAACTCTACTTTTGATTTCTTGGGGTGAAGCTTCACCCACCCATCTTCTATATCTTGCAATTCCAACTTATGAGCCATAGTGAAGGCTTCATCAAAAGTATGGAATGATTGGATTTGTAAAGTGGATGAAATGTTCTGAGCACAAGCGTGACAAAAAATATCAATCAATTTTTTTGCAGTAACATGAAGGATAGCTGATTGGTTACACCCCTCCAACAGGTGAAAAAATCAGTGACATATTCATCTTCAAATTATTTGATCACATATAAATCATTAATGGTAATTTTACGAGCTATGCTTATGGAAAAATGATCTAAAAATAGCTAAGCGAGTTGTGCAAAAGAAAATAAAGAATGTTGTGAAATGTTGTTGTAATAGTCCAAGGAAGGACCAACAAGAGACATAGAGAGTGTTCTTAGCATGAAGTCTTGGGCATGGGATATCAAATAGCATGCGTGGAAAAAAGTGTGAATGTGTTGTTAAGGGTCCTCTTTGTTGTAGAACTTGATAAACTTAGGAATCTCCCAATGCGGGGATATGGTTTGTATGGTATGGAAGGATGAATGGGTTCATTGTAAATTTGTTCGTAGGAGAGGGTATTTTTGGATGAGGATGAGGTAAATTCTAAACTAGATATGTGGATTAGGAGATCTTGGAGAGATTCTTCCTGAGCCTGTTGGCTCGAAGATGGGTTAGGTTGATATGAAGATTGGGATGAGTACATTTGATGTTATTGCAAAATGTTTTGTTGGTAAGGAATGTTTGTTTGAGGGATGTTTTGCTGATAAGATAGGTTAGGTTGATAAGGGTTATTTTTTGTGAAATGTTATGTTGTGTGACATTGTATTGTGGAATATTTTGTTGAGGTGTGTATTGTTGATGAGGAAATTTTTGTTGAGGAATGTTCTGCTGATAGGAAATGTTTTGTGATGGAATGTTTTATATTGGTATATTTTGCAACATGATATTTTGTTGAGAGATGTTTTCTTGGGGGAAATAACCTTGTTGCAAAACACTAGATTACAGAGTTTGAATGTACTGGTATGGTGTTGATATTTATGTAAGAGGATGTGAATATGTGGGAATGTGTTGGGATGGTGTAGAAGAAGTGGAAAATGATGGTGCTTTCTACAAAATGTTTTTTTGTGGGATGTTTTGTAATGGCATGGAATGTGACATAGAAATCAAATATTGAGAGAGTTGTGGCATGTATTGCAAGGCAGGATGTGTACTAGCAATAGCACTGGTGTTAATCATTGGCATTGTTGAAGGGATAGACATGGTAATGTTTTGAATAGGAATGATATTATGTTGGGATAATACAAAAGTAGAAAGAGGAATAGAAATTAATGATGATGTTGATACCTATGAGGAGACCAAAAATCCATCGTGGAGGAAATGACATTACTTTGGGGAAGTGCATACCCTATAGAAGGACTGGATGAAGACATAAATTGTTAGGTGGACATGTTTTGTGATGAGATCATATGGAGATCATAGGAAAATGCTGAGGAAACATTAAATTTTTTGGGTTGACTTGCAAAAGGTTGCTCATCCAATGTGTCAAATGGATTGGTAGAGCTAGTAGCATTCTGGTATTGACTAATGCTTGAGCATTTCAAGTTGAGCTTAAGTATCAAAAAATAACTATTGAATAATGGGCTCTTGGTTTTACTCAATGAGTTGTGCAATGGTGGGTAAATGGTTATGAGTGTGTGTAATAGATTGTGGTGTGAGTGACTGCATTTGAAGATTTCTCACTGCTAGGTATGCATTAAGAGAAATGGGATTCAAATCTAACATCTCTTTTAAAATAAGATCACACCC
Organism: Taxus wallichiana var. yunnanensis; assembly: GCA_018340775.1. Lineage (NCBI taxonomy): Eukaryota > Viridiplantae > Streptophyta > Pinopsida > Cupressales > Taxaceae > Taxus > Taxus wallichiana. The sequence goes on along the minus strand of CM031244.1, from coordinate 371,863,684 downwards.
ATTATAAAATGGAATTTTAGGTGCAATGGGAGAAAAAAATGTTCTGATTCCAAAGTGTGTAAAGAATTCATCCATGGTACTATTGTGGAGAATGAAAGGATTGTTGTCCAATTTCATTTTTATGACCAGACCCTACTTCATTCCATGTTTTGTGTGTTGGAAAAGGGATTGGATGTGTTCGTTTGATAAAGCAATTCTTGTGGCCTCATAGGCAAAGAAATTTTTACTAGGAGTGGTGTAGTGTGAAGTGGGGCTTGAAGTTGAAATATAGGTGTTGAGGTAGACATGTTTTCAAATGATTGATTACGTGCTTGTTTTCTAGTAAGTACCATAATAAACAAACAAACACAAAACACAAAGCAAATAGCTTAATAACTAATTGTGTTAATTATAAAACAACAAGCAATGACAAGAAAAGTAATATTTTATTCTTGTTTTGTTTAATTATAAAAGGTGAAATGTGTAAAATGGTAAATGAGGGTCCTAAGAAGTGGCTATCTAAGGCTAGTTTCAAGTGTGTTTAAATACGAAGTCCTCGATATACCCGAAGGTATGTGAGGTGTAATTTTGTACTATTTTTGGTATGAGCATGGTATTGGGGCATATCCCCTCATGTCACGGTCCTGCTATAATAAGGGAGTCAGGTGTTGAGCCAAAATATACCAACAATCAGTTGTTTATACTTGGCCACAAAACTGAGTCGGCTTCCCTATTGGGTGATAAAACCCTAATCAGTTTCACCTATATGGGGTTGTTTTAAATGTGTTTTGATGTCAAAGTGGTTTGGTTGTGTGTGTGGGGGAAGAAATAAGTGAATGTAACAAAATCCCTTCCTAGTTAGACTATGTGATCAAGAAGTATGTATAAATTAATTTTATATCCCAAAATGATATGTTGATTTTGATGAGGACAAACAATCAATGATGCAAGATGGAAAAGAAAAAGAAAAGTGTTTCAGGATCACCGTGAGATTTCTCTAATATTTCTTTTTAGTTTTCCTTTTTAGCAATTTTAAGTCATTTATTTATCAAATTCTCGCAGGAGAAAAGCTTATAGAGATAAAGAAACCTATGATTTTGTTAAAAAAAAAAACAAATAGAAGGAAAAAGATTACAAAATTGATGAAATTTGGTAGAGAAAATTAAACAAATAAAATCGTAGGTGATCAAGAAAATTGCTAGTGATTGGCAGTTAGTGGAACATATTGTTAAAATGATGATGAAATGAAAAATTTACAAGGGGCTAGAGACACGCCGGGCACGCCAGAATTTCTCACGTGGTTTTTAATTTGTTTTTCTTGACAGTTTCAAGAGGTAATAACCAAACTTGACCTTGATATGGTGGGTTTTCTAGGATACCTGAAAATGCAAATTATGTTTTTACACACCATGTTTAGAAACAATCAAAACAAGTCTTTACTGTAAATAAGACTCATGTAATCAAATCTGCAATGTTATGTTAAAACAAATGTTATTAATCAAGTTTAAAACTATGATATTTATTTAACACATATAGTTTTGTGTATATAAAATATTACAAAACAACATGTGCTTATCACTTATTTAAATACACATATGATTTGAGAATAATAAATGATTAAATCTACAATTCAGATTCTTGATTAGTGTAAATATTTTCACAGACAAGCGAATGAGATTCAATAGAATTATTAGTTTCCTCCTCTTCTTTAGTTAGGTCCGAGTCATGGATGGAAATGTTATCCTCAATGAAGAAGTATGGATATTCTTCCTAGGTGTCGTATTGGCAGTGCAAAGGTAGATTATGAGTTGGAGATATTGATGTGACTAAAGAAATTGGATTCAAAAGTAGAATAGTAATCCTCCTCCAAATGTTCAAGATTGGTTTTGTAGTGGCATTCAAATTTGGCAAGCTCTTCTCATAACCTCAACATCTCATCATAAGTATTCCAGAAGGTGTCAAGTAGCTTCATAGATGCATTTTGTGGAAGTGAATATGGCTTCAAGCCAATCAAGCAAAGAAGCCTGAATGACACACAATTCTAAATAGTTGATCAAATTGTATTGTTCCCAATAGAAAGGGTGGCAGATGCTAGGGAATGAATCAACTGTAGGAAAATTAGGATCTCCTAATGCCATCTGAGAATATGAAACTTGACAAAATATTAGTAGATAAGAAGAAATATGTCCTGATTTTGATCATATTGAGTGAAAAATAGTAAAAAGACAGAAATAGTAGGAATCACTAGTGATTCAAGGGAATCACATGTGATTAAGGTAATCGCTAGGGATTAGTGTAAAGTTAGATTAATTTTTTTAAATAGAGTCACAATTTATGATCTAGCTTTCAATTTCTCTAAAAACAAAGTGGTTCTAACATAAAGAGGAATCATAAGCAAGAACATACCTAGTTATAGGGCTTTAAGGTGAATAAAACAAAACATTTTACCTTGTTGGATGTATGATATGAACACTGGATGGAAACGAGTGATTGAAGGGAGAGAACGAGAAATTTGATGATGATTCTGACATTTTATAAACAACGTGACATTGTAGTGTGTTGATATGGAGGTCTTGAATGCCTGGTGGATTGAGAAAATAGTAGAATGTACCTGTAAAGCATGTGGATTTGTGATGCAAATGGGGTCTGAAAATTTCTCTTATAGATCACCGATTATCGGGTAAATCGTTGGTGATTTTGGTGAAATCTTAGTTAGGCTACAAACCGAATGATTTCCTTCTATTTTTCATTCCAAAGGATTGGTTTCAAGTTTTTTTGATGTGGTGGAGGTTAAAAAAGCACAAGATAACTTATTTGGAGTTGGGAAGGGGTTAGATTTTTGTATATTTGATTAGTTAGAAAATAAGTTAATTTAGGAAGGTGTTTAGTGTGATTTTAGTAATTTGTTAAGTGACTCGATGAGGTGTTATGGAAAACTAGATGAGGTGTGAGGGGATAATATCCATTCATATATTTTAATCACTTAAATATTTATTTTAGACTTTAGAAGTATGATGGGATAAATTAATTATCAAAGGGGGGTGATATAACAAAGGTCGCAAGTGTGTCATTTTTAGTCACGGACTTGTTTAGGTTTAGGGGGTGCAAATTTTCTATGTCTACATGGGGCCTGATGAAGCTATCTAAAAATTCTTTTTCAATTGATTGAGGAGCTGCCAAACCTGGAAACCTTTTGGTTTGATGATGTAGATAACTCCGCGGGAGAAGGAATGGTGATGAAGGTTTTTACCTTTAGTTGAGATGTTGGATTTGGATTACATGGGCTAGATCGAGTGATTACCCAAACAAAATTGATGAATAGAGGGGGATTCTCCTAGGAGGGGTCATCTCCTAATGATGTAATAGTAGATTTGGGATTAGACGTGGAAGGAAGGGAATAGATAGGTCTAAGAAGAATTATTTATTCTTCAATGAGATTATGGATAATGGTATGGAGTGCTCTATAATGCTCAAGTATCATTCTGGGGGTATGATGAAAGGAAAAATAAGATTTGGATTGAACCATAAAGGTTTCCTTCTTGTTGAGTCAAAGGCCTTGAAAGGTGGAAGTATAATTGTAATGGTTTACACTAAGTGTTAGAATATATTTATGTATGATCTAACTAAAGTTATGGAAGACACCTTGTGAGATATCTTAGATGCTCGAGGTAAAACTTGAATATATTTCTGTTTAGGTGTCTTGATTTCAATTTTGGCATTGAATAATGTTGTAGTGTTAATTGGTCTTGAATTGTAGGGTTGAAATGTTTGTGGACCTAAAACAAATGATTTCTAATTGGATGGTTTAACACTAGGAGGAATTATAGATTATGTATGTGAGGATTCATCTTTGAGAGGAGTTACAACTACTTTAACTAGGGAACCAAATGAAAATGCTATGGTTGGTTCAGATACATGAATCAACATTTATCTAATATGATCTCTGGACAGTGGAGATTGATGGGATTGTGTTGATGACATAGAAGGAACATCCAAGGTCATTACAAGATACAATGATTTTAAACATTTCTCAAATGAGGGGATTCTTGTGGAGGAAGAAGGTGATGTAGATGCAGTCATAATGGTTGACGTGGGCAAAGGAATGAGAAGAGAAACTACTTAGGTTCCAAGGATGGTATGATGGGTAAGGGTGGAATGGGTATATGTGAGGATGATAAAATAGATATAGCTATGGTGGATGTGGGATAATTTATGCCTACTAAAATAACCCACTTGAGAGCTAAGAAACAACTTAGAGTTAGTTAGGGAAAATTATGGAATAATTTTTTTATTAAAAGAATCTACAACCAGGTTACGAGACAACAATTGTCACTAACAGGTGGAACAATTATAGTCTACTAGAACATACTTTTCTTTTATTAATAATTATTAGAGATCATAAGGTCAAAAATTTAGGGTTAGAAGTTTCAATTAGGTTTAGAGGGAAAATTCCTCACCAAACCCACTCTCTAATAGGCTTAAAGTTTCAACTTGGTTTTTCTCACACTTAACACATTCAAAAAAATTTCCTAACTACTCCCATTTGATAGTAAATTTCCTCACCTTTCCATTGATATAAAGAAGTCCTCCTAACTCATATTTTTCATGTTATGGGGCGGGCCTTGGGGTGAAATTTTCCCGAGAGCAGGCCTGCGGGCCCAGGGGTGAAAATTTGCCCAAAGGGTGGGTTGGATGGCCGCAGGGAGAATTTACTAAAAAAATTCCCGCGTGGGGTAAAAATCACATTTGTGCCCACACTCCCATGGGTTTTCTGGTCCACAAGGGACACGTGACACTCCCTAAGGCAGCATGGAGAAAAATGAGGAAAGGCGGGGCGATGGGAGACATTTTGCAAATTCTCCCACGTGGGTAAAAAGTCGGCTCTGTGCCCACACTCCCACGAGTCCACAAAGGACATGTGGCATTTCCTAAGCCAACGTGGGGAAGGTGGGGCGAAAGGGAGAAAATTGACTAAAATCCCCAAAGGGCTAAGAGGGTACATATAACCGTGCCTCCGCCGACACCTCGCGATACCATGTGGTAACCCCTCATTGGCTACGTGCCAGAGGGACAGCGGGGGAAAATTGGAAAATTTTCCAAAAAAATTTGAGACACAAAATACAAAAAGGACCCATTCCTCCATCGATTTCTTGTGATGCCACATGGCATCACCCGATTAATGTGTGGGCAGCGAGGTGCAGAGAGAAAATTTTAAAAAATTTCTGAAAATTTTTCTAGGCCACAAGGGAAAAATTCGGGCTGCGGACCCGCCAAGGAATTTTTTCCCAAAATTTTAACGCCAAGTGAAGAAAACTTTAGAAGGCCATAAATTTTGATAGAGAGCTTGGTTTTAGGAAAATGAGGACTTTCTGGAAAGCTCTTGATGCCATCTTTGCACAGAGATCATTAATTTTAGATTTTGATAAAGTTTAAGGGGTAAATTTTAAGAAAATGGCTCAGGCTTATATAGTGCGAGCTAGTAAATTTTAACTTGTTAGATCTATTCAATTTGATCTTCCTCCTCTCTCAACATGTCAAATAGACATGGAGGATTGTTCCTAAATGGATTTAAGGGAGGATTCAAGGTTCAATTTGTCTAAATGATTTGTAATTTGAACATTTCCGTTTCTTGACAGAAAATGACTGCAAAACGGTTTGAGCCTAATTTTGCTAAGTTTTGAGATATTTCCTTAAGTGTTTTTGTCTATTTGAACTTGTTTAGGGCCTACTACTTCAATTCAATCATTTAATTTGTTATTTTATTGTTGCAGGTTCAAACTATGCATTTTTGGTTTAATTAATTGCCAGTTTTAAAATTACAAATAACAGGGATCAAATCTTGATGGGTCTATTTTCCATTTCTTCTTCCAAGTATTTAGAATACATTCCAATTCCAATCTAACACATTTTAGTTGATTCAAATCAACCATTCAAGACCAAAAAGCAATTCTGATTTAAAATTTTTTCACCTTTCAAAGAGAAAAAATTGTATTTTTCTCACACGCATTTCTTCCTTTCAAACAGAGATTTCAATACATTGATATGATCAGATTCACTACAACAATGAAATTTGAGAAAAGCATTACATTCATTTATTGATTCCAAAATACAACTTGCAACTTCCTTCTTTCATTTCTTCAAAAATCATTTATTGTATACAAGGCAGACAATACATTTTCTTTTCACGTGTTCCACTTTACCACTTTTCAAACAGAGATTTCACAGAGTATGCAAAACACATATTTCCAATGGAATAACATCATATGGACAAGACAAAACCATTTTCATTAATTCAAATGAACTCTTACAACTTCCTTTCCATTTGATTACAAAATACAGTATACCAAACACGTATCATTCTTTCACATTCTTTCTAAACATAATACAAAGTATAACTCTTTTACATTTGAAATTTCACTTACAAAATTGTACAACATATTTCCATTACAAACATTTACAAGATCATCCACTTCAAGTGGGAAGGTTACAATGAGATTTCATTTCACAAGGGACTATCAAACTGTCTTTTCTTAACTTCAGGAAAACAACATGCATTCTTCTCATTCTTCAATTTGATCACAATAGGAGTAGGGGAAAGACAATGCTCTCCACCAAACCAAGACATCCAATGAAAAGGAGAATTCATCCTTCTTCATTGGCCCCCAAGCCCCAACCACAATGGAATAAAAGATGTGATCCAACTCAAGGCAATAACAGGCTTCCACAAAACATACACACAACATTTTCACAATAAAACACAGTCCAAAACAGAATGTAGTTTTACAACTACATTAACACATGACAAGCAATACTAAGGCTTCATCAAGAAATCCAAAGGAGAAAGAAGCTATGGGGATTCTTTTATGCCTCCCAAAGGGTAATTGGGTATCACCACTGAGTACAACCCTCCATATATATATATATATATATATGTATGAATATCATTTTAAATCTTGTCATGCCCTTATGCCTCCCCATGTACCCCTTATTCCTCACATTTTCTTATATCTCCCCAACCTCTTATGGCGCCCCATAATGAGTAAAGAAATGCAAGCTATTTCTTTGTAAGGTGGAACCCAAATTACCAACTACCTCGACCCTTATACCTCCCTAAAACCACTTGTGCATCCCACAAAAATAACCCCATAGTCTTCTCCTACACCATTCCTAGGCCATATACCCAACAACCCACAATATAAACCAAAACATTCACACAAGAAAATTTACATAAATAAAAGAAGGGCATTTCAAGAGCTAAGCTCTTACCTCTCCATGATGGAGTTGTTCCTAGTTCAAAATAGCAAGCTCCTTCCAATGCAAACAATCCAAAAATCAACCCAACCCAAGCATGCAACAATCTTCCAAAAAAACTCCTTCAAGCAAGAGCTCCCAACAGCAAGAAAAATTCACCCAAAATGAAGTCTCCCAAAAGTGAAGCAACCCAAGACAAGGCAAGAAATTTGAATTTTATAGAAGAGGGAAGAGAAGAGGATGAGGTGGATCCATGTAGGATGCCACATCACACATCCTCAACCCCAACACAAAGTCAAATTCATTCTCCAATGCATAATAAATAGGTGGGTGAATAATATGACATTTACTTACACACTCTAATCCAACCCACGCCCCATAAGTAATGAAATTAAATTATGTAAGAAAAGTGAAATTACAACATTCAACTTGACTTGTAAAAATGCATAAAAAGGTCTAAATTTAACCCTCCAACCATAGGCAAGGTTGGTATACAAATTTAAGAGGTATGGGACAAGTTTAACTTGTTCCACAAGCCTCTAAAATTATCCTCCAAGGACAAATTCGAATTTCCAAGAAGTTGGAGTGTTTCACACTCAAAATTTAATTTACACATCACTTACAAGGTCACTTACACATTACTTACACATTCTTACAACACTTTAAAACATGGCCAACAACTCTATTAATTACATTATTATGACATCTTTTAATTAATTAACTAAACAATACGATTACTCACAATATTTACACACCATAAAATAAATAATGAAAGGGTAAGTGCACCACATAAAAAACATGCAAAAATTTAAACAAAAGGGACCAAAATAAAATAAAAAACATAAAATCCATTGGTCACATTTAAAGGTGATTCCCCCCATGGGAATCCCTAACAAAATACAAACACACAACAAAACTAGTTGCCATGGTGACCTTGTTGAATTCATCTAGAATTCTAATGTGGTTGGTTTCCAATCCCCCGATGTTTGTTGTGATATTTTTAACCTGGAAAACACAAATACCTCCTTTAGCCTCATGGCCATATCAGAACATCCAAATGAATATAAATATAATTTCCAAAATCATCTAGATATATGAATCACAACAACATCAAGGCAATCTAATAATATCATTTATAGTTTTATCAATAACTATATCATCATCCAATAATTTTCCATTTCTAGGTCTACTCACAATATCCAAATATCACAAGTCCGCACAACATCCATAATATAACCATGTCAAACAATATATACACATCAACATATAAAATATCTCTAATAATCATCATGCATCATAACTGAATCAAGTCAACAATAATCCATGATCAAATATCTAACATCATACTAAATCAAACTATAATAATGTCCATAATATAGTCAACAGTTTCATGATTAGTATCAAAAGGTGTCAAAGGGAAGTGGGCACTATAGATAATATCAAAGGAATTTGGTGTAATCAACAATGAAGAAAGGTAGGTTGTGGATATGATAGATTCCTAATTATTAGTGTTTAAGGTATTTATTATATGAGCATTATGTGCTTGGGTTGTAGTAGAAGTGGTAGAGTGGCTTGTCGGTGCATGGTTTGGGAAAGGTTGTTTAAACATGTCAAGTGGTTGAATGGGTGAAGCATTTGGGTTGTCCACTTGGAGATTACTTTGATCGATGATTCTTTGGACCAAGTCGTTGAAATTTCAACATCTCTCTAATCATGACCTTGCACTTAATGGTACTTACAGTAATGGTCCTCACAATACCACATGGGCCTCGGTCTAGACTCATCGAATGGCCGGATAAGAGGGAGTAAGATAAGATTTTTTGTTATCAATTTGTCAAAGATTGTATTATACGACTCCAGAGGGGACTATAATTAGGTGTTGGTCGGAGGAATCATTGTTGAGTCCATGCGATAGGTGTGAGTGCAGGGGATGATTTAATGACCACAACATTGGCCGCTGCTTTTGATTTATCGTTTGGTATGGATGGGTTAGTAAATTCATGTTTGGGTTATTTGATTTTAGTTTTAAATTTCCCTACTCAAGGGAACGCATTTCAAGCTTGAGGGCAATGGAAAAGGCTTCATCAAAGCTTTAGAATGATTGAATTTGTAAAAATGAGGATATATTCTTTGCACATGCACGTGAGAAGAGTTTGATGAGTTCAATTTGCATGAGAGAGAAGGTTAACATGCTTATAATGTCACACCATCACACAAAAAATCTGCAATGGACTCATCCTCAAATTTATGAATAGTGTATAGGTCATTGATAGTTATTTTTCATGCAATGTTAAAAGAAAAGTGTTTTAAAAATAGTTGTGAGAGTTGGGAAAAGGATAATATCGAATAATGGGGGATGCTTTTTACCAGTCAAAATGGGACCAGCCAAAGACATGGGGAAGGTATAAAGCATTAAGTCTTGATCATGCATTATGAGGTAGCACACGTGTTTAAATGCATGAAGGTGTTGTTTTTGGTCTTATTTTTTGGTAAACTTACAAAAATTGTGTATTTCCCAGTGTAGAGGATATGGTTTTATGGGCGCAGATGGGTGGATAATCTCATTGCATATGTGTTCATATGAAAAATGAGTTCTTGGATCCTAATATAGTGGCTTCGAGGCTAGCTATTATATTTACAAGAGCTTGCATAGGGTCGCTCAAAAGAGTTTGTTGAGGAATGAGGGGTGATGGTTGCATGTAAGATGTAATTTGGTGATGAGCTTGTGGATGTGTGGGTGTTTGAGAAATTTTTTGGAGATGAGTATAAACCATGGGATGTGACTGAAAAGGTGGTTATTGAAATAATTTTTGTTGGGAGATGAGAACATGATAGGATTGTTGGGTTTAGGTAGGTTGTTGTGTAAGTGTTGATTGGGGATGTTGGTATGACTAGGTTTAGATTGTTGTTAAAAGGGGATGGTTACCGAATAATGTAAAACACTTGTAAAATGAGTTGAGAGATATTTAATGGCATGATAGATGTGAGAAGGTCATATTGTCCTGATACGGGATATGATGCTTGGATATATTGATTAGGGGAACTAGTGGCGATAGTAACTGAAGAGGTTAGGGGAAGAGTAGTACTGATTGTTGAGTTGATTGGTAGGAGATTATGAGGGATTGGTGTGACTATCTGGGTAGTACGATGAGATGAAGTGAGGTAGGTGTAAAAAAATCACTTATTATAGATTGAGTAGTTTAGGTAATGGTTTGATAAAGATAGAGTTGTTGGATTAGTGGACCTTCTAGAGGAATCTAAGTTGATCTCCTAAGGAGATAATATTGAAGCATGGATAGTTTGAAATCTAGGAGTTACTATAACATGGAATCACCAAGAGAGGCTTTAGGAGGCCCAAAGGGCTCCAATATAACATATGGTGGGGTAGCTAGCCTTGATGGGATAAATTTTTGATGTAAGAATGGTTTGGTATCTCCTAAACTTGTTATGTGAACCAGTGGTTCTAGATGAGAGACATAAATAAGGGGTTGAGTGCTCATGAAATAAGTAATTAAGGGCATAGATGAGGTATCCAATGTGGTGAAAATTTGTTGAGAGGAGGAACTTCTAGAAGCCAAATTTTGTTCCATTATTTTGGCTACTAAACAAGTAACTACAAGGATTAAATTAGTTTTACCCAAACAATCCAAACAAGAGTTTATTTTTACATTCTTAATTTATGTAAGAAAGTGTGAAAATAAAAGAGATTAGATAGTTAGGTTCCTAAGAGAAGAAAAACTATGCTTAGTTTCAAGTAAGTTATGGTTGGGAAATGTTTGAAGCATCTTATTGTTGGGTGATGAAATACCAATCAGTAAACCATGAAAGGAAATTTTTAATGCGTTAATTGATTTGTGAGGTTTTGGGTGTGTGTGGTAAAGTGTGATATGTAGTAGATTACACCCCTATTTAAGTTGTATGAGCAAGAAGGATACAAAAATGTGTTCTTTTTAAGTCCCAAAATGAGGTGTGATGTTCGATGAAAAAACAAACAAGAGTGGAAAGTTACGATGCAAAAGGAGTAAATAGGGAATAAGAGAATAAAAATGTATAGAAAATTTCCTATTTATCTTCACTTCTTGATCGATCCAAGTCCCAAACCCCACACAATAAAGCAATAGAAGAAAAGCTCAACATTGCATTGTTAGTGGAAGACAAAAAATCAAAATATATATAAAATAAAGAGATTACCACAAGGGTGGTCCCATCGGGCGTGTCAGAACATTGTCCAAATTTATTGTTAGATACTGAAATTAATGCACAAGCTAATAAAGAAACTATTCAACTCATAAATGTTGGAGGGTTTATGTTACCTCAAATATACAATGATACGGGCACATGATTGATGATAGATCTTTACTGCTGCAAGTCCGCCAAAATCTACAAATAAGGTTGAATTTTTTTGATTAGATGATTTGGGTGGGAGTTTCCTGATAAAGTGGATTGAGAAGTGTTAGCTTCCTCGGTGGATGTCAACCCCCATTTCTAAAAAAATTGATTTAAAAAAAGAGATGTATATTGATAACATGCAGAGAGTAAAATAATACATAATATGAAAGCACTATTGATTGATTTAAGTATCGATTTGATTAAAACAAATTAAAGACAAATATGCATGGTCTGGGTAGATGGTGACCTAGAATATGTAGAGATGGTGACCCGGGGGCTAGATAAAAAATGTGGGAGAAGTATGGATTCTATGCAGGATCTAAATGCAATCTGGGAGCTGTAGTTGTCTGAGGATTATGGAATTAACTTGCAGAAGAGGTTTGAAGGAACATAAGCTAGGAAAACAAAAAGATCAAGGATTAAAGTGAGGTATTTAAACCAAGACCCTAATCAATGACGACTAAGGTGTAAATTAGTTGATTTTTTGCAATAGAGGAGCTAGATGAAGGTTAGAGAAAATAGGAAAGGGCACAAATCTCAAACAAGGATTGGAAAAGATTATGGGGAAAAAGGAAAGGAATTATGATGCCGAGTCAATGATGACCTGTCAGGGTTGACAATGAGTATGAAAATCTAGATAAGGCCAAGAAAAGGAAAGATAGATGATCAACCTACAAGTATAGAGGTTGATGAGAAAGCTACAAGTACCGTTGTTGATGTTCTAAACCTACAAAATATTAGATACATGAAATACCTAGATAATATGACAAAAGATGATTAAAGCATTATAAAATAATGAAAATCTCACTTAAAGTCAATCATGATTGACACTTGCATGCTACAAGGAGGTCGAGAGAGACATGTAATGGATTTTAGGAGGCTCAAGCATGGGAGATTGTTCACATATCATCATAGGGATCGGACCTTGCATGTACTTCCTTTATGAATGAAAGGAAAATTCATCCTTATAAGGTTGACATCAACTAGGATGGGTCACCACCAATTATGGGGAAGGTTTCCCCATTAATGTGATTTTTATCCTTTTAGTGTGATTTCTTGTTTATTTTAAGGGTTGGTTGAATGCTTTAAAGAATTAGGTGTGAATGGGTTGTTTTAGAATGAGGTGTAGGTGAGTTGGAGATAAGGATAGGTTAGAAAATTCATAAGGATACATATGATGTATATTTAGAATTAAAACATCCTAAATAAGAGGCCTAATTAATTGATGTGAATTAAAAAAGGGTAATGACTATTTAATTAATTAATGGGGGTTAATTAATTAAAATTTTGATTGAGGGGATTGGGTAATGATGGGATAAATGGGCATTTAATTAAATAAGGGGGTGAATTAAATAATTATTCGCACACAGATGATTGAGGGATCAATACCAATTTTAGGTGTCTACACTATCACAGGATCTAAAATATATCATTGTAAATCTTGAGGAGTCATCTTCATCACAAAAATAATCATATTAGCATAAGGAAACAATTATGGACATGTACAATCAAATTATCCCATGTCTCTCTGTAGACACCTAAGACATGCTTACACTTAGCATTTCATCTAATCCATTCAATTGATGACACTTCATTAATTCCCCATTCTTCACTCCATTCTCGGATGCCCATTCATGACACTCTTTTAGTAATATTCCTCCTATAATCAGCTTATTTGGCTAATATCTCTCTTAACTTTAAACATTCCTCCTTTTAACCATTCATAACCTCCCTAGTTATCTCTAAACCACTTCTGCAGCTTCATAGGATATCTATCAGTCATAATTGATTATCCAAACCCCTACCAACTCTCAATGAGTCTCTCATCACTTGCTAATCAAAGTTTAACTAGCCTCATCCCTAGTTAACTATACTAAACTAAGATTAACTAATCCTAAAGCATGTTTATCCTAATTTGATCTAAAAATCTTTAGTCCCACATGCACCCAAATTCCAAACTCTTCTAAACCAAAAACTATAAATACAAGGCTAAGCCTACTCATTAAAACTTATAACTTTATATAACAAAAAACCAAAACAAGCCTAAAAAGCTTGGATCTCATTTGTATTAGCTTCAAGCTGATTAGACATTGGATCTAAAGCTTTCCTTCCTCCATTGTTGAGATAACACCTCCATTTGCATACTTAAATAAGTTTTGAGTAATATGGAGAGAACCATTGGCCTTGAAGCCATTAATGGTGAGACTCCATTCTTGAAAGCTTGAGTTTCATATCAAACATCACATTTGATTGCTAAGTTGATCTTTTTAGGTTCAATTTCTTAAATTAAGTAATCTAAAGAGTAGAGATTAGCTTTATCATGTTAGTTTTTGATGTTTTTATCAAATTTATAATTCTTGCATGTTATTTTCTCTTGTTTATCTCTTATCTCATGGTGCATAGTTGAGTTAGCAAAGCTTTGAGGTTCTTTAGCCTCATTCCATAGCTTTTGTAACTTTTCATTACATACATTTGGCACACCCGGTGGGACATGAAGTCCATCCTCCATTAATGGAGGCCTATTTCAAGCTTTTTTAACCCATTTTCATCTTTTTAAAAAATTAGCTTGTTATTTTCTTGTTTCCAATTCTTAAAGGGGTTAAATAAGCTTGGTTCATAGTTAATTTGTGGGTTAAAGTTAGAAATAATTTTCTTTAACTAACAAATAACCTGTTGGCTTTCAAAAATTCCATTTCCATGTTTTTGTAGGTTTTTCAGGGGGTACGCATAGGTGTCTTCACGGGGAGCATCTCCATTGAAACCCTAGCACTGGTGTTGAGTTGGGTATGCACCTATCAAGACATACTACACAGTTGACAACATATTTAGACAAGGCCACATCTCCATCATGAGGGGGCATCTGCATTAGATAGCAAACGCACTTGTCTCTCCGGAAGCACTGGCATATATCAACTTATTATGTAAAACTCTGTCATACTTTTTTACCTGTGCCATGTCTCCGTTGAACCATCGGCATCTCCATTGAATCATCGACATCTTTGTTGAATCATCTCAATTTAATATCTTGTATTTTTTTTATAGTTTTTCTGCAGTGTACATGTTAAAAATTGTGCACATGTCGAAAACCATAGCGTACTTGTCTGGCAGGCCCGTGTAGGTGTCTTACCCCTATTTAAGTTTTTCTTGCCCCATGGCTATGCTAGTAATGGGACATATCCGTTGGCTATGGTGCGTTGGTGTCATTCATTCTAGGTTTGCAGTATCGTGTTAAAATTTGAAAAAACATTTACAAGTTGTGAAATCATTTTTCTAAACTTTTCTAATATTTTTTGAATACTAACAAGGTATTTTTAAGGTTTGTCTTGTTATTTTTGATTACATAACTTAAGTGTTTTCATTCCTTAGCTTGAATAAATCTTGTGAAGTGTGTATTCTCTCTCCTTGCACCTTTTTGGTGATCTTGGAGATAAAAACACTTGTACAAACTTTATGTCATACTTTAAAAAACACTTATTCTATGATGCTAAAAAATTAAAATAGATTTCCATATGATTTTTCTTAGTGAAAGTTTCACATTACGTATGCTCTTCCTTCGTGCCTTTTGGTGATCTTAGGAATCAAAAGAAAAGTGTAAATTCTTTTTTTAAAGTTTGCAAATGAAAAACTACTAAAATTGTTATCTATAGGACCTAACGATTGCTAAATAAAGGTGTCGAAACAAACACAAAATTCTAATACACGTGTTTTCATATAGATTTCCAAATGGTGTGCTACTTAAAACCACATTTAAGTTAAAATATAAAAAAACACACCACTCTTCATCACATTGTATTGCAGGTTTCGGAAAAGGATACGTCCCTATCTCGCTCAACTGGAACATAACCCCTTTGGCATAACACCTTAAGCTACAACAATGGGGGTGGTTCTAGGAACCCTAAAGTAATCCACCGCTATGTAACCTTGTGGATGAAACAGGAAGCACTCGCTTACCCACTTGACTAGTTTTACACTGTGAGTTAGAGTCACAAGTTATCCGTATGGTGACCCCAATGATGGTACAACTGAACGCACTAGTTGCTCATTATATTAAAAGGGGGTAAAGTAAATCCGAGATACTCCCAAATCAGTCATTATGAATCTTTGGGTAAATCGAGCTCGCTTAAGATGGCTTGTGACACCTAGTTGAGAGAACTTATTAAGGAAGCCATTCCATCAAGGAGCCCACTTTACTAGTCCATTATCATGTCTTGGCCATCACGAAGTGATAACTTGTTTGGATTCAAAGCCTTGTTTTTCAAACATGATAATGAATCCATTTAAGTTAGATCTAAGTGTATCTCATCATGGATTTTACAACATGTTACTTATCTTGGTTTCTTTCTCACCTTGACAAGGTGAAACTCTGCCCAAGTAACACTTAGTTTATTTCCATCTTTTGATCTACACCTTTTCATTCTTGTTTCCCATTTGGGACAAGGAAGGCATCTTTCGGGAGTGTTTTCCTAGATAGTGTTCACCACTTTTTTGTCTATTTACGCTCATCCATGTTTGTGGCTGAGTTTTAAAACATCTAGAGTGTGTGGATGAATCCTCATATCTTTGATCACCACTTGATCTTGATTTCAAGATCATCATCATAGTTTGGATTGAGTCATCATTTGATCTCCCTTTGACGTGTTAATTTTTTCGCATTGTCTCGACACAATTAAGATACTTATGATGTGTTTCTCGTAAACATGATCTAAGTGTCTACATTATGGCATTACATTGCCCACATTTTAACACATCCTTAGTATACTTTGACTTATTTTTACTTCAAACATTGTCCAAAATATTGAAGAGTGTCGCTTACATTGTTTGCGTCATTTCGATACCACTTTAAACTACTAATATCACTTCTCCGTGAAGCTTGATAGACACATCTAATTGGTGTGGTTATGTGACTTACATTTGTAAACCTCTCCCTTTAACATTTAGGCCTTTTTGTTGTTAAAATCATTGTGGTATCCTTTGATTGAGAGTCACCTCTACCCTTTTTAAATATTTATGCCTTTCTCATTTCGAGCTTGACGTAAATATTGACATTATGTTGATCTTATTTGCATCGAACTATCATTTTGCACATGCATTTGCATAGGGTGTATTTCCTTGTTGATTGGCTTTGTGTTTCACACTTACATGATTGTTCCTTATGATCATTCACCTAGAAAAATTGTTTTCTAGGACAATCCTTTTGATATCATCGGTATTGTGTCATCACAATGTCTATTTTTCATTAGACCTTCTTTGGAAAATCATGCATGCATCTCCATACTTACGAAATGTCTAGTTGGTTTCTATTATGCTACTCGAATTGACATGTCACTTCCTTCCCTTTAAAGTATTTCCATCACACTATCTAGAGATAGAAATTTGTGCTTAAACAATGCCAATAATGACTTACTATCATGTGGTTTCTCACACTTACTACAATATGGAACATAGGTTTAGGAATTCAAATCAAAATATTCCCATTACAACTAAACCTCATTTGGTTATTCATGCTAGAGGACCCATTCAGGTACCATGTTCCCCACCTTCAGCTCATAGTCGGTGGTATGGTTTAGATGCTTATAATCCAAATTATTATTTAGGTTCCCCCCGCTCTTCTTATTCTAATTCAGATCCAAACTAACATTTGGAATCCCACTCTTCTTCTAAAGATTCGGATCCCAACTATTGTTTGGATACCCCTAGATCAAATATTGAATCATGGTTCTCCCTTCCTTTACAAGACCTTTATTCCAAATCACCTCAACAACGTCTTCCTCCTTTGAAGACTCGTACGAATCCAAGTTCCATTGATTGAGCATCTAATTCGGGTGTTGAGTCACGGTCCTCCTTTTCTTCGCAGGACCTCCTTCATCAGTCATCTCAATGAACTCTTCCTCTGTCGAAGATTTCCATGACTCGGATTCCCTTTAGTTGATCATCCAATTCAACTCTGCATCATAACTTAACGAATATCTATGTGATCCTACTTTCCAACCTACATTACATCATCTTCTAGAAAAATGACATAGGTCCAAATCTAAATCATCCATTCATGAGATGCTTACCTCCAATCCTACTTCCTCTCTTGAGTCATCTTCTTCTATAAATCAATCGTCCCGCTTATAGACTGTTTCTTCTATTGGATCTTCTATGGAAAAATAACAACAACCTCTACTAATTGATTTCTCTTAGAATGAAGAAACAATTAGACTACATGATGATATCCCTTTAGAGGATTACAAACAAGGATTATTTCTAGAACTTGATACACTCACGTATTGGGGAAAAGAAGTTTATCCCTTTTTTCATAATATAGATGAGGAGCCTAAGGTCATGGAACTTGATTCTTCTTCTATTCCATCTTCACCTTCTTTTGAGCATGATGAGATGTCGGGGTCTAGCATTGAGACATGGCATATCTTCTCATTACCCAATCATTCCTTATTTATCATTATTCCTCAATAAAAATATCTCCTTGGGTCACCATTGGGT
Source organism: Taxus wallichiana var. yunnanensis (assembly GCA_018340775.1). Classification (NCBI taxonomy): domain Eukaryota; kingdom Viridiplantae; phylum Streptophyta; class Pinopsida; order Cupressales; family Taxaceae; genus Taxus; species Taxus wallichiana. Next base: position 371,845,579 of record CM031244.1, on the reverse strand, counting down.
AGCCCATCATCTTCTTCTATCCTGGGGCCACATCCTAGTAGCCCTCCATTTTCTACTTGTGGGTCACCTCTTGGTAACCCATTCCCTTCTATTCTTGGGCCATGTCCTAGTAGCCCTTCATTCTCTTCTATCTATGGGATACCTCCGAGTAGTCCCTCCTTGTTTATACTTGGGCCACACCCTAGCAACCATTTGTCATATTCTTCTATTCTTGGGCCATGTCCTCGTAGCCCAATTTCTTCCATCTTAGGGCCATATCCTGGTAGCCCTTTGTCATCTTCTATTAGTGGTTCACCTCCTCATAGTCCATCCTCTTCAATTCTTGGACCGTATCCTCTCTATCTTTATACCAATGACCGGGAAAGCCCACCATCATTTCTCTCATTCCTATCATCAATCATAAATGTTTTCTCTCTTCTCCCACTTCTTGGGATCAAACAAGTCACACGTTAGCTTATAAGAAACCCAAACAGTTTCAGTAATCAAGCTCAAGTCAAGACTTCCAAAAGCTCCAAAGTTCCTAACAAATAAAATGATCTTAAGGTTAAAAATCAATCACGATTCAAGAACACACACCAACACAACCATCAAGTATGGCACAAAGTGAATAAACCTATGGATAGGGAACTCAAGATACCACATACGAAATCCATTTTTCAAGATAAATCACATTCATTTGTTGAGTATGAGCTCACCTCGATCATTGAGATTGGAGAAAACATTACTCTTGATAAGAAATCATGCCTAGTCTCCCTTATCAAGGAAGTCATAGACATTGTTGTTGGATCTTACCACACATAGTGACTTTGTTAAGGTCCCAACCTCCTAAAAGCATCAAAAATCTAAAAATAAAAACAATTAAAAAATACAAAAAATTGAGAAAACACAAGCAAAATCAAAGGTACACAGATAAAACATTACAATCAAGTATTGCGTACACATGGATGTTTCTTTCTTCCCTTCCTTGATATTCTTCTGCAAGTCTTCCTACCATTTTCATCCCTTTGGTGATAATTTGGTTAGCCTATTTGCATGCATTTTGTGACATTTATCTCTATGGTATTTGTTTTACCCTAGTCTTTCATCACCTTGGTAAATTAAAGAATGACTGACCTCTTAGATATCTGATCACAATCAACATATAATAAACTTATTGTGAAGAAATTTTGGACATAATTATTAACACTAGCCAATGTTGTCATCACAATCACTTCCACCTCCTTCCATCAAGCCATATGTGGTTCTTAACCCCTTGTCAAACAAGAGAGCTGAAATAAGTTTTTAGAAAGAAAAAGAATCAAAATCAATCAATCAAAAGCTAAAATCTAAAAGCTACAAAGCAAAATAAAATTGATATATTACTCTATCGGGGATATGGACACTGAATGGCAGTATAGAAATGTTGTGATTAGAATCAAATGCATCTCCATCAGGTCTATGGACACTTGGATGGTAGTGGAGCAATGTACGACTATCCTTTCACCATCCATTCACAAAATAGCCTTTCACAATCAATCATTCCTACACATTGGCTAGGGTGTTTTCACTTGTTTTCTATTAAGTCTTCCCTTCAAGAGGTAATAAATTCCATGTATACACACTGGATCTCTATGAGTAAACAGGATTAGTATGTTACCAAGTGTCTTTTTTGGACCTTGTTCAAACTCTTTCTCTAGTCCATGTCTCGTCTCATGATTTTTTCCTTTGGCTAATCACTTCTTCATCATGAGGCTTCTAAGATACACTCATATCATTCACATCATTCTTCTACTTTTTTAGAACATCCATGTGTATAAGATTACTTTTTTTCCATGTTTGCGGACACCTTTTTCACCTTTCACAAAAAAATCTTCTCCTTCCTTTCTATCATGTGCTTTTAGGCCAACTTACATTGGGGACATCCTTTCTTCTTCCCAGCACTTCATTGGTTTACGTTCATCATCATGTTGAACCTATCCATAATGGCCTTGGGTCCCACTTCTACATGTGAAAAGTTTTCCTTTGAATACTCCCACCTAATTGCTAGGGCATTTTTGCATCTTCACCTTTCCCATACACATGGCCTTTGGTCCTTGTACATCTCATCTATCGCTAGGGAATCCATGCTTCCTTGTCTTCCTATAAATAGTTTTATATTTTTTTGAAATCATCAAAAACATTCAAATATGTTACAAAAATAAAAAAATTCAAATATGTTAGAAAAATCATAAAAAACATTCAAATATGTTAGAAAAATCACAATAAAAATTCAAATATGTTAGAAAATAAAAAAACATTCAAATATGTTTTAGAAAACTTCTAAAAATCAAAAACTCATCCTACAAAATGTCATTCTTTGGTTCTTTCTTGTTTTCATCATAAACGACTCACACATCATCTTGATCTACATCCATCAACATAAATCAGGCTCGTTACTTCATTTGTACTCTGGGGCACAAGGAGTTTCTTGGTACTATGTCATAGTGCACATTTATTTTTCATCAGACTGAAGTGTCCTCCACTATTCCCCTTACATGTATCCTTGCTTGGGGAACCATCGTCAACCCTTATCGTTAATTCAAATAGGTTGGAATTGAAGCTTGATAACAAAAACATTACATTATGTTTCTCTGTTAACTTGGCTTGTTTAATTTCTCGTATTGCATTGCATTTTGTATGTTGCATGGAGTTGGTGTTTTTAGCAATGGACATTTGTTCGTATATGGATTTTCATGTCATACTACACTTTTGTTCATTATTTTTAATAAGGACCGATGATGAAGATCATTAGCAATATGATGAAAAATAAAGTTGTTTAAAAAGGCATTGGATGGATGTTAGCTCATTCCCTCTTCCTCATACTCCTTTTTCTTCTATATCCCCTTTATTTTCTTCTTCTTCACACTATTCTTTCTTTTGTTCTCTTTTTGTCATCTTTTTATCATCAATCAAGTTATTCTATCACCCCATCGACAATCGAGGGGGCATCCTCCATTCTAATCATTTTTATTCTATCCCTTCAAATTTTCTATTTGTTTATGCTTGTATAGTTTCTTTGAAGTGGCGTCACTTATGCCACCTCAAAAAGGGGTGAATGTAGACACCTAAAACATGCTTACACTTAGCATTTCATCCAATCAATTTAATTGATGATACTTCATTAATTCCCCATTCTTGCTCCATTTTTGATGCCCATTCACGATACTCTTTCAGTCGTATTAATCCTATAATCATATTATTTGGCTAATATCTCTCTTATTAGCTAAACATTTCTCCTTTCAACCATTCAAAACCTCCCTAGTTCTCTCTAAACCACTTCTTCAGGCTTCGTAGGCTATCTATCAGTCATAATTAATTATCCATACCCCTCCCAACTCCTAATGAGTCTCTAATCACTTGCTAATCAAATTTTAACTAGCCTAAACCCTAGTTAACTAGCCTAAACTAAGCTTAACTAATCCTAAAGCATGTTTATCCTAATCTAATCTAAAAATCTTTAGTCCCACATGCACCCAAATTCCAAAATCTTCCAAACCAAAAACTATAAATACAAGGCTAAGCCTACCCATTAAAACTTACAACTTTACATAACACAAAACCAAAACAAGCCTAGGAAAGCTTAGATCTCATTTGTATTAGCTTCAAGATAATTAGACATTTGATCTAAAGATTTCTTTCCTCCATTTTGAGATAACACCTCCATTTTCATCCTTAAAACAAGTTTTGAGTAATATGGAGAGAATTGTTGGAATTGAAGCCATTAATGGTGAGACTCCATTCTTTAAATCTTGATTTTCATATCAAACATCACATTTTATTGCTAAGTTTATCTTTTTAGGTTCAATTTCTTAAATTAAGTAATGTAAAGAGTAGAGAGTATCTTTATCATGTAATTTTTTGATGTTTTTATTCAAAGTTATAATGCTTGCAAGTTATTTTCTATTGTTTATCTCTTATCTCATGGTGCATAGTTGAGTTAGCAAAGCTTTGAGGTTCTTTAGCCTCATTCCATAGATTTTGTAACTTTTCATTGCATACACTCTCCTTAATTAGGTTTTAAGAGGGTGTCAAAATTATTTACCTTCTTAACAATTGTTCTTAAAAATTTGACAATCGAAAACCTCATTCCACTTGGAAAAACTTAATAATTAACCTAATTAGTTATGCCAAAGATATTAGGTCCTAATGCAAAGCATACAACCCACAAAAGACATCGAAAGTCAACTTTTTCCTTAAATTCACACCTTTGAAAACCCAATTTTGGTAAAAATGCAATATATTCATCACCTAATCTTGAAACTTGGCATGAAGCATCATGAAACCTCCTATAACTGTCATAAGTCAAAAAAAATTCTGCACACTTTTGTATCTCTCCAGACAATGAGACTTACCTTTGTCTAGCTTCTTTCTTATAAAATTGCTTCAAAGGACAATGAAACATCAAAAATTTGGGTAATAAACTAAAAATATAAAAATGTTGGTGATTGAAATGATCTCACCCATCTTTGTGTCAAGAACATGCTTTAAAAGACTTTTTTGTTGTTTGGTTTTCCCATGAAGAAATGTGATTTCAAACATTATAGTCATGTTACAACCATTTGGATTCCTATGTTTAGGGATTTTTTCCCTATTTTTTGGTTGAGGATTATGTTAGATGTGTTGCTCCTGATGATCCCTGAAAAAAATTGATCGTAAATCAGTTATAAACTGTGAAAAATACCTTATATGCCATTCCCTAGCCATGTTACAAATTTCATATTTGGTTATGTCACCTGATGTTACGTGGCGTTATCAAATTGGTTGTGTTATGATGGGTTTGAGTTGAAAAATTACAACAATTGTATAACATTAATAATTTTCTAGTTTAGCCCCAAGGGCCAACGAATATTCCCTCAAATATTTATAGTTAAAGGGTGCAAAAATAGAAATTGACACTTCCTCCGAAGAGATCCACATCTCACACGTTAGTTGAAAGTGGGAGGATTGATTACATTTCTTGAAAATAAGGCAATAAAGTATAAAAGTGAAAAGAATACCCCGAGGCTTGACAAGGAACACGTGGTGCTTTCCATGCAAAGAATGGGGAAGCGGGTCATTGGAGAAAATTATGAACCTTGAGTTCAATTAAGAAAAAGAACAAATATTTAGAATTGGTCTGCAGCTCCATGACCATTGAGATGTAACCACATGTCAATTTCAGTGTAAAGGTTAAAAGCAGGTGATCAAGTCAAGTAGGTAAATGTGTATGTGTTTAAAACACAGATCAAAAGTGTAAAAGGTTTCCCCAAGCCCACATAATATAAGGTTATTCCACTTGGATGGTTCATATTTAAAATAGGGAAAAATGAATGGAAGGCTATGATGCGATGCATTAATAAATACCACAATTAATGTGTTTTTTACATGAATCAAGGAGAATATTTAAATTTTTCAAACACATTTGTTTTTTTATCATTTTTTGAGATCTGGACACCATTTTAGAAAATTTCCTTGAAGAACAATCCTTAATTGATCACGAGAATGCGAGTTGCTAACCATAATTTGAAAAGATTTTGAATCAGAGTAGAATTTACATGGGTATTCATCAGAAAAGAGGTAAGGATTAAGAAACTCATGTATCTTTTTCATTTACAAAGAAATTCAAAGAAAAACTAGGGCATTAATGATGAAGACCATGCCTTTAGGTTTCCATGTTACTTTTAAAATTACTAGTGATTTAGAAAAAATCACGGATATAGACTGATGAATGCATACCTAAAAAAATCCCATCCGATTTACCCTAGCGGTGGGAATGTGGGCTATATGTGGGAGGTCTCGGGGTCCATTCCCTGGGCTAGCCACCTCTATAGCTCATCATTACTCGGCTAGGTATTTCTAGGTGAGTCATTTTCTTTGGTGGTGGATGTGGTCTCTCGATGTGGTGCCAAGCCGGCTTGGTGTTCAATGCGACGGGGGTCAAGGTCAGGCACGAATCTTGTGTTCAATGAGACAAGGCATGTTTGACATTGTGGCACGAGAGTTATCCCAAAAACCATTTTATCGATGGGGTGGGAGTGGTGTGGTCAAGTCACATGGTTGTGTGCTTGCCCACCCTGGTTCAAATCCTCCCGAGGCATGATCCTCCTCGGAGGTGGTTTCACCGCTGGAGGTGACTTCTCTGCTTGTACTGACACTGGTGGTTACTCCTCGCTGCTGACACTAGTGTCTCTCCTCTCACTGCTAACACTAGTGGTTTCTCCTCTCATTGTTGATGTTTGCTTCTCTTCTGCTGTTGACGTGGTGGCTACTCCGCTCACTGTTGATGCTCTCACTGTTGTCACTGGTGGCTGTTCCGCTTGTTGCTGATTCTAGTGGTTGCTCCTCTCATTGTTGATGCTGGTGGTTGTTCCTCTCACTCCATTCACTGATAGTTTTCCCACTCGTTGTGGCCATTGTCGTTGGTCACTGCATCTTCACTATGGTTTCATGGTTGCTCCAATTGGGTTCCTAAATAGTGGTCCCCTTCATTATAACCAGGTTGTGGTTCCTCTCAAGAAAAATCCTCAATTGTACAAGGATGTGGGTCCTTTCAAACACCCTCAATCCAAAAAAAAATGCATGCCTAAATGAATTCCTATAAAGAGTTAATGGCCTGAACAAAAGTTAGTTAATGTAAACAATTCAAGCCAGTAATATTTCCGTACTTGGTGACATTCCACCCTCAGTACACTTCCTGGAATTGGTAAAACTCTATGTGATGAATTATAACCCAATCAAGAGGGAAGTATTAAACAGAAGTGGTGAGGCGGTATTAAATCTAACACCTTCAACTATCGAATAATATTAAAACTACATGTGATTAAAACTTCAATAACCCTAAAGGTCAACTTATCCCTGCAGGACTATGAAACCAGAAAGAGGGAATATACTTGTCTTATAAATACCAAGTGGCTATTAGTAGAGAAGAAAGAAACCACTGAAATCCCTAAGAGACTTGTTAGGGCACATTTCATTGAAGAAGAAAAGGATGGGATTATGTTCTTTGAGTCAAATTGATGGATTGGAAACAACCAATTAATTTAAGGAATGGATGTTTACTTATATGTGGATAGTTTTGGAGAGGAAGGGAAAAATTTTCTGGGAAAATTTCATTGTAGAAGCACTTCATGACCACATGGTAGCATTAACAGCAAAAATAAGTATGGGTGATACTGGGTATATGGAATTCTACATGATAACATACTTAATTTATAAAATTACAGGCCACAAGCATTTCCCCAGCCTCGTACCATGTGTTGATTTCAAAGAATGCCAAATGCATGAGATTATTCCTCAATTATAGTTGAATAATTGGAAAGTAAATGTAAGATTGGTTAATGATGCCTTATTTTTACCAATCATATGCTTGTTTATGTCGAATGGGAGCAATATAGGATTTTTAGGGGCTAAGAAAATAATCATAGAATATGGACGTTACTTCATTCAATATAGGAAGTTCACATAATAGGGTCGAGTGGATTTGAGGGCCAACCCTATAAATTATTTAGGTATTTAGATGACAAGATGGCCTTGTGTGAGTTGGCAAGAAACAATTGACACCAGTCCACAAATCAATTTCTAGGAAGCATAATACAATTATCAAGTTTCCTATTAAGATTAGAAGGTACTCTTTCCCTTCAATTATAAAGGCCAGGTTAATGGAAGATGAAATGAAGATATTTGAGATAGAGATGTTTAGGGCAAGGGATAATTATGACATCAGGTGGGTATTCAAAAATCTTGTGAATAATTTTTAACACGAGCCTTAGTTTGAGGACTATTGGATGAACTGTAGATATGAGGAGGAGGTACAGTTAAGATATTTCTCAAGAAAGAACCTCACTCAAATTATAGATTTCAAGATTTTTTTATCCTTGAAGGAGTTTCGATGACCTAGATACTATGAGTACTTATTATCGTGATCAAAGGGTGGAGGGACAAACTATTCCCCCTTTGGAATGGAATGAGAAAGAGTCATGTGACTCATATGACAGAATAACTAATGTAATGGGAAGAATCGTGAATTGGCTAACTTAGAAAAATATTGATTTGTCGATTAAGAGCACAAGGGTTCTTAATAAATTTAGGATTTTGGGAAAAATTTAAGATGACCTTCCTCCTTGAGAGAAGGAGCTGATGAATGGATCCCTTGGGAGAAAGGCCCCTCAATTGCCATAAAAAGGCCTGCTTTAGGAATAGTGGATGAGTGGACTAGTGGGATTGGTACCTCTATGTTTTCTCTAAATCAAAAGATCAAGGAGATGCTTAATTAATAAATGTCAATACCTTAATCCATTATAGTGAAAAGGAAAGGGTATTTCTATAATACTCCTCCACTTTTATGTGAAAAAAAGGTACTGATAAGCTAATGAGTGTGGCAATAAAAAGTGGCCATTCATCATCTAGGTTATATGGGGATGAAAAAGAGTAGCACTAGACATCAATAAGTTTTAGAGGGAACACAAGAAACATAAAATTGTGTATGGGCATGTTCTAGTAAGAGAAGGTTCCCATACATCTAGGAAACATAAACACAAGGATGTAGTAATTGATCCCCCAAAAAGTGAAAGAATTGAAGATCCCCAAGTGCAACATGTGGCATCAATGCCACAACATAAATATTTCCAAACCAATCCAGTTTGGCAAGCAAAGACTTTCATTTTCTGTGTCTTCAGAAGGAGTGATAGTTGCCAACAGTAAAGAACAAACAATTCTAGGTATTGTCTTGTCTAATTTAGTAGATAGTAATGTTATAAATCAGGGTATGAAAGTGTCTGAAACATTGGAAGTTGAAAGTATCAATTTACCTTCATTTAAAAAATTGCAAGAATCAACAAGAAGTCAAATAGAAATACTTGATGTTGATATTGGCGAGGGTTTCTCCATGTTGGATACATTTGATGTACATGATGATGAACAACCAGTGAAGGATTAAAGTGATCCTAAATTGAGTGGAGAAGTAGAAAAGACTACGCATATACTAACTACTGGAATTGAGGTCAGTCATAGAAAAGTTTCACCTAGACCAAGCATTTCCAAAGTTAAACAAAACAAAAATACCCAATGAAGGGTGTACAAGCACAAAGTTGTTGATTGAGAAAGATATTTCCCATGAGTTCAGGCTCATTAAGGATAATAAACCATCTCAGGTAGGGAAATATATAACTGAAAGTAAAATAGAAGTTACACATGATGCATTTATTAAGGATAAGTTTGTTGATGATATGAATGCACAAAATGTGAGTAAAGAACAATAGTGGAAATCCATCCCACAATGCTACAACAAGAAATGTCAACATGGAAAAAGGATGTTAGTATGTTAGATCAGAAACCTCCACAAGAGGTAAAAATCATGGAGGGAAAAGGAGTATCTGCAAAAGAAGGAATAATTATATAAATTCCCAAAGGATAAACTAAGTTGAAATTGTATCGATTGATGAAATAAGGAAAAGAAAATCTTAACCATTTATGTAACCTAGGAAGTAATTGGCTAGCCCCAAACTTGAAGCCAAGAAGGAATGCAATTAGTGGAAAGGCCGTACTAAGTGGGGACAAAGGAAGAATTATGAGATTGAGAAGGTAAAACCAAAAGAATCATCAACCCGAGGTACATAGGAGATGTCCAGGTAGTTCATGGTTTTTGCCAACAAACCTCAACAGAGCTAAAAGAGACAAAAATTGGGACAACTCATACAAAGGGTTGGATAAGAGCTAATTAAAAGGAGGAAAAAGAAATTGTTTCTATAAAGGCTATGGATCTCATAGATTTGTCTTTTCTAAATCCAATCATAGCCTCAAAAGGGATATATTTCTCACTAAAACCCATACTAATCCACTGGGATCTAAAACCTTGGAAGTGGCGATTCCCCATGAGGGATAGACAAGAGAAAACATAACCTAGTGATTATAATGTTCAACTTATTCCCTTAAGAAATCCCTTGAGAGAAAAACTGAAACAAGGATTGTCAGAGGTAGTGAGTGACTTGTTACAAAAGGTGGATGAGGATAGAAAAACAAATAAACAATTAAAATAACAAGGCAAAGTTTTGAGTTCTAGTCTACAACAATTGATTGGGAAATCTAGCCAAATTCAAACAAGTACATCTACCAACACTCCTAAAGGAAGGAAAATATTGAAAAGCTGTTAAAAAGGTTAAAGTTGTGGACACATGGATTGAGAAGTTGATACAAAAGGGGAAGGAAACAATTGAAGAAGCTAGAACAAAGTATGAAGAACTCAAGAATAGGCTCAATGAGATTGATGAATTAAATGAGCAATGTGACAATGAAATATTTTACTTTGAAGGAATTTTCCCTAAATTGAAACGCATGACTCAACTCAGTGATGAGTTAGTTGAGAAGGAATTAATTGTGCCACAGGAATATAGGGGAAATCAACATGCCATGGAGAATTAGCTGAGATTAGAGTGGATGTTTTGAATGGGATCAAAGAGAAACTAGAGGCCAAGAGGAAATGAGTTGAAATACTATAGATATTATTGAATCAAAGCTTGAAGACATAGTTTTGAAAAATTCAAAAAGAGTTATGGTGATTTAAAAGTTGTCTCCTTGTGTGGTTCCTTTGAGATAAGTATTCAAAAGGATGATTTTTCTTATGAGGTCATTAAAACAATGAACAAGATAGAAAATAGAATTGTAGAATTGAGAGCTAAGACATTGGAGTTTCATAGGAAAATGGACCATTGTGTGGATTCCATAGCAAGAAAAACATTAAATTTTCATCACCATAGGACCATATGAAGAGGAAATAAATAGATTTTTCAAAGGTACGATGCATATGTGGTCAAGGCTCCCAGAAGAAGAACCAAAAGAAGAAGCTGAAAAATAAGAAAAGGATTCAAATGTGAAAAATGATGAACAATCTTAGGCTTGTCACTCTTAAAACTTCATTTTCTTATCATATTTGATTTATACCTAATGTTTCATTTGATATTATTTCTCCATGAATGATGAATAGTACTGATAACCCACTTTTTTCTTTGGTATAAAGTTGTTAGTTCAATATAATGCATTATATTTTATATTTCATGGATGAAATTTTATGTCCATTTGTAAAAGCATATAAACTAATGAGTCACTTATATGTTCTATACTTTGAAAAAGACAAAATGGGGTTTTATAGGGGCCTTAGCCCATGATGAAAAAGGTGGTGTACATGTTTAAAAGTAAAGACACTAAAAGACAACGTTCAAATGTCCTTTATTCCTTCTTTGAAATTTACCCCTAGTGGAGGGAGTTTGTTCAACAGTTTTTTCTTCCTCAACATGAATTCATTTGAGCCTTGTGCTATCTGGACAAACACAATGGACCCCGCTAGATCTCGGGACATCCCCATATCCATCAATGACTCAAGAGTCATTTGGGACTATTCATGATCTTTTCCATCTCGATTTTATTCTGATAGGAAGACACCCAGTCTAGGAGATCCAAACCACCCATGAAGAATGTCATATTCCCTTTCCCCTTATAAAGGGTAGATTTATTAGGAATAGACTGAGAAGGAACATCTGGAGTGGTTAAAAGAGCAATAACTACACCTTGGGGGCGGGAGGAACAAGAGATATTGAGCTAGATTAAGACTTCCATCTCTTTGTGAGGGTGGATGATCTCTTGGAGAAGGAATCAGCCAAGGCCCTGAGAATTCATGCTCTGATGAAGGAGCACAACACACTGAATGAGTGGAATACTAGACAACAATCCGACCCTTGTTTTCTCTGGTAGAATAAATTTCCTCTTAGAGTGACAAGAAGATAAATAAATTTCCTCTTCTCCATCCGAAATGATAATTGGGGGTTGGGAGCTTGACTCACCCCTTCTCTTACCCAAATACGGTACTAGTATTGTGAATGGTTGTGATGGCATGGGTCTTGCTTGACCTTTCTCCAGAGAAATAATCCTCCACTCCAGTTCATTTATTTTATGAGAAATGGTAGGAACTGTATCAATAAAAGACTTGTCATACAACACATAAGACTCCTTGGGGATCTCCTTCAACACAAATTATTCATTACATAAAAAGGGACATTGAAAATCAGTCTTCCTAGACACTTGAAGTGATCTTTTGATGCATAATCTCTTCAAGTCTTTAGGATCCTTCTGATGTTCCCACTAAAAAAGATGAAAATACATGGATTGAAATGCTGAGAACATAATTGATTTTGATTAACCTTAGGAGGAGTGCAATCCAAACCTATCGATAATTCAAAGGCCATATAGTCCCCTGGATGTTATATCAATTTTTTTTTATAAAAGCTTCATCTAGACCATGCAAGTTGAAGATTTGGTTTAAATCCTCGAAGAAATATTTTTAGACTATTTTCCACAAGCACCTTTACCATTTTTCTGATAAGAACTATGAAAAATTTCTTCACTTTCAAGATAAGAGAAATAAATGCATATTGGTGAGAGGGTAGAATTGAGTTTTATAGTAAGAATGGTGCATATTGATTTAGTTGAGAGAAATCATTCCCATTAGATGAAGGAAGATTTTTCTCATCTCACATGAAGAAAAATTAAGATTTGAAATGAATTAGGAGTGATCAGAATGGAGAATTAATATGATTTGACAAGAACCATGTGTGATGATTAAGCCAAAAGATGTGAAAATAAGTGTGCAACACCCAAGATGGATTCTTGGAAAGTAGATAAGAGTATCTATCATATCAGATCACCTGGAAGTGCTCAAATATCATCAAAAGCAACTATCCAATCACCAAGTGAAAAGAAAATTAAATAATTGGCCAAAAGTGATGACATGGCATCCCAATCATACACAAATAGATCAAAATGAAAAGGGATAATATTTTTACACCTGACAACACTAAACAAAGCATTTTCAAAAGAATAACGTGGTTTAAAATATATGTTGTAAAGGGGAATATTCCCTTGAATATTCATGCTTTTGGGGGAAAATTAGAAAGCTAATGAGTGGATAGAATGATAAAAATGTGAGGAGAATAATTGAAGCAGAAAGTAAAGGGGGTTAAGATTTAAGAGATTTATTAAGAACAAGAGTAAACTGAGAGAATACCATTCTTTTCCCAAGAACTTGTCGAGATACATATTATTTTATTTGGGCCTTTCAAACTGAATCATGTCAAGATGGTTCTAAGTGTACAACCATTGACAAGCACTGAGACTATAGATTTACTTTCCCTTGCTGATGAATTTGATGAGTCTTGAAATTAACTGTGTAAATCATTAGCTTTGTTGTATTTTCTGTCAAGATGAAATACTTTAAAATAGTTATTCATTCTCCCATTGCAATCTTATTTTAGAGATCTTCTCAGTCACACAAAAACTTTATCATTTGGTAGCATTCTAGGAATTACAATTGCACTATTGAGAAGAGCCTCCATTTCATTTATGTAATAAACAAATTTAAAGTCATTATGTTTCCATTTGGTTAAATGTTCATTGTAAGCCTTTGAGTGTATCTTAGGTGTGATAACTGGAGAACCTATGATATTTTGTTAAGTACTCACTATGAGATTTTGTGTTTTAATCCTTAAATATTATGTGAAACCGTTCACTCTTTGGCTTCCATGAATGAACACCCTCTGGTTGAAGGATTAATGTTTGCTATTTAGAGTATTTTATCTTGCACTTAGTAGATTTCAAACATTTGTCAAAATTTATTTAAGATATGGTATAATCAAACTTATCCCGCTTAATTCCCTAACCGGATACATCTTTAGACCAAAAATCCTACTAGAATCACCCATGTTTACCCTTTTAAAACAACAATATGAAAATTCAAGATGATTCCATGCTATCTTTACTAGTTTGATCCTTATTTTAAGAGATATCTGCACTGTTTTAAAATGATAACTTGTGAGATTTAGAATTTTTTGAATTGACCATGTCTCCCCAAGGTTTCTTCTAAATTGCTTTACAAAAGAGTGATAAATATTGTTAATATATTCATTTCCCATATAAATACAAAATATAGAGCGAGTCCTCTCACCTTGGCATAAAGGTAGAGCCTAAAGTAGGAGGGTAGGTCATACCCTCAACACGGTGCTACCTAACATTTCCTAGGTTCAAGTGTCAAAGAGATGATGAGATCCCTCCCTGATTAATAGATCTTGATCCATCACCCTCTAGACATCTTACTTAACCTATTGATGCTGCTCAGCCATAAAGGGAGAATTGATTTGGGTACTAAAAATACACATGATTCACAACATCATGACACATTCCCCATGATTGAATAGGGCTTCCCTACTCTAAATCTCATGCTACCATACCATACACCATTCACTAGGTCTAGGAATATGCCTAGAATGACCTAACTTAGCGATGAATTCTCATGAAATGACCTTTTTGACAACTTAAAACATCATTAACACCTCTCTCTCTCACATCAAAATAACCATGATATATGTCATGGAATCCTTTGGAACTCATCCCATGACCATCCATGCTTGCACCATGCTTAAAACCATGCTTATAACGATAATAACTTCACCAAAACTAGACACTACCAATCAATGTTCATATTTGAACATGTATAAGACCTTATGTAGACACCTAATTCACCTAGACACCCGTTGACATCAATGTTCCACTTAATATAAATGACAACCATAGAAACAATGGCCACAATCCCCCTTTTTCATTGATGGAAACCACCATCAGAAACATTGATGACAACCATGAATGTAAAAGCAGACTTATATGACTCCCTTTTTCAAGTTTTTATGCTACTTCCACCTTTAACATTTATGAAAAATTCTATAATGATGAATCTACATGAAAAATGAAAAAAATGGAAATGAAAATATTACTTTCTCAAAATATCCCCTAGACTAAACTCAAGTTTCTTGTCTTCAACAACAGATAAAGAAATCCATAGACTCGAGAAACATGCAAAATAGCTCCCTTTGAGCTAATACATCATAATTTGGCTTCAAATCTACTATATATCACCATCTAGACTTGTGGCATTAAATGTCATGCTAAAAATGCAATTCTCCCTCCATACATACCATTTCATCTTTTAGGACCATGAGTCCTAAAGTACTCCTTCATACCAATTTTGACAAACTTCACAAGGAAATAGGAGACAACCATGTATGTGAAACACCAAATAAATTATCCCCTGCCATTATACCATCATATACTGAATGTCGAAGAAAATAAAAGAGCTCATAACTTAAGAAATGGTCATAAAGATGAATCATTTCAAATAACATAGATCTGAAACACAATTTGAGTATACTCTACCTTATTTCATGAAATTACAGCTGTAGGAGCATATGAAAAAACTTCCCCTAAAATATAATCATTATTTTTGGACTTAAAACTCACTATAGACATATTCACATTCCTTGAACTTACAGAGCCCTTCTCACAATTCCTTCATCACTTTGGTTTCCTTTCATGGACTTCTTTCATGTTGTTAGCATCTAAAAAATTGTAAACATATTTAGCAACTTCCTTACCTTTATGGATCTTCATGATGTCTAATTAATCTTGATACAAATTTCATAGGTTTCTTGGAAACTGTAGAACATGGATCATACATCTATTACAAACCTCCATGCTTAATATTTGCACATACAATCCTTAAACTTCCTTCTTTGGGCCATACACCTAATCATAGAACATTATAATCCTAATGCAGTGTCTTCATGACTACCTCTGATTTGATCATTTCAAGACCTTTTTGATGACTGCCATCATCATATGAAAACACCTTTTGTCAATACTTCTATATCTACATCTCTTATTACAAAGAAATTTATTAGGATTTTCAAGTTATAATACTAGGTCATCACACTCAGTAGACATTTATGGATTCAACACACACATCTGTTTTTTTCTCATTTGGCTCTTAAGTATTGTCACACACCTTACAAATTTGCAGAAATCTTCATGGTTTATCAGCCTTGAGAAAGCCAACAATTTCAGTGAAAAGTTGAAATGCCTTTGCACTCACCTCATGCTTTTACAAAATTCAGACATATCAAACCTTCCTCAACAAAACTTAAGAATCCTTCATATTTTATGCACCTTCTTCATTCTCAAATCTTTGACATATAACTCAGAGTACTTCTCATGGAGCTTCAAACAAACCAAAGAAACCATACACAAGTGTATATCAACTAAGACACTTACCTTTTATTCTTCATATTATTAGATGCAAATAAGCATACCTAGAATATAATCCTTCTTGAAACATGATATTCCAACAAAAAGTCAGAAATTCATTAGTCTTAGTCAACTCCTCATATCAGTTATATAGTCTCCTAATACACAAACATGCCTAGATATCATTATAAACCTGATTTTACTGTATTTTTCCCATATTGATAACTAAACCAATTCCATCAACTATCAATCCTATATTCTACCAACTCTTACTCATCAAAAATAAATTCATGTTTAAACTTGTTCATATTTTAATCCTCCAGTAGCATTATAGTCTAATTACATAATGAATATCCATGTCACAGTCTAAATTTTAGATCTTTAGACACACTAAGATATAGTTCAGACCTCAAATTGCCTTCATATTGTCAACAATTTCCTTAAAATTTCAAGATGCATAAATTTAGGAGTCCAGTTCTTAAAACTCAAAGTTCAGAGTTTACTATGAATTTAAACCTTCACTTAATGTACCTACAGCTTCCAACCTTCTTAAAGAACCTTAATCATAACCAACAGGGTCAACTTGCTAATCAATCTTCTTGAAAACTGATTATCATGATAGAGATAGTCATTCCAACCAACCATAGAGAACCCTTTAGTTTTCAACTCACTACTAATAACTTAGATGTAAGAAACATACCTTGTGGATGCAAAGCATCTTCGAAGACCACATATCTTTATAAAATACAAAGAGAGTGGCGTATTTCAAATATATTTACTACACATGTACCATCACAGACATGAAACATATATAAAATACCTCCTCGAAAGATTCATGAAAGTTCATTCTTCATACACAATCCTTTAGAGTATCTATTTTACTTTTTCATCGTCAAAGAAACATAAAACAAATACTGTAGTCCTTCAACTATTCACAATATTTAATACGATTGCAAACCTTCTACATCAATCTGGACTAAGAGCACACTCCATATAGAACATCTTGAGATTCTTAGGCCTATATGAAAATAGAGCACACCATATTTTATTACTTACGAGTTATTCATATTCAACATATTGATCAAACCATCTTCTTTACTTTTTCACCTTTAGAATCGTTCATGTTCAAGGAAACAACATACTTGAAGACTTTTAGACATCTAATAATGTAAAACTTAGACAACTAGAATGAAACCATGCCTATAGGCCCATGACTAATAACACATATTCAAACTTTGAGATACCCTTAAATCTGCTACATATTATTGAACACATTTATATGCTCCTCCTAAGTTTTCATGATCAAAGTCTCTTGAAAGACCTTGCACTCGAGTAAAGAAAAAAATTTCTTGGACTTATTGACACAAATCATACATCTTGGTATTTCATACATTAATTGATCACTTTGATTCAATAGGTTATACCCATCTTATGAACAACATATACTACCTTGAATTTATACAAAAGAAAACATGATGGTCTCTAAGATAATCTTATGGATCCAAAAGCATTCATGAACCAGATCACTTTGTTCAAAGTATGCCTTCTAGCAACATACCTTCTTGACTATACCCAAAGTTTTTAGCCACCTTACACCTTCTTGACCTCATACTAAATGTCATGACCATGACAAACAACCTCTATATATATCATGATGATTCTAACAGAAATTAAAGAAAAACACATACCTTAAAATATCATGACAGAAAGTCTTGTCATCTCAACAACAAAACGTATCTAAGCTCCCGACCTTCTTAGTCTTGATTTTCATTTTATCCTTAGACTGTATAGATTTCAAACAAATATGATTTTCCTAAAACTTTGGTTTATTATCAATTAGGGATAGCAAAATCCTTCTTTGCATGAAAATAGATTCGATTTCTTATTTGTACTATGTTCCTTAACATCATGATCTACCTTACTAGAAATTTAGACTATCCTTGAATCCTCCTTGACAATCCTTTATTCATTCTCCTTGACTGGGTCTTAGTCTGATTTAGGCATCCACCCTTCATTTTTGACTTTGGGTGCAACAAATTTCTTCTCTTTCCTTGGAGTTACATGATGACATCACTTTGAAATATGATCGCTTTCATGACAATTGAAGCAAAAGACATTCTTACCTCTTGAATGAAGGTTATTAATTCCTCCATTTATTCATAAATGATCACTTTAGATAGAAATAATTATATATTATCTTTCCCTATGACCAAATCCATTACAATAATAATAATAACCATGAAATAACCTTGCATACATCATAACATTTGGATTCCTAATAGGATTAGGCCTTGAGTAGACTTTATTTGTATAGACACCTTCATCTTCATAGTTATTGGATCTAGGATTACATTTTTGACTTGATAGGAAACTCTTATTAACATCCTTCACCTTTAGGGTTTGTATCTCTTCCTTGAGCTTAACAAACTCTTCTTCCTTGGTCTTAAGTGTTGTTGTCATACCATTGATTTATGATTTCAAACTAATTTTATCCTTTCTATGGAATGCCAACTTTTCTTATAGATCTACCACAATTTCAGTAAGGTTAGCTTGATCCTGCAAACAAACTTCACAAGGCATGTTTTTCAAATTTTCATACTCCTCTTCCTTTATCCTAAAACTTACAATTGCATCATCCATTTAGTTTTTGAGACTCTTGATTTTTTCTTTATCATTCTTAGCCATGTATCTCAACTCCTGGTTCTCTTTCCTTATTTTCTTAGCAATCTTATGCTTATAGGATCTCCTCCAAGTTGTTAGGATTTCTTCACAAGTACCTAGAACTAATACAAATTGTTACAAGAACAACTGAATGTGGGGGTGTGAATCAGTCCTACAAATTTTTACGTCATTTTCCATTCATCATTTAAACCATTCATTCAATATCCATAAACCATGAAAAATTATTAAGTGTGTATCAAACATTTAAAAATACATGAAAAAGTAAAGAGAACAAAAACACAGATATAAGTAGGAAATAATCAATGGGAAGAAAAACCACTAAAACCTTTGCTAATATTACTCATAAAAAGTGATCATGTGAATATTAGACATCACACAAGGTTTATTTCATGAGGCACTAGCCCCACAAGAAGCACAAACCCCTAGTTTAGTAGAGAACCAACCCTATAAGAAGGCTAAAACCCCTAATGTTACCAAGAACCAACTCAAACACATAAAATGGATGATAATAAGATAATATAATAATATTAATGTCTAAAAAATGACCAAAAATTAGGTCAATGGGAATGTATAGTACAATTCAAAAAAATCCAACAGAAGACTCTAAAGGGTCCCCTGGACAACAAGAAAAGAGAGAGAAGAGAAGGGAGGAAGAATGGGAAGAAAGGGAAATAATGACAACAAGAGTGCAGAAGGATGAAGCTAAATAAAATACCCAAATATGATGCTATTACCTAGTAGTTGAGGCTGAGTGGAAGTAGTTGGTGATATGCCCTTGTCCTGTAGCTGAAACCATGGAGAGTCTGGAATGTCGATGTCTGCAGGAGAAGGATGAACAAACGAGTCCTATATAATCTCCTAGATGAACATGGAATAGGGGGAATTAACCGAGTGTGAATATGAAAGACCCTAGAATGGGAGGTAGCATCATCAGTCCTAAAAATCTAGTCCAAGATTCCATACTGATGTCGAGGTGCCTTTTGGTGCCCCTCTTAGGTGAGAGCACCGTAAATAAAGTTGTGATATGTCAAGTAACAACATGCTTGGGAGGGGGATGAAGGTAATTATTCAAAAGTATATGTGACTCCTGTAGATAGAGGGAAATAAAATGATAAACACTAAATATATGTTGTTGTAACAATTGGTGGTGATCACAAATTCAGCTCCTCACTCTCAAACCCTCTCTCAAACAAGCTCTTCTCCTTCTTTGGTCCAATATAATTCTTCTTCAAAATGATCTCACACCTACCATATCTCACCATCACCTTATATATCTCTCTAACACATCATATTTCAATCATTTCCATTTCAAAAATTTCATGAATAACTTAATCACAATCCTTAATAAGCTTCCTAGGTTGCACTTTTCATCCACACCAATAACTAACAAAATGAACTTTCTAACTTGCCTTTATACCTGTTTATTTTCAATAAAATCAAATGTGTTAGCGTTATTATAGTAAAATAATCTCCAAATCATAGTATAATCATAAAAATATCACACAAAGGTCCATGTAGGTCTCCACAAACACCTAAATCTTCCAAGACTATCTTTGGGACACAACAAGTCCTGAAACCCCAAAACAAACAACTCACCAACTACGGAG